>OX422221.1:322221215-323451215 GCA_949130495.1 Sambucus nigra
GATTTAGAATCAACTTGACGTCTGGCTTAGCAAATTCAGTCTTTTTATTTCTTTTTTATTATTCTGTTTTGTCCCAAAATAGCCAAAGGGGGAGATTTGTAAGGACAAATTTCCAATCGAGTCATTTGTAATATTGGCTACATTCCATTGGACAAAACAATTTTGGGTCACTCGTCATCAAGCATCATTCAACCGTAAAGATTCGATCATTGCATCCAAAGTTCACGTGACATCAATATGCACGTCATGTTCACTCTTCTAAAAGGTATATGACCAAAATCATTTTAAGTGTTGGAGTATCTTTATAAATGAGAAATTTTCACATAGAGTAAAGTTCACAAAAATTCAATTTCCATATAGAATTATTTTTGAAATTTATTTTAACCTTCTCTATGAAAAATCTGACATCTCGTTAGAAATTTCTCCAGGTCGTTCGAACGACCTAGATCTAACGACATTCCCCAGGCTACACTGGAAACTCGTTAAAAGCTTGTTAGAAATGTCGTTCGAACGACCTCATTCGAATGATAACGACCTATCTAATTCTACACTGGAATATTGTTAGATAACTCATTCGAACGATATGTCGTTCAAACGACCTCATTCGAGCGAGATCTGCTAGATCTGAAATTTTTTAACTTATTTTCCAGCAGTTATTTCACAAAATTGCTTTGGTCCACTACTTTTACAGTCTCAATATATGGACGAAAATTAGTTATTTTCCACAAGGAAGTTTCATATTCTCTTGAGAACAAAATTCACAACTTCCCTCTTTTGGTTACATCAATCTCCAACACTACTTTAATCCTTGAATCAAAACCCTATGCAATCAACTTGACTTTCAACAAGCACGTTTGCGGTGGATCTCTGCACTCAAGCTTATTAGAGACGGTGTTTTTGGGCTTCGGTGGATACCGCGACACGAGTAGTGTCGAGCAATGCGTTGGAACTTCCCGTACTACAAATTCGGAGGTCAAGGATGTTATAAGCATGTCTTGAGTGAGTCAATGTCTGTAAGTCTTTTGAGTCTCTTGTAAAATCTATTTTGTAGTGGATTTTGTCCAAGCCCAGCCGTTCGAGGTATTTCCCATTTGGGTTTTCCTCATACATTGGCGCGTTGTGGTTATGATTTTCGCACCTTACTTTATTAAATCACATAGATGCATGCCTAGGATAAAATGGATAAAATTGGATAATTTTATTTCGCTTAATCATGTTATCAATCCCATCGCTTTAACTGGAAATTTTTCATGCTAACTTGTAAATTTGAAAAAGAAATTTAATATTGGAATATATCTTTATTTGGCAAATTTTTAATTGGGTTGTGTGTGTGTATTCTACGAAATAACTTTAGTTCGTATAACCTTACAACTTCACTTAGATGTAAGTTGGTCGTCTACGTTTGGTATCAAACCCTCTCAAGTATTGATAAAGATTATAAACAAGTCGGTCACCTGAGAACCTGACACTAAACCGACCTGAATTGTGTGGTACGACTTAGACTTAAGTTGGTGGACTAAGTTTGGCATCATACCCATTCATGCAATGGTAAAACTAAGAATAAGTCGGTCGCCTTAGAACCTAGAACCGAGCCCACTTGAAAATGGTAGTAGTGCCCAAGTTGGGATGGTCAACCAAGAAGAGGTAACCACCTAAGAATAGGGTGGTAAAACTTAGACGTTAATTAGCTGACTACTTTGCGCATTAAACCCACCTGAAAAGGACTAGTCGACCCAAAATCTGCATACAATCCATTTAAGAGCTAAGTTGTATAACTTGAAAAGGATTGATCACCCCGTTGGGGGCACCTAAAAAAATGGATTATTAAATTGGCTTGTAATAGCTCAAATTGATATACTAGGATATTTTGCAAAGACATAATCCTAGAAATAAAATATTGAATATGTTATATGTGAAGGCAAATGAAAATTGAGGCAATGAAGTTAATATACTTTCATTACTGGGAGAAAAATGGCTATAGGACTACAAGAGAATAACCAAATGGTCTACAAACTAACTAGGAGTGATGGCTGACCTCCCCCTGACTTAAAGAGGTAGTATCCCCCTCAGGCACAGTAAGGGGATCGACCACGTCCTCAAAATTTTTCTTGGTCTCCTCTATGGGATAATTGCCTCCACAACAGGAAGATGGATGGCTGATGGATTGATGCCTAAGGCCTCATGGTCACCCCTTAATTAGGTTTTAAAATGAAGGATGTTCAATATAGTATGGATCACCCTTGGGGACCTTACCCCTTTGAAGGCTAGCAACCTGCCTTTATTAAAGTCAACAGACTCATGACAGTTCAATTTTGATGTGACCTCTTGGACTAGCTCCTCAAATCCTTCATCACAGGCCTTATGAAGTTTATCCTCATTTTCCTTCTCCATAACCCTCTTATCTATTGGAGGATCACTATCTATAAAACCTTTTGATAGAAGGTAGTCTTCAACTTGGATAACTCGACGTCCACTCGGTTAAACTTAAGTTGAGTCGACTTGGCCTCCTTCGAAAATTTATCTTTGGTATCTATTTTGTCCTTTAGCTTTTGTTTAGGTCATCCAACTCTAAACTTTTGACTGTTAATATGTTCTTTAGAACATTTTTGGACTCAAAGAGTTGGTCGTTGAACTTCCTCAGGTGGTCGACTCAGGCTACGAGCTTCTCGATGACTTTCTTAGCCTACCCAAAGGAAATACAATAATTAATTTCTATAAATTGCACAAAAATGAAAATTACAATTAAGCAAGGAAACTTACCAACATGTTGTGGCGAAGAACTTCTTTGTGAAGATACTCCATAGAGAATTCTCTTAGGTCAACCATATCAGCGGGCAACATCACAACCTGAGCAATGGAGTAAGAACTTCCACATATTTTTTAGTTCAATCATCAGTAGCGGTCGTATCTTTGCCTTTCATAAAGGCAATATCCCATTATTGACTCCTACTTCTTTGCAGCAGGGGAGTCCAGGATCTTTTCCTTTCATTTATAACCACATATTGGTTTGATAATTGAGGTGGTGGGTGCATGAGAGGAGTTTCTTTAAATATTGTTTGTCCTCCTATTTTTGACTTGCTCGGCCTCCCGATCCCTTTTGAATTTGAGATATTAATATTCCATGTATCTTAAGGTCATCACCCAATTCTTATTCCCAATTGTATTTTGTTTGGCCTGTTGGTTTGTGTCCCCTTATTTTTTTATATTAGCTTAGGAAGCTACCAAATCAACTGATCTTCTTATTTGGTTTGTCATCTCTTCGAGATCCTCTAGGACAGGTGAAAAAGTGAAGTCCTTAGCATAGAAATTATCCTTTATTTCTACCTATTCCCACTGATGATCTCATATGGTGTCTCTTCGAAAGATTAAAAGGGATATATGCCATCAAAAAGTGAATCCTCCTTTTCTTTGACCACCTTATCTTGATCATCATTGAATTCGATCGAAATAAAATGAGGGGAATCTTTTCCTAAGTAAACTCATCTCGAGGCTTCACTTGGCACATGAGTAGCTACAGGGATGGACTCATCGTCGACCATTGTATAGTCATTAGTGGTGACCTCGGGAACATTAATTAAAATTTTGACCAAAGTAACGATCAGCTCGTACCCTAGTAAAATATGAGCCTATGTATAATGAGGATGAGTGCCAATCAAAATTCTCCTTTGCCAAATGAGTTGAAGATATCTCAAGATAACTTTACAATATTCTGACTCACGATTTAAGAAGTGGTCTGCACAAAAGGTTTAACCAATAAGTATTGAAATAAAAATAATCACAATGTTATACAAATGATGGTCGACCTATCATACCTCCGATTCACTGAAGGGACCTCACATCCATCATAATTTTCACCATACAAATAACTAAAAACCCTAAGGATATTCCTTTCGTTATCCTTTTAATATCTGAGAAAGTGTGGAACCATGTTATGAGACTTATCCCTAGCCTAGAAAAGGTATATCAATCTATGGGGAATACCTTAAGTTATAATAACACATGAGTTTATTGAAACTAAGGTGGGTCCCACAGATATAGTTAATGGCCATTGTTCCCATCACTATTCGATAGTAACTGCCATTAGACTGTATTGGAAGTACTCTATAGTATCGAAGTAACTCCATTAGAAATGGATGGAGGGTAAAGGTAACTCTCGCCTCCAATACCACTACTATCATAGAAGCAATTTCATCATAAGGAAGATAGAAGACATCTTTATCTTCCAATGAAATCCTAATAAAGACATCATCGAGAATTAGGTACTTGTTACAAAATTCCTCAAAGTTTTTCATGGAAACACTTCATACTTCTTCCCACTTCTAGATATGGTGGCGATAAGAAGAAGAAATATTTAGGAACTCTGTTACAAAAAGAGTTGGGAACTCTGTTGTAGAAGAACTCTAAATAGAGAGAAAACAAGTGGAAATACCATGCGTAGATGAAAAATGGCAAAGGTATAAGGTTTTTGAAACCTTATACCTTATCCAAAAAATATCAAATTAATCGGCATTCGGATGTTAAGTCAGAAGCTTTCCCCAATGGCAACACAGTACATGCGCCCACATGTCGTCATTACTCAGAAAGCCTGATGATGGTTCACGATGTTCAAGGAGTGGGAATTGTGTGTGATAATAAGTAATCATTACTTATTATCACATGGCCACTTTCGAAAGTGGACACGTGTGGAGATGGAAGGAATGATTGAAGAAATCCATGGTGACATACGATCAAGCCCAACTAAAAAGACTAGGTTTATAGGCATATTAGGAGACCATCCCAGTATTTTGTGTAATTAGAGGGAATATAGCTGAATGCATTCCACGTAGATGACACGTGTCCCTTAGGGGACAACACGCTTAGTCGACTGAATATATAGGGGAGATAAGAATAAATCTAGGAATATCATGTAAATGATGTGGACGAATAATAATTATAGGGCGACTACTGACTGGTATCTTGCTCACAGTGACTTGGACTCTTAGCTATCAACCCTAGCACTTAAATCCTCCTCTATTCTTCCAGGAAATATACTAATCTCCCTTCCCCGTGGATGTAGGCAGGATGATATGTCGAATCGGGTACATCCTATGTTCTTATGTGTGTTGCATTCATATTAATTTCTTGAGCTAAATTATAATAATTCTTTTATTGTGGATTTGATATCCCCTATTAAGTTAATGGGCTTAAACGATAGATTAGCTACCTTCTAAACTGTTTGGAGATCTCTTTTGTCTTTTTAGGGACTACTTTTAAGGGTCGCTTCGTCTTCTTATACTATTATCTTTTTCAAAGGTTTTTGGAATAGAATTTTCTACCCCCGCAATTGCTAGAGTGTCTAAAGTCTAATTAATCTGGAATTATAAGCGTAGAAGTTTAATGGATACTTCTATGGCTTCTTCCATCACTATCATACTGTAATTCAGAATAGTGAGGCATATCTATATAAATATTTTCTTTAGGGTGTTTAGATATTTCAAGAGGTTTTGGAGGGAAATACTCTATTCTTAAATACCTTATGCGGTATTGGGGTTTTATCGGTGTAGTTTCTTTATATATTTGATTAAGAATGTAAATTATGTTGTCTTCTATGAATTCGTCTAAATCACTGTCACCATAGGATGACAAAAATCTTCGATACGTTCTAGGGCTATCCGTCTCTACGTATCTAAGAAGAGGACGGATTCCCCCTGATTTAATTAAGGTAGTTCTTATTTTGACTAACCTTTTCTGTCTAATATATTTTAATACGTCTATAGTATCTTCAAGTATTCTATTATATTCTTGATATTTTTGTGGTCTTGAAAGTTCTTCTGCAAAATCTCCAGTTCTTAATTCTTGTTTGAAGAGATCACGGATCCCTATTCTAATTAGTTCTATTATAAGTATTTCACGTGTTAACCACTCCATAATTTAGTTTATATATTTGTAAGTACCACCTATGTTTGTCAACGTAGTTTGTATAAGTAGTTTATCTGAGGGGTCTGTGAGAGTCTACTCGTGGATTTTTCTCATTAAATCTTATTTTTATTTATTAACAAATGCTAAAAAGTCTTTAGTTATCTGAAGGCTCATGCAAGTATTTTTGAATTTTAACAATAATATTCGAAATAGCTAGGGATTTGGTTTGAGTTTATACCTTCCTTTTGGTTTTCAATTCCTTCATCTTCTTCTCCTTTTTTCTTTAGTTTGTTACTATTCTTCTCCGGTCTGTGCCTCCTGTAACTCTCTCTTTATGTATCATACCTCAATCCATTAGTTTGGCATTGGACCCATTTCCCGCCTATATGTCACCACGCCTAATGCCCACTTGGCTAATAGCTCACGACAAATCGATACTCGATAACGGTTTAACAGTATAACACCTATATGCTATAGTAGAGGTTCCATACAATAGACCTCTATAAACAGAAAGTTGGAGACTTTTGGAGAATAATAACGACGTAACAAAAGAGATTTCTGGAAAAGAAAATACTTTTATTGCATAACATTAGTAGATACAACTCTCCCCTCTCCCCTAACTATGAGATGTTTACCCACTCATATACATATTATTCTCATTATCTACTAAGCTCTCTTTCTCTCTCTCTTATTTTTAATGATCCTTTCCTTTCACTAGATGCTCCCTTTTATAGCTGTAAGGGCACGTATAATTGACTGGCAACCGGTGGCTCAAAAGCTAATCGGTGAAAGCAACACAAATTATTAAAGTCTACCATTATTTTCTTTACATAAAGTAAATTTAATGTCTTTTAATTATTCTATCCGTGTCTTTGTCCGAGTCTAAAGCAACTTCATTATCTTGCAATAATTTCGAACGAATCTTTGCTTTTTAAAAAGGCAGTCTAACAATTAGAAGTATAAATAATGGAATCCTCTGTCTTTAATAATTCATTGAATATGGTGGGACCCTTTTCTGTCCTATTTATTTCTTCCATTGTCTTTGTCTGGTAGAGCATTATTGTTATTGAAGTATTCGTCAATGAGGCCCACCGCTCTAATGCTGGCTGGTAAAGCTATCTCTATCATTTATTTCGATTCCTTTTTAAGCCTTCCATTGAATGACTCATCTGCTTGAATGATCAAGTCTTACTTTTGGTACACAATATACCATCTTTCTTATCTTGTCAATAACTCCATAATTCCTATTGTCTCCATGGCTTGGGCAATTTGGAGTTTGGTCTTCTCAACAATTATGTCTTTAGTCTCGTCTTCAGATAGAATTTCAATGTCTTCAAATGAAAAGTTGGAGAATCTAATGAGTCTAAATCCTTTAACTCTCATTCCTCTACAGGAACTTGCAGTAATTTGGTAAATTCTGGCAAATAAAGGAAAAATTCTTCAATCTTTTTGGTATAATCACGGACTATTTTTCCAAGAGCAGTAGATTCTTCTACAGTCTGTATATGGATGGGTCTAATGAACCCATTGTCCGCAAGGGTGATGTGAGCCATTTTTGCTTTTCCAAAAAGATAAATTTTTGGAACTTCTTTAAAGAAACCCTTAATCATTAAGTCATCTCCATTAATTTTGAATAATAACATATTGAAATGTTTAATAATGCTATCACCCTCTTTCTGACAATCTCCTAAAAAAGGAAGATTATTATTACCAAATGGTATAACAATCTTAGTTTTAAAAGTCTTTTGTTGATAATAAAAATTATCAACTGGTTTAGTTTTGCAGGATTCTTGAAGATTTTGAGCATATGTTTGAGTCTGTGGTGCAGGAGTAGCAGTAATACTAAGTTGAGTGACTATGAGTCTTTGAGTTCTCATGACTCTGGCAATAGATACCAAATTTTGTTTGAATTTTACCCATATCCTATTCTTTACATTCCACCATAGGGCGTCTATAAGAGAATTTTTATCATCTGAAAATTCTAGTCTAAATTTTATTAAGTCTCGATATCTCTAATCTGGTCTATATTGGAAAAAATATATTTTCCCGATAAGTCTATTCTGGGAAACAATATCATTTCTAGATTTTTGGAACTAGAATATCTTCAAGGTTTTCCATAATTGGTCTTTCTTGTGAGTCTTGAATACGAGTTTGTCTTTGCGTTATACCAGCATTTGGTCCATCCCATCTAAGATTGTCTACAATGTCTTCTCTGTTTATTCTATTTGTTATAGACGAACTCATGATGTCTGATAATATTAGTGTTATCAAACATAGGTTCCCTAGATATGATGTCTGGAATGGTATTTTTGCTTCCGTTAATATCTATAACAGAGAAGTCATAACCATTAAGCAATTGCTGCCATCTAATAAGTCTATTAGTTCTTGATTTGGATAAATCTAAGTCTCTGAATTTTACTGCATAAGAAGAATCATTATAAACAATAAAATGTTTAGGTGTAAGAAATAGAATATATTTTTCTATAGCCCTTACTATATCTAAAACTTCTTTTTCATGGGTTGTGTATCTTGTTTCTGAATCAGTAAAAGTTCCAAAACTATATCTACAAATTTTCTTCTTTTTAGTCTAATGAAAATTGGCAAAGTACACTGCTCCCCATTGTTTATCAAATGCATCTATTTCTACTATAAACTGGTTGATAAAGAGGGATTTTGTCGCGGTGCAGGAGTCACCTACGCGCCGTTCATTTATTATATTCGACTCACCAACTCAGTACAAAAACCTAAACTATGACTACACTTTTTAAAGGAGTATAGCGACCAGCCTGGGTATCGAAAATCCACAGAGACAAGTTGCTAGAATTTAATCGGTTTAGTACTTCTCAATAAACGTGTAAAAGGTAATTGTTAACAAAAAGGAAAAAATAACTAGGCATGTGTATTTAAACTAGAAAAAAGGAATAAAAACTATAGGTTGCAACAAATATCCCTCACCTCAAGTTAATTAGTATAAAGGGTGACATGGGTCTACAAATTTAGTAAGATCGAGTCTCATTTAAAAAATTAATCAAATCTAGAGTTGTCTCCCCTAAATCGTTATAAAAGCCTGATATGATTTTAGCGTCAACAAATACCCCAAAAATTACACATGCAAGTCGTAAATACAGAGCATACATGATATACCCCGTTAAATCTCCTAGGCGTAATAACAAGGACAACCCGATCGAATTAAATGAATAAAAAACATAACTAAAGCAAAGCAACTAAATCAACCCAAGGTGAGTTCAATAAAACACAACCTAAACTAAGTTAGCCACTAAACATAATGAAATACATAAATTAAAGGAACTAATTAACAAAAGCAAACAATAAATAAATTAACTACAACAAATTATCTAGGCTTGGAAATAAATAATGAAGCATGAAATAAAAGGAATAAAAGCATAAATAAGAGGTAAAAGACAATGAATAGTAGAGTTCTTACATTAATGGGTACTACTCAAAGGAAAAAGGAGTGGAGGGTAGGCTCCACAACAAAACCCCCAAAGTGTCTCTAACCTTAGGAACTAAAAAGGTGAGACAAAATAAGATATGATGAGATCTTTACAAATGAAACAAAAGTATCCTTATATAGTAAGTTGTGAATTAAATAAATAAAAAAGAAAAGGAAAGAAATAGAATCTCGGCCAAAAAAGAGGACCGATCGAATGGGGTGGTGGTCGGTCGACCGTCAGGTAGTGCATCAGACGCAAGCCAAAAGGGGAAAACCCGATCGATCGGGGTGGTGACCGATCGACCGACTCTACAATCCAAACACACTGCCCTTGAACCACAGTAAAATTGAAAAACTCGGTTGACTGGGGGTCAGGGCCGATCGACCGACAGTAGAAGAACAGCCCCATGAATCCTTCACACAATAGCAGTCCAAGTCCCATGATTCGTTGGGTTAACCTGAGACTCGATCCAATTTGTGTGTGGACAAAGACCAGCCAAATCGTGAAAGACTTATTATTCGGGAAAAAGAGAGCCAGGACACAACTGGCATTTATTAAATTGATTTCTCTTTTGTTGGCATTTTTACCCAAATTATTCACGAAAGAGAGCCAAAGTGTGAAATGATTGTTTTGCCCCTGAACATGCGAGATTCGACGGAACTTTATCGGGTAACCAAACTTCACACTAAGCACCGTAATGCCTATAAAAACTCAATAATACCTCAAATAACATGTTAGCATATAAAAATAAGGTTATCTGGTTAATGAGCCTAATTATAGGCATTAAAGTACCTGAGGGGGCTAAAATGCATATGTATAAAGGTTATATATATGCATGATTCAGGACGAATCACACCCCCTAAGTTACACATCGCTAGTCCCTAACAATGAAATTAAAAGCAAGAAGAACTATAAGAAAACCACAAGACATGAGATATATACAAAAGAGATAAAAGCCACTTTCGCGGACGAATGATTGCATTTAGTGTATGCAATAAACTGTTAATCCCCTAGGTTATCCTAGTGCATGAGTGTCGTCTCGTGAGGATTTTCAGGGATGAAACCCACAAACATCATATGGTTTCCTCAAAATGTATTCCCAATCACATGTGACAAGACCAATAATAACAAAAAAGATTTCAAACATGTTATTAGCAAAGTGAATGAATTCTCACAAAGTTCCATATTATTAACATTATAGAATGAACCTTGTATAATTGAAACCTTAAAATGTGGGAGGGGAGCTAGCACATACAAAGTATGATTTGGTAAAAACTTAAATAAATTGGATAAGAGTTAAAGCATGCATAAAAAAATCCTCACCATACATTACGCTCAACAAATGAAATCAATATAAATGAGAGGTAATACATGGGATATGTAGGCATAAAAAGTAAATGTAAATGGAAACAAGGCCGCGCACATGTTACAATGTAGAACGCTATATATAAAATGAAGAACATGTAATTTCAATGAAAGATACAACTCATTAAAGGAGGCAAAATATATTTTCACATATTATCAAAAATATTTAAAGTTTTGAATTGAATCACCCTAGAATCACATAGGACTTTATAGGGTTGTAATGTAGGTTAGGCTAGGGTTATGAAATAAAGGGTAACTATATACGGATTCAAAGTGCTCGGAGATGAAAACTCGGGATAATGAAAAATTGCGGACAATTACAAAATTGGAATATGATTCCATAACAAGCATTGAATATACAAATGGAGAGAGTAAACAAAGCTTATTGAACACTGTACACAATATACACAAATTTCTCTTTATTTAGTTTTCTTATTTTTCTCACTTTTTCTTTTGTTTTCTTTTGTTTTCTACTTTCTCTTTTCTCCTCTTTTTCACTTCTTTCTTTTCTTTACTTTTCTCACTCTCACATGCTTAATTACAACCACATGATGCGAACATCATTCAATCTAAAGTATCATTCCAACACTACACCAAAAACAAGAAACTGGCACGGTTTAAAACAGCGCCAGACGCAATCTGGCACGATTCAAAATCTTGCCAGAATCAGGCGTGCCAGATTTTCCAAACTGGTACGCTTTTAAACGGTGCTAGTTTTTTTATCTGGCACGCTTTTGACACGCTTTTAAACCGTGCTAGATGTTAAATCTGGCACGCTTTTGGCACATGCCAAAATTGTGCCAAATTGTCTATTTTCTGGCATGCTTTTGGCACGGTTATAAAGCGTGCCAGATTATTTTATAAGCGTTCTCATTTTTATAAATTGGCACGGTTTAAAACCGTGCCATATTTTTCAATTAATAAAAAAAATAATAATAGGAAACAAATCTGGAAAATCTGCAAATTCCAAATCTGATAGCATAAATAATTATTTTTTGCAAAAAAATAAAAAAATCAAGAAAATTCACAAATTATGAATATAACATGTTATTGATAAACTAATGTGCATACAAACTTCAAAAAATTGCAAGAGCTAATAGTTCCAAGATCAAAAAAAATTTGGGCAGAGTTTCCTCTATTTTTTGAGCATTCCAAAACCTGCTAACATAAAATCTGCCCATATAAATTCCGCACGGTCATAAAAGTCGACAATAAAACAACTATAGCCAGTACAACCATAAAGTAAAAAATAAAACTACTAAAGCCTGCTAGGCCATAACACAAAAAATAGAATCCTGAATATTAACGACACCAAATAAATGATCCCCTTGTTGTAAAGCATTGACTTCTTCGTGCGTTCCAAGTGGATAAAAGCTAGCGATCAAATGTCATCCTACAAAAAAATAAGACACAAAGAATACGATATTAGTAACCAAGTCATTTTAAAAAAAATCGTATTCAAGCAGAAAAATTGCATAAGAGTCACAATTATTATTATATTCTCAACGGCTTGTAGGAGACTACACGGTCAGTTTGTACAAGTTATATTGGTCCCGTGCGAGGTGTTTGTGCCTCTTACGGGGTCTTTTGGGGGCTAGTTTGGGTTTTCACCCTTTAACGGCTTATTTTTAAGTTTAAGTGTTGATTTTTATAAATTATCGTCATATTCTCAAACCGGGAGACCCGAGACTATGCGGTCAGTTCCTACAAGTTACATTGGTCCCATGCGATGTGTTCGTGACTCTTACGGGTCTGTTTGGGGACTGGTTTGGGTTTTCACCCTCTAATGGCTTGTTTTTAAGTTTAAGTGTTGATTTTTGCAAATTATCGTCAAATTCTCAAACGGGTAGACCCGAGACTACGCGGTCAGTTCCTACAAGTTACATTGGTCCCGTGAGAGGTGTCCGTGCCTCTTACGGGGTCGTTTGGGGGCTGTTTTGGGTTTTCACCCTTTAACGGTTTGTTTTTAAGTGTAAGTGTGATTTTTACAAATTATCGTCATATTCTCAAATCGGGAGACCCGGGACTACGCGGTTAGTTCCTACAAGTTACATTGGTCCCGTGTGAGGTGTTCGTGCCTACTACGGGATCGTTTAGGGGCTGAATTGGAATTTCACCCTCTAACGGTTTGTTTTTAAGTTTAAGTGTTGATTTTTATTCACAAATCGGAAGACCCGAGACTACACGGTCAGTTCCTACAAGTTATATTTGTCCCGCGCGAGGTGTTCGTGCCTCCTACAGGGTCATTTGGGGGCTGGTTTGGGTTTTCATCCTTTAACAACTTGTTTTTAAGTTTAAGTGTTGATTTTTGCAAATTATCATCGTATGCTCTAACTGTGAGACCCGGGACTACGCGGTCAGTTCCTACAAGTTACATTGGTCCCGTGTGAGGTGTTCGTGCCTCTTACGGGGCCGTTTGGGGGCTGGTTTGGGTTTCCACCCTCTAACGGCTTGTTTTTAAATCTAAGTGTTATTTTTGAAAATTATCATCGTATTCTCAAACCGGGAGACCCAGGACTACGCGATCAGTTCCTACAAGTTACATTGGTCCCATGGGAGGTGTTCGTGCCTCCTAAGGGAGCGTTTGATGGCTGGTTTAAGTTTTCACCCTTTAATGGCCTGTTTTTAAGTCTAAGTCTTCTTTTTGCAAATTATCATCGTATTTGGAAACCGAAAGACCCGAGACTACGCGGTCAGTTCCTACAAGTTATATTTGTCCCGCGCGAGGTGTTCGTGCCTCCTACGGGGTCGTTTGGGGGTTGATTTGGGTTTTCACCCTTTAACGACTTGTTTTAAAGTTTAAGTGTTGATTTTTGCAAATTATCATCATATTCTCAAACGGGGAGACCCAAAACTACGCGGTCAGTTCCTACAAGTTACATTGGTCCCGTGCGAGGTGTTCGTGCCTCTTACGGGGTCGTTTGGGGGTTGGTTTGGGTTTTCACCCTTTAACGGCTTGTTTTTAAGTTTAAGTGTTGATTTTTACAAATTATAGTCGTATTCTCAAATCGAAAGACCCGAGACTACGCGGTCAGTTCCTACAAGTTACATTGGTCCCATGCGACGTGTTCATGACTCTTACGGGTCCGTTTAGGGGCTGGTTTGGGTTTTCACCCTCTAATGGCTTATTTTTAAGTTTAAGTGTTAATTTTTACAAATTATGGTCAAATTCTTAAACGGGGAGACCCGAGACTACGCGGTCAGTTCCTATTAGTTACATTGGTCCCGTGAGAGGTGTCCGTGCCTCTTACGGGGTCGTTTTGGGGTTGGTTTGGGTTTTCACCCTTTAACGGCTTGTTTTTAAGTTTAATTGTTAATTTTTGCAAATTATCGTCATATTCTCAAACGGGGAGATCCGAGACTACGCGGTCAGTTCCTACAAGTTATATTTGTCGCGCGAGAGGTGTTCGTACCTCCTACGGGGTCGTTTGGGGGTTGGTTTGGGTTTCCACCCTTTAGCGGCTTGTTTTTATGTTTAAGTGTTAATTTTTGCAAATTATCGTCATATTCTCAAACGGGGAGACTCGAGACTACACGGTCTGTTCCTACAAGTTATATTTATCCCGCGCGAGGTGTTCGTACCTCCTACGGGGTCGTTTGGGGGCTGGTTTAGGTTTTCACCCTTTAACGGCTTGTTCTTAAGTTTAAGTGTTGATTTTTGCAAATTATCGTTATATTCTCAAACGGGGAAATTCGGGCAAATTATCGTCCTTTAGTGTATATATAGTAAGGCATTATTACTATCAACAGGCATAATTTTGAAAAACTAACACATGTTATTCAAACTCCATTCATTAGAACTCCTATCATTGGAAGAAGTCTGATGATGTGGGAATGCTCACATAACTAAAGTTTTTTGTTTTGTGACTTTAAGTAATAAGTAAATATTCTTATAGAGTTTCTCATAGTTGAGCCAATTATGTCTTGATTAATAGCATAAGATCACGTAACTTTAATTTTACTTCCATAACAAAACTTCAAATATGAAAACACCTAATTTAAAAAAAAAGTGTTAAACCCCATAACCATATATACACTAAAGGACACACATATATAAAGTACCGCACATATATAAAACTATATATCTTATTAGAAGTAAAATATAATACTAGAGTTTTACCTGTCCAGTAGCGGGTTAGTGAGATCCTGCATGTGAAAGTTACATTACTTGTAATTCCTTAACCTTGGCCTTGCTTTGAAGCTACTTTTACATTTAAACTGCTAACATCCTAACCTACAATACGTTAATGTGATCAAAATTAACCAGAGAATAAACTAGAAAGAAGTCACGTCCAAAAGGTATGAACAATAAGCTTACCTTTGTATCCATGCTAACTAGATCCTTATCACAAGTGAACAGTCCAAATGGATGACAACCAACTGCCAAAATAAAATTTACAAACGGCCTTTCATGCATGTTATAAGACTTTTCATATGGTGCAATCAATCAACCCACAATAGAGGCAAACCCACCCAAAATATGTCATTGCACTTGTGATGGAACAACATGCCTTCTCTCTGTTTCTGAAACATAATTATCCAACAAACAAACTGACAGATAAGAAAAAAAGAAAAAAAAGTGAGAGATAAGTATAATCCAGAAGAATCAAGTATCTACATCATCATTATATATGATTCAATTACAGAAATTTATTGAATGGTTTTTTACTGGACAATAAAAAGAAAAACAAATAAAGAATGGAAAAAATATAGAAAAATTCCATATAGTGAATACTTACTTACAGTTATTCATATGCCCCCAAGCCCCCGGTGATTGCTCACAACAACATTCCGGCCATGTTTTGCAACAAAGTTTGGCACTATTTCATCAACCAAACATAGAGCTAATAAATTTAAAGTGTATAATTACATGTATATACATACATGTGCAAATATACATATTCATACCAATCAAAAGCTGATCTTTAGTGCGTTTCTTCCCTTCCACCTTCAAGTACACACACTATGTGCCCGCACACATATATACATAAACAATCAATTCATTGATGAGACACTAAGGTGTTAAAATGAAAATATACAAACATATACACACACACAACGTTTTGGAAATTAATTCTAATTCTAATTCTAAATTTCTCTATAGACCTTTATTTCTCATTTTTTTTTCCTAAAGTTGTAGTGAAATAATCTCATTTTTATTTCATTTCCACCCTTCCAGCTCCAAATCTACACACAGACAATCAACTCATCAAAGAGACACAGGGCTGTAAAAAGGAAAACATACAACTATACGAACACACACACTGCGTTTTGGCAATTAATATTCTGATTTTTCCTCAAGCTTCAATGAAAAAAATGTTATATGTATTTCATTTCTTCCCTACCAACTCCACATACATGAACAATCAATTCATCAACAAGTCACAAAGGAGTTAAAAAGAAAATATATAATCACACACACATATATATACACATACACACGTGTACGCATCCTGATGATTGAAATACCTGTGTTGGTTTGATTTCATAGATATTGTGGATTATGGAGGCGACAGTGAGGATGAGGCACCGGGTAGTGTGGATCGTGGAGTATGGAGGCGGTGGGAGGCTGCGATGAAGAGGCGGCGGTGGGAGGCTGCGATAAAGAGGCGGCGATGGGACGCTACGATGAAGAGGCGGCGATGGGACGCTACGATCGGGGTTTTAGGGTAGTGTGGATCGGGGAGTCGCCGGGTATATATATATATATATATATATATATATATATATATATATAGAGAGAGAGAGAGAGAGAGAGAGGGAGATTTAGTCTCTTGAAAAAAAATAACGATTTGGTCTCTTGAAATTTTGGTTCCCCCCTCAAATTTTGGGGTGTTATTTTTTTAATGAACTATACTCATATTTGGCACGGTTTAGAACCGTTCCAGAATCTGACAATATTTTAAACCGTGCTAGTTTATGATTAAACTGCGCCAGATTCTGACACGGTCTAAACCGTGCCAAAATCTCCTTCCCTCAGCGTGCCAGATTAACATTTTTGGTGTAGTGCAAACAAAGGTAAGGAAGGTGATATATATGGTTTATAAATCCAATTCAGAGTTGATTATGGGATTTGGGGTTATGAAACGACATGCTATATTAAGGCTCAAAGAGGTTGGCGAGGAAAAACATTTAAGGTGAGGTCAAGGTCAATATGGCTGATATAACAAATATGGTCTATGATCATTTCCTAAAGTTTACGAAATTCTCGAGTCAAAACAAACTTTGAAAATCATGCTCAAGTAACACATTTCATAAATGAACTCAATTAATGAATGATCAACTGAAAGAATAGTGAGATTACCAACGAATGTAACTTTTTCAAAGACACTAATAAACGAAGAAAAGAACAAATCTCACTAGATGTAAGTATATACAATGTGATAGAAGATTATCGAGTTATAAAAATGTTAAACCAAATTAATAAAGTAAGAAAAGTGCAGGTGCTCATGGGATTAAAGTTTAGTTCATGAAGTTATTCATAATATCAATAATTGAGGAAACAAGTCTAATAACTTCTAAAATCGAGAACATGCATCATTGAGTCGTCTATTAGATCAAGAAATTATTAAATTTTATCAACGAAAACAAAGGAAAAATGCCCAACAAAGGAGAAAAAATAGTAAAAATCTTTTTAATTTTTTTTAGTTTTATACGAAAAGCATGCTAGGAAAGAACATATAATCAAATCAAAGAAACTACCAATGAATGGATAGAATATCCTACACCCTTAACTTAAAATCTGACATTGTCCTCAATGTGAATTAAGAACCAAGTTAAAGAGAGGAAAATAGCGATATTACCCATAATGGAGCGATCTCGTGAAAGTACAAGTCCAATGATTCTACAAAATATGTTAGTACCAAGCATAGAAAAAAACAAAAAACAAAAACTTAACTAACTACACTAGATAATAAGTAAGAATAAAGAAGAATAGGAAAAATAAAACTAACTATTTATAACTTCTAACTAACTATACACTAGAAGTTGAAATTTTTGAGGGTCCACCCAAAATACGATTTGACTTTGGAGGATCAATGGGGGACCCTCCCTTTCATGCATACCTTCGGGAAAATAGGAATTCCATTCAAACAATGGAAGACATGTGTAAGGCAGAAGAAATGAACCATCATCAATTAAATTTTTTAGAGGGATGATGGGGGATTTGGATAAAACGGGTGAAAAACACGTGGCAAAAAAATAGAATTTTCTCCCAAATATGTTTTAATTGGATTGGGAGGTGGTCCACATGGAGGCAAAAAGGCCTTCATGGAAGGCAACTTGAGCGAGTACTCCTCATCGGTGAAAAGTTTAAACACTTTAAAGTTTGGAACCGATTCATCGGGTACATGCATCGGTTAGACAATATAAAATAAAGATGGGGACGAAAGAAATTCAAACTCAAGAGATAACTCATCATCGCTTGAAGATTGAGTTTCGAAGGAGATAAGATCATTTTAAATGAAATATTCTTATTTAGGGGCCAAAAAAGAAATCATTTCATTGCAAATGGATACTATGTCCATTTCTTCCTCATTTTCATTCTCTATTATACCATGGGCCAAGTCAATAATGGTTTGTTCTAAAGTAGGACAAAATTCCTCATTTGATTCAAAATATTCCTCGACTTCGAAAGTCTTGGAAGAAAAATCATTGTTGGATTCAAATAATAAATCCAACTTTTGTTCCCAAATACGATTTTCTTCCCGATAACGGTTTTCAAGTTTTTCATTTTCAAGAATACATAAGCCCTTACCGAAACTTATAGTTCGAGGAATGCATTCTTACAAATGAGAACTTTGAAAACTATTATCGGAACTACATTCAAAATAAATAAAATAAGAATTTTGAAAGCTAATGCATTTAGTTTCACCATTCTTATTTTAAGGCTTTTGCCCAAAATTGAAATAATCATTCTGAAAATACTCGTAATCCAAAACTTGACTTTCTTAATACTCAACCAAAGACATTTTAGATGTTTCATTTTTTGGGCTTGTAAGTATTGACCAAAAGTCATAGATTTACGGGGATTTTGAGAATTATCATTACGATTACCGAAAGAATTGGAATAAGACATGCTTACCCCAAAGAAGGCTCGAGATGAAAAATTCCACAAAGTGATGTGCATCCTGAAAATTCAAGCATTTTATTCGTGCTCAAATGTAGAAGTTCTACAAAAATTGTTAAAAAAAAAAATACAAATAGAAAGAAAATATTACGAAATACTAAATAAATTAAATTCTAAAACAAATAAGTCCCCGCCAATGCCGCCATTTGATATAGAGGGATTTTACCGCGGTGCAAGAGTCAGCTACGCGTCGATCATTTTTTTATATTCGGCTAACCAACTCAGTACAAAAACCTAAAGTATGACTACACTCTTTTAAGGGAGTATAGCGGCCAGTTTGGGTATCGAAAATCCACAGCGACAAGTTGGTAGAATTTAATCGGTTTAATACATCTCATTAAAAGTGTAAAAGGTAGTTGTTAAAAAAAAAGATAACTAGGCATGTGTATTTAAACTAAATTAACAAAAGGAATAAAAACTATAGGTTGCGAATGATATCCCTCACCCCGAGTTAATTAGTATAAATGGTTACATGGGTATACAAATTTAGTAAGACCGAGTCTCATTTCAATAATTGATCAAATCTAGAGTTGTCACCCCTAAATCGTCCTTTAATCCTAATATTATTTTGGCGTCAACAAATACCCCAAAAATTACACAAGCAATGTCGTAAATACGGAGCATATAATATATACCCCGTTAAATCTCCTAGGTGTAATAATAAGGACAATCCGATCTAATTAAATGAATAAAAACCATCACCAAAGCAAAGAAACTAAATCAACCCAAAGTGAGTTCAATCAAACACAACCTAAACTAAGTTAGCCACTAAACATAATGAAATACATAAATTAAAGGTACTAACTAACAAAAGCAAACAATAAATAAATTAACTACAACAAATTATCTAGGCTTGGAAATAAATAATAAAGCATGAAATAAAATGAATAAAAGCATAAATAAGAGGTAGAAGGCAATGAATAGTAAAGTTCTTACATAAATGGGTACTACCCAAAGAAAAAAGGAGTAGAGGGGAGACTCCATAACAAAACCCCCAAAGCTTCTCTAACCCTAAGAACTAAAAAGATGAGATAAAAATAAGGTATGATGAGATCTTTTCAAATAAAACAAAAGTCTACATATATAGTAAGTTGTTAATTAAACTAATGAAAAAGAAAAAAAAAGGAAAGAAATAGAATCTCGACCAAAAAAGAGGGCCGGTTGAACGGGGAGGTGGTCGGTCGACCGCCGACGAGAGAATCAGGTAGTGCATCAGACGCAAGCCAAAAGGGGAAAACTCGATATACCGGTGCTACAATCCAAACACACTGCCTCCGAAGTACAGCAAAACCAAACAACTCGATTGAATGGCGGTCAGGGCCGATCGACCGGTAGCAACATCACAACCCCATGAATCCATCACACTATATCAACCCAAATCCCATGATTCATTTGGTAAACTCGAGACCATATCCAATTTGTGCATGGCCAATGACCAGCCAAATTATGAAAGACCTGTTAGTCGGGCAAAAGAGAGCCAGGACACAATTGTCATTTCTTAAACTGATTTCTCTTTTGTTGGTTTCTTTATGTTTCCTCACATGGATAAAGACACGTAATTTATTCATTAGGATTAGGATTCGTGCACCGTTTGCGGTCACACAAAGCATATTTTGAGGGCCGCATCTTTTGTGAATACTTTGGGGAAAATATCAAAGTGTGAAATATTTATTTTTCCCTTGAACATGCGAGCTTCGATGGAACTTTACCAAAATGCAACCAAACTTCACACTAAGCACCGTAATACCTACAAAAACTCAATAATATCTCAAATAACATGTTAGCGTATAAAACAAAGATTTTCTGGTTAATGAGCATAATTATAGGCATTAAAGTACCCGGGGGGGACAAAATGCATAAGTATAAAGGGTATATATATGCATGGTTTGGGACGAATCACTGGTCTTCAGTATTAGGCAGTTCAAGTAAAAGAATATCCTTGATTGCTTCTTTAATCTGTTTTATTACTTCAAAATATTCTTTAGTCCGTTTGAAAGAATTAGTCTTATATGTTCCTTTTAATTTAGATGTTATGCTTTGTCCTTTTGAAGCTATGTTGTTAATTAAGTCAGGAGTACAATTTAGCAACCCTAAAAATAACTATAACTGTTTTTTTAATCTCTGAGTTGGTGTGAGAATTCAAGAGTCTTCTTAGTTATATGTTCTGCTAAGGGTAATTTTTCTTTATTAGTATGCATTCCCACAAAGTCTATTTCAGTTGTGAATAATTACATTTTGTTTTCAGAAACAATAATTCCATGCTTATCTAATTTAAAGATGATCTTTCTAAAATGATCTACATGTTTTACTTTATTTTTGCTAATACAAAGAATATCATCTATGTAAAAAAGACAAAGATCTGAATAAGGTCTAAAGATATTATCCATTCTTCTTTGAAATACTTGAGGACTAACCATTCATATTTTCCATAGGGCACACTAAAGGCGGTCCAAGTAATACTATCTGGGTGCATCTTAATTTGCCAAAAGCCTGATTTATAATCAAACTTGCTAAATATGATTCTTTCTTTAATCAAATTGATTAGATTATTCTTGTCTCGTATCTTATAAGAATCAAATTCAAAATTCTAATTAAGGTTTCTATAGTCTATGATCATTCGTCTTTTTCCTGTCTTTCGTTCAGACTCATTTTGAATGTAGAAGGCAAGGCTATTATGTCTACTTTTATTTTCTGTAACAATTCCTAGCTTAAGCATTTCATCTCTGTCTTTTTTCAATTTTTCTCTATATTATTGTGAATACCCTTTCTTATAGGTTCCACCAATAATAGTGGCATCTGGGTTAATAGGGATAATTTCATAATAACTCTGGTCTTTGTCCCACTTACCAATGGGATTTTCTCCTAAAGTAGGATCTGCTAATTACCTAATCTTTTTTTTTCTGCTTCTATATCCATTTTTTTTATTTGGATATAGCTTGAACCTTTAATAAGGTTTGTTAGGCTTGATCTAAAATGTCTTGTTGTATAAGCGCTATTTTTTTATAACACTTTTGGTCTGGACACTTACATTATTTTTGTAAGGGTTTAGTTATTTCTAGAGCTTCTTGTTGGTTTGTATGTCTAGGTCCACTATGCTCAGCTGAAGAACTTTGATGGGATATTTGTCTATAATTAGGTTTGGCCTGCATAAGGTCAAAAGCAGTCTTATGATCAATTATAGGGGCTTTAATATTAAATTTTTCTTTATCAATTAGAAATATCTTATCATTAAGGATGCTATTTGCTAATAAAGTATTGTCCTAAAATGATGTTTCCTACGAAACTAGGACGGGGATCCATAATTCAAAATTGATGATTTACTATTTTGTTTGTCTGATTTCCTAATTTAAAATAAATTGAAATAATGGTTCTCCATTATCTACCTTACCATGGATATCTTGATTAATTTCTAGAAAATAATCTTCAGGGAAGGCATTAGCCTTACAAATACTCCGAGAGCATCGTGTATCTGTAAATGCTGAATATCTTTTAGGATAATCTTTGTGTTGTATAAATAATTCTACAAAACAAGCATTAGGTTTAGTAAAAATTCCTAAATTATTCTTTTCTAGAATATATATTCCTTCCGAGGTTTATCTAAAATATCTATTGGTGTTAAGTCTTATGTACTACTATCACAACAGTTTTCATCAAGATCATAGGAAATTCCCTTTCTTTTTAAGTCTTCATTTTCTTGTAATCTTTTGAATATGTTATTATCAATGTCTTTATAATAGATTTTAATATCTTGGTCTATTTGAGCATCATATTGGGTAGTATAGATGGCTCTAAATCTAGTTCTCCAATAATTTTCATGGTAGTGTAGTTGACAAATAGCACAAACCATAAATAGTTTTATTTATATAGTCTCGAAACATTCTACACATTTAAAGTCTATCTTGCTACATTTTATTTCTAATGTGCAATAATGTTCTTGATTATAAAAACATCTAAGTATATATGTTAGTAACTCAGGATTACTAACTTTCCATCTTTTCTTTAAAAAGTGGCTTAATATACAATTATACTAAGCTTCTTCAAAATCTATATAATCATCTTCTTAATCAGTTTGCATCATATATAAATTTAGGGTGTTTTGAGAGTCTTAATACTCATCAGTATTACTATTATAGTCTTCTGAATTTCCATCTATATATGCACTATAAATGCTGGCATTATCATCATTTTTTATATCTGATATTTCTATAGCATATAAAATATCTAATTCTTCTTAATCTGCAAAATCTATTATTGTATTAATTATCCTAATACCCTCTTTATCTTTCTTGTTAAGATAGTTTTTAGCAAAGTGTCCTTCTTCGTCGCTAGTCCAACATTCTTTGGTGGAAGTCTTATGTTGAGTGGCTTCTTTTTCTGTCCTTTAATTAGGAATCTTTTTATGTTTATTGGTATTCTTCTTAAAATACCATCTTTGTTTAAATTTGTTTTTCTTGGTTCTAAAATTTCTTTCTCGGAAGGTAGTAGATGGTTTGAATCTAGATTTCTTTAGGAATCCTAAAGGCTTAGCTTTATGTCCAATCTGGTTTATTATTTTTGAATTTCTTATCTTTAGATTCACTTTCACATCCCCATTGGATTGGAGCAATGTATCTTTTGTCTTTAACTGGAGGGGGCTGTTTGAAATTTTCTTTAATTAACTTTCCTTGAGTTATATCTCGTCTTTTAGATATAATATAGTCTTTAGAAAAATTTATTCTTTCACCAAGAGAGTTTTTCTTAACTCCAACAACTCCTGACCAATTCCTGTATTCATTAATTAGAATTTTTCCAATAGCTAGTATTTTTCTAAAGTATTCATCTTGTAAGGTCTCACCAAATTCTTTAATTTGGTAACATAGTTGTTCATACTTATTGCTATATTCGTTAATCTTATCTAGTTTGCAAATATCGAGACGAGCTAACTTTGTTTTTGCTAAGTCTTGTTCATTGATTTGAGCTAAATGTCCAGCTCCAATGAATTCTGAAGTAAATAATTGAATATATTCTTCAGTTAATCTTTCTTCTAGGTTTTCTTTCATTTTCTCAATTTTAGCTAGGGATTCTGCATTTATAGCTTGTCTTAGATTGTTTAAATAATATTTTGCAATACCTCTAATGGATTTGTCATCATATTGTTTACATGAACTTGCGTCCAATTGTTCATTAGATGCAAAACACATATTCATTTGATTATGCCATTCATCTAAGGCTTTCTTCCTTTATTGTACATTGTCTAAATTAAGGTATATCCCAACTGGATTTATGTCTTGACTTGCCAGGGTCTTAACAGGAGTAAAACTCTTGTCACTAGTTGGAAAGTCTTTTATATAATTAGGTTTGGTCTTTATTAAAGTGTTTGAATAAATAGGAATATTTATTCCTATTTGTTTATTAAAGACTCTAGGAGCATCATTTAGCCTAGTACCGGTTCCTATCTCTTACTTATTAGGACCTACCTATGTAGCTGACATTAATCTTTCTTCTCCTTATTCTATTAGTATTAAGTTTCTAAGAAGTTCTTTAGTATTATTAGATTCTTTTACTTTTATTATATGCTCTTGGGATATCTTATTAATTCTATCTTTGTCCTGGAACCTAATAGAACGACTTCTGTTAAGATGTTCTTTAAATGTCTTCACGTCTAATTCTGAGGGTTCATGTCCAATGTTTTGAATTCTAATTTTTTCTCTAACGAAGTCTTTTTGTTCAAATGATCTTCTAGGTCTAATTACTGGAGGTTGTCTTAATAAGCTAGAACTAACATTACAACTAAAGTCTCCTTCTGAAGTATCATTAAGTATGTCTCTTCCCATATTTCTAAATCAAATTTCTTCAGTGTGGACATTCTTACTAGTAATCTTAGAGGGACCAAACTGGATTTCTAGTGACATCATGTTGATAAATAAACAAGGGTTTATTATAATCTTAGTTTCTTAAAATTCTGGCAATTACCCAAGAGTCTTAGCTTTCTCTTTCATAGGTCTAGTATTTTTAATACTGTAAGTATGATTAAAGTCAGAATTATTGGTTCTAACCAATATTTCTTCATTAAGTCTACCGTTGAATTCCCGATTGCATTCCTTTGTAGGGGAATTGGGAGAATTTCACATAGCTTTGGAATTCTATATCAGTATTAGCATATGGGATAATAAAGTTTTCATAGCCACTAACATATGAGATTGACTTAAAATATTTGGTTGTGTCTATGGATACTGTAAATGCTGGAACAATATTAAAGTATCCTATATTGTCTGACTTTTCTAATTGAACTATCCCAATAAGGTTTTTCTCAAAATCTTTCCATATTTTATCTATTAAACAACATAATATGTTGATATTATTTTGAGGTTTATGTAATCCTTGGATTCTTTCTTGAAAGAGTCCAAAGGGTAGGAACTGTAATTTTCTACCAGTTCCTCTTGATCTTAGCCATTCTGAGTCAAAAACTTGAAGCTCAGTATTGGACTTGTCTAAAACATTATTTCTACAATGATAAGTCATGTTATAATTAGGAGTTTTAGGAGTGGCACCTTCTTTGAACAAGTCTATGTATCTAACTGCTAGAATTTATTCGTTATGAATAGAGTCTTCTACAATTTTCCAGTCAATTTCATCCCATTCTTTCCACTAAAGAGGATTGGTGAACTTTCTTTCTTTCTACCATGTTATAACATTGGAGGATGAATATTTAAGTCTTTGGAGCATAAAATTATTATGTCCAATATTTGGGATATGGCTAGCTATCTTACTAGTTTTATCTAATCCATCATTTATAATTATTCTAGTTATGTTCTTTCCTTCCATAGTTCTTATAGGAGGAGATTTTTTAAATCTACAGGCGGTTACCTATTTTTGATCAAGTCTTTTTTCAATTCTTTCTAAAGAGTCTGAATAATCTTTTTATCTGACTAAGGATTTCATCTTTAAAGAACTTATTTTCCTTTCTTGCATTATCAATAATATCTTTATTATATTTATGAAGAGTATTAGAAATCTTTTCAATGTAGTCTTTTACTTCATTATCTTTTTATTGTTGTTGCATAGATTCCTAGGTCATTCTAGTTTCAATAGATTCTACAGATTTTTCTATTTTATCTAGACATGTTAGAATAAATGGAGAATCTAATGCTGCTTGGGAAGGTTTATTATATATGTACTTAAGTCCCTTTATAATTTCCTAACATCTTTCTTCTGCTTGGGCTATATTTAGTCTTAGTTCATTAACAATATTATCCATTATGGATAGGTTATGGCTTCCCATATTGTTCAGATAATTGACTAAATTTTGTTAGAATTTAACAAAGCCTGTATAGAAGCTGGTTAATTCTTCTATCTTAGATTTTAAATCTAATTGTAATTCTTTAACATAAATACTATTTTAGTCTTGTGTGGTTGATATTGAGGTTGAGATTAAATTTAATCTTTCAAGTATAAGTCTTGATGCTTTGGCAGCATTAACAATATCATTTACATATTTGATAATAAAATCTTTCATCATTTATCTTTTCTAGAATTGTTTGGTAAAAATATGCAAGGGTCTGAATTGGAAGGTTTCCATGTAAAAATCCCCAAGGGTTAGAATGGAAAGGTTTCTTAGTACCTCATTCCCGTCTGATCTAATTATTTTTGTTGGGAAGATAATTGTCTAATCTAAGAACAAGTTTAGCTTATTCCTTGGTCAGCTTAACTAACTCAATGTCTTATTTTTTGTTAGAGTTTTAATTTCTAAAATGTCTTTGCTGAGGACTTTTATGTGATTAGTTTTAGTATTTATATCCTGTAGTATTTGTATAAGATCTATTAGGATTTGACTATCTATTTCTTATATTTGTTTAGAGAGATTTTTTATCTTTATTTTTAAGGTTTGGATATCTTTAAATAATTGTCTTAAAATAAGTAGGATACAATTATTTTGATCTATTATGCTATTGACATCACTGACAGTAACTTACCCACTATCTGCGTGTTTGGTTGGGATGTGTTTAGTGAACAACTTTGTATGTGTGAGGTTAAGCAACCTTCTGGGTCTAAATCAGTTATGGGTATGGTTTAGTAGTCTGGATGGATTCCAAAAATATCTTTATAAATGTGTGGGATAAATATCAAAGGAATTAAAGTCTTTTATTAATGTAGGTCTGAAAGGAGCGTCTTGGCTCTGATACTAGAATAGACTTGGGTCAGAATTCGGTTGGCTTCTAGAGTTCTGATACCAACTAATTGAGCCATATTTTTCTTTATTATCTTTTTGTGGTATAAAATATAATTTTATAATAATTATAGTCTTGAAAAGGGTTTTATTATAAGACAAGAGGGGGCCACTAAGGGAAAATAACAAATTTGACTTTGGACCACAAGGGGACCATGCCAAGAAAAGGATAAAAATCCATTAAATCCGTTCTTTAAGAAATTCGTTTTAGAATATATATATATATATATATATATATATATATATATTCACAAGTATATTTTCATAAACCCAAAAACCTAAAAGGGGGGTTTATACCACAATTCCCAATTTAGAGTTTTCTCACATTTTCTATACTTTCACCATATTTCACATGTTTTTTTTTTATAATTTAAAAGAGATACCCTAGATTTGTATTATGGGTTACACCCCAACCTTAGTATTATTATGAACTAGGTGGACTTTGATACCACTTTTCGCTACATAGGCATTCTGAAGCTATTTTGGGATTCAAGTACTCCTTTACTTGTAATATTTATTTTAAATCCATATATTAGAATTATATTCATATATTTAGCATGTTTGAGTCATGTAATTAGTTTTCTCACATATATAATCTCTTTAGCGGTCACATTTACATGTATTAACTTTTCCATAATGGCATTATGATTTCGGGGCATTTCTCATATTTTATTTTATACATTTTATTTATCACTTTACTCACATTTAGCTAGTTTGTCTCCTTAGGAGGATTCATTCCCATCTTTTTTATGATATGGATGTGATGGTTCCACTTTTCACTCACATACACACACTTGCACATTCATGCATATATTCACTACTGTTTAATTTGCACACATGACACACTTTACATATAACAATACATATTCATACATTTAGGAGAAAGTTAATATTCTTGAGACCGAATGTTCGGGGAAGGTGCCTAATACCTCACGCTTTATAACATAGTATTAGAGGCAATATCTTATTTGGTATTTCAAGCACTAGTTGTATTTTATGCTATCTCTTTGGAGGTAGCTACCTCTTTTGTGTGTTTTGAGTTAAAATAGGGAGACTTTGATATCTATATATTCACATGCTTCACATCGCCGACCATTCATACCCCTTTTAGCCCACTATATGCATGAGAAGAGAAAGAATGATCGGGATGGCCACCAAAAGAGTTAGATATTTCTTTTCTATTAGTAATGGTTGAAGGTTCTAACTTCAATATCCTTTGTGATCTCTTAGTTATTCCCAAAATCCCTCCTTATCTTTGTCAAATATCTTATGATGCAAGGTTCTATGTTGAAGGTTTAAGGTAAATTATCTATAAGGGTTAATGCCACTTTTAAACCCCTAATCCCATAGGTCCATTAACTTCCAATTTTAGACCGCCATATAAGACCAAAACCCTACTCAAGGTGATAAAAACTCATCCCAAAGGAGTCCTAACCCTTGAAGACCAATAAAACACACTAAAATACACATTCAAGCCTCTGTACCACCCTTATAGTCTGGCGAAAATGACGATACATCTTAATATAAAAGAAACCACACATTTAGATACTTTACGAGGTATCCACATGTAATTAATTTCAGCAAGTAATTAATATACAATACGCAGTCTAGGTGTCACATAGCATACAAATGTAAATATCACATTAATTTTGGACATATGATTAGAATTTCACACAAATAATACTAATTCACATTAAATAAATAATTGAAAATTAACAATATTTATTACTAAATAAAATATAGTGTATAATGACTATATATATATATATATATATATATATATATATATATATATATATAGAGAGAGAGAGAGAGAGTTATGTTGACCATATAAAACAACAAATCTAAACTATTACTCTAAAATGCTTTACAAGCCATTAAGAGTTCTAAACTATGAGGCTATCCACGTGGCATTAGGTTAATTTTCCATATTTAATCACGTGAGGTGTATCACCTATCCATGTTCAGTTTATGGATTGTCTATTCAATTACAATGTATGCCTTTTCTACTGCCCTATTCAATCACTCGTTATTCCTCTTCTTTGCCAGATTGAAATTCATTTTAACTGTAAAGTCTCTTCCAATCCCTTGCCAGCCACAATCCAAAAATAAATACAGCCCAACTCCCATATATGTCAATCGAATACGTAAAGGCAGTAATGGATATATATTTATTGTGGAGCAAATCATTGGTTCCGGTGGTACTGATCTTTCTGTGCCTGTTGCTTTATCCAGTGTTCAATGGGTTAAAGGGATTATGAAAATACGTCTGATACTGGAAGTGGGTTTGGGGGACATGCTTTTCTCAAGCATCCATTATCGATTAGGTCTTATTCGATGGGAGATGATGGCTACAGATATATGCCTTGACGGAGACCTTATCGACAACAATACTCTCATTTTATTGGTCTTTAGCAACAATCATCTCAGAACATTGGTTTAATGAACAGAATTATGGCCCCACTCCAATGTCGTAAATAGGTGTGAAACAATAAAACATCAAAACCCATCTGGGTTTTGAACATTTTGAACCCATCAGGTGGGCTCAAATAATTTTATAATCAGACCCTATATCTTACATCAATTATAGATTTGACAATAATCACCGTATATAATATCAAAATTTATATATCACGGGGCACATGCAATGGGAAAGTGATAGGAAAAGTTGGGGTGGTCACGTGGCTCTAATTTTTGGGACACCTGAGCAAAATTGTTCACCTGAGAACTTGATCCTATCATTTATAATGGCCACCTTCTTGATGGGTACGCTTTCGGTTCTCTCTGTTTTAAACTTCAGATATGTCATCTATAAGGAGTTTATGCACAGGCAGAAGCATTGGGTGATTGCAAGGACATTGTCCGTCACATTTAGTATGTCGTATATCGCTACAAGTTTATCGAAGCATTGGAAAGCGCACATCTACAATCGATGATCCGAATTTCAAAGTCATCTTCAACAATCATGACCAACTAGGAGGACATTGGTAAATTGTGTTTTTGTTTCATTTACAATTTACATAAAAAGTGTTGGGATATTTTTATGAAAAATAAAATATTTTTCAATTTATGAAAAATGATTTTAAAAGGTTTTTAATTTTTCAAAAACATTTTCTCGTAAATATTTTGGATAAACTTTGTTGATCTCATAAACAATCTTAGGATTGAGGCTTCCAATTTTTTAAAAGACTGAAGCAGCAAGTGACACGTGTACAATGTCGTTTGAAGGACATCGTATCTTGTTCGAACGAGATCAGTTATCGCTCGAACGACATCGTATCTCGTTCGAATGAGCTGTTTAAGTTTGACATGTCACCGCCTTAAATATTTTTATAAATAGGGTGCCAGACTTCTGTATTTCGTGTGGAGAAAACACTGAGTTTCACAGAATACGATTTTGAGTGTTTTTGTTTATTCTCTATCACTTTTGAGGGTTCAAAATTTGTTTTTATAATTCACCAAAATCCTAGACTTTGTGTGTGAGTTGTTTGTGGAACCTAAACCATAGTTCTGTTGGGAGTTTTGTTGCTGATTCAAAGGTGCCTTGGAAAGGTACTGGGCTGATTCAATCTTTTGAGGGTGATATTTACAACCGAGAGAGGCAAGCTATTGTGGAAGGAGACTCTGCCAAGATTTAGGACTGCGTGACATAGGGAGTGCTGCGGTGTTCCGGGGCTGACGACTGCGAACCGACACCTGCGAGTTTTTCATAAGTCACAGTGTATTTTCATTATAATCCGATTGTAACCGATTTCCTACAAATTATATTGAAAATAAAAGGTTTTTTTCCCGGCGGGGATTTTTTCCTAAAATTTGGCTTTGTCAGCTTGTTCATCGCATGATTTATTTTGAGCCTTGATTTGACACATATATGCATGTTTAGGGGCTGATTTAATTGGAATTTGGTTTGAGAAAATTTAGACATCCAATTAAATATGTCTGAATTGGAAATTACGAATCTATTTGAATCAATATTGCACACGCACTTTCAAATTGGTATTAGAGCGGGTTACGCTATTTTATTGCGTTTGATCCTTGTTTTTTGCAAAACTGTGTGATATTGATTTTTGCTAAAAAAATTGTCGCAATCTTTCGATGGCATACTTATCTAATTTGATGCCCCCACCTGTTGGCCCAATCAGAATTTTGACGACTTAAGTCATTTGAATTTGACGTTTGCTAAAAGGATTGACCTTTTGGAAACAAAAAATTCTCGTTTTAAATCCGCCATGGTTCTTTTGCAAGCACCTCAAAATCAAAGAGATTTCTATTATGAAAAATTTGTTTCTTTGGACGTGGACTTTAATGTTTTAAAATTGTCCAAAGAGAAGAGTGATGAAAAAGTCTAAATTTTAAAAAATAATTGAAGGACTTAAAAAATCCCAGCCTTTGTGTTTGTGCCATCGAGGATAAAAAATTAATCGATGATTTTACGGCACGTGAAAAGACTCTTAGGGATAAGTTTGTTTTAATTGAGGGTGAGCGTGATAAAATGTTAAGTTTAATTGATAATCTGAAAAAGAAGTCCCTATCTTTGGAAGACTCTAATTTGTTACTTGAGTCAAATTTTTGAAATTGAAAAATATTTTGAAAGACTCGAGTAGTTTGTGTAGTGATGGTAATGGCTCATCTTGTTCTCATGTTTCTAATGCTAAAGCCAAAACCCTTGATTGGTTGAAAGGGTCAATAGTTTCCAAGGACGTTAGAAAATGTCAACCAAAAGGTGTCATTCCACCCATTTTCACATGTTCCTATTGTGGTAAGAAAGGGACCCTTAGGCGTTTTTGTTTCGACCCTCGAAAAAGTCCTAGGAAGTTTAAGTCTAGTGTTTCCTTGGTTCCCAAAACCCTACCACGACGTTTGAGATATATTTGGGTTAGGAAATCTCTTCTAGAGGCACTAGATGTTAGACATGTTGATTCTTTATTGCTTGCATATGTTCTTCTCTTGCTATATCATATAGATGATTGTGTTCGCAGGTTTGTCATACGCTAGTTATATTTCATGATTCATATCCTGACTAGTGTTATGACATGTATACTTTTTGTATAATATTTGCGTATTAGAAAGTTTTTAAAAAATACAAAAATATTTTTGTAGTTTGTTTTGCACCTTTGATGTATGCACACTTAGGATGACCAAGTCACAACTTTATGCCATATCCATGTGACTGTTTGATAGTGTTTTGAGATAATATGTTGTGTCATTCATGTGCTTTACAAAGTTTGGAGTCTTTGAGATGCTATAGTGTTGCTACCTATATGTTTGACTCCTTTTTGTCCTTTTATGCACACGAGCACGAATTTATTTGATGTTTGTTCTTGCCAAATCACGTGTTGGTTACGTGTTTTCATCTCAATTCTATCTATTAAATCGAACAAAATGCTATAAAACAAGATAATAAAAGGTGTGGATGTTTTTATAACCGTTTGCCGTAAGTTTTTGTGAATTTTATAAACGGTGAAGGGCTACGAAAGGTACACATCCATCCTTTGCGATTAAGCCGCCGTTTAAATTGGACCTAAAAAATTGAGAAATTTTAATTATTCGGGGTCCAAAGAGGTTTAAAAGAGCCCGAAAATATTGAAAGGAAATAAAATGAAATATATGTCAATTATGGGCCATTAGGTTTATTCACCAATTCTCCAAAGTTTGAGAATTTAGATCACCTCGAAAAGAAAATATATAAGAGGGAGTTTGGTTGGAGAATTAAAACGGCTTTGCACGTCCTTAAAAAGTCTAGAAAAGCATGAAATCGTTTTGGACGTTATTGGTGTGAAAATCATGCTGACTTTGATTTAAGGCGATGTCATCAAAATTCAACATTTTTACACCAAAGGACTATTTTTGATGTTCATTTGTCAGGAGTACACTTATGCATCTTGCACATATGATATGATTGAGTTGATTTTCCTATCGAATTTGTTCACACCCATTCATTCCGTTTTCATGATTTGGTCATCTTAGTAAAAATTCATGGAGTGTGATATTTTTTATAAAATATTGAAAAATTCAAAAATAGTATGTTTGGTTTCTTTTCCGTGACACCCCAATTTGCTTTATAGTGTTTATTCTTCCTTATCTATTTTGGACAAATAAAAAGGGGGAGAACGAATTACGATATTATGGGGGAGTTTTAGTATGAGGGAGATTTGATTATGGTTTCATGTTTTATGTTTATATCATTTCAAACTCGATACGTCACGAGGTTTTTGCTTTATCTCATGTGTGTAGGTACAATTGAAGATTCTTTGGATTGCACACCCTGATGAGAAAAGCTTGGAGATTTGAAAAGTTAATTATTGAAGCCAAGTTTGATTGAAGACTTGTTCAGTTTATCTTTCCACATTTGAGTTTATGGGAGCGTAGATTTGTGTAGGTTATTTCTGAGTTTGATAATTCTGATAGTTTTCATTGTGTACCGGCATAGACATAGGGGGAGATTTGTAAGGACATTGTCCGTCACATTTAGTATGTCGTATATCGCTACAATTTTATCGAAGCATTGGAAAGTGCACATATTCAATCGACGATCCGAATTTTAAAGTCATCTGCAACAATTATGCCCAACAAGGAGGAAATTGGTAAATTGTGTTTTTGTTTCATTTACAATTTACATAAAAAAGTGTTGGGATATTTTTATGAAAAATAAAATATATTTCAATTTATGAAAAATGATTTTAAATGGTTTTTAATTTTTCAAAAATATTTTGGATAAACTTTGTTGATCTTGTAAACAGTCTTAGGTTTGAGGTTTCCAAGTTTTTTAAAAGACTGAAGCAGCAAGTGACATGTGTACGATGTCGTTCAAACGACATCGTATCTCGTTCGAACGAGATTAGTTATCGTTCGAACGACGTCGTGCCTCATTCGAATGAGCTGTTTAAGCTTAACAAGACACCGCCTTAAATGTTTTTATAAACAGGGTGTCAGACTTCTGTATTTCGTGTGGAGAAAACACCGAGTTTCACATAATACAATTTTTGAGTATTTTAATTTATTCCCCATCACTTTTGAGGGTTCAAAATTTGTTTTTACAATTTACTAAAATCCAAGACTTTGTGTATGAGTTGTTTGTGGAACCCAAACCATAGTTTTGTTGGGAGTTTTGGTGTTGATTCATAGGTGCCTTGGAAAGGTACTGGGCTAACCATAGGTGCCACTTGCCGGAGGTACTGGGTCTGATTCAATCATTGGAGGGTGATCTCTACAATAGAGAGCTACAAGCTATTGTGGAGGAGACTCTGCCAAGATTCTACACTACGTGTCATAGGGAAATCTGCAGTGTTCCTGGGCTGATGACTAAGAACCGACACCTATGATTTTTTCGTAAGTCAAAGTTTATTTTCATTGTAACTTGATTGTAACCAGTATTTTACAAATTATAGTGAAAATAAAAGAGTTTTTTACCTGCAGGGATTTTTTCCTGAAATTTGGCTTTGTCAGCTTTTCCATCGCATGATTTATTTTGAGACTTGAATTGACACATAGATGCATGTTTAGGGGCTGATTTAATTGGAATTTGGTTTGAGCAAATTTAGACATCCAATTAAATAAGTCTTAATTGGAAATTGCGAATCTATTTGAATCAATATTGCACACGCACCTTGAAATTGGTATCAGAGCAGGTTACACTATTTTATTGTGTTTGATCCTTATTTTCAGCAAAACATCGTGTGATATTGATTTTAACTAAAAAAATTATCACAATCTTTCGATGGCACACTTATCTAATTTGATGCCCCCACACATTGGATCGAATCAGAATTTTGACGCTTTAAATCATTTGAATTTGATGTTTGCTAAAAGAATTGACTTTTTGGAAAAATAAAATTCTCGTTTTAAATCCGCTATGGCTCTTTTGCAAGCAGTTCAAAATCAAAGAGATTTCTATCGTGAAAAATTTGTTTCCTTGGACCTCGACTTTAATGTTTTAAAATTGTCCAAAGATAAGATTGATGAAAAAGTCCCAATTTTAGAAAAATAATTGAAGGACTTAAAAAATCGCAGCTTTTGTGTTTGTGCCGTTGAGGATAAAAAATTAATCGATGATTTTACGGCACGTGAAAAGACTCTTAGGGTTAAGTTTGTTTTAATTGAGGGTGTGCGTGATAAACTGTTAAGTTTAATTGATAATTTGAAAAAGAAATACCTATCTTTCAAAGATTCTAATTTATTTCTTGAGTAAAAAGTTTTGAAATTGAAAAATGTTTTGAAAGACTCGAGTAGTTTATGTAGTGGTGGTAATGTCTCATCTTGTTCTCATATTTCTAATGCTAAAGACAAAACTATTGTTTTTTTTAGAGGGTCAATCGTTTTCAAGGACATTAGAAAAGGTCAACCAAAAGGTGTCATTCCACCCATTTTCACATGTTCATATTGTGGATGGAAAGGGCACCGTAGGCTTTTTTGTTTTGACCTTCGAAAAAGTCCTAGGAAGTTTTAGTCTAGTGTTTTCTTGGTTTCCAAAACCCCCATACTACATTTGAAATCTATTTGGGTTAGGAAATATTTTCTAGAGGCACTAGATGTTGGACTTGTTGATTATCTATTACTTGTACATGATTCTTCTCTTGCTATATCAAATAGATGATTGTGTTTGCAGGTTTGTCATACGCTAGTTGTGTTTCATGATTCATATCCTTGCTAGTGTTATGACATGTATACTTTTCATATTATATTTGTGTATTAGAATTTTTTTGAAAAATACAAAAAGATTTTTGTAGTTTGTTTTACTCCTTTTATGGATGCACACTTGGGATGGCCAAGTTACAACTTCATGCCATATCCATGTCACTGTTTGATAGTGTTTTGAGACAATATGTTGTGTCATTCATGTGCTTTACAAAGTTTGGAGTCTTTGAGATGCTTAGTGTTGATACTTATATGTTTGACTCCTTTTTGTCCGTTGATGCACACGAGCACCGATTTATTTGATGTTTGTTCTTGCCAAATCACATGTTGGTTACGTTTTTTCATCTCAATTCTATCTATTAAATCGAACCAAAGGCTATAAAACAAGATAATAAAAGGTGTGCATGTTTTAAAATCGTTTGTCGAAAGTTTGCGTGAATTTTATAAAAGGTGAAGGGCTACGAAAGGTACACATCTATCCTTTGCGATTAAGCCGTCGTTTAAATTGGACCTAAAAAATTGAGAAATTTTAATTATTCGGGGTCCAAAGAGGTTTAAAAGAGCCCGAAAAATATTGTAAGGCAATAAAAAGAAATATATGCCAATTATGGGCCATTAGGTTTATTCACCAATTCTCCAAAGTTTGAGAATTTAGAGAACCTCGAAAAGAAAATATATAGGAGGGAGTTTGGTTGGAGAATTAAAACGACTTTGCACGTCGTTAAAAAGCCTTGAAAAAGCATGAAATCGTTTTGGACGTTATTGGTCTGAAAATCATGTTGACTTTGATTTGTTGAATTTGATTTAAGGCAATGTCATCGAAATTCAATATTTTTACACCAAAGGACTATTTTTTATGTTCATTCGTTAGGAGTACACTTATGCATCTTGCACATATGATATGGTTGAGTTAATTTTTCTATCGAATTTGTTCACACCCATTAATTCCGTTTTTATGATTTGGTCGTCTTTGTAAAAATTCACGGTGTGTGATATTTTTTATAAAATATTAAAAAATTCAAAAATAGTATGTTTGGTTTATTTTTTGGGACACCCCGATTTGCTTTATTGTGATTATTCTTCCTTGTCTATTTCAGACAAATAAAAAGGGGGAGAATGGATTATGATATTGTGGGGGAGTTTTAGTATGAGGGATATTTGATTATGCTTTCATGTTTTTTGTTTTTATCATTTCAAACTCAATACGTCACGAGATTTTTGCTTTATCTCATGTGTGTAGGTACAATTGAAGATTCTTTGGATTGCACACCCTGATGAGAAAAACTTGGAGATTTGAAAAGTTGATTGTTGAAGCCAAGTTTGATTGAAGACTTGTTCAGTTTATCTTTCCACATTTGAGTTTATGGGAGGGTAGATTTGTATTGGTTATTTTTGAGTTTAATAATTCAGATAGTTTTTATTGTGTACCGGCATAGACATAGGGGGAGATTTAGAAGGACATTATCCGTCACATTTAGCATGTTGTATACCGCTACAAGTTCGTCGAAGCATTCGAAAGCGCACATCTACAATCGACGATCCGAATTTCAAAGTCATCTTCAACAATCATGCTCAACAAGGAGGAAATTGGTAAATTGTGTTTTTGTTTCATTTACAATTTACATAAAAAGTGTTGCGATAATTTTATGAAAATAAAATATTTTTCAATTTATAAAAAATGATTTTTGAAATGATTTTAAATGGTTTCGAATTTTTCAAAAATATTTTCTTATAATTATTTTGGATAAACTTTGCTAATCTCGTAAACAGTCTTAGGTTTGGGGTTTCCGAATTTTTAAAAGACCTAAGCAGCAAGTGACACGTGTACGATGTCGTTCGAACGACATCGTATCTCATTCGAAGGAGATCAGTTATTGCTCGAACGACGTCGTGTCTCATTCAAACGAGCTATTTAAGTTTGACTCGTCACCACCTTAAATGTTTTTATAAATAGGGTGTCAGACTTTTGCATTTTGTGTGGAGAAAACACTGAGTTTCATAGAATACGATTTTTGAGTGTTTTTGTTTATTCTCCATCACTTTTAAGGGTTCAAAATTTATTTTTACAATTCACCAAAATCTCAGACTTTGTGTGTGAGTTGTTTGTGGAGCGCAAACCATAGTTTTGCTGCTGATTCATAGGTGCCTTGTAAACGTACTGGGCTGACCATAGGTGCCACTTGCTGGAGGTACTGGGCTGATTCAATCTTTGGAGGGTGATCTCTACAACCGAGAGCAGCAAGCTATTGTGGAAGGTGACTCTGCCAAGATTCAGAACTGCGTGTCATAGGGAGTGCTGCTGTTCCTGGGCCAATGACTACGAACCGATACCTGCGAGTTTTTCGTAAGTTAAATTGTATTTTCATTGTAATCCAATTGTAACCGGTATTTTATAAATTATAGTGAAAATTAAAGGTTTTTTCCGTGTGGGGATTTTTTTCAGAAATTTGGCTTTGTTAGCTTGTTCATCGCATGATTTATTTGAGACTTATATTGACACATAGATGCATGTTTAGGGGATGATTTAATTGGGATTTGGTTTGAGCAAATTTAAACTTCCAATTAAATAAGTCTGAATTGGAAATTGTGATTCTGTTTGAATCAATATTGCACACGCACTTTTAGTGATCTTCATATAATTTACAATAAAATGAAGGGAAAATAAAGGTACTAATCCAGGTAACCAATCCCAATTTTTTCTTTTTTTAGAGTTTCAACAATTTTCTTTCACTCTTATATAAATATTCGTGTTCCTTTATAATGTTTTTGTTTTAAGGGAAAAAATCCACATGCTGAAAAAATTGAAGTACCTAATAATAACAGCATTGTAAAACATAAGTGCAAACCCAACCCTTGTAGCGTTAGTAAAAAGAAAAAAATAGTTATAAATTGCAATATTGCTATTCTCTATAAAGTACTTTTAGTAACTAAAAAAAAAAAGAGAAAAACTTCTCAATTTTTTTGAGTTTCAAATCTTACTAATTTCGTTAATTCACGGGGACAATGCTTTAATTGAGTAGCAAAAAGGGTCATATGTCGAATCGACTGTAAGCTTTTGTCTCCTGATTGATTTGTCATTTTTTACTTTTTGTTGAATAAATTTTTGTTCCTGATGTTTCTATGTTAGAACATATCTTTTTATTTTACTAATCATTTTGGTTTTGCTATATCACATGTATGTTTCCACATAATGTTTGGTTGGAATTTGACAGTATAAAAAATGAGTGAAACTTTTACAATTTAAGTTGCCATTTTTATTTATAATTGTTATAAAAATGAGTACAAAATTTACAATGAGTGAAACTTTTACAATTTAAGTTGTCATTTATATTTATAATTGTTATATAAATGAGTACAAAATTTACACCCGTACATGAATGTATATATTTGTATGTATATACAAAACATAAATTTATTATAACATTTATACAACCCTCGGCCATAGTAATATAATAATTGAGTTGCACATTAAAAAAGTTATTATTTCAGAATTATAGTGCACAGATAAAAATTATTGTGACTATTTGTTTTCAAGTGAAAAAAATATTAAGTTTGTGCATTGTTTTGTATAAAAATCAGCAAAAAGAGTATCATACACTAAGAATAGTGGTTGGCAATATGTCGGTGCCCAAATAATATGTAAATGGACTAGAAATATTCAAATAGATTGAGCTATAAAAATCATGGGGATTTTCGGATTTTTTTCTTTTTTGAAGAACAACACAATTATGGATGATTTTTGCAAAATGACTATCACAATATCTTAGCTCGCGCATCGCGCGTGTTTACACCTATTTTAATATATAACTCACTCGTTACATATACTTGAAATTAATCAAAGCCAAAAATATTGAATAAATTAATATAAAATGAAAAAGTAGTTTATTTCTATGAATGTACTCTCTAATTAAAAAAACTTACATAATTTGTGTCTCGGGCTATTTTAATATGATAATCTTCAATCCTCCACCAACGACTAATCTGTAGAGTATGCATTTATCCTATTAATGATGCAAATAAATTAAATATTAAAAAAGTGATAGCAAAAAATGTCAAATCTAGTACTATATATAAAAAAATGGAGACATGTTGCTTATCGAAAGACTAATAAACTTCAATCTACAGCTCACCAATTTATCGAAAGACTAATAAAGGCCAAATATGTTAAATAAATTATTGTAAAAAGGAAAAAAAATTGTTTAATCCAATGAATGTGACAAAAAAACGCATATATGATCTTTGTCTTACGATATTTTAATTTGATGATCTTCACCCCTCCATTAATGACTAATCTATAGAGGATGCATTTAATCTAAACATGATCTAACAAACAAAAATCCAATAGTGATTAAACATAAAAAGTAATAACATAATATGTCAAATCTTTCACTATTTTTGAAAAAGCAAAGACAAGTTTATCATCAAAACACTTAATAGGAAATCAAATATAGAGCTCACTAATTTCATAAATAAGGCATTAATCACTGACATAAATATCAAATAGATCATTGTAAAAAGAAAAAGGTGGTTTATTCCCATGAATGTATTGTTTAATTCAAACAGAAACACGTACATAATATATATCTTGAGATTATCAAGTTGTTTATCTTCAAACCCCCATTCAGCAGATAATCTGTAGAATATTAATTTAGAATAAATATGATCCAAAAATAAAACTAATAATAATGATTAAACATACAAAAAATTGGCAACCGAACGTGAGAGCCCCTATTTTTCTTCGTCCTCGGGCGATGACGCTCGATCATCGCCTTGGTGGGTTGTCTTTTTTTAGGAAATGAAGAAAGTATTAAAATGGATTCACCAGTCTTTTTTACAAAAAATAGACAAAATAAGGGGGTAGGCCTCTGTGGATACCTAGTGATGGCGAGTGATCTGTGTGTTAATCAAAAAGTCTAAGGTTCAAGGATTGGGTTACGGATTGGGTAGGTGTTAGGAACCAACTTTTCCCTTTCGATCTTAAATGTAGATATAAATATTTATTGTAGCATGTTATAGTGTAAAAAGAAATAATAAATTGAAAATAGTTAATATACAATCATACTATTTAGTTCAATGTGGAAGTGTGAGTAAATGATACAGTCTAAGGATAAGTATATACGAACTTGGATTTGTTCACGCTAATAACAGTCCGAGGGAGCCAACATACTCACATGGAGAGATTCAAAGTCCATGTAGTTCGTGAGTAAAAATGTATTTTATCTCTTATAAAGGCTTGATGTGCTAGATATAGACTTTCTTTGATCTTTCAAGGTATTTTAGAGTGAAACAAGGTCTAATATAAAGATATGAATGATTTGTGTTCATGAGAGAACTTAAATAAGGTTGATTCACCCATAAAATCACTTGATGTTGAAAGAATGACCAAGATTTTAGCTTTAAGAAAAAAAATTGTAAATAAAATCCCCGGATCTAGTGGCCCTCTACCCTATATGAGAATATCTCATGGTTTTGAACTTTTTTTAATACTTTTTAGAACAAGATAAAAATAGATGAATATGTACAATATCTGACTTGAATTTTTGAGATTGGGATTCTTTAATGCACCTACATTTCCATCGAAGGTGGAGTCAAATTAAACGTAGTCCGAACATGACCTTTAAAGAAAAGTCAAGACTAGAAAAATAAAAAACATAAGAAAAGAGGAACTTGGGTGGTGTTGCATCGCAATATAAACGTTTTATATCGGGATTTCAATATAAAAGAGTGGGAAGTGGCATATCAACAAGGCTACATGTACTCTTTATTATTTCGGCGTAATTCTAGCTTGGAATCAACCCTTTTGGAATGAATCTAAGGTAACTTTAAAGATAAAGTACCTTTAAAGAATAAAAAGTCAGAAAGAGTAAAAATGGGTTTTTTGGTTTCTTTTAAGTATCAATGAGAAATTTAGAGTTATGGATTTGGGTTAGAACTATAGATCTAGGTTTGGAAGGGGGCTTAAAAGACAAATGAAGAGAGTTTAGGAGACTGTTTGGAGAAGAAATTTATATGGACAAAAAGCTATCATTTAAGAGTGGAGTTAATGCTTGTTGAAATGGTAAGTGAGGGTCCCCTTTTATGGAAAAACTACTTAAGTTAAGGGACCGGTCGGTCAAGTGTATTCTACACCCTGGACCAATCGATTAAGCTCATTTTACCTTCCATAGCTTGACTATTTAGGTGATTTATTTGTGGGCCTCTTAGTTTTTGGGCCTTTAGGGAGGCATCCTTGTGTTTTGAATTCTATTTTAAGCCTTTGGAAGGTCATGATAAGGGTTGATACCTTTATAGAGCAAAATTGGGTTTCTATAGAGCCCCTTAGTAATGGAGTTCATTTTGGGAGAACACTGTTGTAAAGAAAGACACTCGTTCTATGATTGCTACGAATTTTCTATTTTCAATAGGAAGCTTGGGATTAATCTATTTGAAGATTTAATTCTTTTAAAATTATCGTAAAGTATTGTAATGATTGTCTATTTCCTGATGTAGTAGGTATCTCCAATGTCTGCAAGAGACAATGATGTGTTGCGTACAACCTATCAATGTTTATTGTCATCGTGAGAGGAGGCGAAATAACTAATTGTTTGGAAACTATCCATAGGGGAATGGGATGTTTGTACATAAGTGTTTGAAAATCATCGGCATGAGATGGGGTGTTTTTCAAAAATCATCGACATGAAACAAGGTGTTTGCAATACACCGGATCGTTTAAAAACTGTCTGCATGAGATGAGGTGTTTGTTGATAAATTTATTAAATCATATATGGAAACTATCTGTAATATATCGCCTCGATAAATTTATTAAATCATATATGGAATGTATACGAAGAGGAACAAATTAAAATTTTAGGAGATTGTGGATAACAAAGTTGGGATATCAATTTTATATGGAAGTATTGGTTATAAAGTAATTAAGTTATATAGGCATCTTCTTAAAATTTGGAGACCATTTGGGGAAAATCTTTGAAGAGTTAAACTTGGTCATTGATCTACCATGGGTGTCGTTCAAGTGAGGAGATGATCTCTTTTGAAAGACCATAATGTCGTTCTAATGACGCTGCTGGTAGATCAGCTCTGCGTCTTGTTAAACGCTGCCTTAGTGGTAACCTTTGGATCAATGTGTTGTTGACGTAAGAGCAGTTCATACCTGATATGGTGTGTGTGTGTGAGGAGATAAGGTTTCTTTTTTGGACAACAAATTCATTAGTTTTGGTTATAATAAGAAATTGTGTGAGAGAACCATTAAACCTCTAAAATTTCCCTCCCTCTAACTGAGAGTTCCCATGGAGGAAAATACCCTTCTGGCAGATTGTTGATGCACCACCCCACGACAATGCACCACCTAGAAGCTACATTAAAGGAGATCTAACCACCCTTTATCCCCATATTGAAACCCTAGGAAGATTTGTCTGATGTGGACGATGATGTGCTTGGTGACTTAATGGGTATTTGAGGATGAAGAAGACTTTCATAGGATCTTTACTAGGAGAATTCTTAGAATGATAATGGAGACAAGCTTAGGAGGGATTTTAGAGACCCCCCTGAGGCCACCTTTGGATGTGGGGCCCCTCCATCTTCATCACCACCTACACCATATTAGGGCTCATTAAGGGGGGAACGACTAACTTTGATTTAAGTTTAATGAGTGGTATATTTCAACATGTTATTTACATACATTAGGTTAAATACATGTGTGTAATTTATTGGCTTGCATCCTAGTGTTAATAATTAACCATATTAGAATTTGTATGGAATGATATCACAAAGGTGATTTAAATTAGGTCTTGAAAGCAGAATAAATTTCAGAATATAATAATAAACATTTTTATGGAATAAAAATATAAGAAAATGTCATTTTGGTGTAGTTCTAGTAAAAAGAAATAATAAACATTTTTTGGAATAAAAATGCAAGAAAATATTATTTTGGTGTATTTCAAATAAAAAAAATAATACACATATTTATAGAATAAAAATGTAAGAAAATATTATTTTGGTGCATTTATAGTAAAAAAATAATAATAATAAATTTTATGGAATAAAAATGTAAAAAAAATGTCATTTTGGTGTATTTTTAGTAAAAAGAAATAATCACTGTTCTAAAAAACCCGCCTAGGCACGCCTACGCCTGAGGATTGGGAGAAACGCCTCGCCTTAAGATTTTGACGACTTATGCTTGGTAAAACTCTTAAGGTGCACTTTTTCTCTAAAAACAAAAATGCTTTAGTGAAACGATATCGCCTTTTAAAGATTTTTTTACAAACCGGACCATTATCTCATTCAAAATAATCAAATAGTATATTAATTTGCAAATATTCAGACATATTTTTATGATATGCACAATTTTAGTATCTTAATACCCTTGTTATGGTTACAAAATATTAAAATATATTAAAAAGGCCTAAACGCCATTTCACGCTTTTTTACGCCTAAGGCCCGCCTAGGCTTCTGAGGCTTAAGGCTTGACCTCCACGCCTCGATCACGCATCGCGTTTTTTAGAACCTTGGAAATAATAAATATAAAAATGTAAGAAAATGTCATTTTAATGTATTTCTAGTAAAAAGAAATAATGGACATTTTTATGGGATTTAAATGCGTGGCAATATTTTTTTAGTGTGTTTTCTAGTAAAACAAATAATGGACATGTTTATGGAATAAAAACATAAGGAGGTTATCATTCTTGTTAAGAATAAAGGGAGAATACATGTTTAAAGTTTCATGTAAAATAGACATTTGCTAAGTTAAAGAAATTAAAAATTCCCTTACGACTTTAAAAGTATATTATTGTACATGATACAAAATTCTAGAATGAAATGATTGTTTAACTGATTAATATGATTTTAGGATTTAAAGTACACTTTCTCATGAATCTAAACTTGTAGTATTTTGATAATAAATATATGAACAAGTTTACGAATGTCTTATTGGTTTTAAACATGAAATAAGAAAATAAATTTTTTGGTGTTTAATAAATGTGGGAAAAGAGGAGTTTCATATGTAAAAAATGTTATTGTATGTATTCAAGGTGTGAAAGTGTTAAGTGGGACAGTTGGGTAAATGTGTGATATTGAACAAGTGTTAAAATGGATAACGTGTTTTAGATATTAAGTGGTAAACTGCATAACCATTTGAGAAATAACACTTGTTATAGGACTAAACTGCAAGTTTGGCAAACAAAGGGTAAATTGGTAATTTACTTAAAGTGGAGCATTTTTATGGAGTAAAAATGTTAAATAATGTCTTTACACTTATATGTGTGAAAATGAATTTAGTCCTAAAACGTGAATGATTTTAGTGTAAATCACGTATGTGTGGATAAGGGACTTAAAGAAGAAAAGAAATAATTTTCCAAGTGTTAATGGAAAAACGGATGGTTAAGTCCGGATTTTGGCTTCGACAAAGTAAAAGATGGGAAATAGAATAATGTGGACATGGGTAAAATGTTAAACACGTTAATAAGGACTCGGATGCAATCGGGAAATAAGCAAGAAGGGCTCAGAGCCCTTGGGTGAAAAACACTAAATCACTGGCCAGAGCATATGGTGAGCATAGCCGTCGGTGTGAAGCCCCTGTAAGTATGCGATAAAGAAAGATTTTGAGAAAAGATAAAGGAATAAGGAACAAGTCAAGAAACGGGTTGCGTGGTAAAATACGTAATATAACCTAACCTGAATGAATAAATTCAATGTTCTGGTAAAAGGTGAAATGGACAAGTAAATGCGTAAATCTATTAATGCTTATAAGTTGAGGTAAAAAGGCTAAAGTAAAGTGGGTAAGTGGGTGGTTAAATAATCTAAGTTGTTAAACCCATAATTTGTGTAAGTATGTATTGAAAGGTTTTCAAATGATAAACAAGTATTTTCTAACGCGGTGAATGTGTGTGTTGAAATGGTACTCTTTAATGAAAATACTAAAGTATATTTTAATGAATAAAAATGGATGACTCCGGTAAAGGAATGGGTTGTAATAAATCAAGTGTAGTGGTGTTAAGTGTGGAACCGGGTGTATTAAAAAAATTGAGAAATGCTAAGTATGAACAAAGGAAGTCCTTACAAGATTAAAGTAAATTAATCTGGATGAGTAAGATTTTCGGAAGTAAAATGGTTAATGCATTTGAATATGTATTTATTTTTCAAAGGTAATTCTATATATGTAGATACATATATATTTTCTCATGCATGTGGTTGTAGCGTGTGAGTATTCCCTTCTGCAGTTCGTTTCAATACTTCTTGTATAAATATCACTGGGCATAAGCTCAGATCCCTACTTTGTTACAGGGGGTTGGGAGCAGTTTTTTATTTTGAGGGCATTGTATAGGTAAGTATCTTTTATTTATGTTCACGTTAGTAGCTCTATTTACTTGGACATCGAGGTGCTCCCCATGGGTCCCTCACGTAGTTCATCTTGAAATTGGAATGACATGCAAAATAAGTGAAACATTAATTAAAATAAAACCGGACTAGCAACATTATATAGGGTTGTTTCATTGCCCTTCACACCTAACGCTCGAATCGAATCGGGTTGACTACGGGTAACCCATAAATCCCGATCGAGACATTACGCTGTCTGTATGAGACGAGGTGTTTGTCGATGCACCACATCTTTTTTAAACCATCCACATGAGACGAGGTGTTCACTATACCAAATCTTCCTAATTGTCAAGGTTATTGACCTTGACAAGTTGGACTTGTCAAGGTCAATGACTGTGACAATTCAGGGAGAGATAACTTTTTTTTTTATCACGGACGTGTCACGGTCATTGACAGTGATAAGTTCATTAGAATTGTCACGGTCGTGTCACGGGCCATGACCGTGACAATTTTAGTCACGGTTAATAATCATGACAAAGATTTGACCCTTTTTAAAAATATTGTCACGGTCAATGACCGTGACAATTCTGGGCAGAATTTTAAAAAAATCTGCTGGGCAGTATGGTCACTGCCACTGCCCAGCAGTATATTTGTACTTGTTATAGCAACGTGTACCTGTTCAAACATTATATATCCAAACAAACTAAAGATAATGAAAATATATATTCAAAATAGAAACAATATACATGACGATATAATTCAAATGTACCAACTTAAAAATAATGTCACTACATGCCACGGGTAAATGTGAGGAGGTGAGTAGGCCACACGATATACGAATTGACACACCCACTAATATACATCGTGCCGCATTGTTCGCGCAACCACAATAGGGAGTTATCCTTCCCGGGTATCACATGCGTGACGAGCACTTTGGACTCGATCTCTTGAAGCGCACGTCCATGAAATCTTCCACCCTAGATGATATTCGGGTCCCTCAACCCCCGCCCTATCCGCTGGCCATCAAATATGTCCAATATGAACACGCTCGGCCAACCAATTGTCGACATCGGTCTGGGGAAGGGAGCCAAATAAGGAAGTGGATCATCGAAGTACGTACGTGTCGGTGAACAAGTAGCGAGGTCCACATCCTCGTCATCCTGCGCCTCGTTCTCCCGCACCTCCTCCTCCTCCTCCTCCTCCTCCTTTCCTTTCCCCTTACGGTCTTCGCCCAATGTACGCTTCATGAATAAGTACATATCTTGGACCGTCGCCTCCAAACGGGACAGCATCGCGTCATGTGAATCCACCGTTCGAGCCAACCCGGTGTCGCTCGTCTCCAATCCGATGATACTAGATTTGGCCACCCGCAAGCTCACCCCCTTGTCCTCCCCTTGCGATCAGAGCCAAGCACTTGGCTGAGTGCGTCTGTGGACAAAGACGTCTTATCGGCATCAGACTGCGACTCATGCACTTCCTTAAGCTTTGCCTGAAACGACAAAAAACACATGATTAGTAAAATAAGTAAACTAAAAAATTATAATGTAATTAACAAAAATTAAACTATCGGATTACTTACAATCGCGGCCGCGACGCTCGGGGACACCTCCTTGTCCTTCCCCTTCTTCGTCCGAAGAGCCACATAAGTATCGAGCCTATGTGGCTTACCCCCTGGGCCACTCCCTACCCCATGAAATAAAATAAAGTAAAATTAGTATCGGCCCCGCAAAGTAAAATAATGAAGAATAATATATTTCTGTAGTTATAGAAAAATTAAATCTTACCTTCATTTTATGCTCCACCTCGGCGTAAGACGTCCGACCGGAGTAGTGCACGCCCGTCTATTTTGCCCGATTTTCCCTCCCCGATTGGCGAGATGCCAATTGTCTATCCTCGATCATTGTCAATGAACTTTTGCCATTGTGTCAATGAGATCGGCTCCTTGGGCGGGACGGATCCACGCCATTGGATGATGGACTCTCGTGTTTTTCCAAAGTACTGTGTCCGCATATTTTTCTTCCACATCTTGTGTTGCTCTCTCAACTGCTCCAAGACGGAATCGCGTAGCTTTGGATCCAAGTTGAATTGTTCCTGTCCAACAAATACAATGTTAGTTGCGAATAAATATAAATATAAATATAAAATGAAATTAATATCGAAATTGAAATTGAAATATTCATATAAATATAAATATATTACCTGTAGTGCCAACCAAACAGCTAACTTAAGCTCATATGACACCTCCTTCAAACTCATAAACCCCGGGCTGATGACCGTCTTTAGCAGCTCGAGGGATCTCGCTAATAGCTCCAACTTGTTCTCGATGAAAATCCCAAATTTGTCATATTTGGAGAGCTTAGGGGCCGAGGAGCCCTCGTCGCCTCCGCTACCACCAAGCCCAGACGACATCATCATAACCAGCATCATCACCCTCGCCTTAATACCTGAAGGAGACATTTGCTGTAAAAAAATATTATTAGTACAGATAAAAAAAATATTATTAGTACACATAGACACACATGCAGCCCCCCACCCCTCCCCCCCCCCCCCCCCACCCCCCATCCCTGCCCCCACCCCCTTACCCCCTCACCCCACCCCCACCACACACACGCACACGTACACGTACACACACCACCCCCTGCCCCCCACCGCACACACAATAATCCAATCATGATTAATAGTTATATATACTAAGTTTCATTTAATTATGTCTTATTTATAGTCAAATTCAATTATTAATAATTATATATAGTATGTTTCATTTAATTATGTCTTATTTATATTCAAATTCAATTATTCAAAAGTTGAAAAATCCCACCCCCATATGGACAATAATCCAGTGGTCATGCCACATTTAAAACTAACCAACCCAATATTTACTAAACAAAATAATCCAACAGCAATGTCTACAACAAATTTGTAAATTTAAATTCAATTATTAATAATTATATGTAGAATGTCTTATTTATATTCAAATTCAATTATTAATAATTATATATAGTATATATTAATTTACTAATTTACAATAAGGGGCAATCATATATTAATTTACTAAAAAAATTAATAATCAATCAATTTTTTACAAGGGACACTACGCGCACACACACATAGACACACACGCAGCCCCCCACCCCTACCCCACCACCCACCCCCATCCCTGCCACCACCCCCACCCCCCTCCCCCATCCCCCCACTCCCACCACACACACGCACACGTACACGTACACGTACACACAACACCCCCTGCTCCCCACCACACACACAATAATCCAATAATGATTAATAATTATATATACTATGTTTCATTTAATTATGTCTTATTTATATTCAAATTCAATTATTAATAATTATATATAGTATGTTTCATTTAATTATGTCTTATTTATATTCAAATTCAATTATTCAAAAGTTTAAAAATCCCACCCCCATATGGACAATAATCCAGTGGTCATGCCACTTTTAAAACTAACCAACCCAACATTTACTAAACAAAATAATCCAACAGCAATGTCTACAACAAATGTGTATCTCGTACTCCTTCTAATTCATCTACTCAATTAATTCATTTCATCAATTAAACTAACAATTAACGTATACAATTATTAATTTACTAATTTACACTAAGGGGCAATCCTACTTTCATATGAAATGGGCACTAATTATTAATTTACTTTCATCTAAAACTGTTTCATTTATTAATTATATTTTACTGGATGTAATTATAGAATCTATGGATGGGTTCAATTTAATCTTACTATGTGAATGTTTTTATCTACAATGAGTTAATCTTGAAACAATGTATATTATCTCATAGAATCATCAAAACACGATATTAAGAGAATTACAATGGTACCTTGCCTTACCCCCCCTCCCCACCCCCACCCCCACCCCCACACAACAGCCCCCCACCCTGCCCCACCCCCACCAACCACACATATACATACACACACACAACAGCCCCCTGCCCCCTACCCCCACCCCCACCCCCACCCACCACACACACACACACACACACACACACACACAACAGCCCCCCACCCTGCCCCACTCCCTACCCCCACCCTGCCCCACCCCACACACACGCACATATATACACACACACACATATATATACACACAATTATATATATAAATGGAAGAGAGATAGAGAGAGAGAAATTAACTTGAAAGTAGAGAGAGAGAGAGAGAGAGAGTTGGAAAAAGGAGGGAACGGCGGGGGGAAAAAGAAGGGGTAAGGGTTTTTGCTGCAGAAGTTGTCACGGTCATGTCAAGGTCCTTGACCGTGACAAGTCCGTGACAACTACATTTGTCACGGACTTGTCATGGTCATTGACCATGATAATTCTTTGTCACGATCGTGTAAAGGTCAATGACCGTGACACAAAACGCGTGTTTTTTGTCACGGTCAATGACCTTGACAAGGGGGACCGACTGAAAGGTGACAATTTTATCATTTTGGTGTAGTGGTTTGTCATACACCAGATCATTTGAAAATCATTCGCATGAGATGGGGTGTTTGTCAATACATCACATCGTTTGGAAAATGTCCACATGAGATGGGGTGTTTGTCGATACGCCAAATTATTTGGAAATCATTTGCATGAGATGAGGTATTTGTCAATACAATAGATTATTTGGAAACCGTCTGCATTAGGGGGGTTGTTTGTTGATGCACGAGATTATTTGAAAATTATTCGCCTGAGACGGGTCGATATATCATATCATTTGAAACCCACCCGCATGAGATATGGTGTTTGTTAATACATTATATCATTTAAAAATCACTTTGTGAGACGAAGTGTTTGTTGATACATCAAATCAATTCGAAACCTTCGCATGAAATGGGGTTTAAGGAAGGGGGAGTTAGTTTTGGACATAAAGAATTTTTTATTTAATTTCGATGAGGATTTTTTTTTTCTAAAATTTGCTGAGGAGGTAAGGAATTTGATTTTTATTAAGGAGGATAGTGAAGTTTGGGATTTGATTTTTGGAATTTGAATTTTATTGAAGGGGATAACATATTTAGTTTTTTTGGATTTAGTCCCATTCATAAAGATTTGCTTGGCTCTACTCCCATTCGTTTTTTCACTTGTAAAAGGTCCCATAACCACTCACAAGCTCGTGTAACTTCTTGTAACCACTCATCTTTCTTATTACAGAAAATGACAAGTGTTCCATATTTGTTATAATAGGACCAACAACTAAAAAAATAAAAATATAGGAGTGGTCACAAATGAATATTTAAAAATGAGACTAAATAATTAAGATTCATAACATATTTTCGAATTCTGATTTTTGAGGGAAGGGGTAATGGATTTTTTAATTTTAGACTTTTATTGAAGAAAGGGGATATAAATTTTTTTATGTTTTATCTTAGGAATTGAACTGGAAAAGGATTTGTGATTAATTCAGAGGCGGGACCGATCGGGCAAGCGCTGGGCATGTTTTACCAATCGATAAAGCACGCGCTTGGCCAATCGGTCAAGGACCCCCCCGGTCTCTCTCTCTGTAGTTTCTCTTATTCTCTGATTTTCTTCATTTTGGAGAGTTTCTTTCGAGTTTTTTTTAGTCTTTTCACTTTGAGTTGCTTGATATGGTCGAGAGAGAGGTAATGGAGTTGTTGGAGATCCTTCTTGGTGATCTCCCCGATGTGAGTCCTCAGCCAGAGGCTACGGAGCCCAGTGAATGGATAGGTGTGGATATTCCTATAAATCTAATGGAGAGGGATTTGGGCATGCACCACCATGCCCTCCCGTCTTAGGGATCATGCTATGTTGCTATGAGAGCCTGCCATTCGTCTCTTTACTACAGTGTGCAACGTTCAGGTATGTATTAATCTTTATCATTTATGCGATGTTTTATTTACATTATGCTTTCATTCATGCACTGGTCCGTGTTACTGAAACTTTTTATATTTATTTATTTATTGTTATTATTTTGAACATATTTGTATATATTTATTTTGAACGACTTCTTCCGTCCACCTCCCAGTTGGTGAGATAACACTCACAACATTGGATTTGCATATATTGACCAGTATCCCATCTAGTCTATTCCCCACCATATTCATCTCTCAGTGGGTGATATTCAGGCGACAATAGTTTCACGTACTGCTCTCGATGCCCACATGCGGCACATTGGAGGTGTTTTGGGTATGGACAAGGTTCGAATTTGCCAGTTCAGATGGACCTTCTGGCTCTTCATGCTCGGCTACACCATCTACTCCTCCCATGAAGAGGTTGTCCACAAGGGTTTGCTCTTCACTCTTCCATACTTCACCTGTATCCATTAGTATGACTGTTACAATTTTACTCAAAGGTTGCTCTATGATAAAATGAGTAAACGTTTTAGATGAGTTTCTAAGAGTCCCGTCAATTACGGGTAGTTTGGGAGGCACGCCATTATTATTTCTTGCCTTTGCTTTTTATTTGCATTTGTCTCCTTAAGTTAATGATATTCTGCAATTACGGGTAGTTTGGCATTCACCAGGGTTGTTTAACAGTCTCTAAAGAGGAGAGTTAGCCCCGCCAGAGGATATGGCAAAAGAACAATCGGGGAGAGGGATTTCAAGTGTACTCTCAGAGAGATACACACCAATTTTAATGGGTTGACCACGGATATGGTACATATTCACTTTTCTATCTTTCAAATTTATGCAGTTTTTTTAATTTCCTTATTATCCTTTGTTGAATTGCAGATCAAATTCTTTCCTTAGGGTATGTCCCAGAGACAGTGGGCCACGGACGAGACTGCTACCCAGACCACTTCTCGACTGTTCCTTTGCACCGATGAGGCTGTGACCTGCTACTTGGGAGAGAGGGTAGTCCATCAGTGGACCTTCCAGGCCCAGTTGATTTCTTTAATGACTCTTCCATTTGGGATGAGGGATCCACATTTTCTTTCTACATATGATCTAGAGGCATATACTCGGAGGCTTCTATTTCGACTACACTGCCCCGTATGCTGATTTCACTAGGGAGAGACTGATGTTATAACACTGTGAACTGGCTATAGTGACATGTCGTGCGTGGAACCTCATCAATATGTACAACGCTAATGAAATTAGGCAAACTGGGTATAGTGAGGGGAATGTGTGTGGTATAAAACTTTGAGCGTGCCAACAATATGCGCAATACTCGTAATAGGGTGAACTGGTTTTATTAGTGTCGCATAAATAAAATGAGTTGAATTAATTTAATTAAATTATGGAAATTGAATTAATAATTTTATATAATTAGATGTCGTCAGAACATAATTAGACTTAGATAGTGGGGTGACTTAGTTATGTGGGTAGACTGTGGTATTCGGTTTTACTCACATTATAATATATACTATATAAATTAAAATACTCTATTGTGATGTTTATCATGTATAATGCTTCTGTATGGATTTACGGACCCTAATTGAGAGGAGTAGCTAGTATTCATGCGGTGGGCTCTGATCCATTGCGTTGATTAATATTCCAAATTTAGTGCTGGAGTAGCTGCCTAGGATGGATTAGAAATATTTAGAGTGCACCTGGATATTTATTTTCATCTACTTTAGTAGTTTAAATTTATTTTTTGTTCCGTCATTTTTATCATGAGACTATCATTATGGATTTGGTGGGCCAATCGGTTCCACGGTTGTTTATGGTTTAAGTTAGATATATATAGTGGGATTATTTAATTTGAATTTTTAATAATTTGGAGTTGGATTTATTTTGGCAATAGCATGGTGATGGATTTTAATTGGCCTGAATGTATATACTTGGTCTCATAAATCTGAATATTATCTCGTGGAAAAAATTTTAATGTCTCGTATTTCTATCACATGCTGAGAATGATAACTTATTCAGTGATGCTCGGCATTAGGGCTGTGTTTTTTTTCCGAACTTTCCGATTTTTCCGATTTCCGATCCGATTTTTCCGAATTTGGAATGAAATTTTAGTTTGCCGATTTCCGATTTTCCGATTTCCGATTTTTCCGAAAAAAATCGGATCGGAAATCGGAAATAATTCTGAATTTCCGATTTTCCGATTTTTCCGATCCGATTTTTCCGAAACTATGCCGATCCGATTTTTCCGATTTTTTTCCGAATTATTTCCGATTTTTTCAGAATTATTTTCCGATTTCCGATTTTTCCGATCCGATTTCCGATTTTTTGAAAGTTTCCCATATCCCACATCGGTTGGGAGAGGGAGAGGGCTCCAAAATATGCTCTATAAAAGGAGAGTATCCTCCTAACTTCTACACAAATGAAAAATGAGCCAAATCCTCATGTGTTTACATGTTGGGTTAAGCTATTTTCATTGTTTCTTTAAAATGAGAATTTCGGGTAATCGAAAATCCATAATTTATTTTTTTGAAATTTTGGAATTTCCGAAATTTCTGGATTTTTAATATATTTTGTGAATTTCCGATTTTTTCCGATTTTTGCCGATTTTCCGATTTTTCCGAATTCGGAAATTTTTTTAATTTTCCGAAAAAATCGGATCGGAAATCGGAATAGTTATTTTATTTCCGAAAAAATCGGAATTTTTTCCGAATAGGCATTTTCCGATCCGATCCGGCCGAAACACAGCCCTACTCGGCATAGTTTGGTAGTGTGGATTAGGCCTGTCAATGGATCGAATTTTATCCGAATTCGAATCTGAATCCGATCCATTTAAGCGGATATGGATCATGCCTAAAATCCGATTATCAGATTACCCGATTACCTGTTTATTAAATGGAGCGAATTTGGATTTATATACTCCGATCCGTTAATAATCCGATCCGATTTATATATATGTATGTGTGTATATATATATACTAGGATGAAGGCCACGAGATGCGTGGCCGAATATATATATATAGGTCACGCGATGCGTGGTCGAAAAATCAAACTCAATTCATTAGAACTTAATCAAATAACAGAAGAAGAAAAAAAGACGAAAACAATTATAGTTGCTCCATAATGACTACAAAAAAAAAGTGTTGTCTTACCAGAAGAAATCTTGGTTGAAAATGAAATATCTGTCATCCACACAGATCCATATCAATATCAAGAGGTGAGGATGAGAGAAGATGTGAATCTGATGGTATATATATATATATATATATATATATATATATATATATATATATATATATATATATATATATAGGTCACGCGATGCGTGGTCGAAAAATCAAACTCAATTCATTAGAACTTAATCAAATAACAGAAGAAAAAAAAAAGACGAAAACAATTATAGTTGCTCCATAATGACTACAAAAAAAAAGTGTTGTCTTACCAGAAGAAATCTTGGTTGAAAATGAAATATCTGTCATCCACACAGATCCACATCAATATCAAGAGGTGAGGATGAGAGAAGATGTGAATCTGATGGTATTTATATTTGTGCAGTGGTGGATCCAGGAGCCTAACTTTCGAGTGGTGTCCGGGGTTTGGGGACAGTAGCCCCCGAGACAAATTTTTTGGGGGTTCATCCAAGTTTAATTTGAGTTTTATACAACTTTTTAGGGTTATTTTTTGTTTTTCAATAATTTTTTACCCCGAATAAAAATATACCCAAATTATAATACCTCACTATTGTAATCATATTTTGCCTAAAAAATAATATTCGGGCTAAAAATACAATATTCTGCCTAAAAATTAAAAAAACATTTACATATTATAGTACGCCTAAAAATAATAATATGTTGACTAAATATTAACTAATAACATTTATATTCTAACAATATTAACTAATAACATTTAAGTTTTTAACAATATTAAAAAAACATTAATATTTAACAACATTCAAAAAGTGAGAAATATTACCGGTTAATAACTTTAAAAAGAGTTCTAATCAGTAACCCATGACTTCTAGAAGTTAGAACATCATTTAACAAATGAAACAACATTAAAAAAAAAACTCTGAAACAAATCATTAAGTCGGAGTCATGCTGAAACAAAACAACAAAAAAAAAGGAGAGAGTTTCTTACCTGCTGATGGAGAACAACAGCAGCAAGCCGGAGGAGTACTCCAATAGGAGAGACAATATGGGTATGTATTTTCTTGATCTCAAGACACAAAATGCGTAAGCTAGTTGTGTTGAAACATTGATATGGAATATAAATAGGAAATTAGTTAATTGTTTGATGTTCACGAGAATTTTTTGGACTAACTGCCACCTACATTTGCTCTCTCCCCTTGATTTCCATGCTTTGGTGGGTTTAATTTTGGAAAACAATAAAAGGAAGAGAGAGAGAGACAGAACTGAAGTAAATTATACTACCGTATTAATATCTTCCAGAGAGATATAAAGGGAGAAGAGGGAAGGACGGTGTTTATGAACATTTATGAGCATGACTATTCAGGTTCTCAAGGTAATTTAGGGACGTGGGTTTGTAATTTTAATCCTCGGAAGTAGTATAACTTGTATTTGTGTGCCACTTAAAACTCTGCCACGTGTCAGTCTCACATGACTTGGGTATTAAATTTTGCCACGTGTCAGTTTCATAGGATTTGGGTCTACAATTTTTATATAGTTATATAGATATGTATGTATGTATGTATGTATGTATGTATGTATGTATGTATGTATGTATAATATTTTTAATTAATATATATTGTATTTAATAATATTTTAAATATTTATTATAATAGTTCTTTATTTCATTATTTTTGTTTTTGGAACATTTGCAAAATAAATTTATGAAACAAGAGTTGAAAATAAAAATGTTTCAAATCAAGTTTAACATAAACGGATAATCGGATCCGATCCGAATCCGTTTAACATAAACGGATATGGATTTGAATTTGCCTGATCTGATTCGATTAATAAACGGCTTAAATCCGAATCCGTTTAACATATACGGATATGGATTTGGATTTGGATTTGCCTGATCCGGTCCGTATTCGATCCGTTTATAGGCCTAGTGTGGATGGCCACCTCGCTTGTCAGAATACTCGGGGTGTTACAGATGGTATCAGAGCATGATTTTAGATCTTGTAGGTTATGAGTCTATTTTAGCTTCCGTATTACCTATCTTTGATTCCTTTTGATGATTTATACTCTTTAACTATGCCAAGTCTGATTGTTGGTTGTTCCGATCTTTTTAGATGGTAAATACTAGGAGATCTGGGGATGGGAGAGGGAGTTCAATCTCCGGTCTTGTGGCTTCGGGGAGGTAAGGTCAAATTGTTTTGGGTACCGAGGAGTTAGCGGCTATTGTATGTGAGGCCACGAAGGTCGATATTGAGATAGGGAGATGGAGGTAAGGAAATAAAGATGCTTAGAAGCAAGGTACACCCGCTTCAGTTTGAACAGAGTGAGAGCCAGTTTCTATAAGGTAAATCCTTCCACTTTTGTAAGGGGATCTAACCCCACGATTGCTCACTAATGCACGCGTGATATGGAGAGGCACTTGAGAATGGTGGACTGTAAAAATGTGTAGAAGCAAATGTTGGATACCTTTATGCTGACAAGAGAAGCATTACAGTGGTGGGAGAGTGTTACCACATCTGAGGATAGGGATCGCCTGAACTATGGAGACTTTATGGTGAATTTTAATGACAAGTATTTTCCTTATTCGATTATGAGCACGAAGAAGTGGGAGTTTTTGGATTTAGAGCAGGGTTCGAAATCTATTGCTGAGTATGAGAAGGAGTTCACAAATTTGTTGATGTTTGTACCGGAGGAGGTTAATACCGAGGTGAAGAAGATGGAATGTTTCATTAAGGGTTTATCATGGTCAATTAAGCATATGGTCTAGGGAAATTCGATGTACACTACTTATACAGAAGTAGTGGACATAGCGTTGTTGTTATAACATGAGAAGGTAAATTATCAGAAGAAGTTGGGTAAGAGAAACGAGTTAAGTGGCACAGATGTGACCAAGGTACGTAGAGAGAACAAGGGTTGCCATGACCACCCATGGAAGAAGAAACGAGCAGATCAGTAGCATAACACCTTTAAGCAAGTCAATGGTATCTCGTAGGACCCTCAGGGATAGGGACCAGGACAACATGGGGAGCGAGCGCAAGCTAGGCATTCTGAACCTTTTAGATGTGCATGTTTTAATTGTGGAGAGGAAGGACATCGAGCTCTCAGGTGTCTGAAGAAGCAGGACCAATGGCCTCCAACACCAACCGCACCAGGAGCATCAACAACACCAACAGTGGGTATGTAGGGACCGATTATGCTTAGGTTGTATGCCCTTCATGTTTAGGAACCTCCGACAGGACAGGCCCAATAGGAGCCAATGCGTGGCTAATGGGGTAGCATGGTACGTATTATTTTTTTAGATATGTTTATATATATATATATATATATATATATATATATATATATATATATATATATATTGTATTTTGTTCGCAGGGTAGGTGCATGTAGGATTTGGGTGTATGGGCACTTAATCTTGGTATTCTATGGGTAGGCATATGTAAGCCTTATTTTATTTGCGCGATTTACGTTTGACGTTTAAGCTTCACTGAATTTTGAGGACGAAATTCCTATACTAATGGAGGAGAATGTAACACCCCGTGGTTTTAAAATTATGAAAATCTCTTAGAAAATAAAATTTCAGAAAAAAATAAAATTTTGGAATTAATTAAGTTTTATACCTATAAATGTTGGTCTTGATTTAATTAAAATAATATTTTTAATCGGAATTGAAATCGGGATTTAATTCAAGAAATTATGACTTTTTACATAAAAATGGGGGGCTTCAGTTTGTCAGACCATCATAACCTGTTCCACCCCGGGGTAAACCGGTTCGCTCCAATAGTAGATTAAATCTAGAATCTTTCTCTTATAGTGTTGTGTAGGACTTAACTCTTTTCTTTATTAAAATAAAAAAGTCATGGGTTTAGGGTTTTAAAAATACATTTTAGCCTTCTCGAAAAGACGTAGCCTCCCATGTTTATACCTCCTCTCATATATAAAACCTAAACCCCATTTAAATCAACTTTCATACCAAGTTTTGAAGAGCTAAATCAAGTTTTATCAAGATTTTTCAAGAACGGTGATAAGCACCCACAAGTGTACATTTTATACCCCGAATAAATGTATTTTAGTTGCTAATTCTCAAAAAATTGGATCTTATGTGCTGAAATATTTATTTTGTAGGTCAAATGCATGTTGTAGAATTCAAACGCTCAAATGAAGGAGATTGCAAAAAAAAAATGGAGCTAAGCCTATATATCCTATCCCTTAACCCTAACTTAAGCCTATCCCGAGTCGTGTGTGTTTGTTTTGTCCCCTTTTATTTTATTTTATTTGTATCGTTTATGATTTTTAGAATATATTTTATATTATATATTTGAGTCATTTATATATTTTTAGGATTTATTTTTATATTTTATATTTGTGTGTCGCGTGTGTTTTTATTATTTTTGTATTTTTAAAGGTGTGCGTTTTAACTTTATTTAATTTTTATTTTTATTTGATTTTTAGTTTTTAGTATTAGTTTAGTTTTGTTATTTCTTATTTTATTAAGTTAGGTTTATTAGTATTATTTTATTTTTAGTCTTAAATTAGAAACTTTTTATAGATTTTAATTTTTAGTTTTGTTAGTTTTATTTTTTAGTTGGGTGAAAACTAACACACACACACACAAAAAAAAACTCACACTCAAACATAACACACTCACCCTTACACTCACATATACCTAAAAAATCCTCACCCTCACCCTATTATTACACACCCTCACACATACTAAAACACCCCTCTTCATCTTCAACCTTCCAACACCCCTTTCTCTCTCCTCTCTCTTCCCACTAAACCACTCCTTCCGCCAACAAACACTCCACCAAGACCACACCTTCTACCACCTGCCCGACCTCCTCTAACTTGCTTTTAACATCGAAAAACCCAAGCCCGATTTTAAACCTAACCTGGTGACCCTCTGGCGATCCCAATACCTATGCTCCCCTGCGGATCACCCCCACCAACCCGCTACGAACCTTACCCGACGACTTCCTCGTGCCCCTGCCCCGCCATAACCCGGAACCACGACCCGAATCCCCTTAACCCAACCAGTAGCAGTCCCAAAACCGCGACCTCCGGCCGAACCGCCTCATCACCCCCGGCCTTAAACCCGAGCTCCCCCTTATCCTCCAACCTGTGAGTACCTCCGACCATCAATCCGTATCACAACCAGTCTGACCCTTATCCCTCCAAACCCATTTCCACCGAACCCAACTGCCTTATACGATTTATCACCTGCAAAGCCAAACAAAACCAAAAGTCAAATAAGCCAACTTAAAACCCATATATAATCCCACATGTGATAAATGCCACTTCTTTCTCCTTTACCCAAAATACCCCCAACTAACTTCTTATCCCAATTCCAAAAATACCTAAAATCATAATGAAACAAATTTGATTTCTTCTCCTACATGGTCTCATCATCTCATCCACATGCACACCCAAGCCTATTACCCAAATGACCCTTATCTCCATGTGCTACTGTAAAATCATGAGAAGACCCATTTGAGAAGGGGAGGAGACTTGGAGAAAACGAGAGATAGGGGTTTCTCAAGTGTGGTATTATTCCTTGAATTTCAACTCTAAATTTATTTTCTATGATTTACACTAGTTTAATCGATCGATCCTAGCGGGTGATTTTTTAAATGATCTTTGGATCTACTTTTTAAGAGTTGTAGGAGTGTTAAAATTAATTTTCTAAAAAGTTATTATTAAAATTATATTTGCAACGAGAGTTGATTTATAATTTTGATACTAACTTGGGACATTTAATTTGAATGAATTAATTAAATAGATCAACTAGAATAATTGGTGTAATCCTATCCCTTGTTAGCTCTCATTTTTATTTTCTCTCTCATCTCATATTTTAGATTTTTATTTAGGTAGATTTACATCTTCACTTACGTTTTAGTTAGTTATTTACATCTTTGATTTAGACGTCTTATTTTGCCTTAATCTCAAAATTATTTTAATATTTTAAAAAGCATAAAAAATAGAAAAAGTAAAAAGTCCAAAAAGAAAATAAACAAATGAATTACATCTTTCCTCTCTTGTATGTTTCAGCCTTAGATTTGGATTGATACCTCACTTACCACTATATTATAGTTTGCTATATATTTTTGTAGGTAATTGAGACTTTTTATTAGAGGAGCTTAAAACAACGACATCCACAGAAAAGTTATCTCTATCGAATGCGTCTTTATTATTTTATCGAGAGGAACGCAACCATCCAATCGGATTTTTAAATGACTTTTTACAGTCATGAATACTTCTATTGTTCTCCTTTTGTATTATGCATTTTAAATGTTGCCTAAACACTAATAATCATTGTTTTCTTAAAATAAATTAGAGGTACTAATTAAGTAAAGTGAAACTAATTAGAGGTTCCATTCAGCGCTTGGAGGATAGATTGGGAGAAATGGCTAAGGCGAAGAATCCCTTACAACGAACTTTTATTCAAGGGACACCTTTTGTCCAGGCCATTGTGGGTTTTCCTACCCCGTCAAAGTTTAAAGCACCAGTGGTGATCCCCAAATATGATGGAAAGACAGATCTTGTTCTACACATAGATCAATATCAAGCTGCTTCCGACATCTATGCTGTCCCCGACGAGATGAGATGCAGAGCATTCTCGAGAACTCTTACTGGATCTGCCCAGATATGGCACAACAATCTTCCTTGGGGTAAGATTTCAACTTTCTTTCAGTTGGCCGAGTTGTTCATCGACAATTTCTGTTTTGGGGCAAAGCCAGTAAAAAGAGTAGCACACTTGTTAAGTGTTAGACAAAAATCTGGTGAGAGTACTAGAGATTACATAACTCGTTTCAATAACGAGAAACTGGAAGTCATAGATTATGAAGAAAAGACAGCAATCACCGCCTTGATGAGTGGGTTGTTACCTAACAAGTTGTATTACACTTTGGCCAAAGATCCACCTACAACTATGTCAGAGTTGATGGCGAAAGCGGCCAAAATCATGAATGCCGAGGAGGCAATGGCTGCGAAGAAGAATATGGATAAAGAAACCAAGGTGGAAGACGACAAATCCAAGAAGAAAGAGCATAAGGGCAATGGCGGTGATAAGCATTCCAAGAATAATAAATCGTCATGGGAAGTCCTGAAGAAATTCGATAATTATACTCCTTTGAAAATGGGTATTAATCATGTCTTGGAAGAAATCAAGAATAACGAGGAAGATTCAAGTACCTCGTCGTCGCAGTGGACTATTTTACTAAGTGGGTAGAAGCTGAGCCACTTATTGATATGACGTACGAGAAGGTATACCAATTCGTTTTGAAGAACATCATCTGCCGATATGGTCTCCCTCATGCCTTCATCACAGACCATGGAACACAATTTGATAACGAGGAGTTTGCCACCTATTGTCATCAGTCAAACATTTTAAAAGTTCATTCAGCACCAGGCCATCCTCAAAGCAATGGGCAGACTGAAGTGACGAACAGAACATTACTAAATGGTTTGAAGAAGAGGCTAAGTGAGGCTAAAGCTAATTGGATTAATGAGCTACAGTCAGTATTGTGGGTTTACCGAACAACTCCCCGAGCAGCAACTGGAGAATCACCATATATGCTGGCATTTAGAAGTGAGGCTGTAATACCTGCCGAGTTGGGTCTTCCAACACACAGAGTGCTGAATTTCAATTCCCCAGTCAGCGACTTGATGAGAAGATTAGATTTGGACATGCTCGAGGAAGTTAGAGAAGAGGCAGCCATTAGGAATGCTGCTTATCAACAGCGAACAACCATGTTCTACAATAAGAGGGTGAAAAAATGCGACTTAAAAGAAGGAGATTATGTGCTAAAGAAGGTCATTCAGAAGCACAATAAGTTGGAAGCAAACTGGCATGGACCTTACAGAGTTACTACAGTTGTCTGACCAGGAACTTACCGAATAGCAACTCTAGAAGAAGAGGAATTTAAGAATGCATGGAATGCTGAACACCTACGCAAGCATTATCAGTGATGTAAAATGTAAAGCAGTTACATCAATATGAATAAAACGATGATATCTTCTCTCCTTTTATTGAAAGTTTTTCGGGGAATACTAGTGTGTTTAACACTACGCTGCTCAGTATGCAACGCTGCTCGGCAATAAAAAGAACATGATAGTTCAAACCCACGACCAACTCCGGTTGGTAAAAGGGAGAGAACAAACTATACTCCTTTGGTTAGGAGGCGTACACTAGTGTGACCAACTCAGGTTGGTAAAAGAGCTAGTGGACACGATAGTTCAAACCCACGACCAACTCCGATTGGTAAAAGGGTGAGAATAAACTATACTCCTTTGGTTAGGAGGCGTACACTAGCGTGACCAACTCAGGCTGGTAAAAGAGATAGTGGACACGATAGTTCAAACCCACGACCAACTCCGGTTGGTAAAAGGGCGAGAACAAACTATACTCCTTTGGTTAGGAGGCGTACACTAGCGTGACCAACTCAGGTTGGTAAAAGATCTAGTGGACATGATAGTTCGAACTCAGACCAACTCTGGTTGGTAAAAGAGCAAGAACACAAGATGATCGACGAAAGGCCAATATCGGTTGGTTAGGAAACAAAATATGCTCTCAAATGCCAACTTATGTTGGTCGAGAAGTAAGATATTATCTCAAATGCCAACTTATGTTGGTCGGGATGTAAGTTTATTACATAAAAGTTCCTCGAAGAACAAATATTCCAAACTGAACCAAGTATAGTTGGTCGGGGATAAAAACCCACTAACTGTAGTTGGTCGACGAGGAAAAATCATCGACCTTGGTTGGTCGGGCACATTTTATGAAAAAGACAAAAATTTACCAAGTATAGCTGGTCGGGGATAAAAACTCTCACTAACTATAATTGGTCGACGAGCACAATTTAACAACCTTGGTTGGTTGGAAGAATTTTTAACATTTTTATACTCATTACTTTATTATTAAGTGATCGAGCAACATTACTAATACTTGTAATTTGTTATTACTAAGTTGGTCGAGGAACCATACAATATTGTTATGCAAGCACAAATATAGAGTGTCTGATAATCACAAGACAATAGCAATACAGATTTGCAAACAGAAAATGAAAGCCTTTCATTAGAATGCAAAACGAATTACAAGTTACATATGTGTACTAACTATTACATTGAGATCCCTACTCTATTAGTTTCTTTTCCTCTGCTTTTGAAATAGGTTCCTCGCCAGCAAGCGGATCATTTAAAGTCTGAGGGGAGTTAATAAAGTTCAAGTCCTTAAGCATCCTAACGTTCATCACAGAAGGTGTGTCCAGTAGATGCTCGGGACGAGATACCTCGATCTGAGAATGAAGATTGTAGTCACCAAGGTATTTTGAAATTAAGCTCCGAGGAATGGCACGAGCTGGGATCCATTCCATGTCCAATTTATAAGGTGGCACAGGCAAGTCTAGTAGCCCAGGAGCATGATAATCCCATAAATAATGGCCCTGCTCTAGTTTTAATACACCCAGGGCATTCAACCATCCCTGTTTATAACCTTCATTAGTGGCATTTTCAAGGCGAGCATCTAAGTGATAAAGGGCCTCATTGTAGCCTGACATGCAGAACTCACGAGGTTGTTTGTGGAATTGGAAAGTTATTCTCTCTAACTGCTCATGAAGGTTACTAGCAAAAACATCCTTATTATTCAGAGCAGACTTTGTCGAAGCAAGTTGATCCTCCAGAGTTTGGATTTTCTTAGACATTTCAGACAAAGCCCGATTTTTTGCATTCAATTGGAACGCTTGAGTTTCCAACGTTGATCAAGTACGATCTTCTTCAACTTTACGACTAAGAGCTCTTGATCCTCCCCGAGCAGGTCGAGAACTTGGTTCCTCGACGACATTCTGAGCAGCTCTTCCTCGACCACGAGAACCTCTTCCTCGTCCCCGAGTAGCAGCAGAAGTACCAGATCTTCTTAAGGTATCCAACTCTTGCCTTAATTTGGCATTCTCAACCTATAGAAAGGAAAATCCTTCGTCAGTCACTGGGATTACAACTGTTGAAGAAGATGCTGTAGACTTATACTGTGCCAGCTCTTTCTGCAAATTGTTATTCTCTTGCTCTAGCAGCTCGACAATCTGTCTACAAGCTTCAACTTCACCCTTTAGGGTTCTCTCCCTGACATCGTACCCAGCAAGGATCTTTTTGTGGCCTATCTCGGCAGAAAGTTGTTGATACCTCTTTTCATACCCCTCGTGCAAAAGGGCAGTTGATTCTTTGTACTGAGTCCGAAGATCTTCCAAAGTATATTAAAGTTCCTTGATCATGTCATAGTAAGCCACGTTATTGGTCACAGCTCGATCAAGTAAGCCCTTCAGGTATTGATAAGCTTCTACTGCCTGCTCTGAAGCATCATGACCGAGGATGTCAGCAACTTCTGATACACTCAATTCTGTGTGACCAACCTTATAACATTCATGGCATTGCTGCATCAACTTTGTATCATTGGCAGATAATAATTCCATTCTAGCCACAAACTAGTAAAGAAGAGAAGGCAAGAGTTAATAAAAGAAGAAGACAGAACATCAACAATGCAGAGGAACAAAAAAAGGTAATTTTATTACATCATCAAAAGGAGTACAGTGTTCAGAATACAGAGTACAAGTAAAAGAAAAACAGAAAGAGAATACCGAACAACTTCACACCTTTTCCTTGTCTCCCAAGACTTTCTTGGGAGGCTGGGACGAGGAGCTTGGTTGCTCGGTGGGAACAATGAGTTGATTGGCAGAAGTTGAGACTTGTTCAGGAGGAGCAGGCAAAGACGAGATCTCCTCGGTGGCTGTCTGATTGGGTTGTGGAGAAAGGACTTGATCACCTACTAGAAGCAGCTTCGTCTTCTTCCTCATCTTCAATCACATGAGGGGGGCCAGGAAGATGTTACTGGAATAGTTCAGAGTCCTCTCTAACCTTCAGTTCCTACAGGGCAGCAACCCAACCATCTCGAAAGTATTTCAAACTCCCATACTTGACCTGGGTCATCATTGCCGCTCCCCCCTATCCCATCCTTTATCCCAACCGGTGCGGAAAGATTTTTTTATAGCCACCTTTCTTTTCATTTTCTCCAAGGAAAGCTTCTCGGATAGAAGATCCTCGGAGGCTTTCAACTTGGCCTCCACCTCCTCCTTCTGGCAATTTACTTCTCGCAGAAGGGTCAGCTCTTCCTCGGCCGATTTCAACTTATTTTCAAGCTCCCCAAAGCTTTTGAGCTTCTCAACATATTTTTTATTCTCCCTCTCCAAGTCTCTCACCTTATTTCCCAATTGTACTTTCTTTGCTTCAGACGCAGCCAACTTCTTCTCCCATTCACCCCTATCCTCGTTGTATTTTTGACGGGATTCCTTCAATGATTGGGCCAAGCCCTGGAAAGCATCCTCTACTCCAGACGAGGAGCTGGAAGCCTTGATTGCTTCATCTTTCCTCACTATGGTGTTAAATCAACTCACCAGCTGAAAAAGAAAATAATGATAAGTCAGTGCCGAGATACATATATTGACTAGAATAAAGAAAAATTCAGGATAAGAGAAACTTACTGAAGCAATGTGACGAGTAGCTAGGGATGTCAGCATATCCCTAGACATGTTTTCTTCAATTCCTTGGACTTCAGGAATAGTCCAAGTCTTTACCGAGCTCATTGCAGAACTCGGGGGAATAATGGCTGGGACACCAGCTCCACTAGCTTGGAGCTGGGGAATGGTTTCAGTCAAAGTGACCGAGGAGGATTTCTTCAATCTCCTCGATGGCACTTCAGCAGTTTCAACCAAAGAACTTTTGGTGGTAGAGATGGTGACCACTTTCACAGGTGCATTTTTCTTGCTCGGAGCCACTGGGGGCTTCTCGGCAGCCTTCTGAGGAGCAACAGAAGAGGCACCGTCTACTTTCTTTGTCCCCTTTGGGACTTCAGCCTTGTTTCTTTTTCCATCTCCAGCAGAGGAAGTCTCCTCGAAGATAGCAGTAACTCTTCTCTTGACCATCTTCTGACTTAGAGGAATGTGAGATTCTGGTGAAGATTCCTCAGAAGTTAGCAATGGCTCACTAATGCTGACCACATGACGAGCAGTAAAGGATGATGTGTAGCTCCTGTACTGCAACAAATATGAAGCAGACCTGATGTGATCGTCTGCAACTCTTCGATGCAAATTCCAGATATGTTTCAAATGTTTAATATTTACTTCTGATTCTTTTGGAGTTTTTCTCTTACTATCAACTGCAAACAAATACATTGTGAAATATCAGTCATACATTTTGTCAAACACAATGAAATCGTAATTTCAAAAATAAAATAAGATGAAAATAACCTATCCCATTGCCATATGGGGGGCATCTGGGACCTTTATATACTTCATCTCCAACCAAAGGGGTATGTTGCCAATTTTTGATAATTACCCCGTGTTCAAAATAATCCCTGTTTGCATCAGGGAGGTTGACTACTAAGGCCCTATTCAAAAACCTAGTTTTTAAATAAAAAACATTGTCTAAAACAGCCCATCTATAAAAATACATAATCTCAGGAATTCCTATACGAGTTCCATGAGTTTGATTTAACCTATACACCCAATTAACTATCCTCCATGTGTTGGGGGCCATTTTTGCAGGGACAACATCGAAATACTGACAGAACTCTAAACACAAAGGGTTTGGTGGAAAAGAAAATCCACATTCAGCAATAAAAAGGCTAGGGAACCAATGTCCCTCAGCCAAATTAAAATAATTTGAAGGCTCAGAAAGACTCTCCAAAGTTACCCAATAAGGAATAGAAAAGTCAGAACGGAATTTCTCAAGAGATTCGATAATATAAACCATGGTGAATAAAAAGAAATGAAGAAGAAGGAAGAAAATCTTACAGGAAAAAGGAGATCTGTTGACAAACAAACGAAGAAAAGGATGAACGCACAGGAGAGAGAAAAGCTATAGAAAACTCGAAAGCAGAAATTGAAAAGGTAGAAGACGATGGGATTGCCTCTGAAGCTTAAATACTTTGCCTTGGGAAACAGCGAAAGAAATGATTACAAAAAGGAAACTATTACGCTACCGGCGGCTAAAAGGACAAAAAGTGCACGAAGATCGAAGCGCTTATAAAATGCAAAAAGGCGGATTCTGCGAATTTGGAAGAAAATTCAAATACGAAGAAAAGGCTCCTAAAACCCAGGAAGGTCATTTAATATTGCCATATACCGAGAAAGAATGTTCCATACTCCTCAAAGTTCGAAATATGAAACATTGGGGGCTTCTGTTGATACCAAAATTAGTATGCTGATGTGGACGAATAATAAGAAGACACGTGTCAATCTACGTGGCACAATAGCGACGAGGAAGATCATTCCCCCGACCAACATACTCACTCCGAGCAACAGGTACACTTCAAGGAATATCAGTCTTCCGAGGAACACCAGCCCTCCGAGGAACTCTTGTCCTCTGAGGAACTCCAGTGTTCCGAGGAACTCTTGGACGATGAGCAACTAAGGCGGTTCGAGCTGCATCTCGACCACAGCATTGATTGCCAGATAATCAACAGTTCAACTATTTATTGAATGCTTATCATCTTGACGCACACGCTTGAAGAGCATTAAATGAGTTACCCTTTCATGTACAGCCTAAGGGCTATAAATACCTTGTATCACCCTCATTCAAAGGGACCGAAATTTCTTGATAGCACTTGTAATCGAGAATTCCCAAACACTCAGCAATAACATAACAGTGGATGTAGGCCATTCAAATAAGGCTGAACCACTTTAAAATCTTTTGTCTCATTTATTTATCTGTGATTGAATAATTAGAGTAATCTAATTTTTTACATCAACAATCATATTAAAATATCCCAAGACATAAATTATGTAAGTTTTTTTAATTAGAGAGTACATTCATAGAAATAAACTACTTTTTCATTTTATATTAATTTATTCAATATTTATGGCTTTGATTAATTTCAAGTATATGTAACGAGTGAGTTATATATTAAAATAGGTGTAAACTCACGCGATGCGCGAGCTAAGAGATTGTGATAGTCATTTTGCAAAAATCATCCATAATTGTGTTGTTCTTCAAAAAAGAAAAAAATCTGAAAATTCCCATGATTTTTGTAGCACAATCTATTTGAATATTTCTAGTTCATTTACATATTATTTGGGCACCTACATATTGCCAACCACTATTCTTAGTGTATGATACTCTTTTTGTTGATTTTTATACAAAACAATGCACAAACTTTATATTTTTTTCACTTGAAAACAAATAGTCACAATGATTTTGATCTGTGCACTATAATTTTGAAATAATAACTTTTATTAATGTGCGACTCAATTATTATATTACTATAGACGAGGGTTGTATAAATGTTATAATAAATTTATGTTTTATATATACATACAAATATATACATTCATGTACGGGTGTAAATTTTGTACTCATTTATATAACAATTATAAATAAAAATGACAACTTAAATTGTAAAAGTTTCACTCATTGTAAATTTTGTACTCATTTTTATAACAATTATAAATAAAAATGGCAACTTAAATTGTAAAGTTTCACTTATTTTTTATACTGTCAAATTCCAACCAAACATTATGTGGAAACATGCATGTGATATAGAAAAACCAAAATGATTAGTATAATAAAAAGATATGTTCTAACATAGAAACATCAGTAACAAAAATTTATTCCACAAAAAGTAAAAAATAACAATCAATCAAGAGACAAAAGCTTACAGTCGATTCGAAATATGACCCTTGTTGCTACTCAATTAAAGCATTATCCCCGTGAATTAACGAAATTAGTAAGATTTGAAACTCAAAAAAATTGAGAAGTTTTTCTCTTTATTTTTTGAGTTACTAAAAGTACTTTATAGAGCATAGCAATATTACAATTTATAACAATTTTTTTCTTTTTACTAACGCTACAAGGGTTGGGTTTGCACTTATGTTTTACAATGCTGTTATTATTAGGAACTTCAATTTTTTCAGCATGTGGATTTTTTCCTTTAAAACAAAAACAATATAAAAGAACACGAATATTAATATAAAAATGATAGAAAATTGTTGAAACTCTAAAAAAAAGAAAAAATTGGGATTGGTTACCTGGATTAGTACCTTTATTTTCCCTTCATTTTATTGTAGGTTATATGAAGATCACTGAAAGTGCGTGTGCAATATTGATTCAAACAGAATCACAATTTCCAATTCAGACTTATTTAATTGGATGTTTAAATTTGCTCAAACCAAATTCCAATTAAACCATCCTCTAAACATGCATCTATGTGTCAATATAAGTCTCAAAATAAATCATGCGATGAACAAGCTGACAAAGACAAATTTCTGAAAAAAAATCCCCACACGGAAAAAAAACCTTTTATTTTCACTATAATTTATAAAATACCGGTTACAATTGGATTACAATGAAAATACAATTTGACTTACGAAAAACCCGCATGTATCAGTTCGTAGTCATCTGCCCAGGAATCGCAACACTCCCTATGACACGCACTTCTGATTCTTGGCAGAGTCACCTTCCACAATAACTTGCAGCTCTCGGTTGTAGAGATCACCCTCCAAAGATTGAATCAGCCCAGTACCTCCGGCAAGTGGCACCTATGGTCAGCCCAGTACGTTTCCAAGGCACCTATGAATCAGCAGCAAAATTATGGTTTGCGCTCCATAAACAACTCACACACAAAGTCTGGGATTTTGGTGAATTGTAAAAATAAATTTTGAACCCTTAAAAGTGATGGAGAATAAACAAAAACACTCAAAAATCATATTCTGTGAAACTCGGTGTTTTCTCCACAGGAAATGCAAAAGTCTGACACCCTATTTATAAAAACATTTAAGGTGGTGACGTGTCAAACTTAAACAGCTCGTTCGAATGAGACACGACGTTGTTCGAGCGATAACTGATCTCGTTCGAATGAGATACGATGTCGTTCGAACGACATCGTACAGGTGTCACTTACTTCTCCAGTCTTTTAAAAAATTGGAAACCCCAAACCTAAGACTGTTTACGAGATTAGCAAAGCTTATCCAAAATAATTATAAGAAAATATTTTTGAAAAATTCGAAACCATTTAAAATCATTTCAAAAATTATTTTTTATAAATTGAAAAATATTTTATTTTATAAATTATCGCGACACTTTTTATGTAAATTGTAAATGAAACAAAAACACAATTTACCAATCTCCTCCTTGTTGAGCATGATTGTTGAAGATGACTTTAAAATTCGGATCGTCGATTGTAGATGTGCGCTTTTCAATGCTTCGACAAACTTGTAGCGGTATATAACATACTAAATGTGACGGATAATGTCCTTATGAATCTCCCCCTATGTGTATGCTGGTACACAATAAAAACTATCTGAATTATTAAACTCAAAAATAACCTATACAAATCTACCCTCCCATAAACTCAAATGTGGAAAGATAAACTGAACAAGTCTTCAATCAAACTTGGCTTCAAAAATCAACTTTTCAAATCTCCAAGCTTTTCTCACCAGGATTGCAATCCAAAGAATCTTCAATTGTACCTATACACATGAGATAAAGCAAAAATCTCGTGACGTATTGAGTTTGAAATGATATAAACATAAAACATGAAAGCAAAATCAAATCTCCCCCATACTAAAACTCCCCCACAATATCATAATTCGTTCTCCCCCTTTTTATTTGTTTGAAATAGACAAGGAAGAATAAACACAATAAAGCAAATCGGGGTGTCCCAAAAAATAAACCAAACATACTATTTTTGAATTTTTTAATATTTTATAAAAAAAAATATCACACGCCATGAATTTTTACAAAGACGACCAAATCATGAAAACGGAATTAATGGGTGTGAACAAATTTGATAGAAAAATCAACTCAATCATATGATATGTGCAAGATGCATAAGTGTACTCCTAATGAATGAACATAAAAAATAGTCCTTTGGTGTAAAAATGTTGAATTTCGATGACATCGCCTTAAATCAAATTCAACAGATCAAAGTCAATATGATTTTCAGACCAATAACGTCCAAAATGATTTCATGCTTTTTGAAGACTTTTTAATGATGTGCAAAGCCGTTTTGATTCTCCAACCAAACTCCCTCCTATATATTTTCTTTTCGAGGTTATCTAAATTCTCAAACTTTAGAGAATTGGTGAATAAACCTAATGGCCCATAATTGGCATATATTTATTTTTATTGCCTTACAATATTTTTCGGGCTCTTTTAAACCTCTTTGGACCCTGAATAATTAAAATTTCTTAATTTTTTAGGTCCAATTTAAACGACGGCTTAATCGCAAAGGATAGATGTGTACCTTTCGTAGCCCTTCACCGTTTATAAAATTCACGCAAACTTTTGGTAAACGATTTTAAAACATGCACACCTTTTATTATCTTGTTTTATAGCCTTTGGTTCGATTTAATAGATAGAATTGAGATGAAAAAACGTAACCAACATGTGATTTGGCAAGAACAAACATCAAATAAATCGGTGCTCGTGTGCATCAATGGACAAAAAGGGGTCAAACATATAGGTATCAACACTAAGTATCTCAAAGACTCCAAACTTTGTAAAGCGCATGAATGACACAATATATTGTCTCAAAACACTATCAAACAGTGACATGGATATGGCATGAAGTTGTAACTTGGCCATCCCAAGTGTGCATCCATAAAAGGAGTAAAACAAACAACAAAAATCTTTTTGTATTTTTCAAAAAAAATTTAATACACAAATATAATACAAAAAGTATACATGTCATAACACTAGCAAGGATATGAATCATGAAACACAACTAGCGTATGACAAACCTGCGAACACAATCATCTATTTGATATAGCAAGAGAAGAATCATGTGCAAGTAATATATAATTAACAAGTCCAACATCTAGTGCCTCTAGAAAAGATTTCCTAGCCCAAATAAATTTCAAACGTCGTGTGTGGGTTTTGGAAACCAAGAAAACACTAGACTAAAACTTCCTAGGACTTTTTCGAAGGTCAAAACAAAAAAGCCTACGGTGCCCTTTCCATCCACAATATGAACATGTGAAAAGGGGTGGAATGACACCTTTTGGTTGACCTTTTTTAATGTCCTTGGAAACGATTGACCCTCTAAAACAAACAATAGTTTTGGCTTTAGCATTAGAAATATGAGAACAAGATGAGCCATTACCACCACTATACAAACTACCCGAGTCTTTCAAAACATTTTTCAATTTCAAAACTTTTTACTCAAGTAAGAAATTAGAATCTTCGAAAGATATGTATTTCTTTTTCAAATTATCAATTAAACTTAACAGTTTATCACGCACACCCTCAATTAAAACAAACTTAACCCTAAGAGTCTTTTCACGTGCCGTAAAATCATCGATTAATTTTTTATCCTCGACGGCACAAACACAAAAGCTGCGATTTTTTAAGTCCTTCGATTATTTTTCTAAAATTGGGACTTTTTCATCAGTCTTATCTTTGGACAATTTTAAAACATTAAAGTCCAAGTCCAAGGAAACAAATTTTTCACGATAGAAATCTCTTTGATTTTGAACTTCTTGCAAAAGAGCCATAGCGGATTTAAAACAAGAATTTTCTTTTTCCAAAAAGTCAATTCTTTTAGCAAACATCAAATTCAAATGATTAAAATCGTCAAAATTCTGATTCGATCCAATGGGTGGGGGCATCAAATTAGATAAGTGTGCAATCAAAAGATTGCGACAATTTTTTTAGTTAAAATCAATATCACACGATGTTTTGCGAAACATAAGGATCAAACACAATAAAATAGCGTAACCTGCTCTGATACCAATTTGAAAGCGTGTGTGCAATATTGATTCAAATAGATTAATAATTTCTAATTCAGACTTATTTAATTGGATGTCTAAATTTGCTCAAACCAAATTCCAATTAAATCATCCCCTAAACATGCATCTATGTGTCAATTCAAGTCTCAAAATAAATCATACGATGGACAAGCTGACAAAGCCAAATTTCAGGAAAAAATTCCCGCAGGGAAAAAACTCTTTTATTTTCACTATAATTTGTAAAATACCGGTTACAATTAAGTTACAATGAAAATAAACTTTGACTTACGAAAAAATCGTAGGTGTCGGTTATTAGTCATCAGTCCAGGAACACCGTAGAACTCCCTATGACATGCAGTGTAGAATCTTGGCAGAGTCTCCTTCCACAATAGCTTGTAGATCTCATTTGTAGAGATCACCCTCCAATGATTGAATCAGACCCAGTACCTCCGACAAGTGGCACCTATGAATCAGCACCAAAACTCCCAACAAAACTATGGTTTGGGTTCCACAAACAACTCATACACAAAGTCTTGGATTTTAGTAAATTGTACAAACAAATTTTGAACCCTCAAAAGTGATGGGGAATAAACAAAAACACTCAAAAATCGTATTCTGTGAAACTCAGTATTTTCTCCACACGAAATACAGAAGTCTGACACCCTGTTATAAAAACATTTAAGGCGGTGTCGTGTCAAACATAAACAGCTCGTTCGAATGAGGCACGACATCGTTCGAGCGATAACTAATCTCGTTCGAACGAGATACGATGTCGTTTGAACGACATCGTACACGTGTCACTTGCTGCTTCAGTCTTTTAAAAAATTTGGAAACCTCAAACCTAAGACTATTTACGAGATCAGCAAAGTTTATCCAAAATATTTGTGAAAAATTAAAAACCATTTAAAACCATTTTTCGTAAATTGAAATATATTTTATTTTTCATAAAAATATCCCAACATTTTTTATGTAAATTGTAAATGAAACAAAAACACAATTTACTGATTTCCTCCTTGTTGGGCATAATTGTTGAAGATGACTTTAAAATTCGGATCCTCAATTGTATATGTGCTCTTTCCAATGCTTCGATAAAATTGTAGCGATATACGACATACTAAATGTGACGGACATTGTCCTTACAAATCTCCCCCTATGTCTGTGCCGATACACAATGAAAAATATCAGAATTATCAAACTCAGTAATAACCTATACAAATCTACGCTCCCATAAACTCAAATGTGGAAAGATAAACTGAACAAGTCTTCAATCAAACTTGGCTTCAATAATCAACTTTTCAAATCTCCAAGCTTTTCTCATCAGGGTGTGCAATCCAAAGAATCTTCAATTGTACCTACACACATGAGATAAAGCAAAAACCTCGTGACGTATCGAGTTTGAAATGATATAAACATAAAACATGAAAGCATAATCAAATCTCCCCCATACTAAAACTCCCCCATAATATCTTAATTCGTTATCCCCCTTTTTATTTGTCCGAAATAGATAAGGAAGAATAAACACTATAAAGCAAATTTGGGTGTCACGGAAAAGAAACCAAACATACTATTTTTGAATTTTTCAATATTTTATAAAAATATCACACTCCATGAATTTTTACTAAGATGACCAAATCATGAAAATGGAATGAATGGGTGTGAACAAATTCAATAGGAAAATCAACTCAATCATATCATATGTTCAAGATGCATAAGTGTACTCCTAACAAATGAACATAAAAAATAGTCCTTTGGTGTAAAAATGTTGAATTTCGATGACATCGTCTTAAATCAAATTCAACAAATCAAAGTCAACATGATTTTCACACCAATAACATCCAAAACGATTTCATGCTTTTCAAGACTTTTTAAGGACGTGCAAAGCCGTTTTAATTCTCCAACCAAACTCCCTCATATATATTTTCTTTTCGAGGTGATCTAAATTCTCAAACTTTGGAGAATTGGTGAATAAACCTAATGGCCCATAATTGACATATATTTCATTTTATTGCCTTTCAATATTTTCAGGCTCTTTTAAACCTCTTTGGACCCCAAGTAATTAAAATTCCTCAATTTTTTAGGTCCAATTTAAACGGAGGCTTAATCGTAAAGGATGGATGTGTACCTTTCATAGCCCTTCACCGTTTATAAAATTCACAAAAACTTACGGCAAACGGTTATAAAAACATCCACACCTTTTATTATCTTGTCTTATAGCATTTGGTTCGATGTAATAGATAGAATTGAGATGAAAACACGTAACCAACATGTGATTTGGCAAGAAAAAACATCAAATAAATTCATGCTCTTGTGCATAAAAGGAGAAAAAGGAGTCAAACATATAGGTTGAAACACTATAGCATCTCAAAGATTCCAAACTTTGTAAAGCACATGAATAACACAGCATATTATCTGAAAACACTATCAAACAATCACATGGATATGGCATAAAGTTGTGACTTGGTCATCCTAAGTGTCCATACATCAAAGGTGCAAAACAAACTACAAAAACCTTTTTGTATTTTTTAAAAACTTTCTAATACGCAAATATTATACAAAAAGTATACATGTCATAACACTAGTCAGGATATGAATCATGAAACACAACTAGCATATGACAAACCTGCGAACACAATCATCTATATGATATAGCAAGAGAAGAATCATGTGCAAGCAACAAAGAATCAACATGTCTAACATCTAGTGCCTCTAGAAGAGATTTCCTAACCCAAATATATCTCAAACGTCGTGCGAGGGTTTTGGGAACCAAGGAAACATTAGACTTAAACTTCCTAGGACTTTTTCGAGGGTCGAAACAAAAACGCCTAAGGGTCCCTTTCTTACCACAATATGAACATGTGAAAATGGGTGGAATGACACCTTTTGGTTGACATTTTCTAACGTCCTTGGAAACTATTGACCCTTTTAACCAAACAATGGATTTGGCTTTAGCATCAGAAACATGAGAACAAGATGAGCCATTACCATCACTACACAAACTACTCGAGTCTTTCAAAATATTTTTCAATTTCAAAAATTTTGACTCAAGTAAAAAATTAGAGTCTTCCAAAGATAGGGATTTCTTTTTCAGATTATCAATTAAACTTAACATTTTATCACGCTCACCCTCAATTAAAACAAACTTATCCCTAAGAGTCTTTTCACGTGCCGTAAAATCATCGATTAATTTTTTATCCTCGATGGCACAAACACAAAAGCTGGGTTTTTTTAAGTCCTTCAATTATTTTTCTAAAATTTAGACTTTTTCATCACTCTTCTCTTTGGACAATTTTAAAACATTAAAGTCCACGTCCAAAGAAACAAATTTTTCATAATAGAAATCTCTTTGATTTTGAGTTGCTTGCAAAAGAACCATGGCGGATTTAAAACGAGAATTTTCTGTTTCCAAAAGGTCAATTATTTTTAGCAAGCGTCAAATTCAAATGACTTAAGTCGTCAAAATTCTGATTCGAGCCAACAGGTGGGGGCATCAAATTAGATAAGTATGCCATCGAAAGATTGCGACAATTTTTTTAGCAAAAATCAATATCACACAAAGTTTTGCGAAAAACAAGGATCAAACGCAATAAAATAGCGTAACCCGCTCTAATACCAATTTGAAAGTGCGTGTGCAATATTGATTCAAATAGATTCGCAATTTCCAATTCATACATATTTAATTGGATGTCTAAATTCGCTCAAACCAAATTCCAATTAAATCTGCCCCTAAACATACATCAATGTGTCAAATCAAGGCTCAAAATAAATCATGCGATGAACAAGCTCACAAAGCCAAATTTCAGGAAAAAATCCCCGCCGGGAAAAAAACCTTTTATTTTCACTATAATTCGTAAGAAATCGATTACAATCGAATTATAATGAAAATACACTTTGACTTACGAAAAACTCGCAGGTGTCGGTTCGCAGTCGTCAACCCTGAAACACCACAGCACTCCCTATGACCCGTAGTCCTAAATCTTAGCAGAGTCTCCTTCCACAATAGCTTGCCTCTCTCGGTTGTAAAGATCACCCTCAAAAGATTGAATCGGCCCTGTACCTTTCCAAGGCACCTTTGAATCAGCAACAAAACTCCCAATAGAACTATGGTTTGGGTTCCACAAACAACTCACACATAAAGTCTAGGATTTTGGTGAATTATAAAAACAAATTTTGAACCCTCAAAAGTGATAGAGAATAAACAAAAATACTCAAAAATAGTATTCTCTGAAACTCAGTGTTTTCTCCACACGAAATACAGAAGTCTGACACCCTATTTATAAAAATATTTAAGGCGGTGATGTGTCAAACTTAAACAGCTCATTCGAACGAGATACGATGTCGTTCGAGCGATAACTGATCTCGTTCGAACGAGATACGATGCCGTTCAAACGACATTGTACACGTGTCACTTGCTGCTTCTGTCTTTTATAAAATTGGAAACCTCAATCCTAAGACTGTTTATGAGATCAACAAAGTTTATCCAAAATATTTACGAGAAAATGTTTTTGAAAAATTAAAAAACATTTAAAATTATTTTTCATAAATTGAAAAATATTTTATTTTTCATAAAAATATCCCAACACTTTTTATGTAAATTGTAAATGAAACAAAAACACAATTTACCAATTTCCTCCTTGTTGGGCATGGTTGTTGAAGATGACTTTGAAATTCGGATCGTCGATTGTAGATGTGCGCTTTCCAATGCTTCGACAAACTTGTAGCGATATACGACATACTAAATGTGACGGACAATGTCCTTGCAATCACCCAATGCTTATGCATGTGCATAAACTCCCAATAGATGACATATCTGAAGTTTAAAATAGAGAGAACCTAAAGTGTACCCATCAAGAAGGTGGCCACTATAAATGATAGGATCAAGTTCTCAGGTGAACACTTTTGCTCAGGTGTCCCGGAAATTAGAGCCACGTGATCACCCCAACTTTTTCTATCACTTTCCCACTGCATGTGCCACGTGATATATAAATTTTGATATTATATACGGTGATTATCGCCAAATCTATAATTGATGTAAGATATAGGGTCTGATTATAAAATTATTTGAGCCCACCTAATGGGTTCAAAATGTTCAAAACCCAAATGGGTTTTGATGTTTTATTGTTTCGCACCTGTTTACGACATTGGAGTGGGGCCATAATCCTGTTCATTAAACCAGTGTTCTGAGATGATTGTTGCCAAAGACCAATAAAATGAGAGTATTGTTGTCGATAAGGTCACCGTCAAGGCATATATCCGTAGCCATCATCTCACATCGAATAAAATCCAATCCATAATGGATGCTTGAGAAAAGCATGTCCCCCGAACCCACTTCCAGTATCAGACGTATTTTCATAATCCCTTTAACCCATTGAACACTGGATAAAGCAACAGGCACAGAAAGATCAGTACCACCGGAACCAATGATTTGCTCCACAATAAATATATATCCATAACTGCCTTTACGTATTCGATTGACATATATGGAGTTGGGTTGTATTTATTTCTAGATTGTGGCTGGCAAGGGATTGGAAGAGACTTTACAATTAAAATGAATTTCAATCTAGCAAAGAAGAGGAATAACGAGTGATTGAATAGGGCAGCAGAAAAGGCATACATTGTAATTCAATAGACAATCCATAAACTGAACATGGATAGGTGATACACCTCAGGTGATTGACTATGGAAAATTAACCTAATGCCACGTGGATAGCCTCATAGTTTAGAACTCTTAATGGCTTGTAAAGCATTTTAGAGTAATAGATTAGATTTTTTGTTTTATATGGTCAACATGACTCTATTTTTTTTATATATATAGTCATTATACACTATATTTTATTTAGTAATAGATATTGTTATTTTTCAATTATTTATTTAATGTGAATTAGTATTATTTGTGTGAAATTCTAATCATATGTCCATAATTAATGTGATATTTGCATTTGTATGCTATGTGACACCTACACTGCGTGTTGTCTATTAATTACTTGCTGAAATTAATTACATGTGGATACCTCGTAAAGTATCTAAATGTGTGGTTTCTTTTATGTTAAGATGAATCGTCATTTGCACCAGACTATAAGGGTGGTACAGAGGCTTGGATGTGTATTTTAGTGTGTTTTATTGGTCTTCGGGTGTAGGACTCCTTTGGGATGAGTTTTTATCACCTTGTGTAGGGTTTTGGTCTTATATGGTGGTCCAAAATTGGGAAGTTTATGGACCTACGGGATTAGGGGTTTTAACCCTTATAAATAATTTACCCTAAACCTTCAACATAGAACGTTGCATCATAAGATATTTGACAAAGATAAGGAGGGATTTTGGGAAGAACTAAGAGATCATAAAGGATATTGAAGTTAGAACCTTCAATTTTTACTAATAGGAAAGAAATATCTAACTCTTTTAGTGGCCATCCCGATCATTCTTTCTCTTCTCATGCATATAGTGGGCTAAAAGGGGTATGAATGGTTGGCGATGTGAAACATGTCAATATATAGATATCAAAGTCTCCCTATTTTAACTCAAAACACACAAAAGAGGTAGCTACTACCAAAGAGATAGCATAAAATACAACTAGTGCTTGAAAAACCAAATAAGATATTGGCTTTAATACTATGTTATAAAGCGTGAGGTATTAGGCACCTTCCCCGAACATTCGGTCACAAGAATATTATCTTTCTCCTAAATGTATGAATATGTATTTGTATATGTAAAGTGTGTCATGTGTGCAAATTAAATAGTAGTGAATATACGCATGAATGTGCAAGTGTGTGTATGTGAGTGAAAAGTGGAGTCATCACATCCATATCATAAAAAAGATGGGAATGAATCCTCCTAAGGAGACAAACTAGCTAAATGTGAGTAAAGTGATAAATAAAATGTATAAAATAAAATATGAGAAACGCCCCGAAATCATAATGCCACTATGGAAAAGTTAATACATGTAAATGTGACCGCTAAAGAAATTATATATGTGAGAAAGCTAATTACATGGTTGAAACATGCTAAATATATGAATATAATTCTAATATATGGATTTAAAATAAATATTACAAGTAAGGGAGTACTTGAATCCCAAAATAGCTTCAGAATGCCTATGTAGCGAAAAGTGGTATCAAAGTCCACCTAGTTCATAATACGACTAAGGTTGGGGTGTAACCCATAATACAAATCTATGGTATCTCTTTTAAATTATAAAAAAACATGTGAAATGTGGTGAAAGTATAGAAAATGTGAGAAAACTCTAAATTGGTAATTGTGGTATAAACCCCCCTTTTAGGTTTTTGGGTTTATGAAAAATATATATATATATATATATATATATATATATACTAAAACGGATTTCTTAAAGAACGGATGTAATGGATTTTTATCCTTTTCTCGGCATGGCCCCCTTGTGGTCCAAAGTTAAATTTGTTATTTTCCCGTAGTGGCCCCCTCTTGTCTTATAATAAAACCCTTTTCAAGACTATAATTATTATAAAATTATATTTTATACCACAAAAAGATAATAAAGAAAAATATGGCTCAATTAGTTGGTATCAGAACTCTAGAAGCCGACCGAATTCCGAGCCAAGTCTATTCTAGTATCAGAGCCAAGACGCTCCTTTCAGACCTACATTAATAAAAGACTTTAATTCCTTTGATATTTATCCCACACATTTATAAAGATATTTTTGGAATCCATCCAGACTACTAAACCATACCCATAACTGATTTAGACCCAGAAGGTTGCTTAACCTCACGCATAGAAAGTTGTTCACACACTAAACACATCCCAGCCAAACACGCAGATAGTGGGTAAGTTACTGTCAGTGTTGTCAATAGCATAATATATCAAAATAAGTGTATCCTACTTATTTTAAGACAATTATTTAAAGATATCCAAACCTTAAAAATAAAGATAAAAAATATCTCTAAACAAATATAAGAAATAGATAGTCAAATCCCAATAGATCTTATACAAATACTACAAGATATAAATACTAAAACTAATCACATAGAAGTCCTCAGCAAAGACATTTTAGAAATTAAAACTCTAACAAAAAATAAGACATTGAGTTAGTTAAGCTGACCAAGGAATAAGCTAAACTTGTTCCTATATTAGACAATTATCTTCCCAACAAAAATAGTTAGATCAGACTGGAATGAGGTCCTAGGAAACCTTTCCATTCTTACCCTTGGGGATTTTGACATGGAAACCTTCCAATTCAGACCCTTGCATATTTTTACCAAACAATTCTAGAAAAGATAAATGATGAAAGATTTTATTATCAAATATGTAAATGATATTGTTAATGCTGCCAAAGCATCAAGACTTATACTTGAAAGATTAAATTTAATCTCAACCTCAATATCAACCACACAAGACTAAAATAGTATTTATGTTAAAAATTACAATTATATTTAAAAGCTAAGATAGAAGAATTAACCATCTTCTATACAGACTTTGTTAAATTCTAACAAAATTTAGTCAATTATCTGAACAATATGGAAAGCCATAACCTATCCATAATGGATAATATTGTTAATGAACTAAGACTAAATATAGCCCAAGCAGAAGAAAGATGTTAGGAAATTATAAAGGGACTTAAGTACATATATAATAAACCTTCCCAAGCAGCATTAGATACTCCATTTATTCTAACATGTCTAGATAAAATAGAAAAATCTGTAGAATCTATTGAAACTAGAATGACCTAGGAATCTGTGCAACAACAATAAAAAGATAATGAAGTAAAAGACTACATTGCAAAGATTGCTAATACTCTTCATAAACATAATGAAGATATTAATGATAACGCAAGAAAGGAAAATAAGTTCTTTAAAGACGAAATCCTTAGTCAGATAAAAAGATTATTCAGACTCTTTAGAAAGAATTGAAAAAAGACTTGATAAAAAATAGGTAACCACCTGTAGATTTAAAAAATCTCCTCCTATAAGAACTATGGAAGGAAAGACCATAACTAGATAAATGACGGATTAGATAAAACTAGTAAGATAGCTAGCTCTATCCCAAATATTGGACATAATAATTTTATGCTCCAAAGACTTAAATATTCATCCTCCAATGTTATAACATGGTAGAAAGAAAGAAAGTTAACCAATCCTCTTTAGTGGAAAGAATGGGGTGAAATTGACTGGAAAATTATAGAAGACTCTATTCATAACGGATAAATTCTAGCAGTTAGATACATATACTTGTTCAAAGAAGGTGTCACTCCTAAAACTCATAATTATAACATGACTTATCATTGTAGAAATAATGTGTTAGACAAGTCCAATACTGAGCTTTAAGTTTTTGACTCAGAATGGCTAAGATCAAGAGGAACTGGTAGAAAATTACAGTTCCTAACCTTTGGACTCTTTTAAGAAATAATCGAAGGATTACATAAACCTTAAAATAATATCAACATATTATGTTGTTTAATAGATAAAATATGGAAAGATTTTGAGAAAAACCTTATTGGGATAGTTCAATTAGAAAAGTCAGACAATATAGGATACTTTAATATTGTTCCAGCATTTACAGTATCCATAGACACAACCAAACATTTTAAGTCAATCTTATATGTTAGTGGCTATGAAAACTTTATTATCCCATATGCTAATACTGATATAGAATTCCAAAGCTATGTGAAATTCTCCCAATTTCCCTACAAAGGAATGCAATCGGGAATTCAACGATAGACTTAATGAAGAAATATTGGTTAGAACTAATAATTCTGACTTTAATCATACTTACAGTATTAAAAGTACTAGACCTATGAAAGAGAAAGCTAAGACTCTTGGGTAATTTACAGAATTTTAAGAAACTAAGATTATAATAAACCCTTGTTTATTTTTCAAGATGATGTCACTAGAAATGTTACTATCCAGTTTGGTCCCTCTAAGATTACTATTAAGAATGTCCACACTAAAGAAATTAGATTTATAAATATGGGAAGAGACATACTTAGTGATACTTCCGAAGGAGACTGTAGTGGTAATGTTAGTTCTAGATTATTAAGACAACCTCCAGTAATTAGACCTAGAAGATCATTTGAACAAAAAGACTTCGTTAGAGAAAAAGTTAGAATCCAAAACTTTGGACATGAACCCTCAGAATTGGACGTGAAGACATTTAAAGAACATCTTAACAAAAGTCGTTCTATTAGGTTCCAGTACAAAGATAGATTTAATAAGATATCCCAAGAGCATATATTAAAAGTAAAAGAATCTAATAATACTAAAGAACTTCTTAGAAACTTAATACTAATATAATAAGGAGAAGAAAGATTAATGCCAGCTACATAGGTAGGTCCTTATAAGTAAGAGATAGGAACCGGTACTAGGCTAAATGATGCTCCTAGACTCTTTAATAAACCAATAGGAATAAATATTCCTATTTATTCAAACACTTTAGTAAAGACCAAACCTAATTATATAAAAGATTTTCCAACTAGTGACAAGAGTTTTACTCCTGTTAAGACCCTGGAAAATCAAGACATAAATCCAGTTGGGATATACCTTAATTTAGACAATATCCAATATAGGAAGAAAGCCTTAGATGAATGGCATAATCAAATGAATATGTGTTTTGCATCTAATGAACAATTGGATGCAAGTTCATGTAAACAATATGATGAGAAATCCATTAGAGGTATTGCAAAAGATTATTTAAACAATCTAAGACAAGCTATAAATGCAGAATCCCTAACTAAAATTGAGAAAATGAAAGAAAACCAAGAAGAAAAATTAATTGAAGAATATGTTCAATTATTTACTTCAGAATTCATTGGAGCTGGACATTTAGCTCAAATCAATGAACACGACTTAGCAAAAACGAAGTTAGCTCTTCTCAATATTTGCAAACTAGACAAGATTAACGAATATAGCAATAATTATGAACAACTGTGTTACCAAATTAAAGAATTTGGTGAGACCTTACAAGATGAATACTTTAGAAAAATACTAGCTATTGGAAAAATTCTAATTAATGAATACATGAATTGGTCAGGAGTTGTTGGAGTTAAGAATAACTCTCTTGGTGAAAGAATCAATTTTTCTAAAGACTATATTATATCTAAAAGACGAGATATAAATTAAGGAAAGTTAATTAAAGAAAATTTCAAACAGATCCCTCCAGTTAAAGAAAAAAGATAAATTTCTCCAATCCAATGGGGATGTGAAAGTGAATCTAAAGATAAGAAATTCAAAAATAATAAACTAGATTGGACATAAAGCTAAGCCTTTAGGATTCCTAAAGAAATATAGATTCAAACCATCTACTACCTTCCGAGAAAGAAATTTTAGAACCAAGAAAAACAAATTTAAACAAAGATGGTAATTTAAGAAGAATACCAATAAACATAAAAAGGTTCCTAATTAAAGGACAGAAAAAGAAGACACTCAACATAAGACTTCCACCAAAGAATGTTGGACTTGCGACGTAGATGGACACTTTGCTAAAAACTGTCCTAACAAGAAAGATAAAGAGGGTATTAAGATTATTAATACAGTAATAGATTTTGCAGATCAAGAAGAATTAGATATTTTATATGCTATAGAAATATTAGACATAGAAAATGATGACAATGCCAGCATCTATAGTGCATATACAGATGGAAATTCAGAAGACTATAATAGTAATACTGATGAGTATTAAGACTCTCAGAACACCCTAAATTTATATATGATGCAAACTGATTAAGAAGATGATTATATAGATTTTCAAGAAGCTTAGTATAATTGCTTATTAAGCCCCTTTTTAAAGAAAAGATGGAAAGTTAGTAATCCTGAGTTACTAACATATATACCTAGATGTTTTTAAGATCAAGAACATTATTGCACATTAGAAATAAAATGTAGCAAGATAGACTTTAAATGTGTAGAATGTTTCGAGACTATATAAACAGAACTATTTATAGTTTGTGTTATTTGTCAACTACACTACCATGAAAATTATTGGAGAACTAGATTTAGAGCTATCTATACTACCCAATATGATGCTCAAATAGACCAAGATATTAAAATCTATTATAAAGACATTGATAAAAGCATATTCAAAAGATTACAAGAAAATGAAGACTTAAAAAGAAAGGGAATTTCCTATGATCTTGATGAAAACTGTTGTTATAGTAGTACATAAGACTTCACACCAATAGATATTTTAGATAAACCTCGGAAGGAATATATATTCTAGAAAAGAATAATTTAGGAATTTTTACTAAACCTAATGCTTTTTTTGTAGAATTATTTATACAACACAAAGATTATCCTAAAAGATATTCAGCATTTACAGATACACGATGCTCTCGGAGTATTTGTAAGGATAATGCCTTCCCTGAAGATTATTTTCTAGAAATTAATCAAGATATCCATGGTAAGGTAGATAATGGAGAATCATCATTTCAATTCATTTTAAATTAGGAAATCAGATAAACAAAATTGTAAATCATCAATTTTGGATTATGGATCCCCGTCCTAGTTTCGTAGGAAACATCATTTTAGGACAATACTTTATTAGCAAATACCATCCTTAATGATAAGATATTTCTAATTGATAAAGAAGAATTTAATATTAAAGCCCCTATAATTGATCATAAGACTGCTTTTGACCTTATGCAGGCCAAACCTAATTATAGACAAATATTCCATCAAAGTTCTTCAGCTGAGCATAGTGGACCTAGACATACAAACCAACGAGAAGCTCTAGAAATAACTAAACCCTTACAAAAAGAATGTAAGTGTCTAGAACAAAAGTGTTATAAGAAAATAGTGCTTATACAACAAGACATTTTAGATCAATCCTAACAAACCTTATTAAAGGTTCAAGCTATATCCAAATAAAAAAATGGATATAGAAGCAGAAAAAAAAAAGATGGGCAATTAGCAGAGCCTACTTTTGGAGAAAATCCCATTGGTAAGTGGGACAAAGACCAAAGTTATTATGAAATTATCCCTATTAACCCAGATACCACTATTATTGGTTGAACCTATAAGAAAGGGTATTCACAATAAGATAGAGAAAAATTGAAAAAAGACATAGATGAAATGCTTAAGCTAGGCATTGTTAGAGAAAATAAAAGTAGACATAATAGCCTTGCCTTCTACGTCAAAATGAGTGTGAATGAAAGACAGTAATAAGACGAATGATCATGGACTATAGAAACCTTAATTAAAATTTTGAATTTGATTCTTATAAGATACGAGACAAGAATAATCTAATCAATTTGATTAAAGAAAGAATCATATTCAGCAAGTTTGATTATAAATCAGGCTTTTGGCAAATTAAGATGCACCCAGATAGTATAACTTGGACCGCCTTTAGTGTGCCCTACGAAAAATATTAATGGTTAGTCCTCAAGTATTTCAAAGAAGAATGGATAATATCTTTAGACCTTATTCAGATTTTTTTCTTGTTTACATAGATGATATTCTTGTAGTTAGCAAAAATATAGTAAAACATGTAGACCATTTTAGAAAGATCATCTTAAAATTATATAAACATGGAATTATTATTTCTGAAAAAAAAATGCAATTATTCACGACTGAAATAGACTTTGTGGGAATGCATACTAATAAAGAAAAATTACCCTTAACAGAACATATAACTAAGAAGACTTTTGACTTCTCACACCAACTCAAAGATTAAAAAAAACAGTTATAATTATTTTTAAGGTTGATAAATTGTACTCCTGACTTAATTAACAACATAGCTTCAAAAGGACAAAGCATAACATCTAAATTAAAATGAACATATAAGACTAATTCTTTTAAACGGACTAAAGAATATTTTGAAGTAATAAAATAGATTAAAGAAGCAATCAAGGATATTCTTTTACTTGAACTGCCTAATACTGAAGACCAGTGATTCGTCCCAAATCATGCATATATATACCCTTTATACTTATGCATTTTGGCCCCCTCGGGTACTTTAATGCCTATAATTATGCTCATTAACCAGAAAACCTTTGTTTTATACACTAACATGTTATTTGAGGTATTATTGAGTTTTTGTAGGTATTACGGTGCTTAGTGTGAAGTTTGGTTGTATTTTGGGAAAGTTCCATCGAAGCTCGCATGTTCAAGGGAAAAATAAATATTTCACACTTCGGGATTTTTCCCAAAGTATTCACAAAAGATATGGCCCTCAAAATATGATTTGTGTGACCGCAAACGGTGCACGAATCCTAATCCTAATGAATAAATTATGTGTCTTTATCCATGTGAGGAAATATAAAGAAACCAACAAAAGAGAAATCAATTTAAGAAATGACAATTGTGTCCTGGCTCTCTTTTGCCCGACTAACAAGTCTTTCATGATTTGGCTGGTCTTTGGCCATGCACAAATTGGATATGGTCTCGAGTTTACCAAATGAATCATGGGACTTGGGTTTATATCGTGTGACGGATTCATAGGGTTGTGATGTTGCTGCCGGTCGATCGGCCCTGACCCCCATTCAATCGAGTTTTTTGGTTTTGCTGTAATTCGAAGGTAGTGTGTTTGGATTGTAGCATCGATCGATCGAGTTTTCCCCTTTTGGCTTACGTCTAATGCACTACCTGATTCTCTCATCGACGGTCGACCGACCACCTCCCCGTTTGACCGATCCTTTTTTTTAGCCGAGATTCTATTTCTTTCCTTTTTTTTCTTTTTCATTTGTTTAATTAATAACTTACTATATAAGTAGATTTTCGTTTTATTTGTAAAGATCTCATCATACCTTATTTTTATCTCATCTTTTTAGTTCTTAGGGTTAGAGACGTTTTGGGGGTTTTGTTATGAAGTCTCCCCTCTACTCCTTTTTCTTTGGGTAGTACCCATTTATGTAAGAACTTTACTATTCATTGCCTTCTACCTCTTATTTATGCTTTTATTCAATTTATTTCATGCTTTATTATTTATTTCCAAGCCTAGATAATTTGTTGTAGTTAATTTATTTATTGTTTGCTTTTGTTAGTTAGTACCTTTAATTTATGTATTTCATTATGTTTAGTGGCTAACTTAGTGTAGGTTGTGTTTGATTGAACTCACTTTGGGTTGATTTAGTTGCTTTGCTTTGGTGATGGTTTTTATTCATTTAATTAGATCGGATTGTCCTTATTATTACACCTAGGAGATTTAACGGGGTATATATTGTATGCTCCGTATTTACGACATTTCTTGTGTAATTTTTGGGGTATTTGTTGACGCCAAAATAATATTAGGATTAAACGACGATTTAGGGGTGACAACTCTAGATTTGATCAATTATTGAAATGAGACTCGATTTTACTAAATTTGTAGACCCATATAACCATTTATACTAATTAACTGGAGGTGAGGGATATCATTCGCAACCTATAGTTTTTATTCCTTTTGTTAATTTAGTTTAAATACACATGCCTAGTTATCATATTTTTTTGTTAACAACTACCTTTTACACTTTTATTGAGATGTATTAAACCGATTAAATTCTACCAACTTGTCGCTGTGGATTTTCGATACCCAAACTGGCCGCTATACTCCCTTAAAAGAGTGTAGTCATACTTTAGGTTTTTGTACTGAGTTGGTTAGCCGAACATAATAAACGATCGGCGCGTAGCTGACTCTTACACCGCGGTAAAATCCCTCTGTATCAAATGGCTCCGTTGTCGGGGACTTATTTGTTTTAGAATTTAATTTATTTAGTATTTTGAAATATTTTCTTTCTATTTGTATTTTTTTGTTAACAATTTTTGTAGGACTTCTACATTTGAGCGCGAAGAAATGCTTGAATTTTAAGGACTCACATCACTTTGTGGAATTTTTCATCTCGAGCCTTCTTGGGGGTAAGCATGTCTTATTCCAATTCTTTCGGTAATCGTAATGATAATTCTCAAAATTCCCATAAACCTATGACTTTTGGTCAATACTTACAAGCCCAAAACATGAAACATCTAAAATGTCTTTGGTTGAGTATTACGAAATTCAAGTTTTGGATTACGAGTATTTTCAGAATGATTATTTCAATTTTGGGCAAAAGCCTTGAAATAAGAATGGCGAAACTAAATGCATTAGCTTTCAAAATTCTTATATTATTTATTTTGAATGTAATTCCGATAATAGTTTTCAAAGTTCTCATTTGCAAGAATGCATTCCTCGAACTATAAGTTTCGGTAAGGGCTTATGTATTCTTGAAAATGAGAAACTTGAAAACCATTATCAGGAAGAAAATCGTTGTTGGGAACAAAAGTTGGATTTATTATTTGAATCCGATAACGATTTTTCTTCCAAGACTTTCGAAGTCGAGGAATATTTTGAATCAAATGAGGAATTTTGTCCTACTTTAGAACAAATCATTCTTGACTTGGCCCATGGTATAATAGAGAATGAAAATGAGGAAGAAATGGACATAGTATCCATTTGCAATGAAATGATTTCTCTTTTAGACCCTAAATAAGAATATTTCATTGAAAATGATCTTATCTCCTTCGAAACTCAATCTTCAATTGATGATGAGTTATCTCTTGAGTTTGAATTTCTTTCGTCCCCATTTTTATTTTACATTGTCTAACCGATGCCTGTACCCGATGAATCGGTTCCAAACTTTAACGTGTTAAGACTTTTCACCGATGAGGAGTACTCACTCGAGTTGCCTTCCATGAAGGCCTTTTTGCCTCCATGTGGACCACCTCCTAATCCAATTAAAAAATATTTGGGGGAAAATTCTATTTTTTTCCCACGTTTTTTTTACCCGTTTTATCCAAATCCCCCATCATCCCTCTAAAAAAATTAATTAATGATGGTTCATTTCTTCTACCTTACACATGTCTTCCGTTGTTTGAATGGAATTCCTATTTTCTCGAAGGTATGCATGAAAGGGAGGGTCCCCCCATTGATCTTCCAAAGTCAAATCGTATTTTGGGTGGACCCTCAAAAATTTCAACTTCTAGTGTATAGTTAGTTAGAAGTTATAAATTGTTAGTTTTATTTTTCCTATTCTTCTTTATTCTTACTTATTGTCTAGTGTAGTTAGTTAAGTTATTGTTTTTTGTTTTTTGATATGCATGGTACTAACATGTTTTGTAGAATCATTGGACTTGTACTTTCACGAGATCGCTCCATTATGGGTAATATCGCTATTTTCCTCTCTTTAACTTGGTTCTTAATTCACATTGAGGATAATGTCAGGTTTTAAGTTAGGGGTGTGGGATATTCTATCCATTCATTGGTAGTTTCTTTGATTTGATTATATGTTCTTTCCTAGCATGCTTTTCGTATAAAACTAAAAAAAATTAAAAAGATTTTTACTCTTTTTTCTCCTTTGTTGGGCATTTTTCCTTTGTTTTTGGTGATAAAATTTAATAATTTCTTGATCTAAGAGACGACTCAATGATGCATGTTCTCGATTTTAGAAGTTATTAGGCTTGTTTCCTCAATTATTGATATTATGAATAACTTCATGAATTAAACTTTAATCCCATGAGCACCTGCGCTGTTCTTGCTTTATTAATTTGGTTTAAGATTTTTATAACTCGATAATCTTCTATCACATTGTATATACTTACATCTAGTGAGCTTTGTTCCTTTCTTCGTTTATAAGTGTCTTTGAAAACATTACATTCGTTGGTAATCTCACTATTCTTTCAGTTGATCATTCATTAATTGAGTTCATTTATGAAATATGTTACTTGAGCATGATTTTCAAAGTTTTTTTTTTACTCGAGAATTTCGTAAACTTTAGGAAATAATCATAGGCCATATTTGTTATATCAGCCATATTGACCTTTACCTCACCTTAAATGTTTTCCCTCGCCAACCCCTTTGAACCTTAATAGAGCATGTCGTTTCATAACCCCAAATCCCATAATCAACTATGAATTGGATTTAAAAACCATATATATCACCTTCACCAAAAATGCTAATCTGGCACGCTGAGGGAAGGAGATTTTGGCACGATTTAAAATCGTGCCAGAATCGGGCGCGGTTTAATCATAAACTGGCACGGTTTAAAACAGTGTCAGATTCTGGAACGGTTCTAAACCGTGCCAAATATGAGTACAGTTCATTAAAAAAATAACACCCTAAAATTTGAAGGGGGAACCAAAATTTCAAGAGACCAAATCGTTATTTTTTTCAAGAGACTAAATCTCCCTCTCTCTCTATATATATATATACCCGACGACTCCCCGATCCACACTACCCGATCGACGCTACCCGCCGCCGCCTCATCATCATAGCCTCCCGTCGCCACCTCTTCATCGCAGCCTCCCGCCACCGCCTCTTCATCGCAGCCTCCCGCCGCATCCATACTCCACGATCCACACTACCCGGCGCCTCATCCTCATTGTCCTCCATCATCCACAATATCTATGAAATCAAACTAACACAGGTATTTCAATCGTCAGGATGCGTACACGTGTGTATGTGTATATATATATGTGTGTGTGATTATAGATTTTCTTTTTAACTCCTTTATGACTTGTTGATGAATTGATTGTTCATGTATGTGGAGTTGGTAGGGAAAAACGCAGTGTGTGTGTTCATATAGTTGTATGTTTTCCTTTTTACAGCCCTGTGTCTCGTTGATGAGTTGATTGTCTGTGTGTAGATTTGGAGCTGGAAGGGTGGAAATGAAATAAAAATGAGATTATTTCACTAAAACTTTAGGGGAAACAATGAGAAATAAAGGTCTATAGAGAAATTTAAAATTAGAATTAGAATTAATTGCCAAAACGCGTATGTGTGTGTGTGTGTGTGTGTGTGTGTGTGTGTGTGTATGTTTGTATATTGTCATTTTAACACCTTAGTGTCTCATCAATGAATTGATTGTTTATGTATATATGTGTGAGTGCACATAGTGTGTGTACTTGAAGGTGGAAGGGAAGAAACGCACTAAAGATCAGCTTTTGATTGGTATGAATATGTATATTTGCACATGTATGTATATACATGTAATTATACACTTTAAATTTATTAGCTCTATGTTTGGTAGATGAAATAGTGCCAAACTTTGTTGCAAAACGTGGCCGGAATGTTGTTGTGAACAATCACCGGGGGCTTGGGGGCATATCAATAACTGTAACTAAGTATTCACTTTATGGAATTTTTCTTTATTTTTTCCATTCTTTATTTGTTTCTCTTTTTATTGTCCAGTAAGAAACCATTCAATAAATTTATGTAATTGAATCATATATAATGATGATGTAGATACTTGATTCTTTTGGATTATACTTATCTCTCACTTTTTTTTCTTTTTTTCGTATTTGTCAGTTTGTTTGTTGGACAATTATGTTTCATAAATAGAGAGAAGGCATGTTGTTCCATCACAAGTGCAATGACATATTTCCTCTATTGTGGGTTGATTGAGTGCACTATATGAAAAGTCTTCTAACATGCATGAAAGGCCATTTGTAAATTTTCTTTTGGTAGTTGGTTGTCATCCATTTGGACTGTTCACTTGTACTAAGGATCTAGTTAGCATGGATACAAAGGTAAGCTTATTGTTCATACCCTTTGGACTTGACTTCTTTCTAGTTTATTCTATGGTTAATTTTGATCACATTAACGTATTGTAGGTCAGGATGTTAGCAGTTTATATGTAAAAGTAGCTTCAAAGCAAGGCCAAGGTCAAGGAATTACAAGTAATGTAACTTTCACATGCAGAATCTCACTAACACGCTACTGGACAGGTAAAACTCTAGTATTATATTTTACTTCTAATAAGATATATAGTTTTATATATGTCCAGTACTTTATATATGCGTTTCCTTTAGTGTATTTATGGTTATGGGGTTTAACACTTTTTTTTAAAAAAATTAGGTGTTTTCATATTTGAAGTTTTGTTATGGAAGTAAAATTATAGTTACGTGATCTTATGCTATTAATCAAGACGTAATTGGCTCAACTATGAGAAACTCTATATGAATATTTACTTATTACTTGAAGTCACAAAACAAAAAACTTTAGTTGTGTGAGCATTCCCACATCATCATACCTCTTCCAATGATAGGAGTTCTAATGAATGGAGTTTGAATAACATGTGATAGTTTTTCAAAATTATGTCTGTTGATAGTAACTATGCCTTACTATATATACACTAAAGGACGATAATTTCCTCGGGTTTCCCCGTTTGAGAATATGATGATAATTTACCCGTTTTTCAAAATTAGTCCTGGGTTACCCCGTTTGAGAATATGATGATAATTTGCAAAAATCAACACTTAAACTTAAAAACAAGTCGTTAAAGGGTGAAAACCTAAACCAGCCCCCAAACGACCCTATAGAAGGCACGAACACCTCGCGTGGGACAAATATAACTTGTAGGAACTAACCGCGTAGTCTCATGTCTCCCCATTTGAGAATATGACGATAATTTACAAAAATCAACACTTAAACTTAAAAAGAAGCCGTTAAAGGGTGAAAACCCAAACCAGCTCCCAAACGACCCCGTAGGAGGCACGAACATCTCACGCGGGACAAATATAACTCGTAGGAACTGACCGCGTAGTCCCAGGTCTCCCCGTTTGAGAATATGATGATAATTTGCAAAAATTAACACTTAAACTTAAAAACAAGTCGTTAAACGGTGAAAACCCAAACCAGCCCCCAAACGACCCCGTAGGAGGCACGAACACCTCGCGCGGAACAAATATAACTTGTAGGAACTGGCCGCGTAGTCTTGGGTCTCCCCGTCTGAGAATATGATGATAATTTGCAAAAATCAACACTTAAACTTATAAACAAGCCGTTAAAGGGTGAAAACCCAATTCAGCCCCCAAACGACCCCGTAAGAGGCACGAACACCTCGCACGAGACCAATGTAACTTGTAGGAACTGATCGCGTAGTCCCGAGACTCCCCGTTTGACAATATAACGATAATTTTTAAAAATCAACACATAAACTTAAAAATAAGTCGTTAAAGGGTGAAAACCCAAACCAGCCCCCAAACGACCCCGTAGGAGGCACGAACACCTCGCACGGGACAAATATAACTTGTAGGAACTGACCGCGTAGTCCCGGGTCTCCCCGTTTGAGAATATGATGTTAATTTGCAAAAATCAACACTTAAACTTAAAAACAAGCCGTTAAAGGGTGAAAACCCAAATCAACCCCCAAACAACCCTGTAGGAGGCACAAACACCTCGCGCGGGACAAATATAACTTGTAGGAACTGACCGCATAGTCTCGGGTCTTCCGGTTTGCGAATATGATGATAATTTGTAAAAATAACACTTGGACTTAAAAACAGGCCGTTAAAGGGTGAAAACCTAAACCAGCCACCAAACGCCCCCTTAGGAGGCACGAACACCTCTCACGGGACCAATGTAACTTGTAGGAACTGACCACGTAGTCTCGGGTCTCCCGATTTGAGAATACGATGATAATTTTCAAAAATAACACTTAGACTTAAAAACAAGCCGTTAGAGGGTGGAAACCCAAACCAACTCCCAAACGACCCCGTAAGAGGCACTAACATCTCGCACGGGACCAATGTAACTTGTAGGAACTGATCGCGTAATCCCGGGTCTCCCAGTTTGAGATATGATGATAATTTGCAAAAATAAACACTTAAACTTAAAAACAATCCGTTAAAGGGTGAAAACCCATACCAGCCCCCAAACGACCCCGTAGGAGGCACGAACACCTCGCGTGGGACAAATATAACTTGTAGGAACTGACCGCATAGTGTCGGGTCTTTCGGTTTGTGAATAAAAATCAACACTTAAACTTAAAAACAAGCCGTTAGAGGGTGAAAATTCAATTCAGCCCCTAAACGATCTCGTAGGAGGCACGAACACCTCGCACGGACCAATGTAACTTGTAGGAACTAACAGCGTAATTTCGGGTCTCCCGGTTTGAGAATATGACGATAATTTGTAAAAATCACACTTACACTTAAAAATAAGCAGTTAAAGGGTGAAAACCCAAACCAGCCCCCAAACGACCCCGTAAGAGGCACGAACACCTCTCACGGGACCAATGTAACTTGTAGAAACTCACCGCGTAGTCCCGGGTCTCCCCGTTTGAGAATATGATGTTAATTTACAAAAATTAACACTTAAACATAAAAACAAGCCATTAGAGGGTGAAACCCCAAACTAGCCCCCAAACGGACCCGTAAGAGTCACGAACACATCGCACGGGACCAATGTAACTTGTAGGAACTGACTGCGTAGTCTCGGGTCTCCCGATTTGAGAATACAAAGATAATTTGTAAAAATCAACACTTAAACTTAAAAACAAGCCGTTAAAGGGTGAAAACCCAAACCAGCCCCCAAACGACCCCGTAAGAGGCATGAACACCTCGCACGGGACCAATGTAACTTGTACAAACTGACCGCGTAGTCTCTTACAGGCCGTTGAGAATATAATAATAATTATGACTCGTATATGCAATTTTTCTGCTTGAATACGATTTTTTTAAAAATGACTTGGTTACTAATATCGTATCTTTTTTGTGTCTTATTTTTTTTGTAGGATGACATTTGATCGCTAGCTTTTATCCACTTGGAACGCACGAAGAAGTCAATGCTTTACAATAAGGGGATTATTTATTTGGCGTTGTTAATATTCAGGATTCTATTTTTTTTGTTATGGCCGAGCAGGCTTTACTGGTTTTATTGTTTACTTTATGGCCGTACTGGCTATAGTAGTTTTATTGTCGACTTTTATGGCCGTGCGGGCTTTATATGGGCAGATTTTATGTTAGCAGGTTTTGGAATGCTAAAAAAATAGAGGAAACTCTGCCCAATTTTTTTTTTTATCTTGGAACTATTAGCTCTTGTAATTTTTTGAAGTTTGTATGCACATTAGTTTATCAATAACATGCTATATTCATAATTTGTGAATTTTCTTTATTTTTTTTTTATTTTTTTGCAAATAATAAATATTTATCCTATCAGATTTGGAATTTGCAGATTTTCCAGATTTGTTTTCTATTATTAGTTTTTATTATTAATTGAAAAATCTGGCACGGTTTTAAACCGTGCCAATTTATAAAAATGAGAACTCTTATAAAATAATCTGGCACGCTTTATAACCGTGCCAAAAGCGTGTTAGAAAATAGACAATTTGGCACGGTTTCGGCATGTGCCAAAAGCGTGCCAAATTTAACATCTAGCACGGTTTAAAAGCGTGTCAAAAGCGTGCCAGATAAAAAAACTGGCACAGTTTAAAAGCGTGCCAATTTGGAAAATCTGGCACGGTTTTAAACCGCGCCAGAAAATCTGGCACGCCTGATTCTGGCACGGTTTTGAACCGTGCCAGATTGCGTCTGACACTATTTTAAACCGTGCCAGTTTCCTATTTTTGGTTTAGTGTGGAATGATACTTTGGATTGAATGATGTTCGCATCATGTGGTTACAGTTAAGCATATGAGAGTGAGAAAAGTGAAGAAAAGAAAGAAGTGAAAAAGAGGAGAAAAGAGAAAGTAGAAAACAAAAGAAAACAAAAGAAAAATTGAGAAAAATAAGAAAAAAATATAAAGAGAAATTTGTATATATTGTGTACAGTGTTCAATAAACTTTATTTACTCTCTCCATTTTTATATTCAATGCTTGTTATGGAATCATATTCCAATTTTGTAATTGTCTGCAATTTTTCATTATCCCGAGTTTTCATCTCCGAGCACTTTGAATCCGTATATAGTTACCCTTTATTTCATAACCCTAGCCTAACCTACATTACAACCCTATAAAGTCCTATGTGATTCTAGGGTGATTCAATTCAAAAGTTTAAATATTTTTGATAATACGTGAAAATATATTTTGCCTCCTTTAATGAGCTGTATCTTTCATTGAAATTACATGTTTTTCATTTTATATATAGCGTTCTACATTGTGACATGTGCGCGGCCTTGTTTCCATTTACATTTACTTTTTATGCCTGCATATCCCATGTATTACCTCTCATTTATATTGATTTCATTTGTTGAGCGTAATGTATGGTGAGGATTTTTTTATGCATGCTTTAACGCTTATCCAATTTATTTAAGTTTTTACCAAATCATACTTTGTATGTTCTAGCTCCCCTTCCACATTTTAAGGTTTCAATTATACGAGGTTCATTCTATAATGTTAATAATATGGAACTTTGTGAGAATTCATTCACTTTGCTAATAACATATTTGAAATCTTTTTTGTTATTATTGGTCTTGTCACATGTGATTGGGAATACATTTTGAGGAAACCATATGATGTTTGTGGGTTTCATCCCTGAAAATCCTCACGAGACGACACTCACGCACTAGGGTAACCTAGGGGATTAACAGTTTATTGCATACACTAAATGCAATCGTTCGCCCGCGAAAGTGGATTTTATCTCTTTTGTATATATCTCATGTCTTGTGGTTTTCTTATAGTTCTTCTTGCTTTTAATTTCATTGTTATGGACTAGCGATGTGTACGTTAGGGGGTGTGATTCGTCCTGAATCATGCATATATATACCCTTTATACATATGCATTTTAGCCCCCTCAGGTACTTTAATGCCTATAATTAGGCTCATTAACCAGATAACCTTATTTTTATATGCTAACATGTTATTTGAGGTATTATTGAGTTTTTATAGGCATTACGGTGCTTAGTGTGAAGTTTGGTTACCTGATAAAGTTCCGTCGAAGCTCGCATGTTCAGGGGCAAAACAATCATTTCACACTTTGGCATTTTTACCCAAATTATTCACGAAAGTTGAGGCCCTCAAAATATGCTTCTTGTGGCTATGAATGGTGCGTTAATCTGAATCTGAATCCTAATGAAGAAGTTGCGGGTCTTTATTCGGGGGAGAAAATATAAAGAAACCAACAAAAGATAAATCAATTTAAGAAATTCCAGTTGTGTCCTGGCTCTCTTTTGCCCGAATAACAAGTCTTTCACGATTTGGCTGGTCTTTGTCCACGCATAAATTGGATCGAGTCTCAGGTTAACCCAATGAATCATGGGAGTTGGGCTGCTATTGTGTGAAGGATTCATGGGGCTGTGCTGCTACTGTCGGTCGACCGGCCCTGACCCCCGGTCAACCGAGTTTTTTGATTTTACTGTGGTTTAAGGGCAGTGTGTTTGGATTGTAGAGTCGGTCAATCGGTCACCACCCCGATCGATCGGGTTTTCCCCTTTTGGCTTGCGTCTGATGCACTACCTGACGGTCGACCGACCACCACCCCATTCGATAAGTCCTCTTTTTTGGCCGAGATTCTATTTCTTTCCTTTTCTGTTTTATTTATTTAATTCACAACTTACTATTTAAGGATACTTTTGTTTCATTTGTAAAGATCTCATCATATCTTATTTTGTCTCACCTTTTTAGTTCCTAAGGTTAGAGACACTTTGGGGGTTTTGTTGTGGAGTCTCCCCTCCACTCCTTTTTCCTTTAAGTAGTACCCATTAATGTAAGAACTTTACTATTCATTGCCTTCTACCTCTTATTTATGCTTTTATTCCTTTTATTTCATGCTTCATTATTTATTTCCAAGCCTAGATAATTTGTTGTAGTTAATTTATTTATTGTTTGCTTTTGTTAATTAGTTCCTTTAATTTATGTATTTCATTATGTTTAGTGGCTAACTTAGTTTAGGTTGTGTTTTATTGAACTCACCTTGGGTTGACTTAGTTGCTTTGCTTTAGTTATGTTTTTCATTCATTTAATTCGATCGGGTTGTCCTTGTTATTACGCCTAGGAGATTTAACGGGGTATATCATGTATGCTCTGTATTTACGACTTGCATGTGTAATTTTTGGGGTATTTGTTGACGCTAAAATCATATTAGGCTTTTATAACGATTTAGGGGAGACAACTCTAGATTTGATTAATTTTTTAAATGAGACTCGATCTTACTAAATTTGTAGACCCATGTCACCCTTTATACTAATTAACTTGAGGTGAGGGATATCTGTTGCAACCTATAGTTTTTATTCCTTTTTTTTAATCTAGTTTAAATACACATGCCTAGTTATTTTTTCCTTTTTTTTAACAATTACCTTTTACACGTTTATTGAGAAGTACTAAATCGATTAAATTCTAGCAACTTGTCTCTGTGTATTTTCGATACCCAGGCTGGTCGCTATACTCCTTTAAAAAGTGTAGTCATAGTTTAGGTTTTTGTATTGAGTTGGTGAGTCGAATATAATAAATGAACGGCGCGTAGGTGACTCCTGCACCGCGATAAAATCCCTCTTTATCAACCAGTTTGTAGTAGAAATAGATGCATTTGATAAACAATGGGGAGCAGTGTACTTTGCCAATTTTCATCAGACTAAAAAGAAGAAAATTTGTAGATATAGTTTTGGAACTTTTAATGATTCAGAAACAAGATACACAACCCATGAAAAAGAAGTTTTAGATATAGTAAGGGCTATAGAAAAATATATTCTATTTCTTACACCTAAACATTTTATTGTTTATAATGATTCTTCTTATGCAGTAAAATTCAGAGACTTAGATTTATCCAAATCAAGAACTAATAGACTTATTAGATGGCAACAATTGCTTAATGGTTATGACTTCTCTGTTATAGATATTAACGGAAGCAAAAATACCATTCCAGACATCATGTCTAGGGAACCTATGTTTGATAACACTAATATTATCAGACATCATGAGTTCGTCTATAACAAATAGAATAAACAGAGAAGACGTTGTAGACAATCTTAGATGGGATGGACCAAATGCTGGTATAACGCGAAGACAAACTCGTATTCAAGACTCACAAGAAAGACCAATTATGGAAAACCTTGAAGATATTCTAGTTCCAAAAATCTAGAAATGATATTGTTGCCCAGAATAAACTTATCGGGAAAATATATTTTTTCCAATATAGACCAGATTAGAGATATCGAGACTTAATAAAATTTAGACTAGAATTTTCAGATGATAAAAATTCTCTTATAGACGCCCTATGGTGGAATGTAAAGAATAGGATATGGGTAAAATTCAAACAAAATTTGGTATCTATTGCCAGAGTCATGAGAACTCAAAGACTCATAGTCACTCAACTTAGTATTACTGCTACTCCTGCACCACAGACTCAAACATATGCTCAAAATCTTCAAGAATCCTACAAAACTAAACCAGTTGATAATTTTTATTATCAACAAAAGATTTTTAAAACTAAGATTGTTATACCATTTGGTAATAATAATCTTCCTTTTTTAGGAGATTGTCAGAAAGAGGGTGATAGCATTATTAAACATTTCAATATGTTATTATTCAAAATTAATGGAGATGACTTAATGATTAAGGGTTTCTTTAAAGAAGTTTCAAAAATTTATCTTTTTGGAAAAGCAAAAATGGCTCACATCACCCTTGCAGACAATGGGTTCATTAGACCCATCCATATACAGACTGTAGAAGAATCTACTGCTATTGGAAAAATAGTCCGTGAGTATACCAAAAAGATAGAAGAATTTTTCCTTTATTTGCCAGAATTTACCAAATTACTGCAAGTTCCTGTAGAGGAATGAGAGTTAAAGGATTTAGACTTATTAGATTCTCCAACTTTTCATTTGAAGACATTGAAATTCTATCTAAAGACGAGACTAAAGACATAATTGTTGAGAAGACCAAACTCCAAATTGCCCAAGCCATGGAGACAATAGGAATTATGGAGTTATTGACAAGATAAGAAAGATGGTATATTGTGTACCAAAAGTAAGACTTGATCATTCAAGAAGATGAGTCATTCAATGGAAGGCTTAAAAAGGAATCGAAATAAATGATAGAGATAGCTTTACCAGCCAGCATTAGAGCGGTGGGCCTCATTGACGAATACTTCAATAACAATAATGCTCTACCAGACAAAGACAATGGAAGAAATAAATAGGACAGAGAAGGGTCCCACCATATTCAATTAATTATTAAAGACAGAGGATGCAATTATTTATACTTCTAATTGTTAGACTGCCTTTTTAAAAAGCAAAGATTCGTTCGAAATTATTGCAAGACAATGAAGTTGCTCTAGACTCGGACAAAGACACGGATAGAATAATTAAAAGACATTAAATTTACTTTATGTAAAGAAAATAATGGTAGACTTTAATAATTTGTGTTGCTTTCACCGATTAGCTTTTGAGCCACCGATTGCTAGTCAATTATACGTGCCCTTACAGCTATAAAAGGGAGCATCTAGTGAAAGGAAAGGATCATTAAAAATAAGAGAGAGAGAAAGAGAGCTTAGTAGATAATGAGAATAATATGTATATGAGTGGATAAACATCTCATAGTTAGGGGAGAGGGGAAAGTTGTATTTACTAATGTTATGCAATAAAAGTATTTTCTTTTCCAGAAATCTCTTTTATTACGTCGTTATTATTCTCTAAAAGTCTCCAACTTTCTGTTCATAGAGGTCTATTGTATGGAACCTCTACTGTAGCATATAGGTGTTATACTGTTAAACTGTTATCGAGTACAGATTTGTCTTGAGCTATTAGCCAGGTGGGCGTTAGGCATGGTGACATATAGGTGGGAAATGGGTCCAACGCCAAACTAATGGATTGAGGTGTGATACATAAAGAGAGAGTTACATGATGCACAGACCAGAGAAGAATAGTAACAAACTAAAGAAAAAAGGGGAAGAAGATGAAGGAATTGAAAACCAAAAGGAAGGTATAAACTCAAACCAAATCCCTAGCTATTTCGAATATTATTGTTAAAATTAAAAAATACTTGCATGAGCCTTCAGATAACTAAAGACTTTTTAGCATTTGTTAATAAAAAAATTAAGATTTAATGAGAAAAATCCACGAGTAGACTCTCACAGACCCCTCAGATAAACTACTTATAGAAACTACGTTGACATACATAGGTGGTACTTACAAATATATAAACTAAATTATGGAGTGGTTAACACGTGAAATACTTAGAACAGAACTAATTAGAATAGGGATCCGTGATCTCTTCAAACAAGAATTAAGAACTGAAGATTTTGCAGAAGAACTTTCAAGACCACAAAAATATCAAGAATATAATAGAATACTTGAAGATACTATAGACGTATTAAAATATATTAGACGGAAAAGGTTTGTCAAAATAAGAACTACCTTAATTAGATCAAGGGGAATCCGTCCTCTTCTTAGATACGTAGAGATAGCTACCCCTAGAACGTATCGAAGATTTTTGTCATCCTATGGTGATAGTGATTTAGACGAATTCATAGAAGACAACATAATTTATATTCTTAATCAAATATATAAAGAAACTACACCTATAAAACCCCAATACCGCATAAGGTATTTAAGAATAGAGTATTTCCCTCCAAAACCTCTTGAAATATCTAAAACACCCTAAAGAAAATATTTATATAGATATGCCTCACTATTCTGAATTACAGTATGATAGTGACGGAAGAAGCCATAGAAGTAGCCCTTAAACTTCTATGCTTAGAATTATTGATTAATTAGACTTTAGACACTCTAGCTATTGCGGGGGTAGAAAATTTTATTCCAAAAACCTTTGAAAGAGATAATAGTATAAAAAGACGAAGTGACCCTTAAAAGTAGTCCCTAAAAAGACAAAAGAGGTCTCCAAACTGTTTAGAAGGTATTTAATCTATCGTTTAAGACCATTAACTTAATAGGGGATATCGAATCCACAATAAAAGAATTATTATAATTTAGCTCGAGAAATTAATTTGAATGCAACACACATAAGAACATAGGATGTAGGCGATTCGACATATCATCCTGCCTACGTCCACGGGGAAGGGAGATTAGTATATTTCCTGGAAGAATAGAGGAAGATTTAAGTGCTAGGGTTGATGGCTAAGAGTCCAAGTCGCTGTGAGCAAGATACCAGTCAATAGTCGCCCTATTATTATCATTCGTCCACATCATTTACATGATATTCCTAGATTTATTCTTATCTCCCCTATATATTCAGTCGACTAAGCGTGTTGTCCCCTAAGGGACACGTGTCATCCACGTGGAATGCATTCAGCTATATTCCCTCTAATTACACAAAATACTGGGATGGTCTCCTAATATGCCTATAAACCTAGTCTTTTTAGTTGGGCTTGGTCGTATGTCACCATGGATTTCTTCAATCATTCCTTCCATCTCCACACGTGTCCACTTTCGAAAGTGGCCATGTGATAATAAGTAATGATTACTTATTATCACACACGATTCCCACTCCTTGAACATCGTGAACCGTCATCAGGCTTTCTGAGTAATGACGACATGTGGGTGCATGTACTGTGTTGCCATTAGGGAAAGCTTCTGACTTAACATCCGGATGCCGATTAATTTGATATTTTTTGGATAAGGTATAAGGTTTCAAAAACCTTATACCTTTGCCATTTTTCATCTACGCACGGTATTTCCACTTGTTTTCTCTCTATTTAGAGTTCTTCTACAACAGAGTTACCAACTCTTTTTGTAACAGAGTTCCTAAATATTTCTTCTTCTTATCGCCACCATATCTAGACGTGGGAAGAAATATGAAGTGTTTCCATGAACAACTTTGAGGAATTTTGTAACAAGTACCTAATTCCCGATGATGTCTTTATTAGGATTTCACTGGAAGACAAAGATGTCTTCTATATTCCTCATGATGAAGTCGCTTTATGATAGTAGTGGTATTGGAGGCAAGAGTTACCTTTACCCTCCATCCATTGCTAATGGAGTTACTTCGATACTATAGAGTACTTCCAATACAGTCTAATGGTAGTTTCTATCGAATAGTGATGGGAACAATAGCCATTCACTATATCTGTGGGACCCACCTTAGTCTCAATAAACTCATGTATTCTTATAACCTAAGGTATTCCCCATAGATTGATATACCATTTCTAGGCTAGGTATTAGTCTCATAACATGGTTCCACACTTTCTCAGGTCTTAAAAGTATAATGAAAGGAATATCCTAAGGTTTTTTAGCGATTTGTATGGTGAAAATTATGATGGATGTGAGGTCCCTTCAGTGAATCGAAGGCATGATAGGTCGACCATCATTTTTATAACATTGTGATTTTTTTATTTCAATGCTGATTGGTTACACCTTTTGTGCACACCACTTCTTAAATCGTGAGCCAGAAGATTATAAAGTTATCTTGAGATATCTTCAACTCATTTGGCAAAGGAGAATTTTGATTGGCACTCATCCTTATTATACATAGGCTCATATTTTACTAAGGTATGAGCTGATCGTTACTTCGGTCAAAATTTTAATTAATGTTCCCAAGGTCACCATTAATGACTATACAATGGTCGACGATGAGTCCATCCCTATAGATACTCATGTGCCAAGTGAAGCCTGAAGATGAGTTTACTTAGAAAAAGATTACCCTCGTGTTATTTCGATCGAATTCAATGATGATCAAGATAAGGTGGTCAAAGAAAAGGAGGATTCACTTTTTGATGGCGTATATCCCTTTTAATCTTTTAGAGAGACACCATATGAGGTCATCACTAGGAATAGGTATAAATAAAGGATAATTTCTATGCTAAGGACTTCACTTTTTCTCCTGTCCTAGAGGAGCTCGAAGAGATGACAAACCAAATAAGAAGATCAGTTGATTTGGTAGCTTCCTGAGCTAATATAAAAAAATAAGGGGCCACAAACCAACAGGCCAAACAAAATACAGTTGGGAATAAGAATTGGGTGATGACCTTCAGAGATAGGGAATATCAATAGCTCAAATTCCAAATGGATCGGGAGGCCGAACAGGCCAAAAATAGGAGGGCAGACAGTATTTAAATAAACTCCTCTCATGCACCCACCACCTCGATTATCAAACCAACATGTGGTTATAAATTAAAGGAAAAGATCCAGGACTCCCCTACTGCAAAGAAGTAGGAATCAATAATGGGATATTGCCTTTATGAAAGGAAAAGATACGACCGCTACTGATGATTGAACTCAAAAATATGTGGAAGTTCTTACTCCATTGCTCAGGTAGTGATGTTGCCCGCTGATATGGTTGCCTAAGATAATTCTCTATGGAATATCTCCGCAATGAAGGTCTTCGCCACAACATGTTGGTAAGTTGCCTTCCTTAATTGTAATTTTCATTTTTGTGCAATTTATAGAAATTAATTATTGTATTTCCTTTGGGCAGGCTAAGCAAGTCATTGAGGAGCTCGTAGCCTGAGTCGACCACCTGAGGAAGTTCAACGACCAACTCTTTGAGTCCAAAAATGTTCTAAAGAACATATTAGCAGTCAAACGTTTAGAGTTAGATGACCTAAACAAAAGCTAAAGGACAAAATAGACACTAAAGATAAAGTTTCGAAAGAGGCCAAGTCGACTCAACTTAAGTTTAACCGAGTGGACGTCGAGTTGTCCAAGTTGAAGACTACCTTCTATCAAATGGTTTTATAGATAGTGATCCTCTAATAGATAAGAGGGTTATGGAGAAGGAAAATGAGGATAAACTTCATAAGGCCTATGATGAAGGATTTGAGGAGGTAGTCCAAGAGGTTACATCAAAATTGGACTATCATGAGTCTGTTGACTTTAATAAAGGCAGGTTGCTAGACTTCAAAGGGGTAAGGTCCCCAAAGGTGATACATCCTACATTGAACACCCTTCATTTTAAAACCTAATGAAGGGGTGACTATGAGGCCTTAGGCATCAATCCATCAGCCATCCATCTTCCTGTTGTGGAGGAAATTATCCCATAGAGGAGACCAAGAAATTTTTTGAGGACGTGGTCGATCCCCTTACTGTGCCTGAGGGGGATACATCTTCTTTATGTCAGGGGGAGGTCACCCATCACTCCTAGTTAGGTGTAGACCATTTGGTTATTCTCTTGTAGTCCTATGGCCATTTTTCTCCCAGTAATGAAAGTATATTAACTTCATTGCCTCAATTTTCATTTTCCTTCACATATGACATATTCAATATTTTATTTCTAGAATTATGTCTTTGCAAAATATCCTAGTATATCAATTTGAACTATTACAAGTCAATTTAATAATCCATTTTTATAGGTGCCCCCAACGAGGGTGATCAATCCTTTTCAAGTTATACAACTTAGCTCTTAAATGGATGGTATGTAGATTTTGGGTCTACTATTCACATGGAGCGATTCAAAGTCCATGTAGTTCGTGAGTAAAAATGTATTTTATCTCTTATAAAGGCTTGATGTACTAGATCTAGACTTTCTTTGATCTTTCAAGGTATTTGAGAGTGAAACAAGGTCTAATCTAAAGATATGAATGATTTGTGTTCATGAGAGAACTTAAATAAGGTTGATTCACCTATAAAATCACTTGATGATGAAAGAATGACCAAGATTTTAGCTTTAAGAAAAAAAAATTGTAAATAAAATCCCCGGATCTAGTGGCCCTCTACCCTATATGAGAGTATCTCATGGTTTTGAACTTTTTTTAATACTTTTTAGAACAAGATAAAAATAGATGAATATGTACAATATCTGACTTGAATTTTTGAGATTGGAATTCTTTAATGCACTTACGTTTCCACCGTAGGTGGAGTCAAATTAAACGTAGTTCGAACATGACCTTTAGAGAAAAGTCAAGACTAAAAAACATAAAAATAGAGGAACTCGGGTGGTGTTGCATCGCAATATAAACATTTTATATCAGGATTTCAATATAAAAGAGTGGGAAGTGGCATATCAACAAGGCTACATGTACTCTTTATTATTTCGGCATAATTCTAGCTTGGAATCAACCCTTTTGGAATGAATCTAAGGTAACTTTAAAGATAATGTACCTTTAAAGAATAAAAAGTTAGAAAGAGAAAAAATGGGTTTTTTGGTTTCTTTTAAGTATCTATGAGAAATTTAGAGTTATGGATTTGGGTTAGAACTATAGATCTAGGTTTGGAAGGGGGCTTAAAAGACAAATGAAGAAAGTTTAGGAGACTGTTTGGAGAAGAAATTTATATGGACAAAAGGATAGCATTTAAGAGTGGAGTTAATGCTTGTTGAAATGGTAAGTGAGGGTCCCCTTTTATGGAAAAACTACTTAAGTTAAGGGACCGGTCGGTCAAGTGTATTCTACACCCTGTACCAATCGATCAAGCTCATTTTACCTTCCATAGCTTGACTATTTAGGTGATTTATTTGTGGTCCTCTTAGTTTTTGGGCCTTTATGGAGGCATCCTTGTGTTTTGAATTCCATTTTAAGCCTTTGGAAGGTCATGATAAGGGTTGATACCTTTATAGAGCAAAATTGGGTTTCCATAGAGCCCCTCAGTTAAGGAGTTCATTTTGGGAGAACACTGTTGTAAAGAAAGACACTCGTTCTGTGATTGCTACGAATTTTCTATTTTCAATGGGAAGCTTGGGATTACTCTATTTGAAGATTTAATTCTTTTGAAATTATCGTAAAGTATTGTAATGATTGTCTATTTCCTGATGTAGTAGGTATCTGCAATGTCTGTAAGATAAAATGATGTGTTGCGTACAACCTATCAATGTTTAATGTCATCGTGAGAGGAGGAGAAATAACTAATTATTTGGAAACTATCCATAGGGATCACTTCGCTACAAAACAGAGAATATTTTGATGATATTGATACGGGTAGTGGTTCTCGGGCAATGAGTATCTCGGAGGAAGAGGTCCACGAATTAAAATATGTTGATAGTGTGGGAAGCAATTCAATTTAAGGAATATGTTTTTTTGTAATGATTATAAATGTGTGTTTTGTAATGAAAATATTTACTTTTAATGAAAAACGAGTCGCCTGCGAGCCTCAAACATTTGTTTGTCATTCAAATGACTCTAAAAATATTTTTTTAGGAATCTAAAAGATAATATAAAAATGAAAATATAATGATCTCACTCTCCGTAGGGGGATGGTTTGGTAGACCTAACCCATAAGGGTTGCCTACTTACCAACATTATGGGGTGGAATTGATTTAGTGGTAATTTCACTGAATTCTTTTTTACTTATGGACGATCACATCGTATAAAGTTCTTGTTGGTTGTATGAAGTCTTTCTTTTTCATACGTAGTAATTATTGAGACGATTTAGATTAGTTGGTTTGGACAATTCTTTTATGTCAAGATTAATTAGGAGAGTCGCGCCTCCTAACAGGATCTTCTTTACCATATACAATCGCGTCTTGTTTGGACAAAATTTTCCTTAGGGATCTCATGTGGTTTTAATGATTTATTTTAGTACCAGCTTCCCTTTTTTAGATCCTCTGTTTTTTACTATTTAATTGAATGCCTAGGAGATTCACCTATGGTATCCCTGTATATGATAACGTGTTAGTAGTCATCGTTAATCTAACAATGCGAGCTAGTCGTATTTTCTCTTAATCCAACCTGCCTCACATAATTGATTCTCCAATATTACCCTTAAGTGGGGTATTTATATTTTGATTGGTAACATTTCCTCCATACCATTCATAAAAGATAATTATATGGCTACAGTAGTAATTCTGATAGTGGTCAGATATCCTCACAGTGAATATGTAATAAGATCAGCCCAGTCTTGGAATCCTTCGATGATTTTACTTAGTATTACTTTCACGTTCTTATTTATTGATTCTACGGTGCCATTGGTCCGAGGACAATATGAGGATGATCTTTTTCTCTGGATTCTATATCCTTTGACAAGTTTAGTGACTCTTGCCTTAAAATTCATCCCATTAATGGATATCAGCTCAAGTGGTACACCGTATTTATATGCGATGTGCTTTCGTATAAATTGGTTTACTTTCTTTGTATTCAACACGACATATGATTCTTCTTCGACCCATTTAGTGAAGTATTCTATAGAAACTTGGACGAACTCATGGCCATTGGATGCTTTTGCCGTTACTTTCCTGATGATATCAATTCTCGAGGTTGACAAGGGCCATCGTGATGCCATATTGCAGAGTTCCCTCATAGTTAGATGCTCAAAGTTTGCAAATCATTGGCATTTCAGACATCTTAGCAAGTACTTGGTGCAATAATGTTGAATATTGCTCCAATAACACCCTTAACTAATAAACTTCTTGGCTAGAATGTGACCATTCACATGAGGACCACATTCTCCTACTTGGAATTTTCCCTAACCTTGTCTTCTTCACTCTTTTCAAGACATCATAAATGGATGCCACCACAAATTCTTTTGTATAGATGTCTGGCACACATGATGAATTGAGCGACCTATCATCAAAGTGCCATATTATCTTTTTTGGTAGATCTGGAAGGATATTTTCCCCTTTAAATAATCTCATTTATCTCTTGGTATCAGGGCCCTTCATCTATTATCTTGCTCATGCAAATTTCATACATGAACCCAGGTTACTATTTGCTTAAATATATCTACTTGTACCTTATCCATATCTTTTGGGATTTCCAGTATGGAGGCAAGAGTAGATAAAGAGTCAGCAAATATATTCTGAGCTCTTAGGAGATAGAAGAGTTGAACATCATCAAATAGAGAAGTGATTTCTTCCAAGTATTCATGATAGGGAAAATTATTTTCTTCCCTAATTTTCCAATGTCCTGGGATTTGCCATATGATGGGGGCAGATTCTTCCTATATGTCGATTCTATGGATTCCTCTTTTATGAGATATTTTTATTCCTTAAATATGAGTTTCCAGCTCGAGACTATTATTGGCACAATTGAAGTTAAGTTTGACTGGTGTAGGATGGGTTCGTCCATTGAGAAAAATCAATAACATCCCAATGCCACACCCTTTCTTGTTTATGGATCTATTGTTGTATAGTTTCCATTTGTACACTCCTTAACTGTAGGCTATTAGAATGTCTTCATCTAGGAAATAGGCAATAATCTTATCTTGCTCATCCAAGGTAGAGTAAGCCAAGTAATCTAAAATGGCTTGATCATTGGTGGATTTTTAATCTACTTACTCATTGTCGAATTCAGTCAGTAGGGATAGACATTTGGATATTTTTATTCTTAAGGTAGGTTTTTTGGGCAAGTATTTTAAGGGATACATTCAGGAGAGCAACTTGATTTCAAAGGTGATCGTGTAGTGACTTAACTCTTGTGTTATCCATACTAAAGACATAAAATATTTCTCTAAGGGTATATATCATTATTCAAAAGCGTTAATATTCGGACTAGCATAATATATTGATTATTCCTTCGTAGATTCCTCGATGTACTGATGCGGTGTCAGTAATTGTGAGATATAGGAGAAAAAAATTCCCAGGACGAGGTGGGTCCACTATAAGAGGGCTAATTAAATATTTCTTGATTTTGTCGAAGGCGTCTTAGTGGGAGAAGCTCCAAATATTAGTAGAATCTTATGAAGTATCTTGAAGATTTCCTCAAATATTGGTGTCATCTGAGAGATGAACCTACTGATATATATTATAGTCTTCCCAAGAAATCACTGACTTCCTTTTCATTACCTGAAGGTGGAATCTCCAATATGGCCTTGTCTTTGGTCGGATCTGCTTCGATCTCTTTTTCTCTCGTGAAGAATCCTAGTAGCTTCTCTTTAGTGAATCATAAAACACACTTCTAAGGGTTTAGTCACATCTCATACGTCCTCGGTCTTTCAAAAAACTTTATCAGTACCAAAACTTCCCTTTCTCGCATATTCAACTTGACGATCATATCATCAACATATACTTTAACCTCTTTGTGGATAATGTAATGCGTCAAGATATTAGCCCCTCTATAGTAAGTTATGCCGGAATTCTTAAGCCCGAACAACATTATTGTATAACAAAACATCCCCTTAGGGGTAGTGAAAGCCATTTTCTCTTAGTTTTCTTGGTGCATTTCAATTTGATTATATTAAAAGAATCCATTAATGACGGCCTTCAAGGCATGGCCAGTAGTGTTGTTGATAGGGGTGTGCACGAACCCGAATGGACTGAACGGATCGAAAAAATAGAACCAAACCGAACCTACTTTTGCGAGTTATTTTTAATTCGAATTTAATTCGGTCTTAAAATATGAAGGACCGCATTTTTCGGTCCGATCTCGATCTTAGGTCGTAAAAAACGGGTCTGGACCGGACCGCATTTATATATATATATATATATATATATATATATATATATATATATATATATATATATATATATATATATATATATATATTAATTTACTAACTAATAAACACGCACACTCTCTTTGACAACTAAACCCAACCCACCCAAACCCTAAGTTTAACATAACAACATCTCTTCCTCTCTCTCTCTCTCTCTCTCTCTACGACCGACATCTACTTGTTCAAGAAACTCTTCTTCATCTCCTCCCTCTGCTCTCTCTCATCACCGCCTATCACGGCACATGATCTCCGGTGCGGTCCACCCCCTGTCACGGCTTCACGGTGACCCAATGGCTAAACCCCCAACTCGACGGCTGTCGCGAGTAAGTCACATGCTCTCCTCTCTCTCCCCACCCCCTATTAGGCTATCACGAGTTGTATTTGGAAAGATGGTTGGGTTCATATTTTACATGATGGTTGTCTCAGTTTAGTGGTTCATGATTTCCCAAGATGTATTTTGTTTTATCAGTAAAGAAAAAATTATGATTTTTTCTTTTAGAAAGGAAATGGGATTATGTTAGAAAGGAAAGTCCACTGAACCAATCTTGATTTTGTAATGAAAAATCACTATGATTCGTATGGTTCATGATTTTGCAATGAATTTTTTTCAAGATGTTTGGGTTGTGACTTAAATATGATTCATAATTTTTTATTTGTTCTTGATTTTTATCATTGTTCCTCTTTCAGATTTTATATTGGAAATTGGAGGGGCTCAACCACACTCATAATAACCACGGGTATCATTTTTTTCTGTCTATATCTGTTTGTTTTGTGTGTGCGCCATCTGTTATATATATTTGCTATGTATCAATTTTTTTATGTGTGAATCCGTTTGTTTTTTGTGTGATCTGTTTACTAATATTAGTTGTCTATGGACCGAATAAAACCGAGATCGAACCCGGACCGTCATAAAACTGAATAGGACCGAGACCGATTATTCCAGTCTGGTCTCGGTCCATAATTTTCTAGGACCGATTAATGCGGTCCGATCCCAAAAATACCTCAAAATCGGACTGGATCCGACTGCGAAGACCCCTAGTTGTTGATGATCATATCAATGTTTGGTATGGGATAATCATCATTGGGACTGTCTTTATTCAAGTCATAATAATCAAAGAACATTATTACATTCCCTCCTATTTTGGGGACATGTTCAATGTTATCCACCTACATAGGGTATTTGACCACGTTAAGAAATCAAGGATGATTTGTTTCATCACCTTTTCTTTTACCTTAAGGGACCACTCTAGTTTATTTTTTTGAAATTTTGCTTGACTGGTTTGACATCCGGATATGTGGGTATATGATGAATAACTATTTCGGGATCAATTCCCAACATGTCAACATAAGTCCAGGCAAAGACATTGATGTATTCTTTGAGTATTTGGACAAGTTAGGACCTTTTTAGATCATCTAAAGAATATCCTATTTTAATTTCTTTTATCTCATATAAAGAGCTTATTTCATCAATTGGTTGTGCACGATTAATTTATTTGTTGTCAAGATCTCTTATGTGGTATTCTAATTCCCTAATATGTAAATTGTAATTTTATTATCACATTTATCATCATCAATGTCTTACACTTGGTTGAGTTCATCGAAATAATTTTACCCAATGGCCATCTTCTCCTAAGGGAGGTTACTGATAGTAGTTGGAGATTCTTACTGAAGCATGTAGGAAATATCATCTTCAAATAGATTCTCAATCATTGGTAGGAAGTAAAATCTCTAATTGTTCTGATCTTCCATCACCTATCAAAACATTTTAGTTATTTTAAGTCCTCAAGAGGATCCTATCTTGGAGAAGGCTTGTACAACTTCCCCAATCAGGTCCGCTTTCTCGTGTACTTCTTCCTCTATCCACGTAGGGTGATCATAGAAGAAGATATGCCATCCTGACATTTGTCTTCCTAAGTTGTGTTCTACCCATGCTTCAGGGAATCCATATAAAGGAAATTCATCTCCTTCCTTGATAAAGTGTTTATTGAGGCTAAAGTGACTAGTTGTACGGGTAGCCCCTAGTTTCTTGAATTCTGACCTCTTGACCATTAGTTCTCTTGAGACAACATCATCACTCTTATGTTTATTTCCCAGTTCCTGGGTACGTTGTAGCACCCATATTCAGAATACAAAGGCGAGATCTTTTCTTTGGTGTCGGTTGAGATGGTCTGCATTGGTGGATCTAGCTAAAAACCACTTAAACATATTTCCCTTATTTCATGATGGATTCTAAAAACTAGTCTGTTATGTCCTTCCCCTTTAAGTAGACTGGAATCTCCAGATATGGTAATCAACTTTTCTACGTAGAAGAATTTTAATTTCTAATACAATGACAAAGCCATGTTCTGATCTCATGGAGACATGGTATTTGTAGAAGAAGGTTAAAGTAAACGAATATGTTAATCACTTGAAACTTGATGAGGTATCGATTGGGATGATCTAATAATAGATCCAATCATTTCTCTTCAGGTGTTGTAATAGGCTCTCGAAACGTAAGTGGTAGGTCTGAGATCCCCATATTTAATCCTCAAATATTTGGAGATTCTTAATGAGCAAAAATTCAGAGCGTATCCAATATATACAAGTACCATGATAATGCTCTACCCATGTACATTTAGAGTGATGTTTATGGCCATGTTATGACATCATTATGCCTTGGGCAACTCGATTTTGGTAAATGATATACCTCGATTATTTCCTTTCCTTTTTTTTCCCTTCCCCCCTAAAGAATAGGGTATAGGACCGGGTATTTATAAAATCTTTTATATCAAGTTACGTTGTCAATATATGAAGACTCCGAACTCGGGTAAGGAACTTTGCTAATATCTCGTTGAAGTTTAAAATACATACATAATCTTCATCATCCTAATGAGGGTAAAATATAAAGTCATAAATATGGAATATCAAGTTTTCTTCAATTAATAAATCGGTTGTTGAATTGTTTGAGGATGACCATGCCCAAGAGTTTTGACTGTATTTGAAACATCCCGTAGTTTTGGACCATCTATCTAACTCGTTGTAATAAAAAGTCAAAAAATATTTTATTTTAATTTGGATTATTTTAGGCATTTAAAATGTTTATTATATTATTTAAAAAATGAAATTTTAATCGGAATTGAAATCGAGGGGGAAATCAGGTTTTTATACACTTATATTTCTTTTCGAGCCGCCTGGGCACCTTCTCATGGGTGAATCGATTCAGCCCCTGAGGGCGAATCGATTTGCACCAGAAAATTCTAGCAGGTTTACTTAATTTTTAGAGTTTGTGTTATATTAAAGTACCTCCACTTATTAATGTAAATATAATTTGGAGTTAGGCTTTTATAAACATTTTAGTATCAAACCTAAGAGTAGTAGCCTCCCTTATTTACATCTCCTTCAATTTACAGAAACCTAACTCCATTTAAAAGAAAGATTCAACCCATGTTTTGAAGGTACGAACGGTGTTTTCTCAAAATCATTCAAGAACACGTCTTTATTATTTTCTCGAGAAGAATACAACCATCCAATTAGATTCTACAAATGACTTTTTATAGGCATGAATACTTCTATTGTTACCCTTTAATATTATGAATTTTGATATTACCTAAACAGTAATAATCATTGTTTTCTTAAAATATATTAGAGATACTAATTATGAAAAGTGAAACTAAAATTGGGACTGTATTTATTCTAGTCTCTAATACGAATTAAGACTCAAAACTTTTGCATGCTTAGATTAGAGGTGAGATTCTAATAGAATATATGGACGTTTGCATATTAAAATAAATCGTACTAATTTTATAATTTGAATTCAAAACGTAAAAATCATGTTAATTAGGTATATATTAGGGAATAGAAAATTATTGTTATATGCCCCGAAATATGCATGTGAATGGAAATTATATAAGTTGTTGAAAAAGAATAATTTAATTAAAAGTAAAATTAAACGGACGTATATTGTTTAAATTAGAATCTTAAAATTTATTCGGAAAAATTGCATTATAATTGGAATATATGCCTTAGATGAACATTAGTTGTGTGAATATTCGATACCGCAGGGATAACGGGATTTTCGGGGTAGTTATGCTTTTACCTTACTTTTAGGTTGCTTGTTTAGTATGGACTAGTAGGTAGGCCTCAGTTATTGTTAACAATTTCTAGGTATGGGGCTGGTTATTGTTGGTTTTTACAGATGGATAATGTCGAGATGGGGATGAATTGTGCGTCATCCCGCTAGTTCGCTACCCTAGGTGCGAGACTAGGTAGTAGCTATTGATAGGTATTCTTCCTAAATGATAGTCTAGGATATAATTATGTTTTAAAGTCCTCTAGGTATGAGAGTAGGAGTGGTTTGAGGATTTATGCTCGATTAAAGGGTGGGTCTATTAGAAAATAATGAACATGATAAACAGGGGAATTAATGCCTAAGATAATAAACAAGGATTAAAATGAATTTGTATAGCCAATAAGTGCAGGGCTAAAAAAATTAGGCTGGTTGGCTATAGCGACGTGGGTACGTGTTGGCGTCACTAATAAGTACAATAAGTGCGACGAAGGTACATGTTGGCGTCACTAATAAGTGAGGCGAAGCGACGTGGGTACGTGTTGGCGTCACTAATAAGTAAAATTAGGCTGGATGGATATTGTAACGTGTCATGCAGGGAACCTCGCCAATAAGTGCAGGGCTAATGAAATTGGGCCGGCTGGTTATAGCGAGGCGAAGGTGTGTGGTGTAAAACTTTAGGCGGGCCTGAATATGTGCAGGATTAATAGAAAGGTCAGTTGGCTATAGTGTTGTCACTGTAATAATAATTTGGTTAATTGAATTAAATTGAATTGATAGCTTTAACAAAATTAAATGATCGAAATATCATTATTGGACTTGAACGTGAGGGTGGCTTAGTTATATGGGTAGATAGTGGTAGTTTATTTTTACTCGCATGTTAATATATCTCATTTATATTTAAATACTATATTATGATATTTATTATGTATAATGTTTATGTCTAGGTTTACGGACCCGAATTGGGAGGAGTAGCTAGTATTCATGCAGTGGGATCTGACCCGTTGTGTTGACTAATATTTCAGGAATAGTGTTGGAGTAGCTGCGTAGGATGGATTGGAGATCCTTGGAGTGCAGCTGGAGATTTATTTAATTTTCTTTGTAGTTTAGCTTATCTTTCCATTCCATTATTTTTATTATGAGACTTAAATTTAAGATTTGGTGGGCCAATCGGTTCCATAATTGTTTATGGTTTCATTCAAATATTTATAGTCGAATTATTTCATTTGAGTTTTATTAACTTGGAGTTGAATTTATTTTGGAGATAGCATGGTGATGGATTTTAATTTGCATGGTTGTTTATAATGTCTCATATTTCTATCACATACTGAGAATGATAACTTATTTAGTGACGCCCGATATAGTTTGGTGGTAGCGACTGGCCACCTCGCTTGCTAGAATGCGCGGGATGTTACAGTTTTATGTTTGGAGCTAGTATGGATGAATTGTATAACTTTCGGTTCTCTTATATACCATGTTGCTTATTGTAGCTCGTTGTAATTTAATTCATAGTGTTCGGAGAGGATTTTCTATTTCTGGACAGTATCTGACAAAAGAATATCTGAATTATCCGGGAACAGTAGGTACACTAGATGTTACAATCTCACTTCCAAAGGATCTCAATCGATGGCCTTAAAATCTCTAAAAGTTTGATTAAGGGGGATAGATATACAGATTTATATTTTTCCGTGAGAGCAGTCAATCCTGATCCATGATTGAGTAAGAGATTACTGTTAACATTGTGCTTAGGTTTAGCTGGTAAAATACTCTTTCTTTGGTTGATCAAATCATGAAAGGAGAATTTGATAGCCCAGTAGCCTTTCAAGGTGTGTCCCGTCGTATAATATTAATCACAGTAGATGCGATTTATGAATCCTTCTGGCAAGGGATCGAGAAATAGTCATAAGGGATTGATAAAATGAATACATAGGAGCATATAGATAATGAGAAGTTGTTTTGAATCTTTCAGCATGTTAAGGTGCAAGTGGGGGTGTTGGTGCCTTAATATCATTGACTAGAGTTTTGCCTGGTTTGTTAATCCTCCTATTTTTATATGGAGGAACATTCCATCGGTCGACATTTTCACTCTTAGTTGGTCGGTGTTGTATGTAAAAATTATTCATTTACGTGGACTATTGAGAAATGGATACCTATCCTCCTAAGGGTCTATCCTCACAATACTTACTTTCTTGGTCATCTCTAGAGACACTTGGTTAGCCAATAGGCCGACCAACCTCAAGAATACGAACCATCAAGAATAAAAAAAAAGTCATTCGGGTGGAAACGCCAACAATCTTTGTACACGTACTTCTGAATATCAACAGTTTTATTTATAGTATACATATATAACTGCCTGAATATATAAAGGCATTCCATCTCTTGGGTTCCTAACCGATATAAATACATGATCTCCCTTAGCTCAAAGGGATGAATTAATAAAACACAAAGTACTTAACCCAGAGCTATTGTAACTACCAAAAATACTAAAAATAGTGGGCGTAGGCACTTCTCATAGCTAAACAACTTAAAACCTTTTTGTTGTTTGTTTTCCTTGTTTGATTATCTTTATTTTATATGTGACTATAAATTTGGACCCACTCCATTTTTAGACATAAAAAAATTGGCGTCGTCCGTGGGAACGACTGTTGGTCATCGTTCTCTACCTATTTTATTCACTTTTTCACCTTGAAAGTTCTCTGAGGAATGATAATTGTTCCTAAGGGTATCCTTGCGACTGCTGGTAATAGTCCAGATGATAAAGTAGTAAGTATGCTCTGACACCACTTGTAAGAGTCGATGGATCTAATACCCCTTAAATAATGTGAAAATAAATATGCTCAACAAAAATTCCAATTTGAGAGTGTGTAATTATCTTAAACCAGTTTTATCTTTTTATACTAAATATACATCTATGTGATAAAATTGATAATTTAAACTAAGCTTTAAACAAAGGTAAATTCACTTTATAAAATTTACAAATCGCAACATACAAACTTTATATAAGGAATCTGCAATGAATTCCCGCATAAACTCACAAAGACCGTACTCTGCCTTCATCAATGATTCTCGTAAGAACCACAAGAATAGCCAGTCCTCCTCCTTCAACCTCAGCCTTTGTCTTCAGTAGTGAATTCCCACAGGTCTCACAAGTCATCCATGAAGTACCTCTCGACAAGGTGTAGGAAATTATACAAAACTTTTTAGGGCTTAAATAAATTCACAAAACTAAATATTTTGGATGTTTGTTTGTGAATTAAACGGTGTTTTTGCAACACAAAAGTGAAGAACATTCAAAAAAGTTAAGCCGAAATGAATATGGCAAAAGTCTTAGGAAAACTAAACATGAAACAGGTATCTATAGGACATTTACAAAATTTAAGGCGACACAGTCATTCGAACGATTTCATAGTGTCGTTCAAACGATTTTATAGTTTCGTTCTAATGAGATATACATCTCGTTCGAACGAGATGTGTCTCACTTCTAATGACATCGAGAAAGTCAAAATAGTATGCCCTCGTTTTACCTTATTTGAAAAATACTTTCAACAACCTTCAAGCGACATGTCATCTCGTTTGAATGAGATGTCAATCTCGTTTGAACGAGAGTTAAAAAATAAAATATTTTTATTTTCGAAGTAAAAAGCCCTGTTCATTTTTGATCAAATATAAAACATCCCAAACATAACTATATAAATCAAGGTTCTAAAAAACGCGGGGCGTGATCGAGGCGTGGAGGTCAAGCCTTAAGCCTTAGAAGCCTAGGCGGGTTTAAGCGTAAAAAGGCGTGAAAAGGCGTTTAGGCCTTCTTAATATATTTTAATATTTTTACACCATAACAAGGCTATTAAAATACTAAAATTATACATATCATAAAAATATGTCTGAATATATTAAAATTAAAATACTATTTGATTATTTTGGATGAGATAAGGGTCCGATTAGTTAAAAAATTCTTTAAAAGGCTATATCGTTTCACTAAAGCATTATTGTTTTTAGAAAAAAGTGCCTCTTAAAAGTTTTACTAAGCATAAGGCGTAAAAAACTTAAGGCGAGGCGTTTCGCCCAAGCCTTAAGCTTAGGCGTGCCTAGGCGGAGCCTAGGCGGGTTTTTTTGGACAGTGATATAAATTAATGTAAACTCTAAATTTCTTTAGACCTTTACGGGGGGTCGGGAAGTCTTAGAACTTAGAGATGCTTGAGTTTGGATCGTCTTGATGGTGCGTGACGATTTGTAACGGGATACACCAAACTAGCCTAAATCTATGCTATGAATAATCCTAGAAAAATTGTTCTCACAAGTCTCCCCATTTGGCTATTTTGGTATAAAACAAACAAACACCAAATTAAAATCAAAATCTCTTATGACAAAAATACTAACACCCTTCCTAACCCTAAAACGTAATAGTATAAGTTTCTTTGTCTTCAAACTTCTTTTTTTTCACTTTCCTAGAATTTGTCTTCATCTGTGTATCTTGAACTCCGTTTTAAGTACCTACACACATGAGATAAAAATACACACCTCGTAAAACATCGAGTTTGAAACAAAGTAAAACTCATAAATAAATTCTCCCCCATAAATGAAACTCATTTTAATTTCCTCCCCCCCCCTTTATTTTTATCGAAATAAACGAAGAAGTAGAAATATAAGTATGAAATACGAAGCATCATGTAGAAGATAAGATATCATCACAAAAAGATATAAATAAAGCATTTGTAATGATCATCTCAAAGGCCATCAAACACCAACTATTTTTTGAAAATTTTTAATTTTTCAAAAAAACAAATTTCACAAATTCAAAATTGAATAACATATATACTATATGGAAAATATATCAAAGCAAATCCGGCACACAAATATAGGAATAAATTATCACAGAATATGACACAAAACACATAAGCTTTACACACTAATATATTACCGATGTGTCTGAACGAGTGGGATGGAATGAATGGGTGTGAACTAGTAACAAATTAATTATAACCCAAACACGCAAATATGTTCAAGAAGCTCTAATTGACTGCAAAACTTTGTCAAACTAATCTTTAGCATTAAGTGACAAATAAAGTTGAAATTAATGAATAAAATAAGCACAATTCACACAAAACTAGATTGTTGACGATTCTACAAATCAATAGCGTCATGACAAAAAAATCATTACTAGGATTCATTATTCAAACCTGTTGATCTCGAACTAAACTTCCTTAAATGATAAACATGTTCATATTTTCTATTATTTTCTTTTTGAAGTGATTTATTTTGCAAGATCAAACAAATTAAACTATTTTGGCCCCTTTCTGGCATATTTTGCTATTTTTATTACCTTTATTTTTTATTGGGCTCTTTTAAAACGGTGGCTTTTACGACGAGTCAACGATTCTTTCTCTTAGCAATTCCATTTTGTTGAGGAGTCTTAGGAGCACTAAACTCATGTTTGTAACCATTATAATCACAATACTCTATAATTCCATATTCTATGAATTCTCCACCTCTATCACTACGAATTCTATTTACTTGAGTGTCCTTCTCATTTTCAATCTGAAGAAGAATTTTCAAAAAAGTTTGGAAAGAATAAGACTTTTGTCTTAAGAAGGCCACCCGAGTAAATCTGGTGAAGTCATCAACCATAACAAGAATGTAACTGTGTCCACAGAGGCTAACAGTACGATAAGGACCCATTAGTTCCATATGGATGAGCTCCAAGGGTTTAAAGGTAAGGATATCTTTAACTTTCTTATGAGGTTCCTTAACAATTTTTCCTTCCTGGCATGATCCATAGACAATATTAGAGATAGGTTTGGATTTTGGAATTCTTCTAACTATTTCTTGTGAAGACAATCTACTAAGGTTATCATAATTTATGTGACCCGTCCTTTTATGCCATATTTCATTGTCATTCATTCTGGCAATGTTACAGAGCTCAGTACTAGCCTGGACAATATAACAATTATCAGGTGTTCTGAGTCCTGTAAGAATGCACTCACCTTTTTCATTTAAAATTTTGCAATTATTCTTTGAAAAGGTGACAGTATGATTTGAGTCACAAAATTGCGAGATACTAAGTATATTAGCCTTAAGACCTTTTACTAGAAGAACATTTTCAAGAACAGGCGTTCCTTCTTCTTGGAGTGTTCCTTTACCAATAATTTGAGATGATACACCATCACCAAAAATGACTTTTCCTTCAGCAAAACTGGTTTTGTTCAAAAGTTTGGTATCATCCCTAGTTATGTGCTTTAAGCATCTAGAATCTAAATACCAGCCAGAAGTGGTGTGTTCAACTTTTAAAGCAGTAATCACAATGTTACACTTCATCTGGGATAATAGCTCATCTTTTCTAACCCAAACAACTCTTGTTTTTATTTTGTGCATAATTTCTCTCATTTGATAAAATTTGCGAGCATTAGAATTTTGTTGAAAAATGTTTTGCGCATGAGTTTTAATTTTATGAAAAATATGAGCATTTGGTTTAGGAAAGTGCTTTGTTATCCTTCTTGGAAATGATCTTTTAGGTTTGGTCTTTCTCTTTCTATAGTTAGAGTTTTTGTCAGGTTGTCAGGGTAGGACATAATTGTTACGGCTTCTCGTAGATTAATTAAAGTTTTGGTATAGAGAAGTATTACAGACAGGTTTTACTAAACGTCTAGAGTAGCAACCTTCAAAAGAATGACCGTATATATCACAGTAGAAGCAATATAGATTGCTTGATCTCTTTAAGAAAGTCTCTAAACATAAGTTTCATGGAATTTTGATGTTGAACCTTATTCCTAGGGAGTACAGTTTGAAAAGTAGAATCACTCTTCCTAATCTGATGGCAGATGTATTTAGCCTTAGGTTGACTATCACACTTAGAGTAACTTGATTCCCCAATATCAAACTTTTGTTGTTTTTTATCAAGCTCATCTTTTAGGGAATGAAAATCTGGATAAGTTTCTATAGGTCTTTTGCCTCCTAACACAAACTTGATTGATTCAAAGTTTTTACTTTGTGTCTTTAAAATAGGACAACACCCTATTCCAGTTCGATCATCAGAATTGGTTTTTGAATCAGCAACAAAACCATCAAAATAGTTGGAATTATTTTCAAATTTTGCAAATTTTTTAAAAATAGTTTCTGTCTTTTCTTTAGATTGTTCTAATTCTAATAATGTCCCTCTATATTTTTCTCCAGAGTTTTATTTATTTCAATTAAATCTTTCAATTTTTGATCAAAAATTTTGACTTTATTTTCATGAGTTAGACATTGGGTTGTATACTCTTCAGCGTTAAGTTTAACCATTAGACTTAGGTCTTCTAGTTTCTTAGTGAGGTCTTTCACAGTCTTCTCTAGTCTAGAGCTTTTCTTGAGAGTTTTTTCATAAAGTGTGTGAATATCAGGGAGGTCTTCAGTGTCCGAATCATTAAGTGTAGTGTGTGAAGTGACCCCTAAGGATTCATTTCTTGAACTCACACACACATTGACATTATCATTGCTCTTTCCCTTTGGCTCATACTCCCCGTTGTAGAACTAGCATTGTTCTCAGAAATTAAAGCATCTAAACCAGTAGCAACATGATTCATAACAGCAGAGATAGAGCTACTAACATCATTCTCATACATAGGCACAGTCATATCATCATAATAGATTATCTTGGCAAAGAAGGACATGCAAGTATCAAAGACATAAGATAATTCAGGTTCCTCTTTTTCAGAATCACTTAAATCATCCCATGTTTTCCAAATATTGGCCCTAGTATGTTTATAGGTCGTGTTCAATTTAACTCTACAGTCTTGTGCTCTATGACCCAGTTTTCCACATCTAAAACATTCAATGTTCTTGAATTCTTTGTTAGGTCTTGTATGAATGTCCTTGTGATGTTTGTCTTGACCTTTCTCATGAGGTTTGTGGTTAGACTGAGTTGGATAATTTATCTTACCTTACTGTTTGCCATTTTAGTTCTAGATTTGACAATTTTCTTAAACTGTTTTGACATCAAGGCAATTTGATTATCAAAACTATCTATATCACATTCCTCATCAGAGTTATTATTGGGAGTAGTAAGCTCAGGTTTCATCAGCTTAGTGGAAAAACTCAAATTGGAACAAGTATGTTTCCTATGGGACTGGGTTAATTTTTTCTTAAATTCTAATTCCATTTCCATAGTTCTTAGTTTACTACTGAGTAATTCAGGAGTGAGATTTAGATCACTCATTTCCTCAATAGCATATCTTTTGTTATCAAATTTCTGTGGTAATGGTCTTAGAATTTTAGAGACAATTTCATGTCTATCATAAGTTATCCCATTAGCATACAATTTGGTCACAATGTCAGTCAATTTCATGTAAAAGTCATCAAAAGATTCAGAGTCTGACATAATTAAAGAGTTATACTGCTAGACAAGCATCTGAGTTTTAGAAGCCTTAACTCTAATGTCACCTTCATGTACAGTAATCAGTATATACCAAGCTTCCTTAGAAGTGGCACAAGATGAGATTCTTTTGAACTCATGTTCATTTATAGACATATAAATGGCATTCTTTCCTTTGTTATTGTTTCGAGAAACTTGTTTATCTTCTTGAGTGAATTTACTTAACACTTTCTTAATCCTCTCATTACTTCCTTCAGTGGCTAGTTTAGTAGGATAAGTATATCCATTTTCAATAATATCCCAGACATCATCTCCCAAGGTTCCTTGTATGAAAGCAACCATCCTTACTTTCCAGTAAGCAAAGTTATTTCCATCAAAGAGAGGAGGTCTGGTCAAGTTACCAAATCTTTCATTTTTCTCGTCCATTGTTTGATTTAAGAAAACAATTTCAGAAACACAAGATCTTTTAAAAAGAAATTTCCAAAGCTCTGATACCAATTGAAAAATCTGTTACTTAGGCCGTTTAATCAAATATTAAACTATTGAAGTAACTCCGAACTATTTTTTGAGGAAACTCTTTTCTTGAAAACAAAACAGATTAACACAAGATGTGTTTAATAAAACATGCACAAGATTTTTTCAAGATTAGTTAACTAGTTTTGAAAAACAAAACTGAAATGTTTAAATCAGCACACCAGCAAGAATGAGATGAGGAGATGTAGAAAAATTAAGGACAAGGCGATTTTAACGTGGTAAAACCTCACCCAACTAAGGAAACATCCACGGTGACTTCTAAGTCACAAACCAAAAATCCACTAAAACAAAATATACAAGTTATAAACTATTTAACACACATGCATACAAATCAATCCTATACAAGTTTACAAATGTACCAATTGGTTTGATTCTAACTTCTCTGCAAAACTGATATTGATGTGGCTTTCCCAGTTTGCTAACTTCTCCACTTTGTTCTAGTCTTTACGTCGACTCTTGAAGATTCGAGATCTTATAACCAACACTTATGTGTTAGAGTGTGACAAGTGTTTGTGATGGTGCTCTAACACATTCATGCACACACGCACACTTATTTTATACAAACAGTCCTATCAAATTACAGATAAGATCTATATGCTGTGATTTTCAGTTTATCTCTTCTTAGGAAACAAAAGAACTTTGTTTGACCTTTTAATTAATCCCAGAATCCAAGGTTACCTTGCTCGTAAGACTGCCAAGGTCATATCCAATTTCAGCGGGTTTTGAAAATGATTTTGAAATTGGAAACCACCAATTGTGATTCCAACTAGGTCAATAGTCTTGTTTCAAAAGAACTAGAAACATAAAATAATTTTGATGATTCTAGAGTTGTGAAAAACATTTACAGAAAATAAATCAACAAAGTGATTTCTCAAGATGAGAAACTAAATATGCTGATCTAAGTGTAATATAACATAAAATGACCGCATCTATAATTTCTATAAAAAAAATATAGATCTAACCCAAATGTTTAAATTGGACACAAGATATCAAACTTAAGAGGATAAACCACGAACAGGCTTTCAAACCAACTCACAAACAACTCTCAAACACTTAGGTTTGGTTTTGATTTAAGCTGACTTTGGAAAAATGAGTTTAGGGTTTGAAACAGGGTTAGGACGATTTAGGGTTTCTCTCTCTCTCTCTAGATTCTCCCTCCTCTCTCTTCTCTCTCTTCTCTCTTCCCTCTCTTTAGATGAAATGCCAAAAGTCTTCTAAAGGCTGAGGGTAAGCCTCCTTTTATAGGGAGCAAGGAAGGATCGAGAAGGTCTATTCAAAGCTAAGGGATGAGATTAAGTCAAGGGCAAAAGACTTTGATCCAACGGTTAAAGAACAACGGTGGATTAAATGTCTTTTGATTGGTCAAGAGAGGTTCACAGGGATTGGGCTCAAACGCATGCAGAGCGTTGATAACAATGATCCAAGGGTTGATATTAGACAAGGGTTATGTGTCTATAAATAAACACAAATCAGGTCGTTATAAGGATGACAGGAGTAGGGCTGAGATTGGCTCTCACACGCACGTTTTAAACTTAATTACACAGACACCCTCAATTCTCAAGCGCTTTCGAATCCTACCTAAACCATCTTACAAGTATGAAAACATAAAGCCAGGAATTACACAATAACCCCAAAATCTTTTTAATCCACATTTTAATTTCCAAAAAAATATTTAAAAATTCTTAAAAATTCCCAAAAATTATTAAAACCAATTTTAAATGGGATTAAACACACACAACTCTCACACAAACATATTATGAAATATAAATGGAATGAATGCAATCCTAATGTGTGTAATATGTGTGGATGATTGAGAATATACCTTTAAACAATCAATCAAGAGGAATAAGGAGTAGAGTTTGAGGCTTTTTGGAATCTAGGGAATGGACTCAATTTTGTCACTATTTCCAAACTAGATGAGCACTTATACAATGTAGACTCAAGTGAGTTAAGAGTATTAGGTGCTTCACTGTCTAATGCTGCTCTATACTCTCCTACCTCTCTCTCAAAATCGGTGTACGTCCCGTCGCTCTCACTACTCAAAATAAGGCATGCTCCTAAGGCATCCCCATTGAAATTTCCCTCTACATGCTCCTCAATAAGATCCACTCAGTGAAAATCATCCTCATCACCCACTTGTCTCGCGATATTGAAGATATTTATTTCTAAAGTCATGTTCCTGAACGTGAGTTGCATTTTGCCCATTTCGAGTGTTAATCAAGGCGTTAGCCGTAGCTAAGAATGGGAAGGGAAGAATAACGATAACATGGTTACTTAGGGTGATGGATGGTTTCGTGTCCCAAATGACAAAATCTATCAGGAAGTGGAAGGTGTCAATTGGACTATCACGTCTTTAACAATGCCTCATGGTACCTTCACGGTACGATCCGCGAGTTGGAGAGTAATTTTTATGGGCTTGAGGTCCCCTAAATAGAGTTGCCTATATATGTATTAGGGAAGAATTTTTACACTCGCACTAAATCAAATAAATCAATTTCTATTTGATTCTCCCCAATGATGCATGAAACGGTAGGTGCACCTAAATCTTTAAATTTTGGAGGGAGGTCATTAAGTAGAACGGAGCTCACATTTTGTGATAGGAAGACATTCTTTTTCACCTTTAGCCTTCTTTTCACCATCAATAAGTCCTTAAGGACTTTAGCATAAGAGGGAATTTATTGTATAACATTGAGAAAGGGTAAACTCTACTTAACTTGCTTAAATACATCTAGCAAGTCATTACGGAGGATTCCTTTTTGGGGATGAACCAACCACTGAGGGAAAAGCGCGGAGGTGGGTGGTTTCACTATGACTTCAGGCTCACTAGTGGCATCATTGTTACTCTCCTTCAAGGGGTCATCTTTGGCTTCTTTTGTGCCTGGTGAAACCTTCTTGTCTTTAGGTGTGTCGTGTGGGGGAGTGATAGATCAATAACTCACCCACTACATAGAGTGGTAACGACTTTACATTGCTCTTGATGTTCATTGGAAGTAGAGCTAACACTAGTTTGACATTGGGTAGGTCTTTGACCTTGGTCCATAAACTTACCCTTCTCTTAGATACTTAAAGATGATTGCAACATAGAGATATTCGCATTTATTTCGGTAAACATGCGGTCATACTTAACATTGGTTGCATTTTGGGATTTGATGAATTGATTTATAGTATCTTCGAGATTTCTTTATGGTGGGGTGATATATGGTGCGGGAGGTGGTGCTTTTATACGTGCTTGCATATGTGGATCTTGATAGAAATGTGGAGGTGGAGGTGGGACAACGTGTGAATTAGGATTCAACGCAGCATGTTATTGCTCGTAGCCAAAAACCATGATGGTTTCTCTATGAAGGGTTGTAAGAATTCTCATGTTGGAAATTTAAATTACCCTTAAATCCCCTTACTACATCCACTTGTTCATATAGCATTACTTTGTAGGGGGTGTCGTCGGGCATTCCTTCGTTCAATGGCCCACCTCACAAAGAGCACACACCTTTTCTTTCATGGGTCGGGTTGATTCTCTTAGCCTTGATCCGACTACATCTCCCACATTATAAAGGCCTGGCACTGAAGGAGCGGTGGGAGTTTGTCGAACCCGATTTTAGGTATTAGTATCGGATGTGTCCCACGATTGAGTTGTCTCAGCGATAAACTTAAGGTGGGCATCTACATCGTGTTCATCTGATTCCTAAAATCTTCTCTCGCACATTGTCTCAATGAGTTATTTAGACGCTATACTTAGTCCATGGTGAAAGAGGGATATGATAAGGTACTTCTCACAACCATGATGAGGGCATGTACTAACTAGGTCGTTAAAACGTTCATAACATCGATCAAATGACTCATTTTCTTATTGTCGGAATGTTTGAATTTGAGTTTGGATGGAATTTGTTCGATGTTGGGGAAAGAACTTTAAGAGAAATTTGGAGGCCACCTCCCTCCATGATCTAATTGAGTTCGATGATAAATACCAAATCCAGGTCTTAGCTTTATTCTTTAAGGAAAAGGGGAAAAGCTTTAAGCAAACGACATCTTGTATGCAAGCTTGATCGATAAATGTATTTCATGCCTCTTCGAACTCACGAATGTGGATATAAGGATTTTTTGAATCCAACCCATGAAATGAGGGAAGAATTTGTATCATCCCATTACAAAAATGGAACTGTCCCACATTGTATGGAAGTAGAATGCACCCTAGGATTACAATTATCTCGGGATAAAGGAGTTCTCTCATGGGAAGATATGGCAGGTCACCCTCACCCGTATCAAACCTAGCGCGCTCAAACATGGCTTTCCCTCCAATTGGCTTAGTATCCTCACTCGGTGTCCTAGAAGTGTGACTTGTAATGGAATTCGGAGGTGTAGAAGGTGGAACTTATAAGTGAGATGCGTTAGGAGTGTTGGGGCTATCAGGATCGTACTCAACTATTGGATTCTGGTGAATGCGTGTGGGAGTAGATTAAGGGGTTTGTTGCAGATTTTGCATGAAAGCGCTATGACAGATGTTAATTTTTTTTCTTTTAAATTTTCTGAATTATTTTTATTTTCGATTTTATGATTTTTTTGGCTTTTTGAGATTTTGAGTCAAATTTCAAATTAAATCGACCTAACATAACAGTCTACTTAATTCCATGACAACGATGCCAAAAACTTAGCGCGACTCAAAATATGTCTTTGGTGCATGCTAACTACGGTTCGAGTACAAACCGATCACCTAAGTAACAAACCCAATAAGACGGGATCGAATCCTCAGGGAAATAGGTCGCAGAACGTGATGATGATAGGTAAGACAACAAATCCTAAGCTGAAACAGAAAAAGGAAAGGAAAAAGGTGATGAATTTTTGGAATTTTATAGCTACTACCTAAATGCAAATTAATCAAACAGATAATTAAACTAGTATGCAAGAGTAAACTAACTGGGACTGACTAAATATGAATGAGAAAATAGGTTGGACTACATTCCCCTGAACCCTAGTAAGTTTACCAGATATAAAAGAAATTGTAAATTAAATAATTAATCAAACCCTTTAATTTATTAATTTCAAACATTACATATATGAGGATACAAGCTCGCATTATACATAATCAAGAACAAAAATAAAGCGTTGTCGACATAGCTGACACGCGCGTCGCACTCTTAAACACCCTGGTTACCTAGGGAAAACGAGGTACAAAGCCATACGACGGTTGAACAACTACTTAACATGATTTAATCATTTATTTAATTCAGAGAATTACTTTTATTTCCATACAAACCACATCGGGTTGGGTTCATGCATCCCAACCCTTAGAAATCTAGCTAGGCACGACGAAACTTCAATTAACCAGGATTATATGATGCATGAAATCATAATTGAATGAAAACTAAAATTAAACATGCAATGAAGGATTCTAACTAAGAAGAATGAATTACCTACGACAAATATGGAAGCAAATGGATGGCAGCCTTGAATTAATGCAAAAACATTAACAGATTCTTGAACAATATGAATCTTACTCTTCTTGGCTACAAAACTCTCTCAAAACTAACTAAAAATAAGCTCTCTAATGTATGGTATGATAAAGAAATAAATACATCACGTTATTTTTAGAGTTTGAACCATGAAAAATTCTTTTTTTGAGGAAAGAAAAATCAGATTTTTGTAAGCTGAACCGATCCGGTGTCGCCTTCTTTAATTGGAGAATCGGTCCGGTGTCTGCCAGTTTAGGGGACACCAGTCTGATGTATGTTCTATTGGTTTGGTTTGGTGAATCCAGTTCAGTGGACCAATCCAGTGATATCTCCATCGGTTCGGTTAGGTCATTTTTATGTTTTCTTCCTTTTTCTCCTTGATTTCTTCTCAACTTTGACTCTTCGTAAATTTTTACCCGAGACTCATATTTGGATGTCATTTCTTCCTACATGCTCATGGAATTGAAGTATTCAACTTTCCTTTTGGTTTCACGTCCAAATTACTGGTTTAGAATTACTGTTTTGCCCATGATTTTCTTTCACTTGTAACTTTCTTGAGTTTGAGTTTCTCTTTTATTCAATTTCGTAAAATAGTTGCAAAATGTTCGAGAAATAAACAAAACTTGATGCACTACATAGATAAGGTCGGTACTAATAATATGAGATAAATCAACCTGATTTACACCGCATAAAATGATAAAAGCCTCTAAATTAAGGGGATAAATACGAAGAATTTTTGCCTAATCAGGAGGGAAAAACCATCCTTTTATAGGTAACCTAAAAATTAGAAATGAAATGATTAAACCTAACAAACGATTGAACTTCTTGCGATCACATGAGTCCCAAAATGCAGAAAGACAAGCATACCCCTTGGCGGTTTGCTAAAAGTTTAGACTATTTACAAAAATTCCATTATCAGATATACTGATGAAAAATTTTACAAGTCTAGGAGGTCGGTTGTCGACCAACACACGTTGAGCAAGATTTTGGAACAAATACTCCATACTTTCGATTAATCATCAAGCATGGAAAATTGGGGGGATTTTGTTATATGTAAAAATTATTCATCTACATGGACTAAAAATAAATGGACACTTGTCCTCCTATGTGGATATCCTAACAATACTTACTTTCTTGGTCGGCTCCAAAGACACTTGGTCGGCTAATAGGCTGACCAAACTCAATAATACGAACCATTAAGAATAGAAAAAGTCATTCGGGTGGAAATGCCAACAGCCTTTGTGCACGTACCTATGAATATAAACAGTCATATTTATTACATACAAATGTAAATGCCTAAACATATAAAGGAATTCCATCTCTTGGGTTCCTAATCGATATAAATACATGATCTCCCTTATCTCAAAGGGACGAATAAATCAAGCACAAACATATTTAACCATGAGCTATTATAACCACCCAAAATACTAAAAACAGCGAACGTAGGCTTTTCTCATAGGACACTTTAAAAACCTTTTTATTATGTGTTTGCCTTGCTTGATTATCTTTATTTTATCTGTGATTATAAATTTGGACCCACTCCAATTTTAGACATCAATAGTCGATTCATGATATCATCCTCCAGTTGGGCTCACACATCTATCAAGTCTTTGAAGTGGGGTAAATATTGTATATTTAGCTAGTCTTAAATGGGTTAAATCAAATTATTCTTCACAGTAGCCACCCGCCCCTCTTTCAAAGGTCGATTCAACATTTGGGAGGCATTATTTCTCTAATGTGAAATGAAGAGGTCCAAGTGTTCATCTATCTTTTGCTTCTCCTTGACCAAGACCATGGAGGCCATTTTAGTACCAAGAAGACGACTACATAGATTTTGTAGTGAGGATTATATTTCCCAACCATCTTTCATGATTCAAGCGACTCTAGTAAGATATGTTATTTTTTTAATGATTATGAAATATCACTCTTAGAATATGATGCCCCTTAATCCTATTCTGGTTATTTAAATATTTATCTGCTGGGGACTTGATTTTATTTGTCCATTTCCAAATTCCTATGATTATATTAAATATTCTTCTAGTCGTAGACTACATGTCTAAGGGTTTAGAGGTTATTTCGTGTAAGATAAATGATCATCATGTTGTGATCAAGTTCATGCGAGAGAACAACTTTTCATATTTTGGTATGATAGAGCCATCATTAGCGATTAGAGAACCCACTTTTGTAATTGGTCTTTTGAGAGCCTTATGGAAAATACTCGGCCATCCATATGGTATGATGATTCTATCATCCCCAAATAGTGGACACGAAGAAGTTTTGAATAGGAAAATGAAGGAAATTCTTGAGAAAACTATGAACTCGAATCGAAAATATAGGTCCTTAAAGTTATTGGATGCACTATAATCTTATCGCACTACCTGTAAAATAGCACTTGTGATGTCCGCATGCAATCTTGTCTATGGGAAGGCATGTTATTTTCCATTTGAGTAGGGAATAAAGTGTATTGGGCCATTAAGATGTTCAACTATCACTTACCTACTCCGGGTGAGGTCCAAAAACTTTAAATCAATGAGTTGGAAGAAATTAGGAATGATGGTACGAGAATAAATAATTATACAAAGAGAAAATGAAAATGTTTCATGATAAGTTCATTCAAAGCAAGTCAATAGAACCTGGGTAAAAGTTATCTTATATCACACTAGGTTGAATTTTTGTTCCAATACATTAAGGTCTAGGTGGTTCGATCTGTTTGTCATTAGGACAATCGACCCATATGGGATGGTTAAAATTGTGAATCTAAAACATGGTGAGATCTTTAAAGTGTATAGCCACACGTTAAATCCTTAATTGGAATTACAAGATCGAGAAGTGGAGAATATTTTTTCCTAATAACCTATGTATCAATAGTGAAAATGAAATTTGGGTTTGTGTTGATGTATCATAGTATTACATCTTTGGCATTTTCAGGTTTATTTGGGAAATTTCACTTTCTCATAGAAATTCCCACAATACGGTAATATCACTCATATCTTTCCCACCTTTTTCATTTTTATATTTGAAATTAAGGACAATGTATAAATTAGGTATGGAGGTATCGGGGTCAATTTTCTCCGCTTTGCATATAAAAAATAGAAAAAAATTTCAAAAATAAAAAATAAAATTATGGACATTTAAGTTTGAAACTAATTCATAATATATAATTACTTCACAAAACTCTCGACTTATGTATTTTTTCACAGTAGCCATATAATATGATTTAAAACGAAAATTGAAGCAAAAGTTAAAAATGTTAATGAATAAATGTGGAATTTTTAACCCATGTAAGAATTTGAGTCATTCATCGTTTTATGTGAGATGTACATCGAACTTAGATAAAATTAGCTCAACTTCCTTTTAATGCGTTGAATTCGTTCACGATCTCAATATCCTTATTTTATTAGATTATGAAAAAATAAATAAATATTTGAATCTTAAGCACTAGAAGTTCTGGTAGCCAAGTTAAGACATAAGAAATAACTCAACTGAACTTGAGAAATGAGACCACGTCATCATTTTAAAAAATTGGAAATAAGACGAATCAATCCTTTTTATTTTATTCCATTGCATGCCTATTTGAAGCAGAAAAGAGAATTTTAATCTTTTATTGATAATCCCATCATCCTAGGAACTATCACACCCCATAAATATAAACTAGATTAATCAGGTCTAAAATAAATAACACATGAGTCTAACAAAATTAAATATCATTCTAAACATAACTGGAAAAAATAAACATAAAGTACAAAGATAATAACTGAAGACAATCATAAGAGTAAACCCAAATGACCTCTAATCCCCTATAGCCATAAAAATAATAAACTCGAACACTAAAAATTACTACTGTCGCGACATAAAACCAATCTCTAAATAGAATAACAACTACTATAAACCTAAAACGACTGAATGTAAATGTAAATAAAAGAGTGAGCACGCAGTATCGACACATATATCCTATAAGAGTAACAACATATGAAGGGAGCATGTAAATGGATAAGGGATGAGGCGACAACGACAACCTAGGTACTTTAAAATATAATGAATAAAAAAGTAAACAATAAGTCTACTAAGAATAAATATTTAATTGAAGTTTGGATACAATAAACAACAATACATTTTCCTCCCATCTTTTGGTTGTTTTTACGATATCCCAATCCAAACAACCCTAAATTTCACATGTGTGTAATCCCAATATGATGTGAACCCAATATTTAGTTATTACTCATTTCTATTGAACATAATTAATGTACCAATACATCTATATCAAATTACTCATCTCAAGCATAATATCAAATAGTTACATGACGATCTTAACTATAATATAAACATAGGTACAATGTGTGACACATACAAGTAAGCGGATGACTCTTAAGTATTCACATAAAGTATAAGAAGGTTTATCCCTATCGCCTTCGGGGATAACTCGTGTGTACTAAGTATAGTTATTGACTTTTCCAAACCTATAACCTGAAAGCTATTAGTAAGGTCTAACCACTACTCCCTTCATAACGTATGACCTTCATATCCAAGGCTATATGATAGAGCTCTTTCGTATATCCCCACCTCGAGATACGAGTACATCCTCCATAGGGTCGGGGCAAAGGACCTGTACAGACCCCATATCTTTCACTAGGGTATTGGTACGCTCAACGTCATACACGCCCCATCAAAATCCCCCTAGTACATCACTCAAGACAACTCATTCATGATATTCTTACATTTAAGAGCACATATTAATAAACTTCATCTATTGTAGATTAATAAATCATAAACCCTAATCCTAAAATTAACCAATCTCTTTAATTAAGAATTAAACTCCCAAATCGTACTAACTCGTTTAAACGAATAGCCAATTTCCGTTCGAACGAAATTTACCCAATCGTTCGAATGACATAATATACTCATTCGAATGAGAAACTTATCATATTTCTAACGAGTTAAAAACCGTTCGAACGAAAAATCAAATCTCGTTCGAACGAATGACACTTGTGCAGACATCTTCCCCAAGTCTTTAAATCCTCTATTAAGGAATAAACTCGCCTAAACTAAAGCCTCTACACAACACCAAACCCATTATCCTTAATATATATAAGTTAACTAACTGTGTTATTAACCTAAATCTATGAGTTTTGCAATAATCTAACGTGTATTTGGGGATTAATTATCAAATTAAAAAATTATGAACCCTAGGTCTACAATTTATTCAATTAAGTTCAAATTGAATTTAATTCATAGATTAAACATAAGTATTTTCAATGATTTAAAAGAACTAATTTGTATCTAACAAAATCCATTGATAATATACTCCAAATCAAGGGATTTAACATTATTGTTCTCATGATGTTAACAAAACATTAAGATTTAATTTCCTTGATTAATTAGATTACTAAATTAATACAATTTAGATTTTTAAACATGAATTTAACAAATTCAAACGGGTAATTATCACTATAACACAAAATCTAAATAAAAACTTTAGTCTAGATACACTTGCCTTAGAAGTTTGGGATGAATTCAAGCCTAAGACCTCCAAATTTCCCTTTCCTCTTGGGTGCGTCTATAATGCCCCCACCCGGCTTGATGGGTTACTCGTGGGCCAACCTGTTCCGACCCGAGCGTTAGGTGTGAAGTGCAATGTAACAACCTATATAATGTTGTTAATCCAGTTTTATTTTAATTACGTTTCACTTATTAGCATGCGATTCCCGTTTCAAGATAAACTACGTGAGGGACCTATGGTAGAACCCCCGGGGTCCAAATAAATAGAGCTACTAACGTAAACATAAATAAAATATACTTACCTACATAACGTTCTCAAATTTTGAAACCGCTCCCAACCTGCCGTAACAAAGAGGGGATGTGAGCCTATGCCAAGTGGGAATATACAAGTAGTATATAAATGAATAAAAGGAAAGAATACTCACACGCTGCAATCACATGCATGCGTAAATATATATGTATCTACATATATATAAATATACATTTAAAAAAATACATATTCAAATTTATTAATCGTTTTACTCCCAAAACTTTACTCATATTAATTTACGTTAATCTTGGAAAGACTTCCTTTATTCATACCCAACATTTCTCACTTTATTTAACACACCCAGGTTCAACACATAAACTATTGCACTTAATTTATTCCAACCCATTCCTTTACCGGAATCACCCCTTTTTATCCATCAAAATATACTTTAGTATTTCCAATGAAAAGTACCATTTGAATGCACCAATTTGTCATGTTAGAAAATACTAGTTTGTCATTTGAAAACCTTTTAACACATACTTATACAAATTATGGGTGTAACAACTTAGGTTACTTAACCACCCACTTAATCACTTTACTTTAGCCTTTTTACCTCATCTTATGGATATTAATAAATTTACGTATTTACTTGTCCATTTCACCTTTAACGGAACATTGAATTTATTCATTCAGGTTAGGTTGTATTAAGTATTTTACCACACAACCCATTTCTTGACATGTTCCTTATTCCTTTATCATTTTTTGGAATTTTACCATTTACCGCATACTTACACGGGCTCCACACTTACGGCTATGCGCACTATATGCTCTGACCAATGATTTAGGGCTTTCACCCAAGGGCTCCGAGCCCCCTCCCCTTCTTTATTTATCCCGGTGTCATCCGAGTTTCTTGTATGTGTCTTAACATTTTACAAATGTCCACATTACTCCACTTCCCTTACTTTCACCCAGACGAAGCCAAAACCCGTACTTAACCGTCCATTTTTCCATTTAACACTTGAAAAATTGTTTCTTTTCTTCTTTAAGTCCCTTATCCACACACACGTGCTTTATACTAAATTTATTCACACTTTAGGACTTAATTCATTTTCACACACATTAGTGTAAAGACATTCTTTAATATTTTTACCCCATAAAAATGTTCCACTTAAAGAATATTACCAATTTATCCTTTGTTTACCAAACTTGTGATTTAGTTTCTTAACAAGTGTTATTTCACAAAATGGTTATTAAGTCTCCAACTTAACATTTGAAACACTCTAGCCATTTTAACACTTGTTTAATATCACACTTTTTCCCATCTTCCACACTTCTTACTTTAACACATAGATAACACCCTAAATTTTAAGCTACCAAATTTACGTTTGTCTTATTTCATGCTTAAACCCAACAAGACTTCTTTAAACTTGCTCACATAGTTATTATCGAAATACTACAAGTTTATATGCATAGAAATTGGACTTTAAATACTAAAATGTTACCAAGTTGATTAAACCTACATTTTAAGTAATAAAGATATTTTATCAATTTCTTTAAACTCGGCAAATGTCCATTTATTCATAAAGTCTCCATTTTGCAAGACTTAAAAAAAATTAGTTCATAAATATTTTGACAACATTAACATCATTCCCCATTATGTGGCAAGTTTTCAAGGTGACTGTACTTATTATTGTTTGATACATAGATATAAAAATGATATATTGTATTTAAATATAGCTACAAGAGCAGGATTGGTCGAATACTTCGACATTCAGGATTTGTTTGGATATTCAAATATCTAGGATTTGTTTGGATCTTATGATATAGGATTTTTTTTGGGTCTTATGATCCAGGATTTGAATTGGACAAAGATCTAATGATTGGTTTTTTCTTATGACAAAGATTTATTGGAACTTATGTTCCAGGATTTGTTATTGCCAATGGGAGGGATTGTTTGGACTTTACATCCACAGATTTGATGTAGAACTGTTATTTCATTGCAGGGAAGAAGTACCCACTATGCTTAATGCTTAATGTATATTATATTTAAACTTTCAGGTTTGTACGCTACTAGATAGGATACCATATGATCAGTGATTTTGAGAGTTGCACCATTAAGCAGAGCTGGGGTTTAACTATGGGGATTCTATTACTGTCATACTGAGGATTTTACTACACTTGCACATTGTACATATTGAGTTGGAGTGGTTTAACTTGATAACTGTAATAGTTAATTGTAGTATTATATGCTCGCTTAATTATGACTCTGATTTTAATTTTTTATTATACAAAGAACAGTATTATGTTCATTATGCATGAAAATGTTGATAAATGAATTGTATTTCAAATGGGATAAAGATTATAATTTACTTACTATAAAAATAAATTATTAAAATGGATTTGGGTTTGGGGTGTGATAATTAGTGGTATCAGAGCATCTAGGTTATTGATTCTGGACATGTGTGACGGTTAGATGGCAGTTATTGAGTTGATTTGATATTTATGAATTTTATATGTACTAATCAATAGTTTAGTATTGTAAACTGTTTATATTAATTATTTTAATTTTATTATATTATGGATAATTACAGATGGATATTGGGAATGAACAACGTAGAGAAGAGGGAGTAGCTTCTCGTACACACGAGGATACAGAAATTGAACAGAGTGTTGCAGGAAGGGCTAGAGAGCATGAGCATCCTACAGAGATGCAAATAATGGAACATGCGATGCTGAGGATGGCAGAACAATAGGAAAGAAATATGGCATTAATAGCAGAACAGCAGACTAGATATCTAGAATTAAAGACGACAGTCAGAATCGAGAAAGAGGCAAGGAAGGAAATTAAAGACTCCATGTATAAAAAGTTTCTGAAGTTGAATCCTCCAGAATATTCAGGGTTGGTTGAACTTACAGAATCTGAGATATGGGTTAGAGATTTAGAGACTATCTTTTCAATGATGAAAGTTCCAGATAATCAGAAGGTAAATCTAGATGTGTTTAGGCTGAAAGGATAGGCCAAATATTGGTGGGAAGCTAGCAACTATTTAGTGCCTAGGATGAAAGGTACTGATGTTATTAATTGGGCTAAATTTATTAAAGCTTTATATATTAAGTATTTTCCTAAAGTTTATAGGAGGGAGAAGGTTAGGTAATTTATTAATTTGACCCAAGGGAAAATGTCTATAAGGGAGTATGGGGCTAAATTTATAGCTTTGTTTAGATTTTCTACTAAATGCGTGGAGGATGAAAGATGAAAATGTATTAAGTTCCAAGATGGACTGATTTGTCCTATTCAAAATAGAGTGTTCACTTATGAGTTAGAAGATTATGCTTTCCTAATAAACAAAGCCACAAAAGTAAAAAGTCAAATGAACCAAGGGGTGGCGAGTAGAGAGAATTTTAATAAAAGTAGATTCGACGCATCTCTGTCTAAGGGAGGTGAGGGTGGAAGTGTTAAGTTGTAACCTCATAAATTTCAGAGAGGTGGTGGATATAGTGGTAGAGGCCAAGGGAGAATTGGTAGAGATACCAGGGGTAGACGATTTTCGAGTTCAGTTAGAAAGCTAGAAAGGGGTGAGGCCCCAATAAGAGTCATTACATGCTTCTTTTGTAAAGAGGAAGGAAATTATAAATATGAGTGTCCTAAGTTTAAGGGACTATAATGCTACCATTGTCATCAAGTTGGGTATATTAAGAAGAAGAATTCGCAGTTGGTAGAGACTCCAGCAGCACATAGTGAAGTAGCAAGCAGAATGTTACGTCCAGGCAGTGAAGCGAGGAGTGTGGGCCGAGGACAAGCTAGTGGTTCTAGGCCAGGTGGGTGAGTCTTTGCAATGAAAGAGGATCAGTTTACTCCAGATGTGGTGACAGGTTGATAAGCACCAAAAACTGTACATTTTATACCCCGAATAGACGTATTTTTATTGCTAATTCTCGGCAATTTGGGTCTTATGCGCTTAAATATTCATTGTGCAGGCTTAATTACAGTTGCGGTGTCAAAATCTATATTTTCAGGCAATTTGCAGTTAAAATGGGATAATTTCCTCTCCCGTAACCAAACCCGAACCTAAACCGAGCCCAAATCATCACCCCAAGCATGTGTGTGTTTAGTTTGTACCTTTTTATATTTTTTTAGATTTTTAGTTTGAGTTATTTTTATTTTTAGGATTTATTTTAGATTTATTTAGTATTTTCTAGGTTTTAATTTCTATTTTATCTTTATTAGTATAATTTTATTTTATTTTGATTTTTATTAGTTTTTAGTTTTTATTAGGATTAGATTTTTTGGATTTCATTTATAATTTAGTTTTATTTGATTTTACATATATTTAGGATTTTAGTTTTAGTTTTATTAGATTCTATTTTTATTTTTTATTTTTAGTTTCAATTTTTATTTGAGTCTTTGTTTTATTTTAGAATAGAATTTTATTTTTTTATTTTTTTAGATTTTTATTTTATTTTATTATTATTATTATATTTTTAAGTGTCCCAAATTAAACACACACACACACACCTAAACCCACTCACACCCACCTATCATACACTATCCTACACACAAAACCCCCCAATCACACACACATTTCCTACACCCTCACATACCTAAGTCTACCCCACTTCATCTTCCTCAAACCCTCAACAACCCATCTTCTCTCTCCTCTCTACCTCCATTTACACAACCATTTCCTGCTACAAACCCTTACCCAAAAACCAAGCTCAACCAAACAACTTCCCAACAACCCCTCTAGTCCCTTTCTACCCCAGCCTCGTCATCGGACCTCCGCCGGCGTGTAACACCCCGCCCGCCCGGGGAGAGCGAACGGAGCGCTAATGCGATAAAATAAATCCAAATCCAGAAGTGACAAGGTATAGAGCATCTAAATAAACCCACAATAATATAAATTCAGTAATCTCAATTCTTCAAATACAACAAGTCTCTCGAATAAATACAACATCTAACTCGAAAAATAAAATACAAATCTCCAAAGCTCTATAAATCAAAATAATACAAATCTTTCCCAAATAATCCTCGCTAAAATCAATCTCCATAGCTCCCCAAAATCCGCGCTAACCTGCCAACTAAAAGAAAATATGGGGAAGTACACAATACGACAAGAAAGATGCTCAATAAATATATGTTAGCGATGAATAAAACGTAACAACATGAGTACGAATATTCAAATCGAAATGCAAATCTCAAAGCATTTATCAATATAATTTCTCAACAACACTTTAACCGGGTCACCAGGCCTCACCACATCCGCATATGCTTTATCAAGACATAGCCCGGGAAACAGGAATTTTGACGGGTGCCCAACATCCGTGCCATATTAAAATCTCATGACAACGTGCTCAACAACAATATAATGATACCACATGAATCAAAATAATTCAACAATTATTTCTCCAGATTTCAAAGAATTTAACAATTCAAATATGAGTTCAATTAAACATGAAATCAACATAATAAACTCTCGAGAGATTTACAGGAGCATATTGTGTAAAACCCCATACCTCAAACCATGATTTGAAACTAATTATCACATCCTCAAGATCAACTCAAAAGATCTACAAAAGCTCATCCAAGAACCTCCAACAAAATAGCCCCAAGAACACCTCTAATCTAAGGTTGGAACTCACAAATTTCAAGGGCCAATGTGTATATAAAAAGGAAGAGGAATATAAAATATATTTGCTACCAAAATTTATGGCAAAAGTATGTTAAAAAGGTTGCCCACGACTCCCTTTTATAATGCAAAGAAATGAAGAGTTGGAATCCAAAAGACTCCTTTAAATAAGGCAAAGAAATGAAGAGTTGGAAGTCAAAACAACTCCAAGAGTTAAAAACATTTAAAAATCATTTTAAAATCCGTTTTAACTCCGTTTTCGAAACCGTTTGAAATTCTCGCCTTTAAAAATAATAACCAACATATTTTAGCAATAAAAATAATTTTATCAAAAACTTTATTTTCCTCTATTTTTCAAAAATTAATTAAAATAGCCCAAAATTACGCGAGTTGACACAAATCGGAACCACCCGCAGTGGCACCTACCCGTGTCCCATACAAACCTGAGCCTCCCTGCCGCCTTAATGACCCATTCCGGCGCACCCCTCAACCTCACCCCATGCCTCTCCACAACGCGACCATTTCCCAGTATCTCCTAACCTCCGACCACCTGCTGTCGACCCAACCATTGCCGACCCATTCCTGTTCGACTCTGAACCACGATGCTCCTCCACCCACCTCGGACCGGATCCAATATTTCCTTAAACCCCCCGCCATGGTCGATCCCAACTCGACTCCAACAACCCATCTGACCTCACCCCATTTCAATCCAAGACCACTAACCCAATTTGACCCATTTCTCTAATTAAATCCACGATTTGTATAAGCTGCCAAATACCAAAGACCTAGCCAATTAATGTCCACATGTGCATAAAACCCACTTATCCCCTTATACCCAAAATGCCCCCAACCCTTTTTTAACCAAATTAGATTATTATCTGCATTACTCCACTTCCCAAATATCCTCACACCTCATACTACATGCACATGTGATCACACCTCTCCCACATGTTAACCCTAGCCCATTACCAAAAATACCCCTTAGCCCCATGTGTGCCATCCATCTACTATAAAAGAAGACTCAAGACCCCATTTGAAAGGGGAGGAGATATCATCAAATAGAGAGAGAATTAGATTGAGAAACACCATTTTTATTCTTTTTAGTAGCTTAGTTTTTTTTTAGTTAGAGAAAAAATTCAATAAATCGAGTGTTGTAATTAATTGAGATGAATGAAGAATTGAAGAATTAATGCAATTGAAGGAAATTTTGGTTTGATTACTCCTCTCTAATTTTCATTTTATGCTCTTATTTGATTATAATTTTTATTGGATGATGATTATGGAGAGATAATCATCCCATTCAAGGGATGAGTTGAAACCCTCATGAATCCAATTTGGTTTAATTGTCAATTATAATTTTGTTAGTTTCCTTTGATTAGTAAATTGAATTCCTAATTATTTTCACATTGAGAAATGGAAAATCATCCTTGAGAAAGGATTGAAAATTTTATTATCATTTGATCATTTGATTCAAACTAGAGATAGGCTTATCACTTGATTTAAATATTAGTATAATTTTCATCTACTCTTGTTTTTACTTTGTCTAATTACAATTTGTTTGGTAAATCGATCCTAGCGAGTGATTCATTTAATTGATTTTAATTCATTTAGAGTAGTGCTTGTGGGGATTAAACTTACTTTTCTAAAAGAATATTCAATTAATTCATTAGTGTAATGAGAATTAGCTTTTGAATTAAATGAATATTTTAGAAATTGATGAAATTTAAATTGTGCATTTTAGACAAATTTGTGTGAATTGAGGGTGGATTTTTCGTCCCTTGAATATTTTCTCTCATTTAGTTGCACTCCACTCACTTTTATCACACACTTATTTATATTTTTCACATTTTACTTTTAGTTTGATTACCCCCTTTTAATTAGTTTAGTTTAGTATTATTTCACCTCACCTCACCCAATTGTTTTAATATTGAAAAAGCTAAAAAAAAATGGAAAAGTGAAAAAGCATAAAAAGAAAATAAAAAGTGAATTACAATTGTGTTCCCTTTGCTTTACCCCCTTGGAAGTGGATTGATACCCTAACTTACCGCTACACTTGAGTTGATATTATTTTGTAGGTATTTGAGGTTTTGACTAACTTGGCTTTCAACAACGACATACAAAAACCAAGTTATCACAGGTACACTTTCTATTACGAATAGAATTGCTTATGTTTTGATTGATCCTGGTTCCACACATTCTTTTGTGTCCTATGCTTTTGCTATATATCTGAATAGATTATTTACTCACTTAAATGGAGGGTTGGGTATTTATATTCCTATGAAGGATATGGTTGTAGATGAATATGTTTTAAGTGATTGTGTTTTGACTAAGGGGGTTAGAGATACAGTTAAAGACCTACTTCCATTGGATATATTTTGATTTTGACAAAATTTCGGGGATGGATTGGTTATCTAAATATCATGCATCTATGGATCTTTTCCCTAAAGAAGTTGTTTTTAATATGCCTGGTGAATCTGAATTTAAATTAATGTGGAAAAGGAAAATTTTTCCCAGTTTCATCATTTCTGTTATTCAGACGAGGAAATTATTGAGTAAGGGTTGTGAGGGTTTTATTGTGTATGTTATTGACACTAGGAAGGGGGCTTTACAATTAGTTGACGTTCCTATTATACGGGATTTTCCAAAAGTGTTTCCTAGTGAGTTGTCTGGCTTACCTCCAGAAAGAGACATTGAATTTAGTATTGAATTAGCACCGGGGATAACCCCAATTTATATGGCACCGTATAGAATGGCACATGTTGAATTAAAAGAACTTAAGATTCAGTTGCAGGATTTACTTGATAGGGGGTTCATACAGCCTAGTGTACCTCTATGGGGTGCACCAGTTTTATTTCTAAAAAAGAAAGATGGTACTATGTGTTTGTGTATTGATTATAGGCAACTAAATAAAGCTACAATTAAGAACAAATATCCTTGACCTCATATAGATGATTTGTTTGATCAATTGCAGGGTACTAAAGTGTTTTGAAAGATAGACTTGCGATCAGGTTATCATCAGTCGAGAGTGAAGGAAAGTGATATTTCTTAAACGACTTTTTGTATTCGATATGGTCATTTTGAATTTCTAGTGATGCCTTTTGGAGTGACTAATGCTCCAATTGTGTGTATGGATCTTATGAACCAGGTACTACATATTTTTGTCGATTCATTTGTGATAGTTTTTATTAATAATATTATGATTTACTCACGTGATATGGTTGAACATGAAAAGCATCTCAAAACTATTTTGAATGTGTTGAAAGATAAGCAGTTGTATGCTAAGTTTTGCAAGTGTGAATTTCGATTATCACAAGTTGAATTTTTAGGCCATGTTATTTCTGAGGATGGTATATGTGTTGATCCTAAAAAGGTAGAAGCTATTATAAAATGGGAGAGGACCAATAATATGACTGGGGTAAGGATTTTTCTAGGTTTAGTTGGGTATTATAGGAGATTTATAAAGGGATTTTCTTCGATTGCCTTGCCAATGACTAAATTAACCCGAAAAGATTCAAGTTTGAATGGAATTTTGATTGTGAAAATAGTTTTGAAGAATTAAAAAAGAGATTAGTTACCGCACTTGTTCTTACTATTCCACACGGTGGAGATGTTTTTTTATTTATACCGATGCTTCACCTCAGAGATTGGGTTATGTTTTTATGCAGCATGGTAAGGTTGTTGCTTATGCTTCATAGAAGTTGCGTACATATGAACGTAATTATCCTACGCATGATTTAGAACTTGTTGTTGTTATATTTTCTGTAAAAGTATGGCGTTATTATCTATATGGTGAAGTATGTGAAATTTTCACTGACCATCAGATTCTTAAGTATTTATTTACTCAGAAGGAGTTGAATTTGAGGTAGAGACAGTGGATAGAGTTAATTAAAGATTATTATTATACAATTTACTACCACCTTGCAGATGCTCTGAGTAAAAAGGCTTCAAGCAGGTTATCTTGTGTTCGATGTGCTAGAGTTGCCCATGTTATGGAGTTGAGATTGATGGGAGTGTAATTGCATCTAATAGATGGGGATAGATTCTTAGCTCATGTAAGAGTGAGACCTTTGTTAGCTACCCATATTTGTGATTTGCAAAGTCAGGATCCTTTTTTTGAGAAGAAACGAAAAGATGTCCGAGATGGTAAGTCTGACGATTTTTGTATTATTAATGATGACACTTTATTGTATAAGCAATGATTATGTGTACCTAATGTGGATGTATTGAAAGTGGAAATTTTAGATGAGGCTCATAATTCAATTTATACTATGTATCCTGGTAGTACTAAAATTTATAAGGATTTGAAGGAGCATTATTGGTGGAATAATATGAAGAAGGAAATAGTTAATTTTGTTGCTAGATGCCTTATATATCAGCAAATGAAAGTGGAACATCAGAAACCTGCGAGTTTGCTTCAGTCATTGCCAATACTGCAATGGAAATGGGATCATGTAATGATGAATTTTGTGGTTGCGCCTCGATCTCAGAAAGGGTAAGATTCGATTTGGGTAGTGGTGGACAAATTAACCAAATCAACTCATTTTCTAGTAGTCAAGACTACGTATACAGTTGATAGGTATTTGAGATTTTATATTAATGAGATTATTCGATTGCATCGATCACCTATTTCTATTTTTTCAGATAGGGACCCTACTTTTACATCCAGATTTTAGGATAGTTTACAGTATGCTATGGGTACTAACTTAAAGTTTAGTACAACTTTTGCCTGTGATAGAATTTGCATATAACAATAGTTTTCAATATATTATTGGTATGGCGCCATACTAAGACTTGTATGGTAGACGGTGTCGTACACTGATATGTTGGGGTGAAGTTGGTGAAAGGAAGATAAAGGGTCCAGAGTTAATTGAAGTCACCATTGAGAAAGTGAAGATTATTCAAGATAGAATGAGAACGACTCAGAGTAGACATAAAAGTTATGCGGATAAATGATGGAAAGATTTGGAATTCCAGAAAGGAGATTATGTATTTCTTCGGATATCGCAGTGGAAAGGAGTGATGAGGTTTGGAAAGAAAGGGAAGCTAAGTCCAGGCTACATTGAACCTTATAAAATTCTCAAAAAATTCGGGATCGTTGCTTACAAGTTAGCATTACCACCAGAGTTATCCCGATTGCATGATGTTTTCCATGTTTCTATGTTGATAAAGTATGTATCAGATCCTACACATTGATTGGTGGAACAATCTATTGAGTTGAATGAAGACTTAAGCTATGTGGAAGAACCATTTGCTATTGTGGATAGGAAAGAACAAATATTGAGATCCAAAGTGATTCCACTTATGAAAGTTGTGTGGAGAAGGCATTCCATAAAAGAATCTACATGGGAGAGCGAGGATAGCATGAAAATGCGATTTCGTATTTGTTTGATGTGACCAACCAAGGTATGTAAATTTTGGGGATGAAATTTCCTAATGGGGGAGAGTTGTGACACCCCAAATATAATTATGATCAATTAGTCTTTGAATCATGCTTAGCTTCTGTGATATGATTAATGGGTTATTAATATATATAATTTTAGATAATTATGTTTCGTCTAATCCTACTTTAATAAAGCATGAAATATCGAATTAGTTATAAACACAAAATTTTGAACCTTTCGATAGGAATGTTCATGTTGATACTAGTTTTTACCATCATAATATAATAATTGACTTGAGATGAAAACTAGATAGTTGTAGATATATGAGTTAGGTTTGTAACACAATAAACGGTGTGTAAAACAGAGGTTCGGGTAAAGAGTTATGCTGAAATTATGAAGCAGTGGAAATTGTGTCCGTTCGTTAAGTAGTAATTTGTCTTATTAGTATAACAAATGGTTTGTTTTGATTGCTTGGAAAGGGAGGTGGGTTTGGACGACTTTAGACACTTGAAATAACCTCCTCCTTCAGAATATTTCATCCATGAAAGAGTTTTACCTTGAGGAAGGAGAACTGAAAAGTTTCGAAAGAAAAAATTGAGAAAAATTAAAGAAAAATTCGTAGAAATTACGTAAAAGTCCCTAAGGTAATTCGACCCATAAATCTTGTTATTTTTCTGGTATTACTGATTGATAGGATAGAAATCATCATTTTTTACAAAACATTCAGGCCTTGATGTATATGTGTGTAAAGATTCAAGTTTAAGCTAAGTTGAATATGTAAACCCTTAAAATTGCTTCGATTGGAAACCTTGTGGATTCAAATTTCTATATATTTTTGTATACTTACTCGATCGAATAATTCTAGTTTTAGATTAAAATAGACTCATATATGTATATTATATCCAAAAATTATGTAAAAATGCCAATAAATGTATCTTCGGTGATAGTTTGAAGTTCAGGTATAGAATTTGGCCCATAAGAGTAAATATGCACACCATGTGTTTGATGTTGTACTTGACATAGAAAATGAACCTTAAAAATTATGATACTTATTTTTTTATTATTCAATATGTTTGTAAAGGATCCTGAAGCTAATCCCCGGATTAGAGGAAGCTTTATGAAATAGCATAAGAGACTCATGAGAAGGAACCAGCGAGGCAACTCAGCAATGCAACCCAGTGATCAAACTCAGTTTATTTCCGTTCTTACTTAGTCTGGCTGTAACTTTTGTTTATATTGACTATGAGCTGTAACGATTGTAATAATTATATCTTTTTAGCGTGAGGTTAAGTCATACTCATGAGAGAATAGGCCTGGGAGAGCTTTCATTCTCTATCGAATGACCTTGTCGTGGGAACTTCAGAGGGACTTGGTTTGGAGGATTGAGAAGTGAGTCATTGTTGGGGCTTGTCCTAACCATCTTACATACACCTGGTAAAACACCGAGATACCTTTCACTGTGAAAGCTTATGCCGAGCAGCCTTGAGTTCCATCATATGTTGAATTTTGAACCAAACAACCCTATATATAATGTCACATTTACTTTAGGTGATGTCACCAGCCAGCTAACATTGTCCAATGCATACTTGAGTAAACTATCGTGGCATTTGGGGCTGGCAGACAGTTGGTGAGACACCTCTATGGTGACTATGCTCTGACGCACAGTGGTTAGACAGAAGGCATGTCTTGGCATTTAATGTTTATGGCGTAGGATTGACTGGCCCATCATGCATTTAATGTTTGTGACGTAAAGTGAGAGGGGATGTCTTTTATACTTTGAAGGACTGAGGCATCTCGAGAATGGTGTGGGGGTTATTTATTGGTCTCAACCCCTTCTAAGAGAATGTGTTCTTTCTAAAGATTTATTGGCTAGGGAGAAAAGAGACCAGGGAGAAGTTATTGCAAACCAGATATCTTACTCACTCACCATTGTAATTTATTGTGAGGCTTTTAATAGCTAACTAGAGATCTTTCAGAGGTTGTTATTGTGTTTGGTTACCTGTCGAGGTATATCTAGGGTGCTTACTCATCTCTCCCTTTGATCGAGTTACTTATGAGTTTCCTTCATTAATGTTTGAGTTATACACGAGTATATTGTGAGTCCAATCTGAGTGTTGATCAAATATAATATTGTGTGTTTATTTATGTTCATTAAACAGTTTATGGGATATCATTTATCACCATACCTATAGGGGTTCCACCTCAACTAGTATTACCACACTCCTAGGCTACAAGGGGATTACCCTCTTACAATGTTTATTGAAATTTGATGGAAGATCATAGAAAGTTATGATGAAGAAAAATTAGGATAACTCTTGGAAGTTGACTGAACGATATAGGAGCATATAGGGAGGATTTGATATGTAGGAAAGAAATGGGCATATCTTGCTCTAGAAAACTTGAAATGATGTGCCGTCTTTTGTGTTGAAAACCTAATATGATAAGGATTGGATTACCAAGAATAAACTAAAATATGTTTGGGCTATATTGAACGGAATCGTATGATGCTTATAAGTTGGGATACGTTTAAGTATTAGTTGGATTGTTAATGATCTTATGATGATACTAATATTGTAAGAATGATATGAAGAGAAGAAGAACAGGTTGAACAAGTGTCGAACAAAGGAAAAGGAAAAGCTTAACAATATTCTAAGTTGAGTGTATGTATAATTGTTTCATATATAAATATAAAAATGATGTGTTTGATTTGAATATAGCTCTAAGAGCAGGACTAGTTTGAATACTTCGATATTTAGGATTTATTTGGATATTCAAATATCCAGGATTTATTTGGGTCTTATGATCCAAGATTTGTTTGGGTCTTATGATCTAGGATTTGAATTGGACAGATATCCAATTATTTGTTTTGTCTTACGATAAGGATTTGTTGGAACTTATGTTCCAGGATTTGTTACTGCCAATGGGCGGGATTGTTTGGATTTTATATCCACATATTTGATATTGAACAATTATTTTATTACAGGGAAGGATTACCTCATTAAGCATAATGCTTAATGTATATTATATTTAACCTTTCGGGTTTGTACGTTACCAGCTAGGATACCATATGATAGGTTATTTTAAGAGTTGAACCATTAAGCAGAGTTGGGGTTTAAATATTGAGATTTTTTTACCATCACACTGAGGATTTTACTACACTTGCACATTGTACATATTGAGTTGAAGTGGTTTAACTTGATAGTTGTAATATTTAATCATAGTACTGTATGATCACTTAATTATGGCTCTGATACAAAGAACAATATTATGTTCATTATGCATGAAAATGTTGATAAATGAATTATATTCTAAATGGGATGAAGATTATAATTTGCTTACTATAATAAATAAATGATTAAAAATGGATTTGGGTGTGGGGTGTGACAATTAAATTCCAAATACATAGAATTACGGGGTATTACATACTCCCCCTTATAGGGAATTTTGTCCTCGAAATTAGGTCATACTTACGGTGAATAATTCTGGATACTTCTCTCGCATATCATCCTCCGGCTTCCATGTAGACTCGTCAACATTGTGGTGTCCCCACTGAACTCTGAATAATGTTACCCCCTTAGACTGCAGCTTAAGCTCACTATGATCCATAATGGCCATGTGTCTCTCCTTGTGCGAGACATATGGATGCAAATCAATCTTCTCGAGTGGAACATGCTAGAAATCTCTCTCGTTCCCCCTGTACTTCTTTAGCGATGCCACATGGAACATGTAATGTATATGCCCCAAATTAGTCCAAGTGTTCGATACCCGATTTATCGAATTATTACTAGAGCAACCGGCTTACACTTGAGTCGATATAATCACGCACTAGGGACACTTTTAAAGTCGCGTTAAGTTTTAGGTGCCGTTGTCGGGAATTAGGTAGACTTGTAGGTTAGGACGATTTGATTCAAAATCTTGACTCTAATTCTTAAAAAGCCAAAAAAAATCATAAAACCAAAAATTCAAAAAAAAAATCAAAATAATGAAAAGACAAAAAAAATTTAGAAAAGCTCTCAAGTCCTTATATGAAAAATCATCAACCAGCTCCAACGCGAATTCATGAAAATTCTATAGTTCAGTACGATACCAATAGCCCACATACTCCTCGCATTCTACAATTTTGGGTTCCACCTCCTAAATCGCCCAATTTCATCACGAATCACACTTCTAGGGCGTCGAGTGAGGATATCGAGTCAATTGAAGAGCGAGCGATGTCGGACCACACTAGTTATGGTATGAGTGAGGGGGAATTATTGTATCATCCCATGAGATACCTCTTATATCCTGAGCAAACCGTCTTTATAGGATGCATTCCAATTCCTTATAATGCGGGACAATTTCATTTTCGGAATGGGATGATCCAAATTCTTTCCATATTCCATGGTATGGATTCGGAGAAACCATACCTCCACAACCGTGTGTGACACCCTGCCTAATTAAATACCGGGCGATCACTCCTTTATTAAATTAAATCAAGGTGAACAGTTGGTTCATTCTCAGCATCACTGTCGAAAATAATTTCTTTTCCAATTTAAACACCCTAATTAATTAAGCTAAGTGTCAAAAACCATTTTTTTTAACATTACTTTCCAAATTTTATTTATTTTATTTTAAAAATAAGGATTTTAATTATTAACAACAATACAATATTCAAGAGTCACACCACAATAATCCTAGAACATATAATCCAAACAATTTAAAACATTCAACAACTAAATCCCAACATTAAAACTTAAAGTAAAACATCCAGACAGTAATAAATCTCAAGATGACAATGCTAGAATAACTTAATCACAATGTCCAAAATAAACAACTGAATAATGGAAACGGGCGACACATGCCCAACTGAATAAATAAACTAAGAGTGGAATCAAATGAATGAAGTCGTCTAAGCAAGAGGCCTGCAACTCCCACCTAAGCTGCAGCGCGTTCCTTCCAAAAGATCCTATGTAAGACGCCCCTGTGGTTGGGCACCTGTAATATATACATACATATACAAGAGAGAAAGAGAAATAGAAATGGGTCAGATCCCGATAGTGTAGATGATTTAAAATTCGTTTAGCAAGTATTTAAAATGTTTACAGGCCAATGCAACAACATGTTAGCGCGGCACTCTCTTGAGAAATTCTCACCTCTCTTCTAATGTGCACGCCTACCGTACTAACCTTCCCAACGGATTATCTTATCTCATATCGCACTAAACTTCCCAATGGTTTAACTTATCTTAGGCTACTCGCAAGATTTAAAACTTAACAACATAATGGTTTAAAAAGGATAATTTCATTTTGTAACAAAGCTCTCATTTTAACTTTATTTATTAATAAAATTTCCCAGTGTCATATTATACTTTTTCAAAACAAGTATTTTCAATTTGAGTCAACATACATGGCTTACTACAATATCACAGCAGGCAGTTCCAAATTTCAGAATTTCATATATATATTAAATACTCGTATAATATATATATTGTAACAGCACCTCACATAAAAATTATGGCGCGGGCATACTCTACTATCCAATCCCCGTATCACTCATACTAAGGGAAATACAAATTCAAAATCACTCTCGAACTGTATTAACACATACACAAACAATATTGAGGCGAAGCATACATTCCAAGTCTCTAAGAGGATGGCACACGCCCGCGTCTCTTAGGACCGTCTGAACTATCAATTCGATAGCCTGTACCAAGGATATCTATCTTCTAGGGTACACGTTAATATCCCCCATAAAGGTCCCATCAAGATAAGAATGTCCCAGCGTGGTAACCTCAGGGATAGCAAGTAGCGTGGGCATGATTTTCACACGTATATAATATATGCATGCACACAGTCATATAAATATACTACTTTTATCATATTAATTTAGGTACATCTCTAATCCCATAATCACGACATTGATCCTTATTTTCCCATCATTTGTTATCACGCATGATTGTTCGTTTCTAACTTTAATTCAAGGGATTAATTCAACTTACTACGTAACACTCGTGGACACTATCTTCCCAAGTGTAAAATTCAGTAGGTATACATCTATTTTCCCATCGTAAAAATTTTATGAAATTTGTCCCTCTACTACAAAATTCCATCATCCCTTAGATATAAACACTCCAAAAATATAAATTTCGCCCTACATTACAAGTCTCTTAATCATTAATAAATCCTACTCATCATCTTTATCTCCCAAAATATTTTAATAAGGATGTCTAAGGACTATTTCTCATTTAAATTTATTTCAACTAATTAAAAGGGGAAATGTGAGTCTTCCAGGAAGGGTCGATCGATCGAGGCCTGGGGCTCGATCGATCGAAGCTCTGGGCTCGATCGATCGATCAAACAGGTATGGCGAATTCTGCAGTTACCAGTTACAGGTTTTCTCACATAACTACATCCAAATCCAAACTTTCCATACCCAAACGTCCAGAAATTTACACTACCAATTATATGAATTCATTCCCTACATCTTTTACGTGAAGCATGCAAATTTCCATTAATAATCATGGATTAACAGGCCAAAATTCATGTAAATCTCAAGAATCCTAGCAATCTCTTTAACATGATTCTAATCAATCTTTTTCAGAATATTCTTCTTCTAAAACATCAAAATTTCGTGGTTTAATCCTCTACATGATAAGGGGTTTCCAGAATAACAATCAATTCATCACTACATGCGATTTCCTATCTCAAATTTTAGGTTTTCTTCCATAAAACTCACCCTAATCATTCCTAGACTAACATGAGTGATGCATCAACGACATAAGAAAGATAAACACTTTCCTGGGATTTTCGACGTCATGGTTTGATGACGAATTTGGTGTGGTTGCATTCCCCGTCGCGCGATCTACGCGTTGGTGGTGGTGGCGGTGCAAACGGATGGATTTTGGGCCTTGGATTGCTTTGGGAGCTCTCTCCTTCCCTCTCCTATGGCCGTCACTTGTCTTTGGTTGTTCTAAACCTATAAGACAACCTTAGACATCTGATATATCCCTTGAAATTTCGTGGGTTTAATTACCCAAAAATGCGAAATGTCCAAAATGCCCTCCCGGGGTTTTAAATAGGCCTAAAAACTCCCCGAGAGCCAAACTAAACCCCGGGTACACTTTTCTGACTATCTCGACCCTTCCGGACGCATTGGCGCACTCAAAATGACCATACGAGCAACTTATAATATTTTTCACTTTTATTCATCAATATTTAGTCCCGACTCAAATTTCCAAAATTGTCATTTTATTCACTCGTGACATTTAATATAACCAATATTATATATTACTTTGCTCATTAGTAATATTCAAGAAATTTCCCATAATTACTAACTCTCATCCCGTTAATAATTATAACATAATTAATTTTCGTATTTATATTAAATAATTAATTCACATTAAATTTAATAAATCCCCAAATTAATATAGCATAAAAATACGGGGTATTACACCGTGAGCTTGAAGAGGCATGTGAAACTTTTAGCGATCAAACGTGCACTCAAGACGTCATTCGCCTCAAAATTTTTCCTTTCTCTTTGAAGGATAACGCCAAGACTTGGCTATGGTCTTTATCACCAAACTCAATTGGAAGCCAGGTTTCTTTTAAAATTCTTCCGCTAACATCGAACGAATTCCATCAAAGCTCAAATTCAAACGTTTAAATAACTAGAAAAAGAGACATTTAATCAATGTTGGGAGCATTTCAACGAGTTAGTTAACACATGCCCCCATCATGGTTTTGATAAGTATCATTTTATCTCTTTCTTCCACCACGGGTTAAGTATAACTTCTAAATAACTCGTTGAGACAATGTATGATGAAGAATTTTTGGGTTAGATGCTAATAATGCAAAGTCCCATCTTAAGTCTGTTTCAGAGACTACTCAAGCATGGGACACATCCGATCCTAACACCCAAACCCGGGTTCAACAAACGTCCACAATTCTTTCTGCGTCTGGTCTCTATCAATTGGACAAGGAAGACGAGTGGAAACTTCAAGTCAGTCAACTTGAGAAAATATTGGAAGACATAGTCGAATCACGGGCACGAGAAATAATCGGATCCACTCGAGTAAAGAAAGAGAACGTGTGTGGGTGTCACGACCCCATCCCGAAAATAGTAGTGGGGAACGAGTGTCTTGACATGCCACTAAGGCAACATATATTCTGACTTAAATTGTTTCCTTAAATAAGTGCAACGGAAATATAATCACATGGTTATAAGTCGTAAAACACTGAAAGTAAAGGAATTATGTCATCATAGCTTTCTAAAAGGAAACTTCGTTTATAAGTGACAACGAGTTACAACTTAAGATAAAATTTAAAACTTATTACAAGAGAGACAAACATGCTCTAGATGATAAAACAAACATAATAAAAAAGAGCTCTAAAAACTGAATCTTCAACACATTCCTCTTTCGTTCCCTCCGCGAACCTACTTGTTTCTAGATAAATGGTTATTTATACAACATCAGCTAAAATCCGAGTGATAATTAATCTCCAGACATTCCAGTTTTTTTTTAGAAAACTGATACCTATTCAATTTACAACAGAAGGCATATACATATATGGGCATGAATTTGCAGTAAAATATATAAAGTAAATTGATAGTATATATTTACAGAATAAACAGTTCAGAACAGAACAGATAAAAAAATTGAGCAATATGTCAATTATTCAATTTTCTTTTGATGGCCATGTACGCTTTAATACCCAAATAAACAGATAGTGTTACCAAATATTTTCACCCGGCAACAACACAGACATAATATCATGATATCTAAAACATCGCCTTATTTAGGGCACACCAGCGATAAACCAGCTAGGAAGGTACCATCCAAATATTTCCACCCGGTAGTCAAGGCTAACATAGTAAAAGATTTTCCATGGGCTGAATCAATAATTTCAGAATTCAAATCAGATGTATATATCGAGAGATATACACATATAACAAATGACGGAATCATCGGTATCAGATGTATTTGGGAATAAAATCATTTCAAAAAATATATGTAGTTTGCATAATATCATATAATCAAAATACGCAAGGAATATCACAGAGTACTCACCTAAAATAGAAGTACGAAGTTACAGATATATCGGGTCTTGGGTCACTAAGACGAAACTTCTTCTTAAACTTCCTTACACTTTCTCTCACTATTTCTTTTTGAACTTTTGGAGTAATTTCATATAAGAACTGATCCTAAGGCCTTATTTATAGTTTCCCAGAGTTATTATGGTGTTGACACGTGTTCCAATGACTAAGCATTCATTTTGGCGAGTCAGCGTGTCGCGTAACGAGGCTATCTTGCAGTCTTAATTTCACCCGATGTCGACACGTGTTTTAGCCATATTTAACTGAATGATATGTGTTTTATCCTTATTTATATGGATGACATGTGTAAGGTGTGGTGGCAAAAATACAGCACGAGGTGTCAAGTGATTAAGGGTATAAGGGTCATTTTACACATGAAGGGTATTTTAGAAATTTTACACCATACATTTTCAATATTTCTTAGAGGTCCTTGAAAATATTTTATTTACATAATGGTCCTTTATATATTTTCATTTTAGTCCCTGAAACTTTCATTATTTCAAAATCAAGTCCCTAAAGTTTCTTAAAATTTCATTTTCTACACCAAAACTTATCATTTAGCTGAGGATGTGCTATAAGACTTTGATTTAATCCATTTTGATGACGAAGGATGTTATTTCAAAGTGTTTAAGTCGGCCAAACCAGCCTCCCGTTCAACCAATCAAAATATTACACATGGTGTGGTAATAGGACAAAATACATCTTAAAGGATGGACAGATTTGCCCTTATTTCGTAATTTTGGCATAGCTTCTTGCTCGAACCTCTATTTAACACACCGTTTGTTGTGTTATAAAACTAATTCATATATATACAACTTTATTGTGTTTACCTAAAGTCAATTGTTATATTATAATAGTCAAAACAAGTTTCTAATATGAATATTCCTACCAAAACTTTATAATTTTATGTTTGTAACTAATTTGATATTTCATGATTTATAAAGGGAGGATTAGACTAAAATAATAAATTAGCATTATTCTTATCACATATGAAATAATATAACATTTAAAACTATATATGAACATATAAAAGTGGGGTCATTACATCCTCCCCTCCTTATAAAAAGTTTGGTCATCAAACTTGACTTAAGTTAATTCCCAAACAAGTATGGATATTTCTCCTTTATTTCGTCTTCCCGCTCCCATGTTGCTTCTTCAATGGAATGATTATGCCATAACACTTTGACCAATGGTATAACCTTAGTTCGTAATATTTGATCTTTATGGTCCAAATTTCTACTGGATGCTCAATGTATGACAAATCTTCTCTAACTTGAAGAGGTTCGTGACTTAAGATATGCGTTAGATCAGGTACGTATTTCTTCATCATTGACATATAGAACACATTATGAACACTAGAGAGTTCAGGGGTTAAGTCAATTCTATACACAACAGCTCCAATCCTTTCAAGGATTTCAAAAGGTCCTATGTATCTTGGACTCAATTTCCCTTTCTTCCCAAATTGGATTACTCCCTTTGCTAGTGATACTCGCAAGAACACATAATCTCCTCTTTGGAATTCCAACTCTTGTCGACGATTGTCAACATAACTCTTTTGATGGATTTGAACAATTCAAAGTCGGACTTGTATCAATTTCACTTTCTCTGTTATGATCTGGATCTATTTTGGTCCCAATAATTTTCTTTCTCCAACTTCTACCCAACATGTAGGGGAACGACACCTTCTGCCATAGAGTGCCTCATATGGAGCCATTTGAATAATTGCTTGATAACTATTATTATATGTAAATTCTACTAACGATAAATGATCATCCTAATTTCCCTTCAGATCAAGCACACATGCCCTAAGCATACCCTCTAAGGTTTGAATGGTTCTCTCAAATTGTCCATCTATTTGAGGATGAAAAGTAGTGCTGAAATTCAATTGTGTTCCCATGGCTTCTTGTAGGCTTTTCCAAAAGCGAGACACAAATCTAGGGTCACGATCACAAATAATTGAAACTGGGGTTCCATGAAGCCTAATAATTTCCCGTACATACAACTTAGCTAACTTTTTCTAAAGAATGGGTAATCTTAATGGCAAGAAAATGAGAAGATTTAGTTAACCGATTAAGAATTACCCAAATAGAACCATTACCATTTGAACTCCCTGGTAAACTTGTCACAAAGTCCATAGTAATATGTTCCCATTTCCACTCAGGAATAGGTAGGGGTTGTAGTAATCCTGATGGTTTCTGATGTTCAGCTTTTACTTATTAACAAATCAAACACTGAGATACAAATTCGGCTATCTTTTTTTTCATGTTATTCCACCAAAATACTTCTTGAAGATCTTTATACATCTTTGTACATCGGGGATGAAATGTGAATCTCGAGTAATGACTTTCCTTCAAAATTTGCCTCTTTAGTTGGGCATCGGCTGGCACACACACTCTATCTCCAAATCTCAACATATCATCTCGTATCACAAATTCAATCATCTTCCCTTCAATAACTTCTTCTCTAATATTCTTCAGTTGTGGGTCATTTATTTGTGCACTTTTTATCCTTTCCATTAACATGGGTTGTACTTATAAATTCGCGATTATTCCTCCTTTGTTATACATACGTACATCTATTTCCATACTTCTCAAATCCTTTAATAGAGCTTCCTGGTTTGTAATGAGACATGCCAAATTTGGTGTAGACTTTCTACTTAAAGCGTCAGCTACTACATTAGCTTTCCTCAGGTGATAATGAATATTCAAATCATAATCCTTCATTACTTCTAACCACCTCCTTTGTCTCATGTTCAATTCTTTTTGGGTAAAAATATATTTCAAACTCTTATGATCGGTATAAATCTCACAAGTCTCACCATACAAATAATGTCTCCAAATCTTAAGAGCAAAAATTACAGCTGCTAATTCTAGGTCATGGGATGGATAATTTTGCTCATGTGGTTTCAACTGTCTCGAGGCATAAGCTACTACTTTTTTGTTTTGCATTAGCACACATCCCAAACCATTTTTTGAAGCATCACTATAAATCATCCTGTCTCGAAAGGAATAGTCAAAATTGGGGCAGTTACTAATCGATTCTTAAGTTCTTGAAAGCTATTCTCAACTTCCTCAGACCATTCATATTTCACCTTCTTTTGGGTTAACCTAGATAGAGGTTTGGCAATACTAGAAAATACTTTAACAAATCTTTGATAATAACCTGCTAATCCAAGGAAACTACGAATCTCCATCACATTAGTTGGTCTAGGCCAATCCAGTATAGCTTTTATCTTTTGAGGGTCAACCGACACTCCCTCCATGGAAATTACATGTCCTAAAAAAGAGATGCTAGGCAACCAAAACTCACACTTCTTTAATTTTGCATATAATTTCTCCTTCCTAAGGATTTGTAACACCGTCTCTAAATGCTTCTCGTGTTCTTCAAAACTTTTGGAATAAATAAGTATGTCATCAATGAAAATAACCACACACTAATCCAAATACTTCCTAAACACCCTATTCATCATATCCATAAAAGTGACTGGTGCGTTAGTTAGTCCAAATGCCATCACAAAAAATTCATAGTGACCATATCTAGTACGAAAAGCTAATTTTGTAATATCATCTTCTTTAATCTTGAATTGGTGATAGCCTGACCTAAGGTCAATCTTTGAAATTACTTGTGCACCTTGAAGTTGGTCAAACAAATCATCTATATGAGGTAAGGGGTATTTATTCTTAATGGTCACCTTATTTAGTTCACGATAATTTATACATAACCTCATCGTCTCATCCTTCTTTTTAATAAATAACACCGGAGCACCCTAAGGGGATACACTTGGTCTAATAAAACCCTTGTCTAACAAATCTTATAATTGAACTTTTAATTCTCTTAATTCTAAAGGTGCCATACGATAAGGTGGTTTCGAGATTGGTATAGTTTCGGGAATAAGGTCAATCGTAAACTCTATTTCTCTTTTAGGAGGAAAACTGGGTAAATCATCTGAAAAAACATCTGGAAAATGTTTAGCTATAGGAATATCTTCTAAAATAGGCTCTTTTGTTTGCAAATCAATAACACTCGTGAGGAATCCTTGACATCCCTTCTTAAGAAAACTACAAGCTTGCATTGTAGAGATAATACGAATGGGAGATAGGATGCCTGTTCCTTCAAAACTGAATTCTGGTTGGTTAGGAATTTGGAAAGTAACTCCCTTCTCAAAATAATCTACCTTAACATGATACGATGCTAACCAATCCATCCTTAAAATGACTTCAAAGTCTTTTATGTCTAAAATTATCAAATCAGCAAATAGTTTATGACTACTAACATCTATAGGGCAAGAATTATATACTAAGGTTCCCATAAATAACTCACCCGAAGGAGTAGAAACGTGCATGCTATGACTCAAGGGTTCGAGCTTATTAGGATATCTATTAACAAAATGGACAAAAACAAATGAATGGGTAGAACCAGGATCTATTAAAACTTGAAAAGGTTGTGCACATATAGAAAGTGTACCTGACACTACTGCATTAGAAGCTTGGATATCAGAAAGTGCAAAAACTCTACCTTGTCTGCCTTGGTCCTTCTTTTCACCTAAAGACTGTATCGAAATCCTTGCTGGGGTTGGATAGTCTTTTATCTGATGTCCCTTTTGTCCACATCTAAAACAAGCTCCCGTATCCTTGTAACAACACGTCCTCCATGTATCTTTCCACATTGCTGACATATCTTGTTATTATATCGTTTGTCATCCCTAGCTCCCCCAACATTGGATGTATTTTTAAAATTGTTTATATTATTTGTGTTCTTCCCTATTTGTTCCCCAAACTTCCTCTTACCATCTCTAATTTTATTGTACTCCTCGCCATCCCTCTCAGCTATCGTAGCCCTAGCCACGACGTCACTATATAATGTCAACTTTAGGATGGAAATTCAACTACAAATACTCAACCTTAACCCACGTTCAAACTTTTTAGCTTTTAAAACATCAGTTATTTCAACATAAGGTGCAAAACGGGATAACTCGGTAAACTTCGCCTCGTATTGACTAGCTGTCATATTCCCTTGCACTAGACTCATGAACTCAGCTGCCATTTCATCCTTCACTGTTTCAGGGAAATATTTCTCATAAAAGATCACCAAGAATTCCTTCCAACCTATACAAGTATTCCTCTCATTGTGTATTCTCTTAGTCATTATCCACCAATGTTCGGTTTCACCTTCTAACATAAATGTTGCAAATGAAACCCTTTGTTCATCGGTACACTTAAGAAAATAGAGCATCTTTTCCATCTGCATCACCCAACTTTCTGCTTTAGTGGGGTTAGGAGTACCTTTAAAAGAAGGCTGGTAAATTTACAACAGAAGGCATATACATATATGGACAGGAATTTGCAGAAAAATATATAAAGTAAATTAGCAGTATATATTTATAGAATAAATAGTTAGAACAGAACAAATAAAACAATTGAACAATATGTCAATTATTCAATTTTCTTTTGATGGCCATGTACGCTCTAATACCCAGATAAACAGATAGTGTTACCAAATGTTTCCACCCGGCAACAACACAGATAGAAAATCATGATATCTGAAACAACACCTTATTTAGGGCACACCAACGATAAACCAGCTGGGAAGGTACCACCCAATTATTTACACCCGATAGTCAAGACCAACATAGTAAAAGAGTTTCCATAGGCCGAATCAATAATTTCATAATTCAAATCAGATGTATATATCGAGAGATATACACATATAACAAATGACGGAATCATCGGTATCAGATGTATTTGGGAATAAAATCATTTCACAAAATATATGTAGTTTGCATAATATCATATAATCAAAATACGCAAGGAATGTCACAGAGTACTCACCTAAAATAGAAGTACGAAGTTACAGATATATCGGGTCTTGGATCACTAAGACGAAACTCCTTCTTAAACTTCCTTACACTTTCTCTCACTATTTCTTTTTGAAATTTTGGAGTAATTTCGTATAAGAACTGATCCTAAGGCCTTATTTATAGTTTCTGAGAGTTATTAGGGTGTTGACACGTCTCCCAATGACTAAGCATTCATTTTGGCGAGACAGCGTGTCGCGTAACGGGGCAATCTTGTAGTCTTAATTTCACCCGATGTTGACACGTGTTTGAGCCTTATTTAACTGAATGACATGTGTTTTATACTTATTTATATGGATGACACATGTAAGGTGTGGTGACAAGAATACACCACGAGGTGTCAAGCATGAGGTGTCAAGTGATTAAGGGTATAAGGGTCATTTTACACATTAAGGGTATTTTTGAAATTTTACACTATACATTTTCAATATTTCTTAGAGGTACTTGAAAATATTTTATTTACATAATGGTCCTTTATATATTTTCATTTTAATCCCTGAAACTTTCATTATTTCAAAATCAAGTCCCTAAAGTTTCTTAACATTTCATTTTTTACCCCAAAACTTATCATTTAGCTTAGGATATGCTATAAGACTTTGATTTAATCCATTTTGATAAAGAAGGATGTTATTTCAAAGTGTTTAAGTCGGCCAAACCAGCCTCCCCTTTAACCAATCAAAATATTACACATGGTGTGGTAATAGGACAAAATACATCTTAAAGGATGGACAGATTTTCCCTTATTTCGTAATTTCGGCATAACTTCTTGCTCGACCCTCTATTTAACACACCGTTTATTGTGTTACAAACCTAATTCATATATCTACAACTTTATTATGTTTACCTTAAGTTAATTGTCATATTACAATAGTTAAAATAAGTTTCTAATATGAATATTCCTACCAAAATTTTACAATTTTATGTTTGTAACTAATTTGATATTTCATGATTTATAAAGGGAGGATTAGACTAAAATAATAAATTAACATTATTCATATCACATATGAAATACTACAATATTTAATACTATATATGAACATATAAAAGTGGGGTCATTAAAGTGGGATTTGTGAGGCGCGCCATTGAACGAAGGAATGCCCGACTATACTCGCCTAGAAAGTCATGCTTCATGAGCAAGTGGAAGTGGTAGGAGGATTTAAGGGTCATTTATATGCCCCTCACGGGAATTTTTACAACCCTTAATGGAGGAACCATCCTGTTTTTAGCTACGGGCAAAAAAATACCGCGTTGAATCCTAATTCACACGTTGCCCCTCCTCCACCACCACCGGTGCATTTCTAACAAGCTCCACATATACAAGCACCACCCCGGCACCATATATCACCCCATCGTGGAGAAATCTTGAGGATACTTTAAATCAATTTATACAATCTCAAAATGTAACCAATTCTCAAAATGCCTGAATGTTTACTGATATAAACACGAACATTTCAAAGTTGCAATCTTCCCTAAGTATCCAAGAGAAGGGTAAATTCCAACCCAAGGCCAAAGACATCCCAGAGGTCAATCTAATGCGAGCTCTAATTCCAAAGCTAATCAATATTAGTATAGTGCGGTAACCACTCTATGTAGTAGAAGAGTTGTTGACTTGTCACCTCCTCCACACAACAAGCAAAATGACAAGGAGATTTCGCCCAGCACAAAAGAAGCCGAAGATGTCCCCTTGAGAAAGAGTAGTAATGACGACACAGTCAGGCCCGAGGTGGTTGAGAAACCTCCCATTATTGTTCCATACCCTCAATGGTTAGTATCCCACTCCAAAGAGACCTCTCGTGACGATGTTCTAGACATTCTTAAGCAAGTAAAGATTAATTTACCTTTTCTCGAGACCATAAAGAAGATTCCCCCGTATGCTATGTTTCTTAAGGACTTACTCACAGTAAAATGTATGCTAAAGGTAAAGGAAAATGTGTTCTTAGAACAGAACATCAGCTCAATACTATTAAGCGAACTTCCACCAAAATTTAAAGATTTGGGTGTACCCGCCAATTCGTGCATCATGGGGAAGAATCGAATTGAGAGAGAGCTAATAGATTTAAGGGTGAGTGTTAACATTATTCCCTATCCTATCTATAAGCAATTCGGTTTGGGGGAACTTAATTCCAAAAATAATACTCTCCAACTCATAAATCGTTCCATAAAGATACCTCGGGGGGTCATTGAGGACATGATAGTCCAAGTTGACACTTTCTACTTCCCGATGGATTTTATCATTGGGGATGATGAGCCCTCCGCTTTATCGAGTAATCATGTTTCTGTCATCCTTAGCCGCCCATTCTTAGCTACGGCTAATGCACTTATTAATACATGAAATGGGTAAATGTAACTCACATTCGGGAACATGAATCTCAAAATAAATATCTTCAACATCACCAAGCCCAGGGATGATGAAGGAAGATCACGAGAGACGAATCTAATGGAAAAGACACTACACGAGCACGAGAGGAATCATATGGGAGAGTCGTTAGGGGTATGGCTTGTCACACCAAGTGAGAGCGATGATACGATCCAGGAGAGGACTCGAGTCTCATCAGATTTAGAGCCTAATCCATGCATTCTCGAAATCACGGGAGATCGAGGTTTAACGTGTCCCTCCAATTTTTACCGAGATGTTGTCTCTAAGTCGGGACAAGTATGTTATGATTCGATTGGGCACCATGAGGATCCCAATCACTTTAGTCATCATGAACCTCAAGGTGTCCCCTTTATCCATGGGACTAGTCCCAACTTATTTCGATGATTGGTTTACAATGTGAGGAGAAGGACACGGGGAGGGTATTAAACCCTGTACGTGGGGTCGGGTGAGTTTATAGAGGAAATAGATAGGTCGCCACACCCCTAATGTGTATGAGGTGATATATATATATTTTTTATTTTTGTAGTCGTGTGTTGATGTTATATAGTGTCTCATTGCATTTTAAATCTTTCCTTGTTTTATTTCGCACTTATTATCTTTCTTCCTAAGATTTTAGTCATTTTGGTTGAGGATATTGCAAAAGTCAAAGTTAGGGGGGGTGACAAGTGAGTTTTTTAAAAAACTTCACAAATTTTTAAAATTCTCCAAAAAATTAAAAAAATTTAAAATGTCCAAAAACTTAGAGAAAAAATCGAAAAATCCAAAAATATTTTTCTTCAAAATAAATAAAAATTAGAATTTAAGTTTTTCGAAAATATCACTAAAATTTTGTTTAAAGTCTCAAATTGTAAAAATCAAGAGCACTAAGCTGAAATTAACCAAAGATGGAAATTGAGCGAATAGTAATTAACCAAAAATCAAGAGCGAATGGAAATTAATCTCTTATTATCTAAAATATGAAAAGATAATAAGAGATATTAATTGGTGTGAATAAGAGACGATGTTTACCGTTTTCCAATTATCGTATTCCATTGAAGAGATCTCTTCACCATAAAAAATTCGTCTTTCAAATTTGTGTGTGTGAACTCGTGTCAATTATACGTACTCTTTATATCACGCACACTGAGAGAGTTAGCCACATTCTGAGTTATTCATTTGTGAGTGCATCCGTGAGAATTGAATCAAAACGAGTTTTCGAAAATTAATGCAATGATCAATCGGTGGAAATTAGCAGTTAACTTCTCAGCTTCACGCGCACACACATGCACACTACAAATTGAAACTCTTGAATATGAATTTACGATGATATTTTTGGAGAGTTTCAATTATACAGTTTGTAAGTATTTTGATTTTTCTTTGAGTTGGAAATAAACTTTGTGGGTATATTCACTGTAATCCTCACGGGACACCACTTGTCCTATTAGGGTAACCTAGGATTTTAACGGCTTATTGCACCCGCTAAATACAATCGCTCGCTCGCAAAATGGACATTCTATCCCAATAAAATGTTTTTCAAGTGTTAAGTATTGCTTGATTCTTTTACATTGCTCAGGACAATCAAAGTTCTAAGTTAGGGGGTTTGATTGGAAATTAATTCTTCATAATTATTCCCTCTAATTTAGAGGCTTTTATCACCCTGTGCAGTGAAATTAAAGTGGATTTATCTCATATCAGTGTTATTGACATGTTCTAACAAGTACACCAAGTTTAATGTATTTATCTTATATTTTTCAAGTAAATCATTCACATAAAGAAAAGGGAAAATTGAAATGAAGATTGACAAGAAAAAAAGAAAAGTTAAGGGCTAATCCGTAATTATGCAGCCACAGTTCAGATGTGAAACCTGAAGAGAAATTGAATATTGCAAGATCACAAGAATATAGGAAGAAACGTCAACACAATCCAAGCAACGGTTCAAAAGATATGAGACTTAGAAGATGAGATGAATGAAACAGAAATCAAAATCAGTTCGGTTCCAAAGTAGAACCAGTTTGCTTTTTCAGAGATTTTTATGAAGTCAGAACTGGTTCGGTTCTCAAGTAGAATCGGTTCGATTTTTTATTTGGCGAATTTCTCAACTCAACTTCCACTTATTTTGGAAATTTTGTTTTGTTTCAAACACTTATAAATATTATTATTCTTTTAGTACACTAGGTATCTAAAAGCTACTTTTTACCTTAGAATTAGAGAGAAGAAGAGGCAAAAGCCTTAGTATTCAATTCTTGCATTAATATTTACATTGTTTATCAATTCTCAAGGTTTTTAATATCAAGTTTGTATTCTCTTATTTGTTCTTACATAATTTCCATCTTTGTATGTTTTAATTAATTTTGGGGATTCTAAGATTCTCATACATGTTTAGTAATAGTTTAATTATGATTTCCAACACGTGCAATGTTAGATTTTTATTTGTTTCCCACATAGCTATGTCCGACTAAGTTTTTAGCGGGTTGGGTAGATGAACCCAACCTAGGGTTTACAAATGGATTTAAAAATGAATAGAATGTAATTAACAATTCAAGGGTTTGAACTTTATGAAAATAAAGGGTATACGTCTATTAATTCCGTTTACCTTAGGTAACTATAATGTTTAAAGGTGCAATTAGCATTTTGATAATTTATCATTCTCGTCAAATACAATTTTTGATTTGATAATGTGAGGAGAAAAATCCGCATATGTCGAATTCTTAGAGAGTATTTGATGTTTCTTTGAATTCGAAATTAGATTTTTGAAGTTTTTATGTCCTACGTAATCACCGACGGTTAGGGAGAGTGTACCCTAACTCCATTTTCTCATATATATTTAAAACTCGTCTAGTCCTTCTTGCATACATAGTTTAATCCATTAGTTTAATTAGTTTGTTTTAGTTAATTACAGAATCTCAAAACAATCATCTTTTCTTTTTTTTTTCCTTTTCTAGATTCGACTGTGAGATTAATCATCTTCCTTTTCGTCGTCACAATTCTTCGTCTTAGTCCCTATGTTCGATACTCGATTTACCAGATTATTAGCGATCGGCTTACACTTAAGTCGATGTAAGAACACACTAGAGACACTTTTAAAGTCGTATCATTGGTCTCCTAATTCATTCATGTATAAGTGTAATAATTTCCAAGAGGGAACAATAGTCACCCCGATACACTAGCCACACTTACTTCAGTCGTTAAAGGGGACATGAAATGATTGATTAATGTGGAGTACCTCAATCAGTGCAGTATTAATAGAGGCAAACGTTCCTAGCAAGTTATGGTCATCGATAGGATGTCGAGATAGATGGATCTGATCATGCACTACCTAATGAAAGATACCCTTCTAGTTGATAAGAAAGAAACACATATGACATGAGTGAAATATGCTAATTTCCACTTAGGGTAAGATCAGAAAGGTTCTCTTTTTTACATCCTTACTTCCAATGCATGAACCCAGACGGCATCGAACAGACCCTCTACGAGCTTCATGAGAGGGTATGTGGGAGCCATACGGGGGATAAATCGCTAGCATTTAGGGTAATAAAAGAAGGATATCGATAGCTATACATGCAAAGAGCGCGATTGCCTATGTTCGAAAATAAAATAACTGTCAATTTTTTTCACCATTGGTGCACCAAACAGCTAACGACCACAAGTCTCTCATAAGTGCTTGGCCATTTGCCTAGTAGGGACTTGACATCGTCGACCCATTGCCCCTCATATTTAGTAGCTAGAAGTATCTATTGGTCAACATTGACTACTTATTTAGATGGGTTGAAGAGAAGTCGTTGACAAATATCTGAGATGTCAATATGACCAAGATCATATGGAGGAACATCATAATACGATTTGGCATACCTTGTATTATCATCGAAGATAACGGGACTCAATTTAAGACCAGATTCTTCCAAAGCTTTTTCTACGAGCATAATATCAAGCTTTGTTATAGTTTAGTGTCCTACCCTCAAGGCAACGGGAAGGCAGAAGCTTCCAACAAGACAATCCTCGACAAAATCAAGAAGCGATTGGAAAAAGTAAAGGGATATTGGGTCGATCAACTCCCCTGTGTTCTTTGGGCACTTCGAACAATACCAAGGTGATCAACAAGGGAAAAAACCTTTGCATTGGCTTATGGGATGAAAGCAATGATCCCACTGAAAGTAGGTCTGCCAACCCTGAAGTCCACCTTAGTCGATCAAGACCTCAACAATGAATGAAGCAATCGGATTATATTTTAACTTAGTCAATGAAAATATAAAGTTGGCTCTTGTAAAGCTTGTCTCCTACCAACAATAGTTATCCAAGCAGTACAATAGGGGGTCAAAGTGAGAGAATTCAAGGTTAGAGACTATGTGCTAAGGAAAATTGTGGGCAACTCCAAAAATCCCTTTGATGGGAAACCAGGGCCTAATAGAGAAGTCCCATTCAAAGTCATCTAGACAACCTTATGGGAGATTACCACTTACAAACAATAGAGGGAAAAGAGGTTCTCCGATCTTAGAATGCAACCAATTTGAAGATTTTTTACTTTTGGATTTTTTAATTTATGACTAAGATTGTTTTATTTATTTCAGCTTTAAAGTTTCTTTAAGAAGTTCTTCCAAACATCTCGCACTTATCTCTATGCTTTGTTCCAAGTAGTAGGCAAATGAATACTTAACAAAAAAAACCAATTAATTGAATGAATTATCTTCGACATATTACTTATCATTGTTTTCTCTCAAATGCATTCTTTTAAGACTAACTAGTTGAGTAACCATAAACCAACTCTGGATATAGACTGGCCAACACAAAGAGTTTTGGTGAATAAAAAAACATGAATAATGGATTACGGTTAATGAAATGCTTACTGGGAAACCTTATGCACCCACGACCACCTGGGTCATAAAAAACCTCGCTAGAGAATGACCCCACAAATAGGTGCATTTTTAATTTTTTGATTTCAGGCCTAAGGTTAGATGTGATGACATCACCTAAAAGGTAAGACCAGAAGACCATGCATTATATAGGGGAGGAAAAATCTAAACATTTATATTACACTACACCAAAATGGTCAAATTGACACCCTTCGACCGGCCAGCCTTGTCACGGTCATTGACCGTGACAAAAAAACACGCGTTTTTTATCACAGTCAATGACCGTTATAAGGCCGTGACAAAGGGTTGTCACGGTCATTGACCATGACTAACCTTATAAACTCGTCACGGTCAAAGAACATAATATGGCAGTGACAATTCTGTCAGTAAAAAACCCTTCACCCTTCTTTTTTCCCTGTGATTTCTATTCCCTCCATTTCTCCCTCTCTCTCTAAGCGACTGCACACTCTCTCTCTACGATTTTAGTACGTTTTCTCTCTATTTCTCTTCCGTTGTGTATATATGTGTGTGTATATATATGTGTGTAAATGTGCGGGCGTGTGTGAGCGGTGTATATATGCGTGTGGGGGCTGGGGGTATATGTGTGTGTGTGTGTGTGTATATATATATGTGTGTGTGTGTGTGCATGTGCGTATATGTGTGTGTGTGTGTGTGTGTGTGCGTGTGCGTGTGTGGTGGGCTGTGGTAGTGTGGGGAGGGGGCAGGGCTGGGGGGTTGTGTGTGTATGTGTGTGTGGTGGGGGGAAGGGGGTGGGGTAGGGCAGGGGGAAATGGGTAGGGGGTGGGGCTTGTTAATTTTTTTTAATTAAATTTCTATTGGTTTATTAGATATTGCCCCTCATATGCAAGTAGTGCCCCTTGTAAAATAGTTTATTGATTAAATATTGATTGGTTGTTAACTTTTTTAGTAAATTAATAATTAGTGCCCCTTTCATATGCAAGTAGGATTGTCCCTCATTGTAAATTAGTAAATTAATAATTGTATACTTTAATTGATGAAAAGAATTAATTGAGTAGATGAATTAGAAGGAGTACGGGATACACATTTGTTGTTGCTATTGCGGTTGGATTATAGTGGATCGATGTTCGGATGGTTAATTTTAGAAGTGACATGACCACTGGATTATTGTCCATATGGGGGTTGGATTTTTCAACTTTTTTTTAAAATTACTTTGTATCACGAACAATATATATATATATATATATAGTATGATAATTAAATGAAACATACTTGAAAATACATAAAGTGCGCATAGATATTGGCCTTCTAGTTCTTATGCGTACGCATTCAATAGCCCTTAGACCCGTTCGAAAGTCATTACCCCTGTAATGAGATCTCTCAAATTGTCCTGTTTGGACGACTGCATAATTTATGTATAATAATATTTTTAGTGGCTTAAAGTTGTTACTTTTAGAGGAAATATGTGGTCGTATCCTAATGTTCTCTGGGTACATACTAGATTGACAAGTGTGACTATTATTTCAATTGATCAATTCAAATAACACTTACACTTGTCACTCTACATCGTGTACTTGGAGAACTATAGGGATATGCTATCGAATTTTTCTCAAATCATAACAATGTACAATAGTTGTTAAGTATATTATAGAAATATGCGGTCTTAAATGGGATAGGACCACTCACCCTTTAGAGGAGATGGAGGAAATAAGAATTTCTATTATAAATTGAATTTGAACTTAAAATTTAAAAATCGAATATAAATAAGACATAATTAAATGAAACATACTATAAATCTAAGTTTTGTTTATAGGAATCTATGAATATACGCTTCTTACCTTTAATGGGTGATTAGTTGTGGTAGCTGTGATGGGATATCCTAAATACAAAGAGTGGAGGGGTGAGATAAATAGAAAGGGGGATGTGTTTCGCAGAGGTGCTAAAGAATTTATGAAATACGCAAAGAGATGTCATAATGATGAAGAGGGTGTGCAATCATCTAACTCCTTAAGAAAAGAAGAGTTTATGCTGAAAGCTATGTTGATGTGGGCAATTCACGATTTTTCAGCTTATGGGACATTATCCGGTTGTGTAGTACATGGTTATTTGCGGTGTCCTATTTGTGGAGAGGAGAGCGAATCTCTTCGTATATCCGCTAGCTAAAAAAATGTATACCATTGCCATAGGATGTTTTTACCATCGCCTCATAGTTTTATATTTGAGAAAGGTTCTAATTTTTTATCGGTCGGGGTTAAACATAGGCTACCGCCGAGATAACTTCTAGGTTCTAAAATTAAAAGTAAATCTTCTGAATGTGGCGCTAATATGCCATGTAAGAATACCAAATTTAAGAATGTCAAGCATAAGAAAACCCCAACTAGGGATGAAACTGAGACAAGAAAGACATGATCTAGGAGGTCAATTTTATTTGACTTGCCTTATTGGAAGAATAACCCGATGCACCATGTATTGGATGTGATGAATGCAGAAAAGAACGTCGTTGAACATATTATGGGCACTTGCCTTGGGGTAGTCATTCGAAGGATGAAGAAAATGCACGATTAAATCGTTGAAACTTAAGCCACAACTATGGTCAAAAGAAGATAGTAGGGGAAGGACAATAATTTCCCCTGGTGCGTTTACTTTGACGAGTGGGGAAAGGAAGGTGCTTTTAGAACCAATATATAATTTGAAGGGTCCATCTAATTTTTTGTCCAACTTGAAAAAGATTGTGATTATGCTACTCATGATTTACATAAGTGTAAGGTCCACGATTGGCATGTGATCATGCAATTGGTTACTCTATTGTTTAAGCATTGCTTCTCCAGACACAAGGATTTGCGAAGGCTATTATGAAAATTAGTATTACCTTCTCACTTTTGTGTGAGAAGGTAGTTAATCTAGAACACATAGTGGCCGCAAAATTAACGGTAAATGAAGCGATTTGTGTGTTGGAGAAGTACTTTCCCCAGCATTCTTTGACATAAGTGTTCACTTATTAGTACACCTATGTGACGAGGCACTTCTTTGTGGTCCAGTTAGATATCGGTGGATGTATCCGTTTGGAAGATTGATGAAAGTTTTTAAAGATTACGTCAAGAATACGTAATACATTGCAGGATCAATTGCAGAGAAATACATCACCGTGGAGTCATCAATCTATACTCGGGAATATATGACTGACTTGACCAACGTTGATGACACTAATGAGTTTATCGATGATAGTGGTCATGTGATTGGAAAACGAGTGAAATTAACGAGTTTGCAACATGAACAAGTAGCTCATTATCTATTTGACACACATGAAGATGTCGAAGAACGGAAAAAGTAAGTTTAAATTATTTTAAGTTTTACATTATTTTAGAATATTTTAGATTATTTAATATATGATTAATTTTGTAATATGCAGAAAATATGAAGCCTGTGAGAACAATAAAAGATGAAAAATAACGGTACAATCAGATAGCGAATTTAGGCTGTGGTTGTCACAAGAGGTAATTATAATGAAAATGGTCGTTATATAACGTTACATTACACTCAAACTTTACAACTAACCTAATTAATTTATCTATATTCTCAGTTCTTAAAGGCGGGTGATGCGACATCAAGGCTTGCTCGTCTAGCCACTGGACCCTTGTTCATGGCATAAGAGTACAAAAAGTATCAATTTAACGGTTACGTATTCGGTGCAAAAGTGTACGAGAAAAGTACAAATGTATAGAACTCGGACATTTCATACAAGGCTCTTACTTTCTTTTAACCGAGCGCAAAAGATAAAAACCTCGTTGAAGCTAAAATGACTTACTATGGTGTAATTCAAAATATATTTGAATTGGATTATATAAGCTTCAAAGAGGTTGTATTTTACTGTGACTGGGTAAGAGTTGAAAAATAAAAATGATTGTAAAGTTGATCCTGGCACCAATTTCATCATAGTTGACTTGTCCAAGTTGAAGAGCAACGACCACGTGAGCGATGAGCCATTTGTTTGTGCATTTTCAAAGGTCAACCAAGTGTTTTACTCGAAGTATATCAACAATGAGCCGGGATCACTTGTCTTACATGAGTCAAAGCGTCTAAATAGTAGTGTGGATGACTTGGCTGCTCCTACCGAATACCAATCCATTTTTTATGATAACCCGAATTTGAAACAATTTTTTAATTTGTAATAAATATTCCAATTTGTAAATGCTTTTAATTGATTTGTACTTTATCATTTTCACTCTTTTTATCTTTATCTCTTTCCTTTGTATATGTGTGTGTGTGTGTGTGTGCGCTGGGGGGGGGGGGGGGGGGATGTGTGTGCAGTGTGCGTGTGTGTGGACAGTAGGGGTGGGGGTAGGGATATTTCGAATTTTTAGTAATTGTACATATTATGAGTTAGATGTTGTTGTTTTGGAATTCAGAATTGAGGTGTCAAGCAGTAATAATTCATTTGGATTTGTAGTAATTGTACATATTTGCATGTCTTCTTCTAATTAATTTAGATTTGTACTAATAACAATATTTTTTTTTTACAGAAAATGTCTCCTTCAGGTATTAAGGCGAAGATGTTGATGCTGATTATGATGATGTCATTTGAGCTCGGTGGTAGCAGAGGCGACGAGGGCTTCTCGGCCCCTAGGCTCTCCAAATGGGAAAAACTGGGGATGGCCGTCGAGAACAAGACAGGGATATTAGCGAGATCCCTCGAGCTGGTAAAGACTATCATCGGCCCAGGGTACACTAGTTAGAGGGAGGTGTCAAATGATCTCAAGTTAGCTATTTGGGTGGCACTACAGGTAATGTATTTATATGAATATTTCAATTTCAATTTCATTTAATATTTATATTTATTCGCAAATAGCATTGTATTTGTTGGACATGAACAATTCAGACTGGACCCAAAACTACGCGATTTCGTCTTGGAACAGTTGAAGGAGCAACACAAGACGTGGAAGTAATCTGACATTTTACTTTTTGTCGCATCCACGATTGTAAGTAATCCGACAATTTACTTTTTGTAAATTACGTTATAATTTTTTATTTTCTTATTTAACTAATCATGTGATTTTTTTCGTTTTAGGCAAAGCTTAAGGAAGTGCATGAGTCAAAGTCTGATGATGAAAAGACATCTTTGTCCACAGACGCACTCAGCCAAATGTTTGGTGCTAATAACAAGGGGAGGTCAAGGGGGTGAGCTCGTGGGTGGCCAAATATAGGATCATCGGATTGGGAACGAGCAACACCGGGTTGGCTCGAACGGTGGACTCGCATGACGTGAAGCTGTCCCATTTGGAGGCGACGGTCTAAGATATGTTCTCATTCATGAAGAGTTCGTTGGGCCAAAATCATAAGGGGAAAGGGAAAGAGAAGGTGGTGGTGGTGGAGGAGGTGCAAGAGGACGAGGATGTGGACCTCGATGTTTCATCGCCGACATGTTCGGACTCTGATGATCCAGTCCCCTATTTGGCTCCCTTTAACCGATCGATGCCGACACTTGGTTGGCCGAGCGTGTTTATACAAGACATATTTGGTGGCCAGCGGATAGGGCGGGTGTTGAGGGACTCGAAAACTGTCCAGGGTATGCTAGTTCATGGACGTTTTCTTTAAGACATTGAGGCCAAGGTGCTAGTCACACATATAGTACCCGGGAAGGAGAACTCCTCATTGTGATTGCACAAACAATGCGGCACGATTTATATTCAAGGGTGTATCAATTCGTATATCGTTTGTCCTACTCACCTCCTTATACCTACCCCATACATGTAATGACATTATTTAAATTGAATTATTTTAAGTTGTTACATTTGAATTATATTTGGATTATATCGAGATACATATCGTTTTGAATGTATATTTGTATTATCTCTATTTTATTTGGATATATGATATTTGAACAGGTACAACGTTGCTATAACAGGTACAAATATACTGCTGGGCAGTGGCCATACTGCCCATCAGATTTTTTTTCAATTCTACCCAAAATTATCACGGTCATTGTCCGTGACAAAGAAAACTTTTCACGAATAATGACCGTGATAATTTTTTTAAAAAGGTCACGAGTTTGTCACGGTTTACAACCATGACTAATATTATCACGGTCATTGACCGTGACAAGTCCGTGATAATAAACGTTGTCACCCCCAAACTTATGACAGTCATTGACATTGACAAGTTGGACTTATCACGATCAATGACCGTGACAAGTCGGTGGATTTGGTGTAGTGTTAACACTTCTAAGTTATCATAGGGATATTGAAAAAAGTAAAACATTTACAATAAGATGGTGAATATGAATGGATTAATGATGCAATCAGGATGACTCATTTGTTGAAATCCCAACTTCAGTAGGTGGAACATCTACCACATAAGGAGTAACGATTGTAGTCATACCTATGATCCTTGATAACTCACCGAACTCACCCTATCAACCATGTATTGAGGTCGGTAGATGTGACACCCCGCCTAATTAAATACCGGGCGATCACTCCTTTATTAAATTAAAATCAAGGTGAACAGTTGGTTCATTCTTAGCATCACTATCGTAAAAATAACTTTTGCAATTTAAACACCCTAATTAATTAAGCTAAGTGTCAAAACCATTTTTAAACATTACTTTCCAAATTTTATTTTGAAAAAAAAGATTTAATTATTTGCAACAATTTAATATATAACGAATCACACCACAATGATCCAGGAACATATAATCCAAATAATTTAAACATTCGACAATTGAATCCCAACAGTAAAATTTAAAGTACAACATCCATACTGAATAAATCCCAATGAGACAATACTAGAAATAACTGAATCACAATGTCCAAAATAAAAAACTAAATAATGGAAAAGGGCGACACATGCCCCCATAACTGAGGATGCTAGAATTGGAATCGAGAAAATGAAGTCGTCTAATCAAGTGGCCTGCAACTCCCACCTAAGCTGCAGCACGTTCCTTCTAAAGGATCCTATGTAAGACGCCCCTGTGGCACCTGTAATATATATATATTTATAAGAGAGAAAGAGAAATAGAAACGGGTCAGAGCCCGATAATGTATATGATTTAAAATTCGTTTAGCAAGTATTTAAATTAATTTCAGGGTAATGCAACATCATATTAGTGCGACACTCTCTTGAGAAATTCTCACCTCTCTTCTAATGTCCACACCTACCGCACTAACTTCCCAACGGTTTATCTTATCATATATCGTACTAATCTTCCCCAATGATTTAACTTATCTTAGGCTACTCGCAAGATTTAAAACTGAACAACATAATGGTTTAAAAAAGATAATTTCATTTTGTAACAAAGCTCTCATTTTAACTTTATTTATTAATAAAGTTTTCCAGTGTCATATTATACTTTTTCAAAACAAGTATTTCCAATTTGAGTCAACATACATGACTTACTACCATATCACAACAGGCAATTCCAAATTTCAGAATTTCATATATATATTAACTACTCGTATAATATATATATTCTAACATCACCCCATATAAAAACTATGGTGCGGGCATACTCTAATATCCAATACCCGTATCACTCGTACTAAGGGAAATACAAATTCGGAATCACTCTCGAACTGTATTAACACATACACAAACAATATTGAGGCGAAGCATACATTCCAAGTCTCTAAGAGGATGGCATATGCCCGCGTCTCTTAGGACCGTCAGAACTATCAATTCGATAGCCTGTACCAATGATATCTATCTTCTAAGGTACAAGTCAATATCCCCCATAAAGATCCCATCGAGATAAGACTGTCCCAGCGCGGCAACCTCAGGGATAGCAAGTAGCATGGGCATGATTTCCACACATAGATAGTATATGCATACACAATCATATAACTATACTAATATTACCATATCAATTTTAGGTAAATCTCAAATCCCATAGTTACGACATTTATTCTCATATCTCATTATTAGTTATCACGTATAACGGTTCGTCTTTAACCTTAATTCGAGATATTATTCCAACTTACCGCGTAACCCTCATGGGCCCTATCCTCCCAAGTATAAAAATTCAGTAGGTATTCATTTAATCTCTATCGTAACCATTTTACATAATCTCTCACTTTAATACGTAGTTTCATCGTTTCTTATATGCAATATCCCAAAAATACAACTCTCGTCTTACATTAAAGGTCCCAAAATTATTCATATACCCTACTGGTCTTCTTTATCTCCCAAAACATATTTTTAAGGGTGTCCATGAATTATTTCTCATTAAAGTGATTTCAACTAATTTAAAAAAAATATATAAGTCTGCCAGGAGGGCTCGATCGATCGAGGTCTGGGGCTCGATCGATCGAACCTTCGATCGATCGAAGCTCTTGGCTCGATCGATCGATCAAGTAGGTATGCGATTTCTGCAGTTTTGCAGTTACGGGTTTCATCCTCTAACCTCAACCAATTCTATATTTTTCATTCCCAATCGTCCCAGAATTTATATTACTAACATTATATCGTCATATTATGTATTTTCTACGTCAAGCATGTAAATTTTCATCACTAAACATGGATTAACAACCCAAAATTCATGTAAATATCAAGAACCCTAGAAATCTCTTAAACATGGTTCTAACACATCTTTTCCAGAATTTTCTTCTTCTAAACATCAAATTTTTGTGGTTTAATCCTTTACATGTTAAGGGGTTTCCATAATAACAATCAATCCATCACTACATGCGACTTCCTATCTCAAATTTTAGGTTTTCCTCCATAAAACTCACCCTAATCATTACTAGACTAACATGGGTGATGCATCAACGAAATAAGAAAGATAAACACTTGCCTGGTATTTTCGACGTTCTGGTTTGCGAACACTTTTGGTGTGGTTGTGTTTTCCCGTCGCGCGATCTACGCGTTGGTGGTGACGGCGGTGCAATCGGAGGTGTTCTTGGCCTAGAATTCCTTGGAGAGCTTATCCTCTTCCTCTCCAATGGCCGTCATTAGTATTTCATTGTGTTAACCCTAAAAGATTACACTTTCCATCTGATATAACCCTATAAAATTCGTGAGTTTAATTACCCATAATTACGAAATGCCCAAAACGCCCTCCCGAGGTACCAATTAGGCCTAAAAACGCCCCGAGACCCAAAGTAAACCCCCGGGTACACTTTTCTGACTATCTCGACCCTTCCGGACACTTTGGCGCACTCAAAACGACCATACGAGCAACCTATAATTTATTCACTTTTATTAATCAACATCTAGTCCCGACACGACATAGGCGCGTCCCGACTTAAATTTCCATAATTGTCATTTTATTCACACGTGACAATATTATAAAAATAAATCTCATATATTACTATATTCATCCAGTAATATTCAACAAATAACACATTTCCAATAATTATTAACTCTCGTCACGCTAGTAAATATTTAAAACAACATTCCGGATGAAAATTAAATTAATTTATCTCAATTAAATTTAATAAATCCCTGAATTTAAAAGCCATAAAAATACGGGGTATTACAGTAGAGTTCTTCATAAATTAATTTGGTTCAGATCGTTAGCCTATTCATCAGTCTCCTAGGTTTGATCGTCAAACTTCTCCTGTGCAACAACCTCATCATCGTCATCCTCAATTTTTTTCTCAAATTAAGGGGCAACATGTAAGATGTTCATTGAAGAGGTATAACCCCTTGCTTGTGCCAATCTTGACCAAAGTTTCATCTCATCCATTTATAAAAATACCTTTTTAAGGTAGGCAATATGCATTTGAGAATTTGCAAATGCCTTATCCTATCCACGGGTAAAGGAGACTTACTTGGTCTTTGCGACATTGGCCAAGGTTTCCTCAGCTTTAGCCTTAGCCTTAGTTGTTTGCATCTTGGCGAGGTCAACCTCAACCTTTGTGTCCCTGGTATCCTTTTTGGCTTACTTGGAAGTAACTGTAAGACAAGTAGAATCATCAGTCTTTTTCTAAAGAATGACTTTCTCAGCTTTCAAGCTCTTAACCTTCTCATTAATCTTCCTCCTATAGGCTTCCTGATTCTCGTTGAATCGTCAAGCACTAAAAGAGATTTATGTAAATCTTCAAACGCGACCTTCATGTCAACATAGGAATCTTTCATTCAATCACTCCTCTACAATAATTGATCATAATAAATTAAGGACTGTAAAACAAAAGGATCAATAAACATGAGAAAAATATAAAAGATGGACGTAAAGGAATAACATGAAAGCGAACAACTTACACAGGAAAAGTTGTGGTTGGCACGCTCCAACATTCTTGAATGGGTCAAGGTGGAGGCAAATTCCCTGCCCGTGGGAAAAAACACAGATATAATCAAGTCCCTGGAAAGATCGGGACGAGCAATGATAGACTGGGCAACACCCTTGCCCTTATCAACACCTTTCTTCCCCACAATCTCTAATAGGGGAAGATGATCCTTATTTTTCCTCTTCTAAAGAGGCTCGTACTCCTTGGAAGGGGAGTTATCAAGGTTCATTAGGTTGATAGGACCCCCAACCTCATTATTTTTTCTCTTCGTCCAACAAAGTTCTTTCTCTTTACCCAATGGATGAGTAAGATGAGGAGATCTAGTACCAGTATGCGCGACACCAATGTTATGAGTGATCAAGTTGGTGACTTTCCTCTTTTCCATAACACTGGGAGAAACAGTGGACTGGACTGAAGAAATATCAAGTGGCTCAAAAGAAGACGATGTTCTTTCCTCGAAAAAATCATCCCTCTCTAAGTCTTGGGGGCGTGTTCTCCTCGAATAATTCAAACCTCTTTGAGTTAGGGGAAGTGAAGCTTATGGGTCTTCCAAGGAGATATAGATTACTGGCATTCCCTCTATCGGCTTGAACAAAGGAAGTGGTGGTTCTCTTATAACCGAGTAGAACTGTTATCGACCTTTGATGCTCAATAACTCCAATTTTTCTGTTGGATGGGCCAAATCGTCCGAAGATCAATAAAATTAACATATTTGGCATGAGAAATCTTCTTCTTTCACTTAGTTATAAAAATAAAAAGAGAAAAGAACAAAGCATTATCATTAATCAAGGAAGAATCACAAAGATAACAAAATGACTTTCGAACGTATTCATTGCCCATCTCGGAGGGCATCTTGGCCTTTCATATGTCACACCCTCAGGAAGGGGAGAGTATTGTCAATTTTTACAATCAGACCGTGATCCATATACACCCTCATCTTCATATAGTTAATATTCTCAATAGTCATCACCCATTGGTAACAATACATGATCTCAATAATGACGCGATGGGTCCCATATAACTCATTAATACAATTAACCCCATTAACAATCCTCCATGTGCTTGGGACAATTTGGGCTGGGACCACATCAAAGTATTAGCAAAACTCCAAAAATAAGTGATATCAGGGGAAGTGGCCCCGCACTCATCAATAAAGATTGAAGGCTACCAGTGGACTTCAGGAATGGCGTAAAGATCATAAGGACCATTAACTAATTCTATTGATACCCATAAGGGAATTCGTTGACTAGGTTTAAATTATTCTAATATGTTTTCATCAATAACGTACACCATGTTTAAAGATCACAAGCTCAATAAAAGAAGTAAATAGATAAAGCGGAGTGAAATGAAGAAAGGGTTTCAAAGAAATTCGTACAGTGAAATGAACAAAAGTGATGATAATGAAAAGCTCTCATTTGAAAGATTGAAGATTGTAAGTTTTTCAAATGAATTGGAAAATGAGCAAAAGTGTGGGAGCTATCACCTTGTAGTGTGACACCCCGACTAATTAAATACCGGGTAGCTACTCCTTTATTCAAATTAATACAAAATGTCAAGTTGGTTTAGTTCATAGCATCACTATTGGAAAATATTTTTTTAAAACAATTACTAGCCACCTAATATTTAAAAAGTGAGTTACCAAATTTTATTAAATTAAATTAACATGCAACCAATTAAATTATAAGTTAACTATACCACATCCACATCACAATCACGATGGAATAATAATGGAACAAATAAAAATGAGTCTGGAGTAACACTCCCCTGAATAATCCAAATACTGAATAAATCCTAATACAAAGTCTGAATAAATAAATAAATCCAACACTGAAATGAAACTGAAAGTCTGAGAATGCTATCTCTAAATGGAAATGGGCGACAGGCGTCTAATACCGAGATCCTGTAACTTCCACAATAGCTACAGCACGTCAATGTGATGGAACTCCTATGTTTGGTGTCCCTGGGCTAGGCACCTAAAAGGTTTTACAAAAAAAAAATAGATTGATAGCAAACGGGTCAGAGCCCGAGGTGAAAACAATTTAAAAATATAGCAAGTGTTTAATTGCATTAAACAGTGAATATTATATACATGTTAGTTACGTGCTCTCACATGAGTTTCTCACCCCTCAACTAATGTGCACGCCTAACGTATATCCTTAACCCGTCCTAGTAATGCCGTTAACTAACTAGTCTAAACCACTTCCTATCCTCACAATAATATCGGGGTCTATTCATATCATTCTAATATATCTTGCGTGTAACTCACCTTTTCATTGATCAGATTAATTTATAACAATTACAATAGGAAATTCACATTTTTAATCCCATGCAAGATGTCGCAATTATTCATATTCACACTTTAACAAAGATTCCGAAATAAATACAAGTATATTATTCTCATCACAAATATACAAATATGGCACCCCTAGGCTAAGCTCTGGTGTACGCATACTCTGCTATCGAATCCCGATACATCACGTACATAAGGATTACGTGTTCCAAATCTCTCAGGAACCATTCAATAAACATAATCACACATATTGGAGGCGAACATAGTTCACATACCTATGGGTCACGCACATACCTACGCTCTCATGGTCAGCTGACTTATCAACTCACAAATAAGCCATTCACTGCCCTTTGTCCTTAAGGTATCAATCTAAATCCCCCCCCCCCCCCCGGCACACAAAGATCATATGATCCTATTTCGAAAGTCGACCTCCCGTGATAGCAAGTATGGTAGGTATGTCATACACACAATATTCCATATACTAAGCATTCACACAACTTAGATAACTTGTTATTTTATTAAAGGTATATTCATAGCCCTATACCCTGAGTCTAATTCGTACTCGACTATTATTCCGAATTATATATAATATATATTTCACCAATAAGTCTCATGTCGTATAATTTCGAGTACTTAAAACCTAACCGAAGAGGTTATTAAGTCTCCTATTTTTCCACATATTAAATCAGTACTCCGAAGTCCTTATTCAAGTCCCAAATCCTAACTTATCCCTCCTAAGAATTTAAATCATGTTCTCGCATCATAAAAATAGAAAATTACTCATCGGACACTCATAAATTCAACACTACATTCCAACCAAATTTTAATATGTTCTGGACTTCAAATATATCCCTACTGTGTCTCCATCAAGTCCTAATGTATTCACATAATCCCCAACTACAACGTTCGGTGGCCGACAACACTCAAATTCAAAAGGGGAAAAAAGGTCACAGTTTCTGGGGGTGTCGATCGATCGACCTATGGTGTCGATCGATCGATCAAGCAGGTGCAGGCTACAGGTTTCCTTCGTTTTCAGTCCCAGTTTTGTCCCAAATCTTCATTACAATATGTTAAATCCTAAAGTAAACATATTGGGTCATTATTCTACCTAATTACATGATTCTTAACGTTTCATAACTCTTAAATCATCATTAATTAGACTTTTCTTAGATCAATTCATCCCATTTTCATGGAAACCCTATTTTCTAGTTTCTTTAAGAATTATCATACTTCTCTTCCTAAATCCGTTTTTAATTCACCAAGGGTTATTATTTTGTTAATGGAATACTTCCAGAATCAAACTACATGCAAATCCCATCCATAATTAGAATTTCATCTCCAAGTTTCATGAGTTTCAATCATTGTTCTTGGCTATCATCAAATCCTATATTATCATGGATAAATTATTCACTGAAACTTAATGAATCAAATCACTTCCTGGGAATTGATGTTCTGATCCGTAGGTGATGTTAAGGGTTGGTTCTCTTCCTCTCTACGATCACAATTCCGGCCAATAGTGGTGGTGTGTGATGGTTATGGCTTGAAACCTTCTTGTAACTTCTCATCTTTCTTACGTTTCCCACTCCTTGCTTTTTGACAGATAATGGATCTAATATTGGCTGATAAATAAAACCTAAAATTCATGGGTCAAAATGCCTTAAAAATTAAAATGACTAAAATACCCTCCCAGGTTGCCCGATTGACCTAAAAATGCCTCGGGACCCAAACTAAACCCTCGGCTAGTGTTTTCTGACTATTTCGACCATTCTGAACACCCTGGCACACTCAAAATGACCATATGGATGATAAAATTATAATTTACTTTTAAATTCATTTAAAACGATTCCTGACGCGACTGACACGCGCATCCCAACTTAATTTTCCGAATTATCGTATTTTTGACTCATGACAATTTTAATAAATTCAATAATCATATATTACCATATTCACCCAGTAATATTCAACATTATCATCATACTCAAATACCAACTCACGTCTCGCTAGTATTTAAATCTGAATTAATTCCCATTTAATTTAATTAATCCCATTAAATAAAATCAATAAAATTACGGGGTAGTACATGTAGTTGTAAGTGCCATCATGATTCCCAAGAAAAAATGATAATTACACGCGCATGTGAGGATTGATAAAATAACGATTCACTGTCAGAAAGAAAAAAGGTAATATTTACAATCGTACCCTTAAAGCACTCAACGATCAAAGACCCTTCATTTTTATTGTTATTTACAAGACTTCCCTTCAATCAAACCAACAAATACTCCAGTATGACAACTTGTAAAGGTCGCCACCCAACGAAGGCATAACAAAGCACAACGACCATAAAGCGACATTGAGTTATGGGGGCAATGGTAGGGAACAAAGTTGCGATGGCATATGAACTGCACTTGTTTAGCATGGGCTCACAAGCTTCTTGCATATCAAGTCAATTAAGAGTCCACGTCACACAAGACTCCCGCATGTATATCCCTTGGGAAGGCTTAAACTAATAAGAGATAGGTTCGAACTTCTAGGGATAGCCGTTAATAAAGCTTAGGATTCTCCTAAACTCCTCTATAAATGTAAACCCTCCCCTTTTTGGGACGGGCATGTGAGATTGCAACTTTGAGTAGTTGCTTTGCCGACCTATTCTCTAAATTAATAAAAGATAAACTCCAAACCCCATGGGCGTATGTACGTTACCGAACCACGTATATTCCTGCGTTGTGTGCTTTTGATTCTCATCTTAGAGTATTTTCCTTATTTAACTTGTGTGCATTAAGTACAAATATTGTAGAAAATTACCACCTACAACCCTCATAACAAAAATTATTGAAGCGTGTTAGTTATCACTATTCAATACAAATAGCTTAGGGAATACTTTATCGAAATTTGCAGATGGGTGATATATAAAACTCATATAGTTAAGGAGAGTTTGGTATAATTTACACTTAGGTTGTGTTTGTTTTTTCATCTGAATCGATCTGAAATTGAAAAATATGTTTGTTGTTATGTCAGAATGAATGAACGTATTTAGAGTGATTCAGATTTCAGAAATTCATTTATTTCTTAATCATTCAAAAATAAAAATAATCATTAACCTATTAATCATTTTAAAAAATAAACATTATTTGATACCTCTTCAATTTAAATAATTCATATTCAAGCTTAAAAAAGATAAAAACAAGACACCTTAATGCAATACGGTCCAGTCCACATTTGCATAGGTGCACGGCCCACGCTAAGAAACATAAACCCGTACATGTGGGGTGCACGTGACAATCTGTCAATGTACGGAAGTTTTGCTTATATATCATATCAACGCAAGCGTTGCGTACGTTTCTTCACTTTCAAGTTTCACACACTGCCGCACACAATCCCCCTAGGGTTTATCGCACCGACAGACAGGCATCTCTTGCACAAAAGGTAGCGAAGAATTGTATTTACGTATACATGCAGTATGTGTTATAGTTATCATGTGATTTAGTTGTGTGTACGCATGTATCATCTTTAAAGGTTAATGTTATATGACTATTGTTTAAATTAGAGACCACATTGTTGTTTAAATTCAATTTGAGTTATCCAGACATTAATTTAGTTGCATCCTTTTGGAAAAATAGGGTGCAATACTTGCATGCACAATTAGGTTAACGAGAAAAGTGAAGGATGCTTTTATTATAAATTTATAATATCCAGATGAGAGTAAATGACAGTGCATGTGTGCTTCAAAATCATTGTTTTGTTATGTGTTCCTTAATGTTAAAACTTTATGTTTTTAACATTTTGGAATTGTCCTTAGAAACCCTATTTACCCCAAGTTGTGATAGCGTATTTAACTGGTCAACCTGTTGAGATCCGGAACCTGTTAACGCTTGACCCATTGACCAGTAACTTTCATGTTTTTTTCCCCTACAACTTCGGGAGTATAAATATAGGAACTTGTTAAGGATTGTCCCGTCAGCTCATAATTTCGATAGAATAATTCTAGAAAGACCCTCAAAATGGTACACAAATCTCAAACCTCGTGATGTGTCATACGGGTATTGGTTGATGCTTTTGTGTTTGTGGATCCGCGCCAGCAGCATTAACCAATACATATTTGACACATCACTGGATTTTTATTTTGTGTACAATTTGAGGATCTCCATAGAATCACTAATTTCCATATAATTTCGATTCTTATGCCCTTTTTATTGTGTTCCTTTTTCGCAATAAGAGTTTTCAAATATTTACCGTTTAGAGTTGTTTATCTCGAGCAATATCTATAACAACTCTAAAAAAAGGTAGTACCCAGTGCACAAGACTCCCGTTTAACTGTAATGCCAACATTACCCCCCATATATGGAGCAGACTCTCTATATATGGGGGTAATGCCAACAGACATCTGTCTCTCCCATTGCGTACGACCTTTTTTTCAGAATTGTCTTAGATATATCCCGAGATAATAGTTGAAGGTAAGATGCTTAAATTAGGTTTAACCTTGTGATTTCATATTGCTTTATTTGCTTTCTTGAAGAGAAATTTGTTAAAGATGTAATCGTATTACGGATTGTAAGCTTTCGTTGGGTATTCAAATAAATCGTTTTCTTATAAAGGGAATCAGTTTTAATCTAATTATATTAATTTTGAAACAACAATGACTACCTTATATTGTCTGAATTTATTTTCCCTTCATAATGTAGAATTCATAATTTGATCGATGCTGGCAATTGGGAGCCTTCTCAAGGTGTACCAAATATGGAAGCCAACAATTGGAGAACTCAACTTTCAGCAAGTGATCGACGAAAGATTGTTTCTAACATGTAAGAAGTCATAATTATTTATGAATTTTCACAGATTCCGTCAAATTATATTAGCTTATGCATGTTACAAACCCTGATCATGATGTTCAGATTAAAGATAGAGTCAATTACTATGAACCTGTTTAGGAGCTGAAGGGCGTAATGGGCTCAATAATTCAGTCATGAATTTAGGGATGTCTCAATTATTGTCTCATGAGTCCCGTAACTCATGACATCAAACTTGAGTATTAAACTTTCATTTTAGTTATTGCTAGTTGGGACACTTAATATCCAGTTGATATCCATGATGCTTTTATACTATTATCTAGCTAGTGAGCAAACAAATCGGTGTGTACCTAGCCGTCAAAAGTAGGAACATCAGTATTTATGTGACAGTGAAAGTTCAATCCTTAAAAACGAAGAAGATGGTTAACACTAACTGTGTGCCCTACTTAATAATTAAAAGAAACTACAATGTACCAGTCATAAGCTAGTAGGGGTTGCTTTGGTGCCATGTTAGTTCATGTTCTCATGAAGCTGTGCTTGACATGGACCACAACCAATATATATCTGGATTACCACAAATAAAGAACATAATCGTCCTCCTTATTTTTATAGACTATGAGTAATCTTCAGGGTATGGCCTGGTGCAAATCCCCTCTTGAGGAATCTGAAACAATAGTATTGGGTTGTTGATACTCTGAAGCAAACAGGTTGAATTCCTCAACTTACTCAGTAGCCATTTGCGTATTGCTTATAACAATCAATATCTCTATTTGGAGAAAAGAGTGGTTGGCTGGTTTTTAGATGACATGCCGATTGAATAAGTCTTCAGTGGATTACGATAATGATTGTGAAGTCGATATGAGTTGTTTGGATGTTGTGGTGGACGAGATAAGGGTCAGGGGTCATGATCCATTGAAATTGGGTCGCGGGTCAGGAGTTCTTGGATATATATGGTTGAGCCGGTTCTGTAGTAGGTTGAGTAGGCTCGTTTGGGCTGGAGTTCTGTTCGAGTGAAAGATGGAGGGTTAAAAGTTGTTTTCAAAAGGGGGTTCTTTTTTGTATTCTAGAGCTCTGACAAGGGCCGTGAGAAGCTTGGGGAAGGTGGGGGAGGGGGAACTGGTTGATAATTAGAGTGAGAGGGGTTGAGATTTTGAAGGTCTAGTGTTGCTTTTGAAGGTCTAGTGTTGCTGGAGTGGGGGAGGCAAAATATTAAGGGGTTTAGAGATTCGCCAAACTTTGCCTCACGTCGGTGAGCATGGTTCAAAGCCGCGGACCCCAATTTTCAACTCGCTCTCGATGTCGGTGGCAGTATCGGGCGATACGCGATTTAGTGAGCCCAAAAGAATTTGAAAAAAATATATAAAATTTCATAAAAATAAGAATAATATTATTGATGAATTAGATAAGTACAAAACCATCATTTAGTGTGCATAGCATTGTGCTAACGCATGTCGCACTTATGAGTTGCAATATTGCATACTAGTTTTATAATAAGTAAGGAAAATGATCGAAGTAGAGCAAAAAATTATTAAAAAAAGTAAATAAAAGTTAAATAGATTCCTTTCATCATTTTTCTTAACTATAATCATACATTAATGATTAATCAAGTAAATACTAATAATTAATTAATATATTTTATAATACATTTCAATTTTTTGAGTAAATAGAGGTACATTTTAAGGAGAGATAATAATGATATAATTTTATACATCTTAAGATAAGTTTAATACATATAAAGTTAATAATGATACATTTTTTTAAAAAAATATTTTTGTTTTGAGTAAATATTGAAGTACTTTAAATACAATGATACATATGTAATACATTTTAATAAATAGATATAAATACATTATTACTCATATGGTAAGGATTTATCTCAATTGTAAATAACAAAAGAAAAGTCTTTGTTGAGTTGTGTTGAGCTGTAAATAACATCACAAATATGATAGAAGTGCTACCAGTTTAATGACTATAATTATCAAAATAAAATTTATAATAAGTTGTTTCAGGCGATTGAGATCTTGTTGATATTGTCCGAGTTAACCAAGATCGAGTTGATATCGTCTGAGTCGACCAAAAATGCGTCGATATCGTCCGAGTCAACCGAGATCACATGGATACCATTCGAGTCGACCGAGATCGCTCTGATGTTGTTCGATTCGAGCCAAGAACGCTTATTATTCAACTCGTGTCAAGGTATCCGAATAGTAGACCACGAAACTGAGTCAACTCAGTATTGGCCGATGTTTTAAACCGTGGCGGTGAAGGTTGCTACCCAGGTGGTGGTGTTTATGATATAAGGTTTGAGTGTGACAGGAAGGAGTTTGGAGGGTTCTTATGTCAGTTATGCACATGGACGTAAGATGGGAGGTCTTTTAAGGATTTGGCATGGGTTGGGGCGAAATTCCGCCGACAACGGTGGCATAAGGGATTACATGAGTTGGGATTTTTGTAGGAGGTGGGTTTTGGGTTGTGACAGTTCGAATTTGTTGCGAGGTGGATGCGGCATAGGTTAACCAACAACCATGGCGAGCACATATCCAGCGAAGAGTTGGATTATATTTTTGGTCTCTCCTCGTCCTTCTTTTATTGGATGAACACTCTTGTTTATGTTTTTTCTGGCATACAATCATCGTCATCAAACTATATTATAAGTGTTATGTGCTCTTAGTAGATGGGATGTGGAAGCACTCAAACTCACACAACTATCACTATCGAAACAAATAAGCTATACCAATAGTTCTCTTGTTGGATGGGTGTGAGGTGTTTTGTAGATTCCCTTTTAAACGATAATGAGTCATGGAGATTTATGGACCAAAAGAATAATGGATTATGGAGAGAGGGTTATTTAGATGTCTAATTTCTTTGAATTCTTATAAAAATATCTCTTGGAATCACACTTTTCAAAGAAATTTGAATGATAGAGATACCTTGGAACTCATTTATTAAATTTGGAATGTTAAGGTAGTGCGATTCTTTCCAGGATTAAGGGATAGAACCCATTTTTTCCATCTTCCCTTTGATTGCTTCTTCTAGTCTTCTTTTACACCCTCGAAGGCAATTTATACAGCCGTTATATAGTGTAAAGTGCAGCTGCTTTCATTCCTAGTGGCGTATGGGGGGCAAACTTGTGTCTAGTTACAAGTTACAGAGGAGAAGACCTAATAGTGATTCCCTTGTAATTGGTGTTTGAGCAAAGCTGGTGAGAGAATTGTTGTTCACTTCTTTTTTGTTCATTCTCTGCCTTCTGGACTAGGATGTTTAAATAATTAAATTTGAGTTTGGTTTTGCCAAAAATTGTGGTAAATATATTATTGATGGAACTCTGGTTGAATGGGGATCTGTAAGTATATGCCTAATTCTGACTGTCTTTTAGTTGGTTTGGGCTGAGAGAAATAGTAGTAGTATGTGTGAAGTAGAGGAATGTGTAAGATAAAAAACATTAACAAAAATAAAGACTTGTGGATTATTTTTGTGTTTCACAGCTGAATCATAAGGGGATATGTATGTCGCTCATTCAATTTAATTGCAGATAAGTGACAATATAATTTTGGGTAGCCGCTTATTATATTTTATAAGAAAACTCTAGATGAAAATAATATCCAACTAACGCTATATTTATTTTAAGAAAGAAGATGAACTACACAATTAGGATAGCCCTCCCCATTTAACCTTCTATGAGGGGTGAAAGTGTCCCTGACAGGATTTAGACCCTACCCGCCTCTTTACAAGATGGGTAGTCATACCCTTACTGCCATATTCACTTATATGGTCCAATGAATGAGCACATTGCTACTTTGACAGAGAAACCTCTACGAGTTCGTAATTTAGTATAGCCAATAGCACGACATGAATTAGTCAAACAACAAACTACCTGACACCTTGAAAATATTTCTCAATGCTTGTTTGCTCTACAACAGTATGCTCACTCTGGTACTATGGCCCATCGTGTTAATGCTTGCCTCTTGTAATTACAATGAAAACAAATTGGGAAGGGCCTTTTATTAACATTCTATATAATTTTTGAATCAATTGTTGAGTTTGTACGTAGTAGTACAGAACTGTCATTGAGCCGATGTGGGAATAATTCCATTATTATTAAGCAGTTCATTATAAAGTAAATATGAATATCAACCACAGACTCTCAAACCTACTTGCTTTATAAGTCAACGCATTCCGCTCTCGCACCGGGCACCTAAGTCGTACAATGTGAGCTAGAGCTTATTGGGTAGCATCATGTGTTGGTTTCTTCTTTCTGTTCAAAAGTTAAGTGTTTGCCGAGTTTTCTCTAGTCCCCTCTCCCTTTGTTGTATTATCCTTCACATGTAGCAACAAAAATTTCTTTCCAACTAAAAATATTTTAATTTTTTATTGTATTTTCTCTCGTTGGGACAAGCTGTCCTCAGTCTGTTTTTCCTATCTTACCAAAAAAAATAATTTTATCTGAAAATGAAACTAAATTTTTGTTACTTGTGGCCTCACATCTCTCTCCCCCACCCCCTTCCTCTTTAATGACATTATTTTGTTTTGAATAAACTTTAATGCAAAACACTTACCTACTAACCTTTAAAACCTTTATCGTTTTCATGTGTAGAATAGGAAGGCTGATGAGATATGTTCCAAGATCAAATCAACAAATAGTATCTGAGATTGAGATTCTCGCTTTAAGGTTCGAGGAAAAGGAATTTTTAACTTCCAAAAGTCAGGTATATTCATCACTTGAGTGTTCATTATATTTCAAATCCACGTCTGTTTTGATTTCATTTTAAAGTTTTCAAATCCATCACTTGAATAGATCTAGTCATGAGAGTCTTTGTGATAGTTTTTTTCATATAGAATATATGAGCATCAGTCTTGGTTTGGTCTGTGTAAGGTTTAGTAAGAAATTTTATGTAAAATCCATTTTAATTGGGGAAAATAGCCTGTAAGAAAATGAACTTATTAATGGTGAAACTGTCAATCTTGGCCTCTTGGGTGTTAGAAGGTGTATGATCACTTTGAAGTGACAGTCTATGATTAGAAAGACAGAGGGACAGAGCATACGAGGGTAGAGGTGGCCGTGGGCCGGGCCTGGGCAGGCCCGGTCGGGCTCGGGTCGGGCTTGAAAAATTAAGTGTTATCCCAAGCCCGCTCGGGCCTAGATCGGGCCTTATTATGTAATCCCAAGCCCGCCCAGATTTGAAAGCTCTTTACCCAGGCCCGCCCGATCGGGCCCTATTATGTTAATTAAAAGATTTTTTTTTAAAATTAAAATACCTATTTTTTTATTTAAAGACCAATTTTTTTAATTAAAAATCTGTTTTAAACTCCATATATTACAAAGTCCATATATAAAGTTTCTCACTTTACATGAAAAGACTTGGTATACGTTTTTATATTTATAGAAGTCCCCCCCCCATATATATATATATATATATATATATCGGGCCTCGGGCCGGGCCGGGCCTCATCGGGCTTAAGAACTCATGCCCAAGCCCGCCCGAAAAAAAATCGGGCCTATAAAATTTTGCCAAGCCCGCTTTGCGGGCCTATTTACCTTACCCAAGCCCTATTTTTTTATTGGCCCGTGTGTGGTGTTCGTGCCTCCTACGGGGTCGTTTGGGGGCTGGTTTGAGTTTTCACCCTTTAACGGCCTGTTTTCAAGTATAAGTGTGATTTTTGCAAATTATCGTCATACTTTCTAACCGGGACACCCGGGACTACGCGGTCAGTTCCTACAAGTTACATTGGTCCCGTGCGAGGTGTTCGTGCCTCCTACGGGGTCGTTTGGGGGCTGGTTTGGGTTTTCACCCTTTAACGGTCTGTTTTCAAGTCTAAGTGTGATTTTCGTAAATTATCGTCATACTCTCTAAATGGGAGACCCAGGACTACCTGGTCAGTTCCTACAAGTTACATTGGTCCCGTGCAACGTGTTCATGTCACCTACGGGGTCGTTTGGGGGCTGGTTTGGGGTTTAACCCTTTAACGGCCTATTTTCAAGTTTAAGTGTGATTTTCGCAAATTATCGTCATACTCTCTAACCGGGAGACCTGTGACTACGCGGTCAGTTCCTACAAGTTACATTGGTCCGGTGCGAGGTGTTCGTGCCTCCTACGGGGTCGTTTGGGGGCTGGTTTGGGTTTTCACCCTTTAACGGCCTATTTTCAAGTCTAAGTGTGATTTTTGAAAATTATCGTCATACTCTCTAACCGAGAGACCCGGGACTACGTGGTCAGTTCCAATATGTTAGATTGGTCCCGTGCGAGGTGTTCGTGCCTCCTACGGGGTCGTTTGGGGGCTGGTTTGGGTTTTCACCCTTTAACGGCCTGTTTTCAAGTCTAAGTGTGATTTTCGTAAATTATCGTCATACTCTCTGAATGGGAGACCCGGGACTACGTGGTCAGTTCCTACAAGTTACATTGGTCCCGTGCGAGGTGTTCGTGTCACCTACGGGGTCGTTTGGGGGCTGGTTAGGTTTTTCACCCTTTAACGGCCTGTTTTCAAGTCTAAATGTGATTTTCGCAAATTATCGTCATAATCTCAAACCGGGAGACCCGGGACTACGTGGTCAGTTCCCACAAGTTACATTGGTCCCATGCGAAGTGTTCGTGCCTCCTACGGGGTCGTTTTGGGCTCGTTTGGGTTTTCACCCTTTAACGGCCTGTTTTCAAGTCTAAGTGTGATTTTTGCAAATTATCGTCATACTCTCTAACCGGGACACCCGGGACTACGCGGTCAGTTCCTACAAGTTACATTGGTCCCGTGCAAGGTGTTCGTGCCTCCTACAGGGTCGTTTGGGGGCTGGTCTGGGTTTTCACCCTTTAACGGCCTATTTTCAAGTCTAAGTTTGATTTTTGAAAATTATCGTCATACTCTCTAACCGAGAGACCCGGGACAACGCGGTCAGTTCCTACAAGTTACATTGGTCCCGTGCGAGGTGTTCGTGCCTCCTACGGGGTCGTTTGGGGGCTGGTTTGGGTTTTCACCCTTTAACGGCCTGTTTTCAAGTCTAAGTGTGATTTTCGCAAATTATCGTCATACTCTCTGAATGGGAGACCCGGGACTACGTGGTCAGTTCCTACAAGTTACATTGGACCCGTGCGAGGTGTTCGTGTCACCTACGGGGTCGTTTGGGGGCTGGTTTGGGTTTTCACCCTTTAACGGCCTGTTTTCAAGTCTAAATGTGATTTTCGCAAATTATCGTCATAATCTCAAACCGGGAGACCCGGGACTACGTGGTCAGTTCCCACAAGTTACATTGGTCCCATGCGATGTGTTCGTGCCTCCTACGGGGTTGTTTTGGGCTGGTTTGGGTTTTCACCCTTTAACGGCCTGTTTTCAAGTCTAAGTGTGATTTTTGCAAATTATCGTCATACTCTCTAACCGGGACACCCGGGACTACGCGGTCAGTTCCTACAAGTTACATTGGTCCCGTGCAAGGTGTTCGTGCCTCCTACGGGGCGTTTGGGGGATGGTTTTGGTTTTCACCCATTAACGGCCTGTTTTCAAGTCTAAGTGTGATTTTTGAAAATTATCATCATACTCTCTAACCGAGAGACCCGGGACTACGCGGTCAGTTCCTGCAAGTTACATTGGTCCCGTGCGAGGTGTTCGTGCCTCCTACGGGGTCGTTTGGGGGCTGCTTTGGGTTTTCACCCTTTAACGGCCTGTTTTCAAGTCTAAGTGTGATTTTCGCAAATTATCGTCATACTCTCTGAATGGGAGACCCGTGACTACGCGGTCAGTTCCTACAAGTTACATTGGTCCCGTGCGAGGTGTTCGTGTCACCTACGGGGTCGTTTGGGGGCTGGTTTGGGTTTTCACCCTTTAACGGCCTGTTTTCAAGTCTAAATGTGATTTTTGCAAATTATCGTCATAATCTCAAACCGGGAGACCCGGGACTACTTGGTCAGTTCCTACAAGTTACATTGGTCCCATGCGAAGTGTTCGTACCTTCTACGGGGTCGTTTTGGGCTGGTTTGGGTTTTCACCCTTTAACGGCCTGTTTTCAAGTCTAAGTGTGATTTTGCAAATTATCGTCATACTCTCTAACCGGGACACCCGGGACTACGCGGTCAGTTCCTACAAGTTACATTGGTCCCGTGCAAGGTGTTCGTGCCTCCTACGGGGTCGTTTGGGGGCTGGTTTGGGTTTTCACCCTTTAACGGCCTGTTTTCAAGTTTAAGTGTTATTTTTGCAAATTAATGTCATAATCTCAAACCGAGAGACCCGAGACTACGCGGTCAGTTCCTACAAGTTACATTGGTCCCGTGCGAGGTGTTCGTGCCTCCTACGGTGTCGTTTGGGGAATGGTTTTGGTTTTCACCCATTAACGGCCTGTTTTCAAGTCTAAGTGTGATTTTTGCAAATTATCGTCATACTCTCTAACCGGGACACCCGGGACTACGCGGTTAGTTCCTACAAGTTACATTGGTCCCGTGCGAGGTGTTCGTGCCTCCTACGGGATCGTTTGGGGGTGGGTTTGGATTTTCACCCTTTAACGGCCTGTTTTCAAGTCTAAGTGTTATTTTTGCAAATTAATGTCATAATCTCAAACCGAGAGACCCGAGACTACGCGGTCAGTTCCTACAAGTTACATTGGTCCCGTGCGAGGTGTTCGTGCCTCCTGCGGGGTCGTTTGGGGGCTGGTTTGGGTTTTCACCCTTTAACGGCCTGTTTTCAAGTCTAAGTGTGATTTTCGCAAATTATCGTCATAATCTCAAACCGGGAGACCCGGAACTACGCGGCCAGTTCCTACAAATTGGTCCCGTGCGAGGTGTTCGTGTCACCTACGCGGTCGTTTGGGGGCTGGTTTGGGTTTTCACCCTTTAACGGCCTGTTTTCAAGTCTATATGTGATTTTCGCAAATTATCGTCATAATCTCAAACCGGGAGACCCGGGAATACGCGGTCATTTCCTACATGTTACCTTGGTCCCGTGCGAGGTGTTCGTGCCTCCTACAGGGTCGTTTGGGGGCTAGTTTGGGTTTTCACCCTTTAACGGCCTGTTTCAAGTTTAAGTGTGATTTTGGCAAATTATCGTCATACTCTCTAACCGAGAGACCCGAGACTACGTGGTCAGTTCCTACAAGTTACATTGGTCCCGTGCGAGGTGTTCGTGCCTCCTACGGGGTCGTTTGGGGGCTGGTTTGGGTTTTCACCCTTTCACGGCTTGTTTTCAAGTCTAAGTGTGATTTTCGCAAATTATCGTCATAATCTCAAACCGGGAGACCCGGGACTACGCGGTAAGTTCCTACAAGTTACATTGGTCCCGTGCGAGGTGTTCGTGTCACCTACGCGGTCGTTTGGGGGCTGGTTTGGGTTTTCTCCCTTTCACGGCCTGTTTTCAAGTCTAAATGTGATTTTCGCAAATTATCGTCATAATCTCAAACCGGGAGACCCGGGACTACGCGGTCAGTTCCTACAAGTTACATTGGTCCCGTGCGAGGTGTTCGTGCCTCCTACAGGGTCGTTTGGTGGCTAGTTTGGGTTTTCACCCTTTAACGACCTGTTTTCAAGTTTAAATGTGATTTTGGCAAATTATCGTCATACTCTCTAACCGAGAGGCCCGGGACTACGGGGTCAGTTCCTACAAGTTACATTGGTCCCGTGCGAGGTGTTCGTGCCTCCTGCGGCGTCGTTTGGGGGCTGGTTTGGGTTTTCAGCCTTTAACGGCCTGTTTTCAAGTCTAAGTGTGATTTCGGCAAATTATCGTCATCATCTCACACCGAGAGACCCGGGACTACGCGGTCAGTTCCTACAAGTTACATTGGTCCCGTGCGAGGTGTTCGTGCTTCCTACGGATCGTTTGGGGGCTGGTTTGGGTTTTCACCCTTTAACGGACCGTTTTTAAGTCTAAGTGTGATTTTTGCAAATTATCGTCATAATCTCAAACCAGGAGACCCGGGACTACGCGGTCAGTTCGTACAAGTTACATTGGTCCTGTGCGAGGTGTTTGTTCCTCCTACGGGGTCGATTGGGGGCTGGGTTGGGCTTTCACCCTTTAACTACCTGTTTTCAAGTCTAAGTGTGATTTTTGCAAATTATCGTCATACTCTCTAACCGGGAGACCCGTGATTACGCGGTCAGTTCCTACAACTTACAATGGTCCCCTGCGAGGTGTTCGTGCCTCCTACGGGGTCGTTAGGGGGTTGGTTTGGGTTTTCACCGTTTAACGGCCCATTTTTAAGTCTAAGTGTGATTTTTGCAAATTATCGTCATAATCTCAAACCGGGAGACCCGGGACTACGCGGTCAGTTCGTACAAGTTACATTGGTCCTGTGCGAGGTGTTCGTGCCTCCTACAGGGTCGATTGGGGGCTGGTTTGGGCTTTCACCCTTTAACTACCTCTTTTCAAGTCTAAGTGTGATTTTCGCAAATTATCGTCATACTCTCTAACCGGGAGACCCGGGACTACGCGGTCAGTTCCTACAAGTTACATTGGTCCCGTGCGAGGTGTTCGTGCCTCCTGCGGCGTCGTTTGGCGGTAGGTTTGGGTTTTCAGCCTTTAACGGCCTGTTTTCAAGTCTAAGTGTGATTTCGGCAAATTATCGTCATCATCTCTAACCGAGAGACCCGGGGCCACGCGGTCAGTTCCTACAAGTTACATTGGTCCCGTGCAAGGTGTTCGTGCTTCCTACGGGGTCGTTTGGGGGCTGGTTTGGATTTTCACCCTTTAACGACCCGTTTTTAAGTGTAAGTGTGATTTTTGCAAATCATCGTCATAATCTCAAACCGGGAGACCCGGGACTACGCGGTCAGTTCGTACTAGTTGCATTGGTCCTGTGCGAGGTGTTCGTGCCTCCTACGGGGTCAATTGGGGGCTGGTTTGGGTTTTCACTCTTTAACGGCCTGTTTTCAAGTTTAAGTGTTATTTTTGCAAATTAATGTCATAATCTCAAACCGAGAGACCCGAGACTACGCGGTCAGTTCCTACAAGTTACATTGGTCCCGTGCGAGGTGTTCGTGCCTCCTACGGTGTCGTTTGGGGGCTGGTTTTGGTTTTCACCCATTAATGGCCTGTTTTCAAGTCTAAGTGTGATTTTTGCAAATTATCGTCATACTCTCTAACCGGGACACCCGGGACTACGCGGTTAGTTCCTACAAGTTACATTGGTCCCGTGCGAGGTGTTCGTGCCTCCTACGGGGTCGTTAGGGCGCTGGTTTGGGTTTTCACCCTTTAACGGCCTGTTTTCAAGTCTAAGTGGTATTTTTGCAAATTAATGTCATAATCTCAAACCGAGAGACCCGAGACTACGCGGTCAGTTCCTACAAGTTACATTGGTCCCGTGCGAGGTGTTCGTGTCACCTACGGGGTCGTTTGGGGGCTGGTTTGGGTTTTCACTCTTTAACGGCCTGTTGTCAAGTCTAAATGTGATTTTCGCAAATTATCGTCATAATCTCAAACCGGGAGACCCGGGACTACGTGGTGAGTTCCTACAAGTTACATTGGTCCCATGCGAGGTGTTCGTGCGTCCTACGGGGTCGTTTGGGGGCTGGTTTGGGTTTTCAACCTTTAACGGCTTGTTCCTACAAGTTACATTGGTCCCGTGCGAGGTGTTCGTGTCACCTACGGGGTCGTTTGGGGGCTGGTTTGGGTTTTCACTCTTTAACGGCCTGTTTTCAAGTCTAAATGTGATTTTCGCAAATTATCGTCATAATCTCAAACCGGGAGACCCGGGACTACGTGGTCAGTTCCTACAAGTTACATTGGTCCCATGCGAGGTGTTCGTGCCTCCTACGGGGTCGTTTGGGGGCTGGTTTGGGTTTTCACCCTTTAACGGCCTGTTTTCAAGTCTAAGTGTGATTTTTGGAAATTATCGTCATACTCTCTAACCGGGACACCCGGGACTACGCGGTCAGTTCCTATAAGTTACATTGGTCCCGTGCGAGGAGTTCGTGCGTCCTACGGGGTCGTTTGGGGGCTGGTTTGGGTTTTCAACCTTTAACGGCTTGTTTTCAAGTCTAAGTGTGATTTTTGCAAATTAATGTCATAATCTCAAATCGAGAGACCCGGGACTACGCGGTCAGTTCCTACAAGTTACATTGGTCCCGTGCGAGGTGTTTGTGCTTCCTACGAGGTCGTTTGGGGGCTGGTTTGGGTTTTCACCCTTTAACGGCCCGTTTTTAAGTCTAAGTGTGATTTTTGCAAATTATCGTCATAATCTCAAACCGGGAGACCCTGGACTACGCGGTCAGTTCGTACAAGTTACATTGGTCCGGTGCGAGGTGTTCGTGCCTCCTACGGGGTCGATTGGGGGCTGGTTTGGGCTTTCACCCTTTAACTACCTGTTTTCAAGTCTAAGTGTGATTTTCGCAAATTATTGTCGTACTCTCTAACCGGGAGACCCATGACTACGCGGTCAGTTCCTACAAGTTACATTGGTCCCGTGCGAGGTGTTCGTGCCTCCTACGGGGTCGTTAGGGCGCTGGTTTGGGTTTTCACCCTTTAATGGCCTATTTTCAAGTCTAAGTGTGATTTTCGCAAATTATCGTCATACTCTCTAACCGGGACACCCGGGACTATGCGGTCAGTTCCTACAAGTTACATTGGTCCCGTGCGAGGTGTTCGTGCCTCCTACGGGGTCGTTTGAGTGCTGGTTTGGGTTTTCACCCTTTAACGACCCGTTTTCAAGTCTAAGTATGATTTTTGCAAATTATCGTCATAATCTCAAACCGGGAGACCCGGGACTACGCGGTCAGTTCGTACAAGTTACATTGGTCCTGTGCGAGGTGTTCGTGCCTCCTACGGGGTCGATTGGGGGCTGGTTTGGGCTTTCACCCTTTAACTACCTGTTTTCAAGTCTAAGTGTGATTTTCGCAAATTATCGTCATACTCTCTAACCGGGAGACCCGTGACTACGCGGTAAGTTCCTACAAGTTACAATGGTCCCGTGCGAGGTGTTCGTGCCTCCTACGGGGTCGTTAGGGGGCTTGTTTGGGTTTTCCCCCTTTAACGGCCTCTTTTCAAGTCTAAGTGTGATTTTCGCAAATTATCGTCATACTCTCTAACCGGGAGACCCGGGACTACGCGGTCAGTTCCTACAAGTTACATTGGTCCCGTGCGAGGTGTTCGTGCCTCCTACGGGGTCGTTAGGGCGCTGGTTTGGGTTTTCACCCTTTAATGGCCTATTTTCAAGTCTAAGTGTGATTTTAGAAAATTATCGTCATACTCTCTAACTGAGAGACCCGGGACTACGCAGTCAGTTCCTACAAGCTACATTGGTCCCGTGCGGGGTGTTCGTGCCTCCTACGGGGTCGTTTGGGGAATGGTTTGGGTTTTCACCATTTAACGGCCTGTTTTCAAGTCTAAGTGTGATTTTCGCAAATTATCGTCATACTCTCTAAATGGGAGACCTGGGACTACGCGGTCAGTTCCTACAAGTTACATTGATCCCGTGCGAGGTGTTCGGGTCACCTACGGGGTCGTTTGGGGGCTGGTTTGGGTTTTCACTCTTTAACGGCTTGTTTTCAAGTCAAAATGTGATTTTCGAAAATTATCGTCATAATCTCAAACCGGGAGACCCAGGATTACGTGGTCAGTTCCTACAAGTTACATTGGTCCCATGCGAGGTGTTCGTGCCTCCTACGGGGTCGTTTGGGGGCTGGTTTGGGTTTTCACCCTTTAACGGCCTGTTTTCAAGTCTAAGTGTGATTTTTGGAAACTATCGTCATACTCTCTAACCAGGACACCCGGGACTACGCGGTCAGTTCCTACAAGTTACATTGGTCCCGTGCGAGGTGTTCGTGCGTCCTACGGGGTCGTTTGGGGGCTGGTTTGGGTTTTCACCCTTTAACGGCCTGTTTTCAAGTCTAAGTGTGATTTTCGCAAATTATCGTCATAATCTCACACCGGGAGACCCGGGACTACGTGGTCAGTTCCTACAAGTTACATTGGTCCCATGCGAGGTGTTCGTGCCTCCTACGAGGTCGTTTGGGGGCTGGTTTGGGTTTTCACCCTTTAACGGCCTGTTTTCAAGTCTAAGTGTGATTTTTGGAAATTATCGTCATACTCTCTAACCAGGACACCCGGGACTACGCGGTCAGTTCCTACAAGTTACATTGGTCCCGTGCGAGGTGTTCGTGCGTCCTACGGGGTCGTTTGGGGGCTGGTTTGGGTTTTCAACCTTTAACGGCCTGTTTTCAAGTCTAAGTGTGATTTTTGCAAATTAATGTCATAATCTCAAACCGAGAGACCCGAGAATAAGAGGTCAGTTCCTACAAGTTACATTGGTCCCGTGCGAGGTGTTCGTGCCTCCTACGGGGTCGTTTGGGGGCTGGTTTGGGTTTTCACCCTTTAACGGTCGGTTTTCAAGTCTAAGTGTGATTTTTGCAAATTATCGTCATAATCTCAAACCGGGAGACCCGGGACAACGCGGTCAGTTCCTACAAGTTACATTGGTCCCGTGTGAGGTGTTCGTGCCTCCTACGGGGTCGTTTGGGGGCTAGTTTGGGTTTTCTCCCTTTAACGGCCTGTTTTCTAGTTTAAGTGTGATTTTGGCAAATTATCGTCATACTCTCTAACCGAGAGACCCGGGACTACGCGGTCAGTTCCTACAAGTTACATTGGTCCCGTGCGTGGTGTTCGTGCCTCCTACGGGGTCGTTTGGGGGCTGGTTTGGGTTTTCAGCCTTTAACGGCCTGTTTTCAAATCTATGTGTGATTTTGGCAAATTATCGTCATCATCTGAAACCGAGAGACCCGGGACTACGCGGTCAGTTCCTACAAGTTACATTGGTCCCGTGCGAGGTGTTCGTGCCTCCTACAGGGTCGTTTGGGGGCTGGTTTGGGTTTTCACCATTTAACGGCCCGTTTTCAAGTCTAAGTGTGATTTTTGCAAATTATCGTCATAATCTCAAACCGGGAGACCCGGGACTACGCGGTCAGTTCCTACAAGTTACATTAGTCCTGTGCGAGGTGTTCGTTCCTCCTACGGGGTCGATTGGGGGTAGGTTTGGGCTTTTACCCTTTAACGACCTGTTTTCAAGTCTAAGAGTGATTTTCGCAAATTATCGTCATAATCTCATACCGGGAGACCCGGGACTACGCGGTCAGTTCCTACAAGTTACATTGGTCCCGTGTGAGGTGTTCGTGCCTCCTACGGGGTCGTTTGGGGGATAGTTTGGGTTTTCTCCCTTTAACGGCCTCTTTTCAAGTTTAAGTGTGATTTTGGCAAATTATCGTCATACTCTCTAACCGAGAGACCCGGGACTACGCGGTCAGTTCCTACAAGTTACATTGGTCTCGTGCGAGGTGTTCGTGCTTCCTACGGGGTCGTTAGGGGGCTGGTTTGGGTTTTCACCCTTTAATGGCCTATTTTCAAGTCTAAGTGTGATTTTTGAAAATTATCGTCATACTCTCTAGCCGAGAGACCCGGGACTACGCGGTCGGTTCCTACAAGTTACATTGGTCCCGTGCGAGGTGTTCGTGCCTCCTACGGGGTCGTTTGGGGGCTGGTTTGGGTTTTCACCCTTTAACGGCCCGTTTTCAAGTCTAAGTGTGATTTTTGCAAATTAATGTCATAATCTCAAACCGAGAGACCCGAGACTACGCGATCAGTTCCTACAAGTAACATTGGTCCCGTGCGAGGTGTTCGTGCCTCCTACGGGGTCGTTTGGGTGCTGGTTTGGGTTTTCACCCTTTAACGGCCCGTTTTCAAGTCTAAGTGTGATTTTTGCAAATTATCGTCATAATCTCAAGCCGGGAGACCCGGGATTACGCGGTCAGTTCCTACAAGTTACATTGGTCCCGTGCGAGGTGTTCGTGCCTCCTACGGGGTCTTTTGGGGGCTGGTTTGGGTTTTCACCCTTTAACGGCCCGTTTTCAGTGATTTTGGCAAATTATCGTCATACTCTCTAGTCGAGAGACCCGGGACTACACGGTCAGTTCCTACAAGTTACATTGGTCCCGTGCGTGGTGTTCGTGCCTCCTACGGGGTCGTTTGGAGGCTGGTTTGGGTTTTCACCTTTTAACGGCCTATTTTCAAGTCTAAGTGTGATTTCGGAAAATTATCGTCATCATCTCAAACCGAGAGACCCGGGACTACGCGGTCAGTTCCTACAAGTTACATTGGTCCCGTGCGAGGTGTTCGTGACTCCTACGGGGTCGTTTGGGGGCTGGTTTGGGTTTTCACCCTTTAACGACCCGTTTTCAAGTCTAAGTGTGATTTTTGCAAATTATCGTCATAATCTCAAACCGGGAGACCCGGGACTACGCGGTCAGTTCCTACAAGTTACATTGGTCCTGTGCGAGGTGTACGTGCCTCCTACGGGGTCGATTGGGGGTTGGTTTGGGCTTTCACCCTTTAACGACTTGTTTTCAAGTGTAAGTGTGATTTTCGCAAATTATCGTCATACTCTCTAACCGGAAGACCCGTGACTACGCGGTCAGTTCCTACAAGTTACAATGGTCCCATGCGAGGTGTTCGTGCCTCCTACGGGGTCGTTAGGGGGCTGGTTTGGGTTTTCACCCTTTAACGGCCTGTTTTCAAGTCTAAGTGTGATTTTCTCAAATTATCGTCATACTCTCTAACCGGGAGACGTGGGACTACGCGGTCAGTTCCTACAAGTTACATTGGTCACGTGCGAGGTGTTCGTGCCTCCTACGGGGTCGTTAGGGGGCTGGTTTGGGTTTTCACCCTTTAACGGGCTATTTTCAAGTCTAAGTGTGATTTTTGAAAATTATCGTCATACTCTCTAACCGAGAGACCCGGGACTACGCAGTCAGTTCCTACAAGTGACATTGGTCCCGTGCGAGGTGTTCGTGCCTCCTACGAGGTCGTTTGGGGGCTGGTTTGGGTTTTCATCCTTTAACGGCCTCTTTTCAAGTCTAAGTGTGATTTTCGCAAATTATCGTCATACTCTCTAAATGGGAGACCCGGGACTACGCGGTCAGGTCCTACAAGTTACATTGGTCCCGTGCGAGGTGTTCGTGCCTCCTACGGGGTCGTTTGGGGGTTGGTTTGGGTTTTCACCCTTTAACGGCCTGTTTTCAAGTCTAAGTGTGATTTTTGCAAATTATCGTCATAATGTCAAACCGGGAGACCCGAGACTACGTGGTCAGTTCCTGCAAGTTACATTGGTCCTGTGCGAGGTGTTCGTGCCTCCTACGGGGTCGTCTGGGGGCTGGTTTGGGTTTTCAACCTTTAACGGCCTGTTTTCAAGTCTAAGTGTGATTTTTGCAAATTAATGTCATAATCTCAAACCGAGAGACCCGAGACTAAGCGGTCAGTTCCTACAAGTTACATTGGTCCCGTGCGAGGTGTTCGTGCCTTCTACGGGGTCGTTTGGTAGCTGGTTTGGGTTTTCACCCTTTAACGGTCGGTTTTCAAGTCTAAGTGTGATTTTTGCAAATTATCGTCATAATCTCAAACCGGAAGACCCGGGACAACGCGGTCAGTTCCTACAAGTTACATTGGTCCCGTGTGAGGTGTTCGTGCCTCCTACGGGGTCGTTTGGGGGCTAGTTTGGGTTTTCTCCCTTTAACGGCCTGTTTTCAAGTTTAAGTGTGATTTTGGCAAATTATCGTCATACTCTCTAACCGAGAGACCCGGGACTACGCGGTCAGTTCCTACAAGTTACATTGGTCCCGTGCGTGGTGTTCGTGCCTCCTACGGGGTCGTTTGGTGGCTGGTTTGGGTTTTCAGCCTTTAACGGCCTGTTTTCAAATCTAAGTGTGATTTTGGCAAATTATCGTCATCATCTGAAACCGAGAGACCCGAGACTACGCGGTCAGTTCCTACAAGTTACATTGGTCCCGTGCGAGGTGTTAGTGCCTCCTACAGGGTCGTTTGGGGGCTGGTTTGGGTTTTCACCATTTAACGGCCCGTTTTCAAGTCTAAGTGTGATTTTTGCAAATTATCGTCATAATCTCAAACCGGGAGACCCGGGACTACGCGGTCAGTTCCTACAAGTTACATTAGTCCTGTGCGAGGTGTTCGTTCCTCATACGAGGTCGATTGAGGGCAGGTTTGGGTTTTCACCCTTTAACGACCTGTTTTCAAGTCTAAGAGTGATTTTCGCAAATTATCGTCATAATCTCAAACCGGGAGACCCGGGACTACGCGGTCAGTTCCTACAAGTTACATTGGTCCCGTGTGAGGTGTTCGTGCCTCCTACGGGGTCGTTTGGGGGATAGTTTGGGTTTTCTCCCTTTAACGGCCTGTTTTCAAGTTTAAGTGTGATTTTGGCAAATTATCGTCACACTCTCTAACCGAGAGACCCGGGACTACGCGGTCAGTTCCTACAAGTTACATTGGTCCCGTGCGAGGTGTTCGTGCCTCCTACGGGGTCGTTAGGGGGTTGGTTTGGGTTTTCACCCTTTAATGGCCTATTTTCAAGTCTAAGTGTGATTTTTGAAAATTATCGTCATACTCTCTAGCCGAGAGACCCGGGACTACGCGGTCAGTTCCTACAAGTTACATTGGTCCCGTGCGTGGTGTTCGTGCCTCCTACGGGGTCGTTTGGTGGCTGGTTTGGGTTTTCAGCCTTTAACGGCCTGTTTTCAAATCTAAGTGTGATTTTGGCAAATTATCGTCATCATCTGAAACCGAGAGACCCGAGACTACGCGGTCAGTTCCTACAAGTTACATTGGTCCCGTGCGAGGTGTTAGTGCCTCCTACAGGGTCGTTTGGGGGCTGGTTTGGGTTTTCACCATTTAACGGCCCGTTTTCAAGTCTAAGTGTGATTTTTGCAAATTATCGTCATAATCTCAAACCGGGAGACCCGGGACTACGCGGTCAGTTCCTACAAGTTACATTAGTCCTGTGCGAGGTGTTCGTTCCTCATACGAGGTCGATTGAGGGCAGGTTTGGGTTTTCACCCTTTAACGACCTGTTTTCAAGTCTAAGAGTGATTTTCGCAAATTATCGTCATAATCTCAAACCGGGAGACCCGGGACTACGCGGTCAGTTCCTACAAGTTACATTGGTCCCGTGTGAGGTGTTCGTGCCTCCTACGGGGTCGTTTGGGGGATAGTTTGGGTTTTCTCCCTTTAACGGCCTGTTTTCAAGTTTAAGTGTGATTTTGGCAAATTATCGTCATACTCTCTAACCGAGAGACCCGGGACTACGCGGTCAGTTCCTACAAGTTACATTGGTCCCGTGCGAGGTGTTCGTGCCTCCTACGGGGTCGTTAGGGGGCTGGTTTGGGTTTTCACCCTTTAATGGCCTATTTTCAAGTCTAAGTGTGATTTTTGAAAATTATCGTCATACTCTCTAGCTGAGAGACCCGGGACTACGCGGTCGGTTCCTACAAGTTACATTGGTCCCGTGCGAGGTGTTCGTGCCTCCTATGGGGTCGTTTGGGGGCTGGTTTGGGTTTTCACCCTTTAACGGCCCGTTTTAAAGTCTAAGTGTGATTTTTGCAAATTAATGTCATAATCTCAAACCGAGAGACCCGAGACTACGCGGTCAGTTCCTACAAGTTACATTGGTCCCGTGCGACGTGTTCGTGCCTCCTACGGGGTCGTTTGGGTGCTGGTTTGGGTTTTCACCCTTTAACGGCCCGTTTTCAAGTCTAAGTGTGATTTTCGCAAATTATCGTCATACTCTCTAACCAGGAGACCCGGGACTACGCGGTTTGTTCCTACAAGTTACATTGGTCCCGTGCGAGGTGTTCGTGTCACCTACGCGGTCGTTTGGGGGCTGGTTTGGGTTTTCACCCTTTAACGGCCTGTTTTCAAGTCTAAGTGTGATTTTCGCAAATTATCGTCATAATCTCAAACCGGGAGACACGGGACTACGCGGTCAGTTCCTACAAGTTACATTGGTCCCGTGCGAGGTGTTCGTGGCTCCTACAGGGTCGTTTGGGGGCTAGTTTGGGTTTTCACCCTTTAACGGCCTGTTTTCAAGTTTAAGTGTGATTTTGGCAAATTATCGTCATACTCTCTAACCGGGAGACCCGGGACTACGCGGTCAGTTCCTACAAGTTACATTGGTCCCGTGCGAGGTGTTCGTGTCACCTACGCGGTCGTTTGGCGGCTGGTTTGGGTTTTCAGCCTTTAACGGCCTGTTTTCAAGTCTAAGTGTGATTTCGGCAAATTATCGTCATCATATAAAACCGAGAGACCCGAGACTACGCGGTCAGTTCCTACAAGTTACATTGGTCCTGTGCGAGGTGTTCGTGCTTCCTACGGGGTCGTTTGAGGGCTGGTTTGGGTTTTCACCATTTAACGGCTTGTTTTCAAGTCTAAGTGTGATTTTCGCAAATTATCGTCATAATCTCAAACCGGGAGACCCGGGACTACGCGGTAAGTTCCTACAAGTTACATTGGTCCCGTGTGTGGTGTTCGTGCCTCCTACGGGGTCGTTTGGGGGCTGGTTTGAGTTTTCACCCTTTAACGGCCTGTTTTCAAGTATAAGTGTGATTTTTGCAAATTATCGTCATTCTCTCTAACCGGGACTACGCGGTCAGTTCCTACAAGTTACATTGGTCCCGTGCGAGGTGTTCGTGCCTCCTACGGGGTCGTTTGGGGGCTGGTTTGGGTTTTCACCCTTTAACGGTCTGTTTTCAAGTCTAAGTGTGATTTTCGCAAATTATCGTCATACTCTCTAAATGGGAGACCCAGGACTACCGTGCGAGGTGTTCGTGCCTCCTACGGGGTCGTTTGGGGGCTGGTTTGGGTTTTCACCCTTTAACGGTCTGTTTTCAAGTCTAAGTGTGATTTTCGCAAATTATCGTCATACTCTCTAAATGGGAGACCCAGGACTACCTGGTCAGTTCCTACAAGTTACATTGGTCCCGTGCAACGTTTTCGTGTCACCTACGGGGTCGTTTGGGGGCTGGTTTGGGGTTTAACCCTTTAACGGCCTGTTTTCAAGTTTAAGTGTGATTTTCGCAAATTATCGTCATACTCTCTAACCGGGAGACCTGGGACTACGCGGTCAGTTCCTACAAGTTACATTGGTCCGGTGCGAGGTGTTCGTGCCTCCTACGGGATCGTTTGGGGGCTGGTTTGGGTTTTCACCCTTTAACGGCCTATTTTCAAGTCTAAGTGTGATTTTTGAAAATTATCGTCATACTCTCTAACCGAGAGACCCGGGACTACGTGGTCAGTTCCAATATGTTACTTTGGTCCCGTGCGAGGTGTGCGTGCCCCCTACGGGGTCGTTTGGGGGCTGGTTTGGGTTTTCACCCTTTAACGGCCTGTTTTCAAGTCTAAGTGTGATTTTCGCAAATTGTCGTCATACTCTCTGAATGGGAGACCCGGGACTACGTGGTTAGTTCCTACATGTTACATTGGTCCCGTGCGAGGTGTTCGTGTCACCTACGGGGTCGTTTGGGGGCTGGTTTGGGTTTTCACCCTTTAACGGCCTGTTTTCAAGTCTAAATGTGATTTTCGCAAATTATCGTCATAATCACAAACCGGGAGACCCGGGACTACGTGGTCAGTTCCTACAAGTTACATTGGTCCCATGCGAAGTGTTCGTGCCTCCTACGGGGTCGTTTTGGGCTGGTTTGGGTTTTCACCCTTTAACGGCCTGTTTTCAAGTCTAAGTGTGATTTTTGCAAATTATCGTCATACTCTCTAACCGGGACACCCGGGACTACGCGGTCAGTTCCTACAAGTTACATTGGTCCCGTGCAAGGTGTTCGTGCCTCCTACGGGGTCTTTTGGGGGCTGGTTTGGGTTTTCACCCTTTAACGGCCTATTTTCAAGTCTAAGTGTGATTTTTGAAAATTATCGTCATACTCTCTAACCGAGAGACCCGGGACTACGCGGTCAGTTCCTACAAGTTACATTGGTCCCGTGCGAGGTGTTCGTGCCTCCTACGGGGTCGTTTGGGGGCTGGTTTGGGTTTTCACCCTTTAACGGCCTGTTTTCAAGTCTAAGTGTGATTTTCGCAAATTATCGTCATACTCTCTGAATGGGAGACCCGTGACTACGCGGTCAGTTCCTACAAGTTACATTGGTCCCGTGCGAGGTGTTCGTGTCACCTACGGGGTCGTTTGGGGGCTGGTTTGGGTTTTCACCCTTTAACGGCCTGTTTTCAAGTCTAAATGTGATTTTTGCAAATTATCGTCATAATCTCAAACCGGGAGACCCGGGACTACGTGGTCAGTTCCTACAAGTTACATTGGTCCCATGCGAAGTGTTCGTGCCTCCTACGGGGTCGTTTTGGGCTGGTTTGGGTTTTCACCCTTTAACGGCCTGTTTTCAAGTCTAAGTGTGATTTTTGCAAATTATCGTCATACTCTCTAACCGGGACACCCGGGTCTACGCGGTCAGTTCCTACAAGTTACATTGGTTCCGTGCAAGGTGTTCGTGCCTCCTACGGGGTCGTTTGGGGGCTGGTTTGGGTTTTCACCCTTTAACGGCCTGTTTTCAAGTTTAAGTGTTATTTTTGCAAATTAATGTCATAATCTCAAACCGAGAGACCCGAGACTACACGGTCAGTTTATACAAGTTACATTGGTCCCGTGCGAGGTGTTCGTGCCTCCTACGGTGTCGTTTGGGGGATGGTTTTGGTTTTCACCCATTAACGGCCTGTTTTCAAGTCTAAGTGTGATTTTTGCAAATTATCGTCATACTCTCTAACCGGGACACCCGGGACTACGCGGTTAGTTCCTACAAGTTACATTGGTCCCGTGCGAGGTGTTCGTGCCTCCTACGGGATCGTTTGGGGGTGGGTTTGGGTTTTCACCCTTTAACGGCCTGTTTTCAAGTCTAAGTGTTATTTTTGCAAATTAATGTCATAATCTCAAACTGAGAGACCCGAGACTACGCGGTCAGTTCGTACAAGTTACATTAGTCCCGTGCGAGGTGTTCGTGCCTCCTACGGGGTCGGTTGGGGGCTGGTTTGGGTTTTCACTCTTTAACGGCCTGTTTTCAAGTCTAAGTGTGATTTTCGCAAATTATCGTCATAATCTCAAACCGGGAGACCCGGAACTACGCGGTCAGTTCCTACAAGTTACATTGGTCCCGTGCGAGGTGTTCGTGTCACCTACGCGGTCGTTTGGGGGCTGGTTTGGGTTTTCACCCTTTAACGGCCTGTTTTCAAGTCTAAATGTGATTTTCGCAAATTATCGTCATAATCTCAAACCGGGAGACCCGGGAATACGCGGTCATTTCCTACATGTTACCTTGGTCCCGTGCGAGGTGTTCGTGCCTCCTACAGGGTCGTTTGGGGGCTAGTTTGGGTTTTCACCCTTTAACGGCCTGTTTCAAGTTTAAGTGTGATTTTGGCAAATTATCGTCATACTCTCTATCCGAGAGACCCGAGACTACGCGGTCAGTTCCTACAAGTTACATTGTCCCGTGCGAGGTGTTCGTGCCTCCTACGGGGTCGTTTGAGTGCTGGTTTGGGTTTTCACCCTTTCACGGCTTGTTTTCAAGTCTAAGTGTGATTTTCGCAAATTATCGTCATAATCTCAAACCGGGAGACCCGGGACTACGCGGTAAGTTCCTAAAAGTTACATTGGTCCCGTGCGAGGTGTTCGTGTCACCTACGCGGTCGTTTGGGGGCTGGTTTGGGTTTTCTCCCTTTAACGGCCTGTTTTCAAGTCTAAATGTGATTTTCGCAAATTATCGTCATAATCTCAAACCGGGAGACCCGGGACTACGCGGTCAGTTCCTACAAGTTACATTGGTCCCGTGCGAGGTGTTCGTGCCTCCTACAGGGTCGTTTGGTGGCTAGTTTGGGTTTTCACCCTTTAACGACCTGTTTTCAAGTTTAAGTGTGATTTTGGCAAATTATCGTCATACTCTCTAACCGAGAGACCCGGGACTACGGGGTCAGTTCCTACAAGTTACATTGGTCCCGTGCGAGGTGTTCGTGCCTCCTGCGGCGTCGTTTGGGGGCTGGTTTGGGTTTTCAGCCTTTAACGGCCTGTTTTCAAGTCTAAGTGTGATTTCGGCAAATTATCGTCATCATCTCAAACCGAGAGACCCGGGACTACGCGGTCAGTTCCTACAAGTTACATTGGTCCCGTGCAAGGTGTTCGTGCTTCCTACGGGTTGTTTGGGGGCTGGTTTGGGTTTTCACCCTTTAACGGACCGTTTTTAAGTCTAAGTGTGATTTTTGCAAATTATCGTCATAATCTCAAACCAGGAGACCCGGGACTACGCGGTCAGTTCGTACAAGTTACATTGGTCCTGTGCGAGGTGTTTGTTCCTACTACGGGGTCGATTGGGGGATGGTTTGGGCTTTCACCCTTTAACTACCTGTTTTCAAGTCTAAGTGTGATTTTCGCAAATTATCGTCATACTCTCTAACCGGGAGACCCGTGATTACGCGGTCAGTTCCTACAAGTTACAATGGTCCCCTGCGAGGTGTTCGTGCCTCCTACGGGGTCGTTAGGGGGCTGGTTTGGGTTTTCACCGTTTAACGGCCCATTTTTAAGTCTAAGTGTGATTTTTGCAAATTATCGTCATAATCTCAAACCGGGAGACCCGGGACTACGCGGTCAGTTCGTACAAGTTACATTGGTCCTGTGCGAGGTGTTCGTGCCTCCTACAGGGTCGATTGGGGGCTGGTTTGGGCTTTCACCCTTTAACTACCTCTTTTCAAGTCTAAGTGTGATTTTCGCAAATTATCGTCATACTCTCTAACCGGGAGACCCGAGACTACGCGGTCAGTTCCTACAAGTTACATTGGTCCCGTGCGAGGTGTTCGTGCCTCCTGCGGCGTCGTTTGGCGGTTGGTTTGGGTTTTCAGCCTTTAACGGCCTGTTTTCAAGTCTAAGTGTGATTTCGGCAAATTATCGTCATCATCTCAAACCGAGAGACCCGGGGCCACGCGGTCAGTTCCTACAAGTTACATTGGTCCCGTGCAAGGTGTTCGTGCTTCCTACGGGGTCGTTTGGGGGCTGGTTTGGGTTTTCACCCTTTAACGACCCGTTTTTAAGTGTAAGTGTGATTTTTGCAAATCATCGTCATAATCTCAAACCGGGAGACCCGGGACTACGCGGTCAGTTCGTACTAGTTGCATTGGTCCTGTGCGAGGTGTTCGTGCCTCCTACGGGGTCGATTGGGGGCTGGTTTGGGTTTTCACTCTTTAACGGCCTGTTTTCAAGTTTAAGTGTTATTTTTGCAAATTAATGTCATAATCTCAAACCGAGAGACCCGAGACTACGCGGTCAGTTCCTACAAGTTACATTGGTCCCGTGCGAGGTCTTCGTGCCTCCTACGGTGTCGTTTGGGGGCTGGTTTTGGTTTTCACCCATTAACGGCCTGTTTTCAAGTCTAAGTGTGATTTTTGCAAATTATCGTCATACTCTCTAACCGGGACACCCGGGACTACGCGGTTAGTTCCTACAAGTTACATTGGTCCCGTGCGAGGTGTTCGTGCCTCCTACGGGATCGTTTGGGGGTGGGTTTGGGTTTTCACCCTTTAACGGCCTGTTTTCAAGTCTAAGTGTTATTTTTGCAAATTAATGTCATAATCTCAAACCGAGAGACCCGAGACTACGCGGTCAGTTCCTACAAGTTACATTGGTCCCGTGCGAGGTGTTCGTGTCACCTACGGGGTCGTTTGGGGGCTGGTTTGGGTTTTCACTCTTTAACGGCCTGTTTTCAAGTCTAAATGTGATTTTCGCAAATTATCGTCATAATCTCAAACCGGGAGACCCGGGACTACGTGGTCAGTTCCTACAAGTTACATTGGTCCCATGCGAGGTGTTCGTGCGTCCTACGGGGTCGTTTGGGGGCTGGTTTGGGTTTTCAACCTTTAACGGCTTGTTCCTACAAGTTACATTGGTCCCGTGCGAGGTGTTCGTGTCACCTACGGGGTCGTTTGGGGGCTGGTTTGGGTTTTCACTCTTTAACGGCCTGTTTTCAAGTCTAAATGTGATTTTCACAAATTATCGTCATAATCTCAAACCGGGAGACCCGGGACTACGTGGTCAGTTCCTACAAGTTACATTGGTCCCATGCGAGGTGTTCGTGCCTCCTACGGGGTCGTTTGGGGGCTGGTTTGAGTTTTCACCCTTTAACGGCCTGTTTTCAAGTCTAAGTGTGATTTTTGGAAATTATCGTCATACTCTCTAACCGGGACACCCGGGACTACGCGGTCAGTTCCTACAAGTTACATTGGTCCCGTGCGAGGTGTTCGTGCGTCCTACGGGGTCGTTTGGGGGCTGGTTTGGGTTTTCAACCTTTAACGGCTTGTTTTCAAGTCTAAGTGTGATTTTTGCAAATTAATGTCATAATCTCAAACCGAGAGACCCGGGACTACGCGGTCAGTTCCTACAAGTTACATTGGTCCCGTGCGAGGTGTTCGTGCTTCCTACGAGGTCGTTTGGGGGCTGGTTTGGGTTTTCACCCTTTAACGGCCCGTTTTTAAGTCTAAGTGTGATTTTTGCAAATTATCGTCATAATCTCAAACCGGGAGACCCGGGACTACGCGGTGAGTTCGTACAAGTTACATTGGTCCGGTGCGAGGTGTTCGTGCCTCCTACGGGGTTGATTGGGGGCTGGTTTGGGCTTTCACCCTTTAACTACCTGTTTTCAAGTCTAAGTGTGATTTTAGCAAATTATCGTCATACTCTCTAACCGGGAGACCCATGACTACGCGGTCAGTTTCTACAAGTTACATTGGTTCGGTGCGAGGTGTTCGTGCCTCCTATTGGTTCGTTAGGGCGCTGGTTTGGGTTTTCACCCTTTAATGGCCTATTTTCAAGTCTAAGTGTGATTTTCGCAAATTATCGTCATGCTCTCTAATCGGGACACCCGGGACTACGCGGTCAGTTCCTACAAGTTACATTGCTCCCGTACGAGGTGTTCGTGCCTCCTACGGGGTCGTTTGGGTCCTGGTTTGGGTTTTCACCCTTTAACGACCCGTTTTCAAGTCTAAGTATACTCTCTAACCGGGAGACCCGTGACTACGCGGTCAGTTCCTACAAGTTACAATGGTCCCGTGCGAGGTGTTCGTGCCTCCTACGGAGTCGTTAGGGGGCTTGTTTGGGTTTTCACCCTTTAACGGGCTATTTTCAAGTCTAAGTGTGATTTTTGAAAATTATCGTCATACTCTCTAACCGAGAGACCCGGGACTACGCAGTCAGTTCCTACAAGTGACATTGGTCCCGTGCGAGGTGTTCGTGCCTCCTACGGGGTCGTTTGGGGGCTGGTTTGGGTTTTCATCCTTTAACGGCCTCTTTTCAAGTCTAAGTGTGATTTTCGCAAATTATCGTCATACTCTCTAAATGGGAGACCCGGGACTACGCGGTCAGTTTCTACAAGTTACATTGGTCCCGTGCGAGGTGTTCGTGCCTCCTACGGGTTCGTTAGGGCGCTGGTTTGGGTTTTCACCCTTTAATGGCCTATTTTCAAGTCTAAGTGTGATTTTCGCAAATTATCGTCATGCTCTCTAATCGGGACACCCGGGACTACGCGGTCAGTTCCTACAAGTTACATTGCTCCCGTACGAGGTGTTCGTGCCTCCTACGGGGTCGTTTGGGTCCTGGTTTGGGTTTTCACCCTTTAACGACCCGTTTTCAAGTCTAAGTATACTCTCTAACCGGGAGACCCGTGACTACGCGGTCAGTTCCTACAAGTTACAATGGTCCCGTGCGAGGTGTTCGTGCCTCCTACGGAGTCGTTAGGGGGCTTGTTTGGGTTTTCACCCTTTAACGGGCTATTTTCAAGTCTAAGTGTGATTTTTGAAAATTATCGTCATAATCTCAAACCGGAAGACCCGGGACAACGCGGTCAGTTCCTACAAGTTACATTGGTCCCGTGCGAGGTGTTCGTGCCTCCTACGGGGTCGTTTGGGGGCTGGTTTGGGTTTTCATCCTTTAACGGCCTCTTTTCAAGTCTAAGTGTGATTTTCGCAAATTATCGTCATACTCTCTAAATGGGAGACACGGGACTACGCGGTCAGGTCCTACAAGTTACATTGGTCCCGTGCGAGGTGTTCGTGCCTCCTACGGGGTCGTTAGGGCGCTGGTTTGGGTTTTCACCCTTTAATGGCCTATTTTCAAGTCTAAGTGTGATTTTAGAAAATTATCGTCATACTCTCTAACTGAGAGACCCGGGACTACGCAGTCAGTTCCTACAAGCTACATTGGTCCCGTGCGGGGTGTTCGTGCCTCCTACGGGGTCGTTTGGGGGATGGTTTGGGTTTTCACCATTTAACGGCCTGTTTTCAAGTCTAAGTGTGATTTTCGCAAATTATCGTCATACTCTCTAAATGGGAGACCTGGGACTACGCGGTCAGTTCCTACAAGTTACATTGGTCCCGTGCGAGGTGTTCGTGTCACCTACGGGGTCGTTTGGGGGCTGGTTTGGGTTTTCACTCTTTAACGGCCTGTTTTCAAGTCAAAATGTGATTTTCGCAAATTATCGTCATAATCTCAAACCGGGAGACCCGGGACTACGTGGTCAGTTCCTACAAGTTACATTGGTCCCATGCGAGGTGTTCGTGCCTCCTACGGGGTCGTTTGGGGGCTGGTTTGGGTTTTCACCCTTTAACGGCCTGTTTTCAAGTCTAAGTGTGATTTTTGGAAATTATCGTCATACTCTCTAACGAGGACACCCGGGACTACGCGGTCAGTTCCTATAAGTTACATTGGTCCCGTGCGAGGTGTTCGTGCGTCCTACGGGGTCGTTTGGGGGCTGGTTTGGGTTTTCAACCTTTAACGGCCTGTTTTCAAGTCTAAGTGTCATTTTTGCAAATTAATGTCATAATCTCAAACCGAGAGCCCCGAGAATAAGAGGTCAGTTCCTACAAGTTACATTGGTCCCGTGCGAGGTGTTCGTGCCTCCTACGGGGTCGTTTGGGGGCTGGTTTGGGTTTTCTCCCTTTAACGGTCGGTTTTCAAGTCTAAGTGTGATTTTGGCAAATTATCGTCATAATCTCAACCGGGAGACCCGGGACAACGCGGTCAGTTCCTACAAGTTACATTGGTCCCGTGTGAGGTGTTCGTGCCTCCTACGGGGTCGTTTGGGGGCTAGTTTGGGTTTTCAGCCTTTAACGGCCTGTTTTCAAGTTTAAGTGTGATTTTGGCAAATTATCGTCATACTCTCTAACCGAGAGACCCGGGACTACGCGGTCAGTTCCTACAAGTTACATTGGTCCCGTGCGTGGTGTTCGTGCCTCCTACGGGGTCGTTTGGGGGCTGGTTTGGGTTTTCAGCCTTTAACGGCCTGTTTTCAAATCTATGTGTGATTTTGGCAAATTATCGTCATCATCTGAAACTGAGAGACCCGGGACTACGCGGTCAGTTCCTACAAGTTACATTGGTCCCGTGCGAGGTGTTCGTGCCTCCTACAGGGTCGTTTGGGGGCTGGTTTGGGTTTTCACCATTTAACGGCCCGTTTTCAAGTCTAAGTGTGATTTTTGCAAATTATCGTCATAATCTCAAACCGGGAGACCCGGGACTACGCGGTCAGTTCCTACAAGTTACATTAGTCCTGTGCGAGGTGTTCGTTCCTCCTACGGGGTCGATTGGGGGCAGGTTTGGGCTTTTACCCTTTAACGACCTGTTTTCAAGTCTAAGAGTGATTTTCGCAAATTATCGTCATAATCTCATACCGGGAGACCCGGGACTACGCGGTCAGTTCCTACAAGTTACATTGGTCCCGTGTGAGGTGTTCGTGCCTCCTACGGGGTCGTTTGGGGGATAGTTTGGGTTTTCTCCCTTTAACGGCCTGTTTTCAAGTTTAAGTGTGATTTTGGCAAATTATCGTCATACTCTCTAACCGAGAGACCCGGGACTACGCGGTCAGTTCCTACAAGTTACATTGGTCCCGTGCGAGGTGTTCGTGCCTCCTACGGGGTCGTTAGGGGGCTGGTTTGGGTTTTCACCCTTTAATGGCCTATTTTCAAGTCTAAGTGTGATTTTTGAAAATTATCGTCATACTCTCTAGCCGAGAGACCCGGGACTACGCGGTCGGTTCCTACAAGTTACATTGGTACCGTGCGAGGTGTTCGTGCCTCCTACGGGGTCGTTTGGGGGCTGGTTTGGGTTTTCACCCTTTAACGGCCCGTTTTCAAGTCTAAGTGTGATTTTTGCAAATTAATGTCATAATCTCAAACCGAGAGACCCGAGACTACGCGGTCAGTTCCTACAAGTTACATTGGTCCCGTGCGAGGTGTTCTTGCCTCTACGGGGTCGTTTGGGTGCTGGTTTGGGTTTTCACCCTTTAACGGCCCGTTTTCAAGTCTAAGTGTGATTTTTGCAAATTATCGTCATAATCTCAAGCCGGGAGACCCGGGACTACGCGGTCAGTTCCTACAAGTTACATTGGTCCCGTGCGAGGTGTTCGTGCCTCCTACGGGGTCTTTTGGGGGCTGGTTTGGGTTTTCACCCTTTAACGGCCCGTTTTCTGTGATTTTGGTAAATTATCGTCATACTCTCTAGTCGAGAGACCCGGGACTACACGGTCAGTTCCTACAAGTTACATTGGTCCCGTGCGTGGTGTTCGTGCCTCCTACGGGGTCGTTTGGAGGCTGGTTTGGGTTTTCACCTTTTAACGGCCTATTTTCAAGTCTAAGTGTGATTTCGGAAAATTATCGTCATCATCTCAAACCGGGAGACCCGGGACTACGCGGTCAGTTCCTACAAGTTACATTGGTCCCGTGCGAGGTGTTCGTGACTCCTACGGGGTCGTTTGGGGGCTGGTTTGGGTTTTCACCCTTTAACGACCCGTTTTCAAGTCTAAGTGTGATTTTTGCAAATTATCGTCATAATCTCAAACCGGGAGACCCGGGACTACGCGGTCAGTTCCTACAAGTTACATTAGTCATGTGCGAGGTGTTCGTTCCTCCTACGGGGTCGATTGGGGGCTGGTTTGGGCTTTCACCCTTTAACGACTTGTTTTCAAGTCTAAGTGTGATTTTCGCAAATTATCGTCATACTCTCTAACCGGGAGACCCGGGACTACGCGGTCAGTTCCTATAAGTTACATTGGTCCCGTGCGAGGTGTTCGTGCCTCCTACGGGGTCGTTAGGGCGCTGGTTTGGGTTTTCACCCTTTAATGTCCTATTTTCAAGTCTAAGTGTGATTTTAGAAAATTATCGTCATACTCTCTAACTGAGAGACCCGGGACTACGCAGTCAGTTCCTATAAGCTACATTGGTCCCGTGCGGGGTGTTCGTGCCTCCTACGGGGTCGTTTGGGGGATGGTTTGGGTTTTCACCATTTAACGGCCTGTTTTCAAGTCTAAGTGTGATTTTCGCAAATTATCGTCATACTCTCTAAATGGGAGACCTGGGACTACGCGGTCAGTTCCTACAAGTTACATTGGTCCCGTGCGAGGTGTTCGTGTCACCTACGGGGTCGTTTGGGGGCTGGTTTGGGTTTTCACTCTTTAACGGCCTGTTTTCAAGTCAAAATGTGATTTTCGCAAATTATCGTCATAATCTCAAACCGAGAGACCCGGGACTACGTGGTCAGTTCCTACAAGTTACATTGGTCCCATGCGAGGTGTTCGTGCCTCCTACGGGGTCGTTTGGGGGCTGGTTTGGGTTTTCACCCTTTAACGGCCTGTTTTCAAGTCTAAGTGTGATTTTTGGAAATTATCGTCATACTCTCTAACGAGGACACCCGGGACTACGCGGTCAGTTCCTATAAGTTACATTGGTCCCGTGCGAGGTGTTCGTGCGTCCTACGGGGTCGTTTGGGGGCTGGTTTGGGTTTTCAACCTTTAACGGCCTGTTTTCAAGTCTAAGTGTGATTTTTGCAAATTAATGTCATAATCTCAAACCGAGAGACCCGAGAATAAGAGGTCAGTTCCTACAAGTTACATTGGTCCCGTGCGAGGTGTTCGTGCCTCCTACGGGGTCGTTTGGGGGCTGGTTTGGGTTTTCACCCTTTAACGGTCGGTTTTCAAGTCTAAGTGTGATTTTTGCAAATTATCGTCATAATCTCAACCGGGAGACCCGGGACAACGCGGTCAGTTCCTACAAGTTACATTGGTCCCGTGTGAGGTGTTCGTGCCTCCTACGGGGTCGTTTGGGGGCTAGTTTGGGTTTTCTCCCTTTAACGTCCTGTTTTCAAGTTTAAGTGTGATTTTGGCAAATTATCGTCATACTCTCTAACCGAGAGACCCGGGACTACGCGGTCAGTTCCTACAAGTTACATTGGTCCCGTGCGTGGTGTTCGTGCCTCCTACGGGGTTGTTTGGGGGCTGGTTTGGGTTTTCAGCCTTTAACGGCCTGTTTTCAAATCTATGTGTGATTTTGGCAAATTATCGTCATCATCTGAAACTGAGAGACCCGGGACTACGCGGTCAGTTCCTACAAGTTACATTGGTCCCGTGCGAGGTGTTCGTGCCTCCTACAGGGTCGTTTGGGGGCTGGTTTGGGTTTTCACCATTTAACGACCCGTTTTCAAGTCTAAGTGTGATTTTTGCAAATTATCGTCATAATCTCAAACCGGGAGACCCGGGACTACGCGGTCAGTTCCTACAAGTTACATTAGTCCTGTGCGAGGTGTTCGTTCCTCCTACGGGGTCGATTGGGGGCAGGTTTGGGCTTTTACCCTTTAACGACCTGTTTTCAAGTCTAAGAGTGATTTTCGCAAATTATCGTCATAATCTCATACCGGGAGACCCGGGACTACGCGGTCAGTTCCTACAAGTTACATTGGTCCCGTGTGAGGTGTTCGTGCCTCCTACGGGGTCGTTTGGGGGATAGTTTGGGTTTTCTCCCTTTAACGGCCTGTTTTCAAGTTTAAGTGTGATTTTGGCAAATTATCGTCACACTCTCTAACCGAGAGACCCGGGACTACGCGGTCAGTTCCTACAAGTTACATTGGTCCCGTGCGAGGTGTTCGTGCCTCCTACGGGGTCGTTAGGGGGTTGGTTTGGGTTTTCACCCTTTAATGGCCTATTTTCAAGTCTAAGTGTGATTTTTGAAAATTATCGTCATACTCTCTAGCCGAGAGACCCGGGACTACGCGGTCGGTTCCTACAAGTTACATTGGTCCCGTGCGAGGTGTTCGTGCCTCCTACGGGGTCGTTTGGGGGCTGGTTTGGGTTTTCACCCTTTAACGGCCCGTTTTCAAGTCTAAGTGTGATTTTTGCAACTTAATGTCATAATCTCAAACCGAGAGACCCGAGACTACGCGGTCAGTTCCTACAAGTTACATTGGTCCCGTGCGAGGTGTTCGTGCCTCCTACGGGGTCGTTTGGGTGCTGGTTTGGGTTTTCACCCTTTAACGGCCCGTTTTCAAGTCTAAGTGTGATTTTTGCAAATTATCGTCATAATCTCAAGCCGGGAGACCCGAGACTACGCGGTCAGTTCCTACAAGTTACATTGGTCCCGTGCGAGGTGTTCGTGCCTCCTACGGGGTCTTTTGGGGGCTGGTTTGGGTTTTCACCCTTTAACGGCCCGTTTTCTGTGATTTTGGCAAATTATCGTCATACTCTCTAGTCGAGAGACCCGGGACTACAGGGTCAGTTCCTACAAGTTACATTGGTCCCGTGCGTGGTGTTCGTGCCTCCTACGGGGTCGTTTGGAGGCTGGTTTGGGTTTTCATCTTTTAACGGCCTATTTTCAAGTCTAAGTGTGATTTCGGAAAATTATCGTCATCATCTCAAACCGAGAGACCCGGGACTACGCGGTCAGTTCCTACAAGTTACATTGGTCCCGTGCGAGGTGTTCGTGACTCCTACGGGGTCGTTTGGGGGCTGGTTTGGGTTTTCACCCTTTAACGACCCGTTTTCAAGTCTAAGTGTGATTTTTGCAAATTATCGTCATAATCTCAAACCGGGAGACCCGGGACTACGCGGTCAGTTCCTACAAGTTACATTGGTCCTGTGCGAGGTGTTCGTGCCTCCTACGGGGTCGATTGGGGGCTGGTTTGGGCTTTCACCCTTTAACGACTTGTTTTCAAGTCTAAGTGTGATTTTCGCAAATTATCGTCATACTCTCTAACCGGGAGACCCGTGACTACGCGGTCAGTTCCTACAAGTTACAATGGTCCTATGCGAGGTGTTCGTGCCTCCTACGGGGTCGTTAGGGGGCTGGTTTGGGTTTTCACCCTTTAACGGCCTGTTTTCAAGTCTAAGTGTGATTTTCTCAAATTATCGTCATACTCTCTAACCGGGAGATGTGGGACTACGTGGTCAGTTCCTACAAGTTACATTGGTCCCGTGCGAGGTGTTCGTGCCTCCTACGGGGTCGTTAGGGGGCTGGTTTGGGTTTTCACCCTTTAACGGGCTATTTTCAAGTCTAAGTGTGATTTTTGAAAATTATCGTCATACTCTCTAACCGAGAGACCCGGGACTACGCAGTCAGTTCCTACAAGTGACATTGGTCCCGTGCGAGGTGTTCGTGCCTCCTACGGGGTCGTTTGGGGGCTGGTTTGGGTTTTCATCCTTTAACGGCCTCTTTTCAAGTCTAAGTGTGATTTTCGCAAATTATCGTCATACTCTCTAAATGGGAGACCCGGGACTACGCGGTCAGGTCCTACAAGTTACATTGGTCCCGTGCGAGGTGTTCGTGCCTCCTATGGGGTCGTTTGGGGGTTGGTCTGGGTTTTCACCCTTTAACGGCCTGTTTTCAAGTCTAAGTGTGATTTTTGCAAATTATCGTCATAATGTCAAACCGGGAGACCCGAGACTACGCGGTCAGTTCCTGCAAGTTACATTGGTCATGTGCGAGGTGTTCGTGCCTCCTACGGGGTCGTTTGGGGGCTGGTTTGGGTTTTCATCCTTTAACGGCCTGTTTTCAAGTCTAAGTGTGATTTTTGCAAATTAATGTCATAATCTCAAACCGAGAGACCCGAGACTAAGCGGTCAGTTCCTACAAGTTACATTGGTCCCGTGCGAGGTGTTCGTGCCTCCTACGGGGTCGTTTGGCGGCTGGTTTGGGTTTTCACCCTTTAACGGTCGGTTTTCAAGTCTAAGTGTGATTTTTGCAAATTATCGTCATAATCTCAAACCGGGAGACCCGGGACAACGCGGTCAGTTCCTACAAGTTACATTGGTCCCGTGTGAGGTGTTCGTGCCTCCTACGGGGTCGTTTGGGGGCTAGTTTGGGTTTTCTCCCTTTAACGGCCTGTTTTCAAGTTTAAGTGTGATTTTCGCAAATTATCGTCATACTCTCTAACCGGGAGACCCGGGACTACGCGGTCAGTTCCTACAAGTTACATTGGTCCCGTGCGTGGTGTTCGTGCCTCCTACGGGGTCGTTTGGGGGCTGGTTTGGGTTTTCAGCCTTTAACGGCCTGTTTTCAAATCTAAGTGTGATTTTGGCAAATTATCGTCATCATCTGAAACCGAGAGACCCGGGACTACGCGGTCAGTTCCTACAAGTTACATTGGTCCCGTGCGAGGTGTTAGTGCCTCCTACGGGGTCGTTTGGGTGCTGGTTTGGGTTTTCACCATTTAACGGCCCGTTTTCAAGTCTAAGTGTGATTTTTGCAAATTATCGTCATAATCTCAAACCGGGAGACCCGGGACTACGCGGTCAGTTCCTACAAGTTACATTAGTCCTGTGCGAGGTGTTCGTTCCTCCTACGGGGTCGATTGGGGGCTGGTTTGGGCTTTCACCCTTTAACGACTTGTTTTCAAGTCTAAGTGTGATTTTCAAAAATTATCGTCATACTCTCTAACCGGGAGACCCGTGACTACGCGGTCAGTTCCTACAAGTTACAATGGTCCCATGCGAGGTGTTCGTGCCTCCTACGGGGTCGTTAGGGGGCTGGTTTGGGTTTTCACCCTTTAACGGCCTGTTTTCAAGTCTAAGTGTGATTTTCTCAAATTATCGTCATACTCTCTAACCGGGAGACGTGGGACTACGCGGTCAGTTCCTACAAGTTACATTGGTCCCGTGCGAGGTGTTCGTACCTCCTACGGGGTCGTTAGGGGGCTGGTTTGGGTTTTCACCCTTTAACGGGCTATTTTCAAGTCTAAGTGTGATTTTTGAAAATTATCGTCATACTCTCTAACCGAGAGACCCGGGACTACGCAGTCAGTTCCTACAAGTGACATTGGTCCCGTGCGAGGTGTTCGTGCCTCCTACGGGGTCGTTTGGGGGCTGGTTTGGGTTTTCATCCTTTAACGGCCTCTTTTCAAGTCTAAGTGTGATTTTCGCAAATTATCGTCATACTCTCTAAATGGGAGACCCGGGACTACGCGGTCAGGTCCTACAAGTTACATTGGTCCCGTGCGAGGTGTTCGTGCCTTCTACGGGGTCGTTTGGGGGCTGGTCTGGGTTTTCACCCTTTAACGGCCTGTTTTCAAGTCTAAGTGTGATTTTTGCAAATTTTCGTCATAATGTCAAACCGGGAGACCCGAGACTACGCGGTCAGTTCCTGCAAGTTACATTGGTCCTGTGCGAGGTGTTCGTGCCTCCTACGGGGTCGTTTGGGGGCTGGTTTGGGTTTTAACCCTTTAACGGTCTGTTTTCAAGTCTAAGTGTGATTTTCGCAAATTATCGTCATACTCTCTAAATGGGAGACCCGGGACTACGCGGTCAGTTCATACACGTTACATTGGTCCCGTGCGAGGTGTTCGTGCCTCCTGCGGGGTCGTTTGGGGGCTGGTCTGGGTTTTCACCCTTTAACGGCCTGTTTTCAAGTCTAAGTGTGATTTTCGCAAATTATCGTCATAATCTCTAACTGGGAGACCCGAGACTACGCGGTCAGTTCCTGCAAGTTTCATTGGTCTCGTCATAATCTCAAACCGGGAGACCCGAGACTACGCGGTCAGTTCCTACAAGTTTCATTGGTCCCGTGCGAGGTGTTCGTGCCTCCTACGGGGTCGTTTGGGGGCTGGTCTGGGTTTTCACCCTTTAACGGCCTGTTTTCAAGTCTAAGTACGGGGTCGTTTGGGGGCTGGTTTGGGTTTTCACGCTTTAACGGTCTGTTTTCAAGTCTAAGTGTGATTTTTGCAAATTATCATCATACTCTCAAACCGGGAGACCCGGGACAACGCGGTCAGTTCCTACAAGTTGCATTGGTCCCGTGCGAGGTGTTCGTGCCTCCTACGGGGTCGTAATTGGTCCCGATTTTCACACAACTAATGCTTTTTGCTTTGTGACTTCAAATAATAAGTAAATATTCTTATAGAGTTTCTCATAGTTGAGCCAATTACATCTTGATTAATAGCATATTATCACGTAACTTTAATTTTACTTCCATAACAAAACTTCAAATATGAAAACACCTAATTAAAAAAAAGTGTTAAACCATATTACCATATATACACTAAAGGACACGCATATATAAAGTACTGCACATATATAAAACTATATATCTTATTAGAAGTAAAATATAATACTGGAGTTTTACCTGTCCAGTAGCGAGTTTGTGGGATTCTGCATGTGAAAGTTACATTACTTGTAATTCCTTGGCCTTGGCCTTGCTCTGAAGCTACTTTTACATATAAACTGCTAATATCCTGACCTACAATACGTTAATGTGATCAAAATTAACCAGAGAATAAACTAGAAAGAAGTCAAGTCCAAAGGGTATGAACAATAAGCTTACATTTGTATCCATGCTAACGAAATCCTTAGCACAAGTGAACAGTCCAAATGGATGCTAACTACATCATTATATATAATTCAATTACAGAAACTTATTGAATGGTTTCTCACTGGACAATAAAAAAAAATAAAGAAAAATTCCATATAGTGAATACTTACTTACAGTTATTGATATGCTCCCAAGCCCTCGGTGATTGCTCACAACAACATTCCGGCTTTGGCACTATTTCATCAACCAAACATAGAGCTAATTAATTTAAAGTGTATAATTACATGTATATACATACATGTGCAAATATACATATTCATACCAATCAAAAGCTGATCTTTAGTGCACTTCTTCCCTTCCACCTTCAAGTACACACACTATGTGCACGCACACATATATGCATAAACAATCAATTCATTGATGAGACACTAAGGTGTTAAAATGACAATATACAAACATATATACACACACACACACACACACACACATACGCGTATTGGTAATTAATTCTAATTCTAATTATAAAATTCTCTATAGACCTTTATTTCTCATTTTTTTCCCTAAAGTTTTAGTGAAATAATCTCATTTTTATTTCATTTCCACCCTTCCAGCTCCAAATCTACACACAGACAATCAACTCATCAACGAGACACAGGGCTGTAAAAAGGAAAACATAACAACACACATTGCGTTTTGGCAATTAATATTCTGATTTTTCCTCAAGCTTCAATGACAAAAATGCTATATGTATTTCATTTCTTCCCTACCAACTCCACATACATGAACAATCAATTCATCAACAAGTCACAAAGGAGTTAAAAGAAAATCTATAATCACACACACATATATATATACACATACACAAGTGTACGCATCCTGACGATTGAAATACCTGTGTTGGTTTTATTTCATAAATATTGTGGATGATGGAGGTGACAGTGAGGATGAGCGCCGGGTAGTGTGGATCGTGGAGTATGGACAGTGGCAGCCCAGGATTTTTGGTAAGGGGGGTGCGAAAGTTTTCAAGCAATGTCGGGGGTTTGGGGGTGGTAGGCCCCGCGACGATCTTTTTAGGTTTAACATTGATATTATCATAAAAAATTACTTTAGCATTGAAAACCTATGTAGCACGGACACGGGTGTTGTGTCCGACACGACACGGACACGCCGACACGGCAAATCTAAAAAAATTAGGACACGACACGGCAGGGACACGGTATTAAATAAATATTTTTTATAATTATTTTTATATATAAAAAATATGAAATATCACATTAATACTAATCTCATACTAAGAACAACATTAAACATATAAGCATTAAGAGTATTAAATTCATTCTACACATCAAACATCACAATGATACTAACTCCCATACTAATAATAACAATCAAAATGCATATGGCTAATGCAATTTATTGATCAAGAGATTAAAAAAAAAAGAATAAACAGGTGGGAAAAAGGACAAAAAAACATATGTTTCCTGCCCCCTTCTTTTTAAAGTTATTATATATTTATGTCAGCCGTGTCCCTTGCGTGTCCAATTATTTTTAAATGCCTTTTAAGCCCGACACGCCACGTGGCGTGTCGGACACGTGTCCCAGCCGTGTCCCTTGCGTGTCCGGGTCCTTCGAGTGTCCGACACTCGTACGCGGCCTTCGGAGAAGTGTCCGTGCTTCATAGTTGAAAACTAACTGAAAAATTAACATTGAAATTTGAAATGTCTCCTAAATATTTCTATCATTTCCCTAAATACTAAATTGGACATAAATAGACACGATAACCCGAATAAAAATACGATTAACACGACAAGACACGATAACATGACTAACACGACTCATAATTATGGCACGATACGAACACGACATATCGTGTCAATTTCGAGTCAATTTCACGTCGTTTCGTAGCGTCTCTTCGTTTCGTCTCTAAAATTGTTGCCCCTACTAAATACGATAGCCCTAAATATTGAATAGAAAAATACAATACCCCTAATTTCTAACATTGAACAAAAAATACCACTAAATATTTCTAACATTTAATTTGAGAAAAAAATACTCCTAAGAATGAACAGTGTTAATTTCCTAAATATTTACAAATGAACACAAAAGTACTCCTAACATTAAATGATTTAGATTCAGACTTGTAATTGAATCAAATGAAAGAAATTTAGAAAATAAACCTGGAGTGGAGATTGCTGTCGGAAGTTTGGTTGCCATTTAGATCATATCCTAACTGGAGTGGAGGCTGCCATTTAGATTCAGACACTAATTTTGTTTAGTTCCTCTTTTAGGTATAACACCCTCACCCACTTCTCTCTTTTTAGGTGGAGAAACTCTCGGAGATACACAAGAGCGAGGGTCGGTTTGAAGATGCGATAAACAGGCGGCAGCGGTTTGAAGCAGCGGTTTGAAGCTGATGACAACAGGTGGGAGGCTGCGATGAAGGCGGCGGCGGGAGGCTGCGATGAAGGCGGCGGGGGTAGCTTCGATCGGGTCGCCGGGTAGTGTGGAATGGGGAGTCGCCGGATAGAGAGAGAGAGAGAGAGGGAGATTTAGTCTCTTGAAAAAAATAAAGATTGTCTCTTGAAATTTTGGTACCCCCCTAAAATTTTTGGGTGTTATTTTTTTAATGAAGTGTACTCATATTTGGCACGGTTTAGAACCGTTTCAGAATTTGATACTGTTTTAAACCGTGCCAGAATCTCCTTCCCTCAGCGTGCCAGATTAGCATTTTTGGTGTAGTGAGTTCACTCTCTTATACCCCCGTGATTGCATGTGCACTCAATAAAAGTCAAATCGGTAAAGAAATCAATCTCCAGCTTGTTAGCTGGGGTGAAAGCCCCCGTGACGCTTTTATCCTGCTTCTTTCTTGGCAGAGTTAGCAGAGAAGGGGAAAGCAGAGAAGGGGAAAGCAGGCAGTAGTGGGTCTTGAAATGTGTTTAGAGAACCAGCCGAGAAGAAAAGAAGCTACCTTGATATTCAAAAGAAACTTAGGCCAAGACAAGCCCGTGGCAAGAGCCCCTCGGCAGGAGTGCAAGTACCGGTATTCAACTGCCTCTTCTGACTGATCCGACTGTGCTATACCCCCATCTGATTCAGAAAGTAGAGTGGTCAAAGCCCTAGTTGTGGAAGGTGGGAATATATATCTTCCTTTTTGCTGCCCACGAGTGGGCCTTCGGTTCCAGGTCCGAATGATGGTGAACCAGTAAGAGATTAATGAAAAACAAGACTTCTCAGTTTGAACTAAAAGAAAGTAGTTGAAACCCCAAACCAAAGGGCGGCAGACCCGACGTGACTGACAGAGAAGCCAACGTTAATATCAGGCCTCTCAATCTACTTACTGCAGCCAAGGAAGAAAAAGTACTGCTTCTGGGACCACGATATGCACCACCAGGGGCTGTTTTTCCGACAGGAGTTTGATACATTGACTCCTCTACCGGTAAGCTTGTTCTTCTGGAGTCAACTGAATGACCAACGCATCGGTTGCTTCCACTTGTGGCCTTCTTCGACCATTTTGAAACAGTAAGTTTCAAAGAACCCCCAAGACGAAACAACGCACTCTCGACGGACCTGATGGTAAAATTATGAATTTTTGTCTCTTGGGTGTTGGAAAGGGTATGATCAAAGCTGTCAAATCACGTCTCTTATCGAAAACCGTATGAATCACTTATTGTGTATGATGATAATGTACAAAATAAATTAATAAATAAATATATACAGAGAACATTATTATAAATAGTAAACATATAATAATCTAAAACCACCAACGATAAGACAATTGCCTTCATTGCAAAAAAAAAGTGGGCTGGAACCCCACTACCATCCTGTATTTATAATAATATTAGAATAAAAGATCCCTCCTTTCCAAATTAATAATCCTCATAACTTTTTTGGGACGTCTTAAATTAAGAGTCCTTTTCTATATTGGACGTAATGAAAGAACCGAATTCCACAATAGTGAACTAGTCTTGATCTTGACCATTGAGCTATGCAATACATATCAATTTATTGGTTTATTGCATCGTATGATAGTTGAGTATCATATGATACTAACAATTATGTTATATGATAGCTTTTGAAGCTTTGGGTTGATGACACAGGACATCCTACGTTTCTTAGTATTTACGGGCTGCATTATGAAGGAAAAGTGGACAGTTGATGGAAACAACGTAATAGGTTCTCTATTAAGGTCCCTTTTTGATTGGAAATGAAATGTTTTTTTACCTATGTAAAAATTAAAATGATAAAAGGTATATTCATTTGTTTGGAGTTAAAAATTTTCATTATTTTCTTTCGAAATCACATATTTATATCTTGTGCACTTATTTACAATTGATACGAACAAAAGACTTATCTATGAATAGGTGACATACTTTCTCCATTATACTTTTGGAAACATTTCACTCAAACCAACCAGAGTATAAAAAGTAAAATTAGCTTAGGGTCACAAGTTCAGATTCTGGAGTTCAAATAGTGAACGGCATTGTAGGGAATGTTATTCAGCAGAAAAAAGTAACCAGATAGAAGAGGGAGAAAAAAAAATGCCTCTCAAGGACTTATATGAATGCCACACTAAATTTAATAGACACTTCCACTTATTTTGTAATTAAGGAAGACCAACCATTAAATCTGCTTTTGTTTTATAGTTAAACCTTGTATTCGTAGATGTTAGATAGCTTTATGGGCTCATGAAGATTTTTAAAACTTGGCTCACTCATTACCATATAATCTAGATTAACCTGGAGACGGGTCGTGTTGAGTCATGTTCTGATGTACATATGGGTGCAAAAGCGTAAAAAAAAGTTATCTACACAACAACAACCATATGAAAAATGGAAGCGGATTTCTTATTTCTCTCTCTAGTCTCTCAATCTCAAAATGGCAAAGTGTTACAAAAGAAGGCCCGTGGGCTATTTATACTAAACATGCAAAAGGCTAAAAAAATAACAAAATAAAAGAATGTTAAAAAGGACGCCCATGTCCCTATGCTCCAGCATCACTCTCCCCTCCTTGAGAAGACTCCATATACTTCGTATGATGGCGATAGAAATAGGGGTCGATGTGCTGGAGGGTGGTCTCGGTGATCCATGAATGTTTCGTCTCAGGATGGCTAACCCAACGAACTAAGTAACGTGTATAATCACCTGAATAAGAAGACACGAACTCAGAGGCAAGAATCCCCTCAATGCGATCTACATGAGAATGGACCGGATGGCCTGTGGTCGAAGGAATGGGAATCGGTGGGTCATGAGTTCCTCAAAACAGAGAGAGGTTCGCCACATTAAGCGTACGGTGCATGCGGAACTCATCAGAGAGATCGACCTCATAGGCTCTCATAGGCATTTGTGCCATAAGGTCGAACAATCGAAAAAGGGCCAAGGTCACCAGGACGGAAAGAGACAAATCGGCGGTGCTCATCAGCAGCTTCTTTATAAGAGGCATACATGGCCTGCAGACAGGCACGAACGTCGGCCTGAATAGAAGTCAGGCGAGCAGCAAACTCCTCAACTGAAGGGAAAGTAGGCACCGTCAAGAGAAGCTAGGCTAGATTAATGGGCGTCGTGGGAGACTGTCCCAACACAATCCTAAAAGGAGATAGACCTGTAGAATGGTTGATGACATTATTGAAGGCAAACTCAACCTGTGTAATCATTATATCCCACCTACGGGGCGAAGATGCTCCGATGTCAAACATTGTAAAAGGTCACCCACTCCTATATTTACACTTCCATCTGGCCGTCTGTCTGGGGATGAAAGGCAGTAAAAAACTGAAGCTCAGTCCGTAACAAAATCCATAGTGTCTACCAAAAATGTCCCGTAAATCGCACATCTCGGTCAGACATAATGCTGCGAGACACTCCATGTAAGCGGACAATACCACGGAAATATAAAGAGGCGACATGAGAAGCATCTGACTCAAGATACTATTTGCAAATTAAAATACTATTTGATTATTTTAGATGAGATAATGGTCTGGTTTGTAAAAAAAGTCTTTAAAAGGGGATATCGTTTCACTAAAGCATTATTGTTTTTAGAAAAAAGTGCGCCTTAAGGCTTTTACCAAGAATAAAGCGTAAAAAGCTTAAGGCGGGGCGTTACTCCCAAGCCTCAAGTCTAGGCGCGCCTAGGCGGACCCTAGGCTGGCCTTTTAGAACACTGCATAACACAATCCTATTTCTGTTGTCTCAGTGTCTAACTCCTCATGTGAAACTACAATTACGGAAGGTCAAGACATCGAAAATGGTCGCATGGGACGGAGGAGAAAGTCCCTTCCCTCATGTGTGAATGAATAAGTGTTGGCTCGGCCATCATGTATGCTATGATGAACAAATTGTCATGGCCTTCCCAGGAGAAGGTGACGTACTCGTGTATCCACCACGCTACATACAACCTCATCATGATAGTCTCTAATGGAAAAAGTCACCCGACATTGCCGACTAGGGGCAAGTGTGGCTCCACTCCCCAACCACCTAATACGACACGGAGTGGGCAATGATTCCGTGGGCAGATTTAATTTGTCGACCATCTCCTGCGCCACCAAATTATCACTAGCTCCCCCGTCAATAATCATCGTGCATAGCCTTCCCTTTGCGGTGCAACGTGTAAAAAAATACTTGATCGGATCCAAGTATCATCACTAGGGGGTGATATATGAGGATCTACGGGTGTTGTTATCATCATGGTGTGCATATAAGTGGTGGAAACTTCCACAAGCCTTACTTGATCGTGGCAAAATGAGTCTCTTTGCCGACAAATGGATTGAGCGGACGATAATGGAACTAGGGGTGGGATAAGAAGGATTCCTAAAGAAGGATATCCTTTATAGATAGAGTTGGATTGAACAATTGGCTCTTTGGTGTTTGATTGGGGTTTGTGGGTTGGAATTGGCTTCAGGTGTGGTTTCCGGTGGAATTGGTTTCGGTCGGCAGCCGTTAGGGCTGACCGACCAACTGTTTTCAAGTTTGGGGCGGGAATTGGCTTCGGGTGGTGCAGAATGAGGGTTTGGATGGGGCGATTGGAGTTCGGGTAGGGTTAAGGCTGTTTTTTTATGGATAATATTGAGTTTAGGTAGGTAAAGGTTAGGGTTTATTGAATTCTTGATTTCTAAGGTTAGGGTTTCATGAACAAGGATGGAAAGGTTTCGTGTTTCATCCGGATGAATCCAATCCGAGTCCCAATCTTCGATGAACATGTTGGACTCCAAGAACAAACCAAACTCTAATACCAATTTTGATGTAAATTTGGGTGTGGAAGCGTAAAAAAATATCTACACAACAATAACAACAACATGAAAAATAGAAGAGGATTTTTTATTTCTTTCTCTAGTCTCTCAATTTCAAAATGGCAAAAGTGTTACAAAAGAAGGCCCTTGGGCTATTTATACTAAACATGCAAAAGGTTAAAAAAGAACAAAATAAAAGAATGTTACAAAGGATGCCCATGTTCCTATACTCCTGCATCATGTTCATGTCATTTTTTATCGTGTGAAAAATTCATATTTAAACCCGAACTGTTATTTTAACGTGTCGTGTCATGTTCACTCCTTATTACCCATTAAGATAAATGAATTATTTTGAATCTTATACAAGTTGAAATATTAGCTTATTTTTAAAAACAATTAGATCCATTAATTGACATCACATACTCATTTAGTAAAATTTGTTGTACATAAATTAACATCAAGATACATAAACTCTTTCTAAGTCCCAACACTATATCTTATTCACTTAAATTAATGGGCCTTAATGGGCTTATCGTGTATTAACGGGTGAAGGGGCAACACTAACCCGACCTATTAACTATCGTGTCTTAGCGGGTTGACACTGATATGACCCAAAACTATTAAGGATTCACCCATTAACTTATAATTTGTGTCGGTTTATGTCGCGGTATCGTGCCATGACTCAATTTACCAGGTCTTATCTAGATTATAGAAACCTAGATTATAGAAACCTGTGAAATATGATATTTTCTAGAAATTAATGTCCTCTAAACTCTTAGAATGACTTAATTATTTACACCCAATAATATGATATGATAAAACTCATGACTAACATAGAAGAAAAGAAAAGGAATTGAAAATGAGAAGGAAAACAGTCTTTATTGGTGGAATATCATATATAATTGTCCTCCTATCTTCCAGCTGAACAGATGCTTTGTCATTGCAATTAATGACAATTATATGTCGCGGGTTTGAGTCTTGGAAGCAGCTTCTCCAAAAATTGTAGGTAAGGCTTGCCTACATCTACCTCTCCACGACCTTGCTAAAGCGGGAGCCTTGTGCACTGTGTAAGACCTTTTTGATGTTGAGTTGGGAAAATGTATCGCTTTGCCTGTATATAAAAATAAAGGGGATATCTAGGTTGTACTAATCATTGAAGTATATAAATTGTAAATCGTGCAATAAAACTCATGTGTGGGTGTGTGTATATATATATATATACACACACACATATATATATATATACTAGGGTATGCCCATGCCTGAAGGCACGATGAAAATTTTCAAGAAATACATAATCGCAAAATGGAAAAAAATTTCAAAGTACGTAATTGCGAAACAAAAACAATTTCGTTCTCCCAATTAAATAAAGTGTTAAGTCGTATATAATTTAAGTTATAAAGTTTTATATATAATACATATAGTGTTACACAATTTAAATTTTTTGGAGAATTTCCTTTGTTTATAAAACTACCCATCTTATTTAAGAGAAAAAAATACTCCAACAATAATACTAACAATCCGTCCTAAACATCGTATAAACAAATTCAACTCAATTCGTGAAAATAACACCAATACTTAATTCAAAAAGATTTATTACATAACACGAATAATTGTAAACAATATAAAAAAATGAACAGAAGTTCCTCTATATATAAGACTATCCGCCCTGTTTAAAAAATAAAAAATAACACAACAATATTCAATATATGATTTATGATAATAATACTAATAATCCTGCATTGTTCATTGCCTCATATGCATGTCTCGCAGTGATAGCACTTGTACACAACAACATTGTTCATTGCCTCAATTGTCATTTTATCATTTCCACAAAAATATGACAAAATGATACAATAAAAGTGCATACACGGTACAAACTAAAATATTGAGAATCATTGGCAATTAAAGGAACAATACCAACATAAATTACTGGAAGTATATAGAACACTAAAAAACAAACGATAGAAGCATTTAAGATATTAAAAGTATAAGAACTAACGCAGATTTAAATGACCTTACAAAAGACCTTAGTGAAAGACCTTGTAAAAGACCTTGTGAGAACCTAAATAAATATTAAAGGGTACAAACCGAACCGAACAAAAAAAATCGAAGTGAATAGCTGCTTGTCATAAGCAAATGGAGGAAAATGATACCCTTCTAGGCATTCTGCAGATAAAGATCATTGTAATTTCTTTTTGTGCTTTCCTTATATTTCTAGGGCTTTGGTGGCCTGAGAAGACAGTATATCAAGGATGCAGCTATGGCTCCAATGATGGGGGATACTACAAAATCCCATAGGTTTTTATGAACATCTGCTACTACAGCAGGGCTGATACTCCAGGATTCATGTAAGCTCCAGGCCTCCAGTGAGAGGCCTGCAAAATGAAACCAAAATTGACCTAAAATTGAATCACACACTTTATATAAAGACCAATTACAAAATTTTATTTCTTGAAACTAAATAAACAAATTTCATACTTAAAATGGAAACAAAAAGAATTTACTGAACTCTAAACTTTTAGGATAAATGAAGTTAAATTTCTATGGAAATCTTACTTGATTCACACAAATGTGAAATACTATGGGAATCATCTATGCAACTCTCTTCCTCCATCAATTTCTTTAATTTCCAATTCTTTTTTTGACAACCTACCAACTGAGAGTAGAAGTAGATGTTAGTCTAATCCGTATTTTCAACAACCAGAATATATTTATAAATCTAAATGAACTAAGAATCGTAAATTGAATATAGCTCAAAGAACACCTCTACGGCCTTCACTACCTACCTCTGTAACATGTAACATGTAACATGAAACAGAGTTATGAGAAAGATGAGGAAAAGACTAACCTCAAAAGCAATCATGTTAGAGAAAAGACACTGGTGGGGGACCTTAGTGGTTCTGTATTGAATAAGAGATTTAAAAAGTATGTATCAAAAACATCAAATAAAGAGTAATAATACAATAAATAAAGAGTAATAATACAATAGGAATTCACGATATGTAGACAAACTTTTCCAAATAGCTAGAACAGAGGGGGCATCAATGGAATCAACTCGACTCGGCTTGCCTCGCTGAGTTCGATAGCAAAACAACCTAAACATTGCCATGTATCGTTTCGTCTGGCCTGGTATGAAAACTGGTATCTCGTCTTAGACCAAAATGTGCGAAAATGAAATGAAGGAATGAACTTCGAAAATGAAAATAAGCTGCGAAAACAAAATGAAGGAATCAATACAGATCTCATTTTGCCGTCCAAGATCTCATTTTGCCGTCCGATCTGAGCCCCGATCTGAACAAAGTAGGTTTTCGGAACCCGATCTGAACAATTGAAAAGAAACTAAAGTCGGTTTTTGTTCAGACACAAAATCACATAAGAGAAGAAGATATAACCTTTCATGTTCGTATAATGGCTGAATGGAGGCCAATAGAGAGAGAAATGCAATGTAAAAGTTGAGCCCGGATGAATGGATGCCAATTGAGAGAGAAAAACACGTGGGTTTTCTTTGGTTTCCATGGCTCACAATAGATTTAGGTCTCCTTTTGCTTTGGTAACCTGTAAAAGATGTACCTAAGCATCGAGAATTGTGATAAATTCAGATTAAAATGAGTGTAGAGTTATGGGTGTTTATTTACTAAAATGTCCTTGTTCTTTAATTAGAGTAAGGAGGTGTAATATATTTAGAGTGTGAGAAAAGATGGGAACTCAAATATTTGAAGGACAAATAGGTAGTGTTTGTGTGACTTTGTGTGTGGTGGGTCCCAAAAGATGATTGAAGTGTGGAATTTCCTATTTTAGAATTTTGAGTAAGAGGGGGAAAGGGAATGAAGTGTTAGAAAAGATGGGGAAATAAAATAATAAAGGGACAAAAAAGGAAGAGAATATCTTTTAATCTCAACCCTCCATTTCTTGCCTAGGTGGCTTCAATTTAAATCGTAAAGTGCCTTATCTTTATAGTGAATAGTGAAAACACCATTGTAACTTATTATATAGATATATATAGAGAGAGAGGGAGAGGGAGAGGGAGAGAGAGATGTAAACAGAATGCGTAAGCGTCACAGTCACATAAAATCTTACTATCGAATAAAAACACACGCAATCTCAATACTTTTTAACCAAATAGGATAATCACTTTTCATCAATCAGTAACTGAATTTAGAGAACAATAAAAATCTTTATATATAGGCTTTACATAGCTTGGCCACAAAATAGAAGTCTTCAGTTTTCCTGCATATACATTACTCTTTCCTCTTGGAGAAAGCCCATCACAGGCTTCATTACTCTTTCCTCTTGGAGAAAGCTTATCACGGGCTTTGGCAAGTTGATACGTTTGTTTCTAAATAAATAGACATTGAGGATATTTTGGATGCTCCAATTTCTTCTCAATCCTACTATCACCTCATAAATAAATCTGTAATAAACTGAATTTTCCGGGTGAGACTATTTTTCCGACCAAAGAAAATCAGTTTGGTTCTAATAATAGTTCCTAACACTGCATTCATGCTCCTCAAAAGCAAGAGTTCAAGTCCATTCACACAACAAACCACCACAGCTCAAAACTTAATGTCCTCACTTTTTCTTGAATATTTCGTTCTATAAGTATTATTCTCAGAACAAACAAAAAAGGGAAGTATCTTCCTTCCTTTCCTCTTCTAAACCTCCATCTTTAAAGTTTCCATATTCAAACAAAACGTTAATCTCAGCTTCACAATGCATCAGGTTTTCCTAACACTACATCTTTATCTTAACGAATTAAGATTCCTACTTTGTTTTATTGTATGCCCCAAACTAAGAACCCTCTTTGAAAATCAATGAACCAAATCCAATGACGTAAAAGTAGGATATAATATTGTGCATTGATAACGTTAACTGCTATCCTATGAAGCACTGATTTTTGAAATGACCTTGAGTCGAATCAGATTCGAATAGGCCAATTGCGGCTCAATTCGACCTCGATTTGCACCCAAGAAGAATAAGGAAAAAGAATAAAATCTGAAATTCAGATTCGGTGGGGATTCATTTAGTATTTGTCTCGGATTTTTTTTGGATTCATTTTTCGCTGAAATTTGAAAATTAAAAAGGGGGTCATTTTTTGAAATTGAAATAGTTAAGTAGTTTAATTAAAAAAATTAAACTTTTTAAAACAACATAATTGAAAATCCCAATCACCCCAAAGGTAATTGGCCCCTTACGAGCCTATGAAACCCTAGACCCCATTCGACCCACTTCGGCTTCACCATTAGGGTTTTTCCGAGCCACTCCAAGGTAATTTCTCTCTCCACCAGGATTGTTCGCTTCCTGTTTAAACTCACTGTCTTGCTTACATTTTGCTTTTCTCTATATATACACACACGCATTACGATTCTTTTGCAACTTTTTTGAAATGATTCAAATCTTGTCTTGTTTTGTTAGTTTGTGGAACAATACAATAAACTAGAATACAATACATATCTCCTACTATAATCACCTAACAATAAAATAAAAGGGAAAATACTAAAGTACCCTTAATGCTAAATAAAACTCTAATATTCCCCCAAACTCACGATGCTGCAGCGAGAAGCATTGAGAGCTTGCAAACCAAAAAATGAAAACGTTGAACTGGATGAGACTTCGTAAACAAATCAGCTATCTATACGGAAAAAGAAACAAAAGGCAAAGTGATGACGCTATGCGTAAGATGATGACGAGTGATATGACACTCAATCTCGATGTGCTTAGTCCTCTCATGAAAAAACGAATTGTGAGCAATCTAAATAGCACTCTTATTATCACAGTATATAGGAGTGGGCTGAGAGTGAGAGAGAGACACCCATATTTGCATGTATACGATGTAGCCAAACAACCTCATGAGTAATAGAAGTCATAGCACGATACTCGGCTGAAACAACAGCTTACTTTTTGCTCTTCCAAGAAATAAGAGAATCGCCCAGAAATGCACAGAATCCAGTAACTGACTTGCGATTTGTTGGATCACCGGCCTAATCAGCATCAGAGTATGCAAGCAGCTCCAAAGAAGAAGATGAAGGAAGTAAAAGACTCTGAAAGCGAGTGCCTCTCAAGTATCGCAATATACGATGAACAACTGCCCAATGAACCGTAGTAGGGGCAATAACAAAATGACTAACAACATAGACCTCATGAGCTATATCTGGACAAGTAATAGTAAGATAAACCAAGCTGCCACAGTAGTGCGATATAAGGTAGGATCAGGTAAAAGAACACCATCATACGGGGAAAAATGAACATTAAGATCCAGAGGGCTATCAACAATCTTAGTATCAGTGAGGCGAGCACGCTCAAGAATGTCCCCGATGTACTTAGACTATGAGAGAAGATAACCCTTTGGAGAATGAGCTACCTCAATTCCCCAAAAGTAACGTAGGGGACCCAAATCCTTCATCTCAAAACAACGAGAAACGCTTTAATTCCACCAACATCATCCCTAGTAATAATCATATCATCAACATATAAAGAGACCAGAATACGACCACCCGAGGTGCACCTGATAAAAAGAGCTGAATCATGCTCACTTGGAAGGAACCCAAGAGAGGTAATCACGGTAGAAAACTTCTCAAACCAAGCCTGTGGTGCCTGTTTGAGACCATATAAGGCTTTCTTAAGCCTACAAACTTCACCTGGACCATGTGGAACACCCGGAGGAGTTATATAAACCTCCTCATGAAGATCGTCGTTTAGGAACACATTTTTAACATCCATTTGCTATATATGCCACTGACGGACTGATGCAACAGCAATAAGAGTACGAATAAGAGTCAATTTGGCAACAAGATCAAAGGTCTCGTCATAATCCGTACCATATTGCTGAGAAATACCCTGAGCAACCAATCTTGCTTTGTACCGCTCAACTGATCCATCTGATCTGGTTTTATTTTATATACCCAACAGGTAGGGAACAAACTCCAAGTATTTATCTGATGCAAAGCAGAGAGTTCCTCAGTCATAGCTTGTTGCCAAAAAGGATCAAGAGCTGCCTCTTTATAAGACAAAGGCTCAGAGAGGCAGTGAACAGAGGATAAAAATGAAGCAAAAGAATCTGAATAACAAGAATAAATAAAATCTGGTGACTGAGTGGACTTACGTGAACGTTTTGGATAGTGAGAAGGAGGTTCCACCGTTTCAGCAGGTGCTTGGGTGGCCACACGAAAAGGGGGAGCATCGGGAACATCAGATGGCAAAGTACATGTATCAGTAGAAATAATAGGAGCAAGAGGAACATGGGGTGGCCCCTACAAATATCTAACTGCGTATACCTATACTTCACAAGAACTATAGAATTCAATTATGGCCCCTACAAGTTTAAGGGCTTATATTTATACTAAGGAAGAAATACATATGGAGAACAAATTACCCTTAGGGTCAATTACATTAATAACATAAACATTCCAACACTCTCCCTCAAACTAGCGAGTAGATATCGACCAAGTCAAGCTTTCCAACGGAAGTGCGAAGAAGAGGACTCACAGGTTAAGTAAGAATATTTGCAACCTGTTCTCTTAAAGATGGAGTGATGATCTCATGACGAGCCTTCTATCTGAGAAAATGAACATTTATCTCAATGTGCTTTGTCCTCTCACGAAGAACCGAATTAGAAGAAAGTTGGATAGCCGGCTTATTGTCATAATGCTGAACAGAAGAAATCTTCTCAGGAAACCCCAACTCTCCAAGAATTAGAAATAAGCCATATAATCTCACACGAGCCCAAGTTTATGGCCCTATATTCTGATTCTGTAGAGCAACGTGAAACGACAACTGCTTTTTACTTTTCCTGGCGATGAGATGACTACCACGAAAGTTACAAAAAACAGTATTAGAGCGGTCGTCACAAGCTCCTCCATAATCTGAATCAGTATAGCTCTGTAATCCTAGAGGAGGCTGAGGATTTGCTATATAAAATAATTCAAGTCTAGGAGAAGATTTAAGATATCGCAAAACGTGATATACTGCATTCAAGTGAGTCTGACAGGTTTGTGCATAAACTGACTAACTCTCCCAACAAAGAATGATATATCCGATATGGTATTAGATAAATAAATTAGATGACCCATAAAATATTAATACATAGACAGATCTTTCAAAAGTTCACTACTGTCAGCCATAAGCATAAGCTTCAAATTAAGAATCATAGGAGATGAAGCCAGTTTGCACCTAATCATTCATGTATCCTCCAAAAGATCCAAAACATACTTTCTCTGTGAAAGAGAAATCCCATGCGAAAGAGAAATCCCATGATGAGACCTGGCTACTTCAATGCTTAGAAAATATCGAATTTGACTGAGGTCTTTCACATCAAATGCCTTTTTCAGATCAGCACTTGTGTAATTCCAATAGAGTCATCTGACTCTATTAATAATAATAATAATATCATCAACATACACAAGTAAGATTACACTCTTCCCATTTAAATATTGTTTGATAAAACAAGTATGGTCAGAATGGCACCGAGTAAATCCGAATCCAATGATAGCCTCACTGAATCTAGAGAACCAGGCTCGTGGTGACTATTTTAGCCCATATAGAAATTTTCAGAGATGATAGACTTTCCCAGCATACTCCCCCTCACCACGAAAGCTAGGTGGAGGGTCCATGTGGATGACATCATCAAGGTTGCTATGAAGAAAAGCATTTGTGACATCAAGCTGGTGAAGCAGTCAAGGAGATCAATAAGCGAACAGTGTTGAGTTTCGCAACTAGAGCAAAGGTAGTACCAATATCTTTTTTCGGAATCTGAGTAAGCCCTTAGTAACAAGGCGGGCCTTATACCTATCCATTGTCCCATCAGCTTAGAACATGAGGATATAGACCCACTACAGTCAACTGTCTTAGCCTCGTTCGGTAAAAGAACCATGTCCCAAGTATGACTATGTTGTAAAGCATCCATCTCACACTATATAGCTTTAACGCAAGGTGAAGCTTAGAAAGGTTCAGAAACAGTCATCGAAATCCAAATGGAGGAAGTAGCCATAACAAAAGCGCGATAAGGACCTGACAAATCCTCATAAGATATAAACTTTGAGATAGGATGTTTTGTAGAACAAGAAAAACAATATCAAATGGGCCATCTACTCTCCTGAGGGGGTACCGAGGTACCTGGAGGGGAGGGGATAATGAAGGAGAGATATGTGAGTGCAGTTGATGGGAATACACTTGAAAAGGTTGGTTAGTGGGAGAGACAATATTGGTATAATCAAATGCAGGTAGGGTAAACAATATGTGAGTCCGCAGGAGGTGGAGTGGAAGAATGCACAGAAGTAGAGACACCAAATAATGATGTATTTTCATGAAATGCGGCGTCTAAAGTATGATGCATACGACATATGACAGGATCATAACAACAATGCTCTTTGGACATATAAGAATATCCTTAAAAAAATTGCAATGACAAGCTTTATCATCAAGCTTAGTGCGAGGAGATTTATTATGAACAAAGCAATTGCAGTCAAACAAGCGCGGAATTATGGGAAAAAGAAGTTTATCGGGATAAATAAGTTGTAATGGGGGCTTTATTCTGAATGATAAGTGATTGGAGTCCGATTCAAAAGATAAGTGATTGTTAAAACATCTAAGTATTAATAAGATTAAGGAACCTGCATCCTCCGTAATAAACAACGGACCACCCCTATGAGACTTCTGTTTTTTCTTTCAGCAACCCCATTTTATTCAAGAGTATATGTGCAAGTGAGTTGTTGAAGAATAACTTGTTTGTTAAGACGAGAGACAAACTCATTGGAGATGTACTCTTTATCATTATTAGGCTGAAATCCCTTTAAGAACAACATTTAATTGAGTTTTGACAAGTTGTAAGAAGTATGTAAAAAGGGGTAGCACATAAGAATTTTTAAGAAGCAAATAAACCTAGGTACATCTCGAGCAATCATCAATAAAAGTGACATAACATCAATGCCCAGAAGAAGATGCCAGAAGGTGATGATACTCATATTAGATCAGAAACACAAGCGGGGGGTCTGATGCATGCGAGGGATATGCTTAGATAAAGAGCAGACAACAAATTGGAATTTCGAAGAACTTCAAGCTTTAGTTAAATCGGGAAACAGCATACAGAGATAATTAAAATTGACATGTCATAAACGATCATGCCACAACTGTTCTTAAACACATTATTCTAGGAAAAAAATAGAAATAACAAATTGATGTTCTCAACTAAATCACATGTGCCATACCTCGCACTTCAAACCACGAGAAAAGTTTGCCCATAAAGGGTAAGTCGCTTTACTGTATGATTTGATGGAGCTCAAAATAAAGAAGGGGAGAAAAATAAAATTTAAAAGAAAAGGGTTAGATAAAATCGAAAAACTAAATAAACTTACAGGACAATCCAGACTGGCTAACAAAGACAAAAACTTCATCAAGTTATATCCCTCATATTAATCTTAGGTTCGTTGTTGTGACATTACAAACATGCTAATATTTGCTTACCTTATTTTACAAAGTTTTTTTTTATATAAATCTATATCAACTTTACAAAAACATTAATATCCATTTCATTTTTCAGAATATCAAGTAAATATAGCAAATAAATGAAAAATAGTAAACTCGGTAATTCCTAGTTGTCTCTTTCATTTGGCATTTTTACCAAATAGTTTGAGTGAACAACGAAGAACTTTGCAGGGTAATTACTCAGCTTTCAATCAATATTAAATGATAATATACTTATAAATAATACACAATACCATAATAAATATAAATGTGTTTGTGTTTGTGTTTAGGACTAGATAATTCGCAAATATTCGGCTAATTTTGATTTAAAAAAACACGCAGTTGAAAGCTTGGGTAGATTTGCAATTTCAATCTGACCCTCCAATCTTTGAACCAAAACAGATCCGTAGACAATTTATCAAACATCTACAAAACCTCTCAAGTGCATTCTATCTATCTATTTATCTATCTATCTACTTAAAGAATGTAAAACAAAGGAGATAAACAAAGGAAAAATAAAGTTAGAGATGATGAAAGTTAATGCGATGTCATTATTACTATTTCAAGAAAAGGTAGGGGTAAAAAGTAAAGATGATTTTTTTATGGATATCCATACTGTTTTTTGAGCAGTACAAATGTAAATTTAGATTATTAAGCAGGCTTATGTGCGTCGGTTAAATATAATAGTAAGGAAACTGTTGCTTAATTAAACTGCAAGTTTAGTTGTTGCATTGCATATAGATTATTGATACTAACGGAAAGCATTTCCGAAACTAAAATTAAGGTAAGCATATGTATTTACCAACAGCATTCTCATATATTTCCACCCATACGGGGATTTATGCTTACCTGGTTTTTTAACCCCACAGGTATAGTAGTAGTGAGCGATGTGAGAGGCAAGGAAAAGCAAGGTGAGTAACGGTTTCAGTTCTTTAATCATTTGGCATCGCCCCACGTGGCTGAGGGCATATATTGTGATTTTACTCAATGTTGAACCAATAAGTATTTTTTATATAGTATGTAATAATAGTTAAACATGAGATCTAATTTGACTTCCGCATACAATTTTCCTACTCTGTATAGCAAGGAAAGATTTTTATAATTATACCAAGATCAATAATTTATCGGGATGGTGCTATAAGTGACTCAAACCGGATATAAGTTAATGGCTAGCCCTAGTGCTCCCATGCCCATCCTGGCCCCAAGTTGGTGGCTCAAATCCTGATCGGAATGTTACAATGTGTGTACATCAAATTGGTGAAAGCAGGCATTTTATGGATTTTCAACTAATAGAAAGGTGGTGCATAATTTGACTGACTTGTAGAAACTCCATTTCCATGAGTGGTTCTGCTAAATCTCCCATTTTATATTGGTTTCCAGTGAAACTAGAATCTACAAGTGAGACAAGACAACATAATTGGCAAGAGGAGATCTATCAAAAGGTGAAGTCATTACCAAATTCACGTGTATTAACCATGGTGCTATCATCATTATTTCTATTCTTTGTAAATCATTTGGTGCATTATCATTTTAACCCCGTGTGAGTAATTTTGTAGAATGGTGAGTAAAATTATTCTTCTCAAATTTTTACCATGATAGCTGAACCCCTAAACCCACCCTTCACTAGAGGCCATGCCAATACTTCATACATTTTATATCCTTGACAGCAGTTATGATTAACAACTTTCTGCTATTTCATGTTTTATTAATATGAATTTCCATGGAATAGGTGGATATCTTTAATCAACATCTTGAAGTCTCAGTGTTGATTTGCAATAAAATAAATATGGATGTAAAAGCATTTGATTAGCGGGAAAATGTGTCAGTTAATATTACAGATCACTTGGTCTTTGAGAATTATATCTATGTTTCCAGGGGCGGATCTGGGGGGGTGCCAGGAGGGGCGGTGGCCCCCCCTGAGATCTAAAAAAAAAAAATTTTTAGGGGTATAAAATGTGTAATTTTTTTTTTAGGGGTGCAATTTTTAAGGGACGCCCCTCCTGAAATCTTATCTACACTGTCTTTTGATAAAAAATTTGTATAAAACTTGAATTAACCCAAAAAAAATTTGCCTCGGGGGCTCTTGCCCCCGAACCCCCGGCACCACTCAAAACTTTCGCCCCTCCTGACAAAAAATCCTGGATCCGCCACTGTATGTTTCAATATAGAATCAGGTGATTAAAAAGAATTAATGAGTAATTATATTTCTTGATCAAAGCGTTGATCCTATGGCCTGATGTTGTGAGATTATATTGAATGTACAAGAAGGGGGTAATGGTGAAAAGCATTTCCATCAATTTAGAATAAAATGTTGGTTCTCTATTTTTTCCCAAATCACATCATTATAGTGTGTAGACTTACAATTTTATAGAAACAAAATTTTTTGAACTTTGAATGGGTGAAAATATTTCTCCTCATTATACTATTCACATGGATGAAAATTTTTCACCACAAACCAAACGGGGCCTATGTTTTCTCTTTGACCTTGTTTTTTTCTTTCTTCTATTTTATGTTTCTTTTTCCATCACTGAAACTTACCTTTTTTATGGGAACTGTAGAACACAACTGAACAGAAGAAAAAAACAAGATATATAACATGATCCTTTTTCGTGCATCATTAAATTTGCAACAGCTGCGGATTACTTATCATGTAAAACATTTCCCCAATTCAAGTTATTTGCTTCTTTCCCAGCACTTTACTGGTGTATGAAGAAATAATGAATTTGAACTGACTTCCACGAATTTCTCTTTTCTCTTGATCTAACTTCTCTGTGCATGAATAATTGTGTAACTTTTACTTTATACGATGATTTTATTAAACAGATCACAACTATGAGGGCAGATAGGTGCATATGAGAAAAGTATAATCAGTCTTATCAACGTATTTAGTCCCAATAGGTCTCTCTCTTCAGCCCAGAAAGATCAACATTCCCAACTTGAGGTGCAATCTTTGAATCCAGAATCTCTATATTCTCAAGTCCAGCCAAAGGAGAACCAAATCAATCTCCATTTGCAATCTATGAACTTTTCGCGGATGAACAGTGGAACCTGTCAGTCGAATTATAATATGCTTCAGAACATTCATCTCAAGCAACACACAGAACCGAAAATGGTAAGGGCTCAACCAGTTAAACAACACCATCAACAGGCCCTGGTGAAGCAGCCACTGATGAAGCAAAATATGCAGATAGAGCAGCAACAGCGGCAGAACCCTGCAGGATTGCACACACACCGTATACCACAGGTCCGTCAGATAAATGAAATAAATGGCATAAAATCCCCGTTAGGTTAGGGTGAACTATTTTTCATTTAAATGATGGTGGAAAGCCTTTTAACATATTTGGAACTATAATTTCATCGGTATAAAGTGTAGACATTATAATTATATGATTTCGGATAGAATAGTGATAATTTTTAAGGGTATTTGGTCTTTGGCCTCCATTTATTTTTCTAAATTCAGTTTGGCCCCCACTAATTTTACTTACTGGAATTTCACAAGAAAAGTGTTAAAATACTCGAAGCATCACAAAATGTTCTCACTAAGCATCTTAAAAAGTGTATTTATTAAGAACACTTTTGGGAATCAAAATCCAAGGAGTAAAAATTTTGGAGGAAAACTCAGTATAGCAAAATAAATTGTGGCCAAAAACCAAGTATTATTTTACTGCTAATAGGTGAAAGTACTTTTCACCCTTTTATTTTTCACCTGGTTTTAAAATATTTCACTCCAAAACTCAAGAAGTTGACAGTGAGACAAGAGACATGTGTTAAACGTTAAAGTTGTTTGCAGCATCAGTTTGCAGAACCGCGCTCAGTAATTAACAAGCAGCAGGCAAAGCTTTCTTCACAGCAACTCCCTCAGGTGGCATCTTATCAACCTTTTCCCCCAACGATGGAGCAGAAACATTGGCAAGCTTCTCTTGCAAAAGCGCCTGTCATTTCTTCTCCTTCAACTCCTTTGTCTCCGTCCCTCACTACAGGAACTTCCGACAAACCTATAACTGGGCTTAAACGTAAAAATGTGTTTTCACCCTCTTCCATGCCTCCAGTGTGTAATGATCATGATCACAATCATGATAATAGTTCGGGAATCGATTTTTCTGAGCCGTCTGTCACTCAGACGTCTACTCAGCGCTTGATTAGAGTGGTTAGTTTTAGTTAGCTTGTTTTCCAATTTAAATAAGCATATTTATATTATTTTATTATTTCTAAAAATCTTGGGTGGTATTTAATAGGGGACTTCTTGGTGTATATAGAATAAATTATCTCTTTTATTTTTTATCATTCTTAGATAATTTTTTATCCAAGATGTGTCAAAATTAATGGTGGCATTCAATAACGTCACATATTTTCAACACTAAGTGTGACATACGTCAACAAAACATGATTATTTTCCCACTAAATGACAAAATTTGTGCCATCGCCAACAAAGTTGCCATTAATTTCTGTAAAAACTAATGAACTAACAATGTCAAAATCACCAGAAAACTTCTTTATAATAAATCATTTCATCATTGTAAAATTGCAGATGGAGTCTATGTCTCGTGAAGCATTAATTGCCTCTGTTGGAGAGATTGAGTCGGTTGTCACTATGATTGAAAGGACGGCGGGATCCGTACCAGGTAATGGATCTAGATATTCAGCTGCTGAGGATTTGGCAGCCACTAGTAATTGTCATTTACAAGGAAGAAGGAAAAGAAGGCGCTTCATAAGTGCCTCAGTTTCTGAGATGTCTCACTCGGAGTCAAATGCATTTTCTTCTGGCAAGAGGTCTGGGATTCAGGTATGGTATCTACTGTTGCAATTTCTACAATGTGGTAATCTTGTTGAATTCCCCTCACAATGTTTACATTCCATTTATGTTAATACTATCAACTTTTATATAATATAGCACATCAACATAGTTATACATGATTTAATTCTCGTTTATTTTTTTCCTTCTAAACACTTGGTCGGAAATAATTCCCAACTAGATCTAGTACTTCATAAAATAAAGAAGATGATCTATACAACTGGGGGTATAACTCCCCAAGAGAATGAAGGTGCTCAGACCTGTTTCATCAGTCATTCATAGGATGTGAGCAACTTTATTGGACTTATCGTCTAACCAACGTCTGTGGAGTCCCTCTATGTGTGAACTTAATCGATAATCTTATCTTATCCTTATTTTAGGATTGGTTTATTTAAAATTCTGTATAGCCACTATTTGTAAAGTGGTGTGTTAATAATAAATGGTGTGGAGTGTTCCTTAGACATTGTGTCGGAAGAAACCGAGAAAGTGAGTTTACTGTAGGAGAGACAGAATTTAAGGATATAGATGAAGCCTGTATGGAAGGTGTGTGGAGCTTCATATGTGTAAATAATAGGAGAGAAAAGGTGAGGAGGCATCTGTAGGGAGTCACTAATGATAAAAAAGTGAGAGAATTCACCATAATGGGAATGAATATGATGTGAATTGCAGTGGAAAACAGTATCAATGGCATACAATGAAATTACACTAAAAAACAAGAGTACTCAAAAAGCAATGATTTTCTTTAAATGGGGAGTACAATATTGAGAGGCTAGAGGAAAGGATCTAGAAGAAGGGACTATCACTTGCTCTCAAAGGAATGTTGTAGAATCCATGTGATATCATTGGTAACTTCAATAAAGGATGGTTCCCACCATGATATCACGTGGTCTAGCATATTCTTATTACACAATACCTAAAATAACCCCTAATAAACCTAATAGTTAGTAAAAAGGAAAAAAATAATAATAAATACAAAAACAAAAATAAGAAAATGCCCAAAATGTCCAAGATACGATTCACATCATGTTCATTGTCTTTTCTTGCAAAAAAATGCACAGAGAAGGGGATAAGGGCTATTTTAGGTATTATGTATGCTCGACCTTATCCCCTTCTCTGTTTTTTTTTTCAAGAAAGACAATGAACATGATGTGAATCGTATCTTGGGCATTTTCTTATTTTTCCCGTCTTGCAAATAATGCACCAATATGGGGATAAGGGCTAGCATCCATGTGATGTCATTGGTGACATCAATAAAGGATGATCCCCGCAATGATATCATATGATCTACATATTCTTATTTCATGATATCCAAAGTGGCCCTTACTAGACCTAATAACTACTACTAGAAAATAAAATATAACAAAATTAAGAAAATGACCAAAATGCGATTCACATCATATTCTTGTCTATCTTGCAAAGAATGCACCAAGACGGGGATAAGCATGTTTTTGACTGTTGAATCAAATCACATGTATTGAAGGTCCATATCCTTTCCAAATCATATAAAATTTTATATTTGCAAAAAAATGCAAGGGTGAAGAATCGATAAGAATATTAAGATTGATATCAGGGATTGTTGACGAGTTGCCACCTTCGAATTTTAGGCTTCAACGAGGGATGGGATATGTTGACAATGATCTAGCTTCGGTTGGAGCTTGTGTTGCCGACGGTGTTGTCCATGTTGAATTTAGTTGTCTTCCTCGGCTTTGCTCCGGTGTGGGCCACTAGCCCATAACCCTGTGGGAAAGCCTGTCTCAAGCCACGGGGGGCCCTCTCCTTCCCTCTGCCTTTCTAATCCCCTGCATGTGTTGGGCAGGCCTGTCGGCCCTTTATTATGCATAGCAACCCCTGCGATGGAGGGCTTCCCTTGATCAAGATATTCATTGAATCCCACTCACACGGAATTCCCTTTATGATGATGACCGTCTAATTCACCCACTGCGTGATTACCGTGACGGTAGCAGGTATGAACATGAACCTTTTTTTTCTGCTAGTAATGAACGGACTTTCTTTCAATGCGATCAAAGAGGTCATGTTGTTGATCTATGTCCATTTAAGAAAGTGACGAAGTCGAACCCTCGCCAAAACATTAAAATAATTCCAAGCAGCTTGTCTCTAACATGGTCCGAAAACCTTTTTCTTTGGGACCTGTTGAGTTAGATGATGATCTAATTGATGAAGAGGACGAAGGGTTGGGTGGAAATAATATGATTTTCATGTTGCAAGTGTTAGAAAAAGCTATGCAGGGTGATATTAGGGTCGATGTGCCTATGTTTAATGGTTATATGGATCCTGGTAAATTTATTGATTGAATGGACTCAATTGAGAAAGGTTTTGATTACAAAAATATTTCTGGTTATAAGTGTGTGGAATGATCTAGTACAAGTTAGTGAACTTAATAATTTCCCTCCAATCCGCACATGGCCCGATATGAAAACCTTGATGGAAACCGCCTTTATTTCTGAATCTTATGAGAGAGATTTGTTTGCGCGTGTTTAATGTTTGAAGCAGGGTTCCATGTCCATTAAACAAGGCTGAAGGAGAATTGACGTTATGTTCAAGGTTTGCAACAACGGTATCAAACGGAACTTGGGTTGCGGTTGATCTCATCTTTGAGCTAAGCCATTGAGTATGCTATTAAAGTGGAGAATTACTTGATGTTAGCTGCCTATTTTGTTAAGGGATCAAGCATCACCATCCCTGTTACCAACACGTACTACAACTAAGGCAGCTCCACAAAATATTTTTAAAAGTTACGAATGTGGTGGTTAGGTCACAAGAATGTATGACAAAGAACTGTCAAGTTTAGATCTATACAAGGGGAGGAAGCTACAAATATAACCTTGAAAACTTTTCTGTATTGACTCATCTTTCACAAGTTTACACAGGTTCTCCTTTATAGGAGGAAATACAAGCACAAAATCAGGAAACTGATAACACTAGGTAGCTGGCCTAACTAATTCCTAATATATAGCATTGACTAATATTCTATTTACAGAAAATATTCACAGCTAACAAGATCTCCTAATATTCACTAATATATCTACCGAGTCTCTCCTTTTCAACACTCCCCCTCAAGCTGGTTTGAAGATATCTTCTATAGCCAGCTTGCCAATTAGTTTGTCAAACTGTCTTGTAGGAAGTCCCTTTGTAAGTATATCTGCAACTTGCTCGGTAGTAGGAATGTACGGCATACAGATCAATCTATTTTCGAGTTTTTCCTTCATGAAGTGTTTGTCTACCTCTACGTGCTTTGTTCTATTATGAAGCACTGGATTGTGAGCGATCGAAATAGCAGCTTTATTGTCACAGTATACTTTCATAGGTAATGGATTAGACGTCTTCAACTCTTCCACTAGTCTCTTAATCCACACCACCTCACAAATTCCATGAGCAACTGATCTAAACTCGGCCTCTGCGCTGCTCCTTGCTACCACATTCTGCTTTTTACTCCGCCAGGTGACAAGGTTGCCTCCAACAAACGTACTGTAGCCAGAAGTTGACCGTCTATCAATAGCACTCCCAGCCTAATCCGCATCTGTATAGGCTTCAACTTGTAAATGCCCACGATTTTTTAACAGAAGACCTCTTCCAGGGGTCCCCTTTAGGTATCTGAGAATTCTATAGACTGCATCAAAGTGTTTTTGTCCAGGTGAATGCATGAATTGGCCAACCATGCTGACTGCAAATGCTATATCTGGACGTGTATGTGACAAGTAGATAAGTCTTCCAACAAGTCTTTGATACTGCTCTCTATTCAGAACTTCGTCAGCTTTAGAAGGCTCTAGCTTAAGGTTGGGCTCAATGGGTGTCTCGGTTGGCTTACATCCTAGCAGACCTGTCTCATCAAGTAAATCAAGAACATATTTACGTTGATTCACAAATATACCTTCTTTGGATCTAGCAAACTCCATTCCAAGAAAGTATTTCAATGCACCCAAATCCTTGATCTCAAAGTCAGTTGCAAGTCTCTTTTTTAGTCTCTCTAATTCTTCATTGTCATCACCTGTCAAGACTATATCATCCACATAGACAATTAAGATTGCAACCTTGCCTTCTTTACTGTGTTTGTAGAACACGGTATGGTCAGCTTGGCTCTGACTGTAGCCACAACTCTTCACAACTTTCCCAAATCTCTTAAACTAAGCTCTAGGGGATTGTTTGAGACCATATAAAGACTTTTTCAGTTTACCGACTTTGTTTGGTCCCAATTTTCCCTCAAAACCGGGTGGTAGACTCATAAAGACCTCCTCTTCAAGATCACCATTTAAAAAAGCATTTTTTACATCTAACTGGTGTAATGGCCAGCTGAAATTTACAGCCAAAGATAATAAGATTCTGATTGAGTTTATTTTGGCTACAGGAGCAAAGGTTTTGTGATAATCAATCCCATAGGTCTGGGTGAACCCTTTTGCTACTAGTCTTGCCTTGTACCTCTTCATGCTACAATCAGCTTTACATTTCACATTAAAGACCCACTTGCAGCCTACTGTTCTTTTCCCCTTAGGCAAATCAACTATCTCCCAAGTACCACTTCTTTTAAGAGCATTCATCTCTTCCATCGCTGCTAATTTCCAATTCGGATCATCAAAGGCTTCCTGAATGTTTCTCGGGACAAACAAGTGTGAGATTTTTTTAGGTAAAAGCCCTATGAGTATGAGAAAGATTTTTATAAGAAAGGTATTTGGCAATGTGATATTTGGTACTAGTTCGGGTTCCTTTCCTAACAGCTATAGGCATATCAAGGTCTAATGGTTCTTGGCTAGGAGAAGTAATAGGAATTGAAGATATGATATCTGGAGGTCCAGTTCCCGAAGGTCGAGATTAATCATTTCCAAGAAGAATAGGTTGACTTTGACTTTCTTTGTGAGGTCTTCTCCTGGTATAAACCTGAGGCTCCTCACTATTGGGTTTTGTTTGGCTTGGTTGTAGTGATTCTACCCCTGTTTTAGATACAGTAATGTTTGGCACTATATGACTAGGATTACCATCATTAATTTTGTTAGTTTTATCATATTGTTCCTGACTTTGATGAGGTGAAGTAGTCAAAATCATATTTGATAGAGGAGTAGGAGATAAATCCCAAAAAATTTCTTCCATCACCTCATTCTCCCCTTGAAGAGAACTTTGTGAAAGTAGGATTTATTTTCAAAGAAAGAGACATCCATACTCACATAAATTTTTCTTGTTTGGGGATTATAGCACTTATATCCCTTTTTATTAGGAGCATACCCTATAAAAATACATTTTTCAGCCCGAGGGTCAAGTTTGGACCGAGTATTATTGGGTATATGAACAAAAGCAATGCAACCAAAAACCTTTAGAGGTAAATCCGAGTACATCCTTGATAAGGGAAATTGTTTTTGAAAACATTCTAATGGCGTGTTATATTTTAAAACACGTGTAGGCATTCTGTTAATCAAATAGGCGGCTGTTAAAACAGCTTCCCCCAAAGATATTTTGGAACATTCATTGAAAACATTATAGCACGAGCCACTTCAAGTAAATGTTTATTTTTTCTTTCTGCAATTCCGTTTTGTTGAGGGGTATCCACACAAGTAGACTGGTGATGTCTACCCTTTTCCTTTAAAAAACTTCCCAAAAGTTCATTAAAATACTTCCATTATCAGTGTGAAGAATGCTAATTTTTGTTTGAAATAGACTTTCAACCATAGTGAAAAATTCCTTAAACCTAACACAAACGGGTATGATCATCTATAAAGGTAACAAACCACTTTTTTCTTGAGATAGTAGTGACTCTTGAAGGTCCCCAAACATCAATATGTATTAAATAAAATGGTTTTGAAGGAGTATAAGGTTTTGGCAAATAAGTAGTACGATGACTTTTAGATAAGCAACAACTTTGACAATAAAATGATAAGCAATCAAAGCCCTTAAATAAAGTCGGAAACAAATGTTTAAGATATGGAAAGCTAGGATGTCCTAATCTGAAATGCCAAAGCATTATTTGTTCATAAACAGAATTAGAACTGACACTACTAAGGCCCTGAGCCTTTTTATGACCAGAGAAGTTATCATCAAAGTAGTAAAGTCCATCTATCATCTTAGCACTGCCAATCTTCTTCCCCGAGATCCAGTCCTGAAATTCACAGTAAGAATCACAGAGAGTTACACGATAATTAGATTTATTGGTTAGTTTACTCACAGACAAAAGGTTACAGGTGAGCTTAGGGACGTGAAGAACAAATTTAAGATCTATATTCTGGGATAATTTTATCAAACCTTTCCCAGCAATGGGTGAGAAACTACCATCTTCAATTCTAATTTTTTCAAGACCAGAACATGGCGAGTAAGTCCTAAAAAGATTGGAAATGCTGGTCATATGATCAGAGGCTCCAGAATCAATGATCCATGGAGCAGAATTTCAACAACAAGAAAGGGCATTAGGTGCACTACCTGTTTGTGCAAGGGAAACACTAGGAATACCAGATGAGGAATTAGATTTCAGTAGCTTCAGGATTTGATCCATTTGCTCCTTGCTGAAAGGACTTGTCTCGGCTTCATTGATAGTGGGAACCGCACGGTTGTTTCTGTCACCAAGCTTGCCGCTCTTCCAATTTGATGGTTTTCCGTGGATTTTCCAGTAGGTCTCTCGAGTATGGCGTGGTTTGTTGCAATAGTCGCACCAGACCTGTGGTTTCTCTTCAGGTTTTCGTTGAAAATTGGCTACTTTATTTGCAGTAGCCTCGGCAACAACAAGGGCAGAACTCTCAACAGGCCCATTAGTAGTCTTCTTCCCCAACATTACACCTCAACAAACACCTCACCAATCGGAGGAAGTGGAGTCCTGCCAATGATTCGTCCTCGTACTTCATCAAATTCCACGTTGAGCCCAACAAGGAATTTGTAAATGCGATGAGCCTCCACGGTCCGTTTGTTGTGATTTGCATCTTCATTAGATTTCCATTCATAATCATTAAACAAATCCAAGTCCTGCCAAATGCGTTTCAATGAATTGAAATACTTGGTGACCGAGTCTTCCCCCTACCTAATCTCATCAAGTTTTAAAGTCAATTCGTAGACCTGAGACTGATTTCCCAAATCAGAGTACATCTGATTAACATTGTCCCAGAGTTCTTTGGCCGTGGAATAGCACATATAGTTGGAGCTAATTTCCTCATCTATGGAGTTCACGAGCCAAGTAATTACCATTGAATTTTCTGCATCCCAAGCCTCATACGTTGGATCCTCCGGTGCTGGTACCTTCTTGTCTCCCGTCAGGTACCCAATCTTTCCCCTCCCTCTAATGTACATCCGAACGGACTGGGACCACCGTAAATAATTATCACCATTGAGGCGAATAGTGGTGATCTGAACAGAGTGAGAATCGGTATTGGGGGCTTGGGTTTTGACAGACTGGGTTGACTCAGAGGAGATTTCAGACATGGCTGAACATGAAAAAAATTGTGCAGAAAATAAACTAGGGTTTTTGAATTTATGGAGGCTCTGATACCATGAAAACTTTTCTGTATTGACTCATCTTTCACAAGTTTACACGGGTTCTCCTTTATAGGCTAGCTGGCCTAACTAATTCCTAATTTACAGCATTAACCAATATTCTATTTACAGCAAATATTCACAGCTAACAAGATCTCCTAATATTCAGTAATATATCTACCGAGTCTCTCCTTTTCAACAAACCTTCAACTGCATTGTGATTCCGAAGGACACGAAATCCCACTCTAAGCTCGAGGGCAAGCTTTATCTAAGTTGGGGAATGATGAAAATTGAAGAAAAAAGGAGAAAAAGAAGTTTGTGGGTTGAATTGAAATTTAATATTAGGTATTTTTTACTTAATCCCCTGTAATAATACTCTATTTTCACATAACCCCCAGTTGATGAAAAATTAGACATAACTCCTCAAAAATGGACGAATGTTATTATCGGTTAAAAAGGTCCAGTAATGTGTAATTTGACCTAACCCCCAACTATTTTTTTGGACGAAAATGCGCTTTTCTTTTAAACTTCATCATCTTTCCCACTTCATCTACTACCCCAAATTCTAAATCAAAAGTCCTAATTTCCAAACCTTCATTTTTTAAACAAAATGAAATCAACCAACCATGAGTTTATTCATTTTTCTTTGAGAAAACAGAAAACTCATCCAAATTTAATTAATTTCAACTAATTCGAATAGAATTTTGAATATAATGAGAACGTGGACATAGACATATATGTCTGTGTATAGTTCTTTGACGGCAATATGTATTAAAAATCTAGGAAGAGATACCCCGAAAGGCGAAGTTTATATATATATATATGTCGCGCGAGAGAGAGAGAGAACTGAGATTGATTTCGTGATTACTTTTTCCTCAAATTTATTGATTTCAATTTAAGACAAAAGTAATTTGGGGAATTGAAGGTTTTAAAATTAGGGTTTCATTTTGTTCTAGGTTATATAAAATTAATTGATTTTTTTTGTTCTTGTTTTGGCGGAGAATGCTATTTAAAACATTTGTTGATTTCAATTTTGAGAATGATGGTTCAAATGAACAGTTCGTATATTAGGTTCCTTACTCATAAATTTCAATTTTAATCAACTTTTATCTTGATTAATAATTAAGTGTTCAAGTGATGATATAGTCCAATTTCAATTCGAATCAATTACACAGTCAAAATACGGATGAACAGCAAATCAGGAAAAATCCCTGAAAAGGGCAAAATCTATATTCAGCACTATAGAGTAATTGATAGACATAGTCGACTTACATACAACTTAGATCAATTAAGTATAATGCGCAGTCTTTAATTTCTTCTACAAATACGACCCAATCCAGAGCCGTCCACAGGAAGCGATCTTCCATCGGTATTCATCGATCAACCTTCGTCTTCTTCAGCAGTGAATCATCAGTTTCACAAGTTAGCAGTAGAGATTGAACTCCACAAGGGTTGATTCAAGGTATTTTGAAATTAGGGTTTCATAAATCTCACAAATCATATATGGGGATGAAAGATTTGTGAAAATAAAAGTGGTTTTGAAAAACCAAAAGTGAATAACTTTGGAACAAGAATGAAAAAATCATTTTCGCTTAAGTTCTGTAAAAAAAATTTGCTCAAAACAGGTATTTATATCAAAATCACGAATTTCGAGGCGGCGAAGTCGTTCGAACAAAATAAGACCTCATTCGAACGACATCAGTGTTCATTTTAACGAAATTCCATTCTCGTTTGAACAACGAGCTTCGAACGACCTATCCCTGTCTAGGCAGAGATTTCTCGTTTAAACTTAGTTTGATGGTGGTTCTAACGAGATCACCATCCCATTCGAACGAGATCTAGTATCGTTTGAACGAGACCAAAACAACTTTTTATTTTAAACACACTTTATAAAAGGCCTCGAATTTTGAAAGCTACCATCCCAAAATATGATTCATATAAATTTATAAAAATCGCAAGTTTATACCTCCATAATGTGTCGGTGTGCCTTCGATCTTGGAGATGCCGGTGTTCGGTTTGAGGTATCGGTATATAACGGGATACGCCAAAAATAAAAAGGCCTAAGCTATGAGCAATCATGAATATTTGCTCTTACAAATTTTTTAAAATTAGGGTTTTTGATTTGGAATTTGGGGAAGAAGATGATGTGGGAAAGTAGATGAAGTGATGAAGAAAATGTCATTTTCATCCAAAAAAACAAATAGCAGGAGGTTAAGTCAATTTTTTCATGGATAATAACGTTCATTCATATTTGGGGGTAATGTCTAACTTTTCATTTTTGGGGGGTTAAGTCAAGTTTGTGGGTTGAATTTTAAATTGAACTTTATGAGGGTTTATGATGGGAATAGAGGCTGATATGAACACGTTACTATTTTCATGTCACAGTTCAAGTTCAAGTGTGAATAGTGTCAACTGGAAAATCTTTGTTTTATAATAATTATCTAGTATTAGTTAAGATATTATTTAAATAAGGTAGTAGATTTATATTAGGATATTTATTTAGTTCCCTTATGTAACTAGGATTCTTCCTCTTTAAGAATGTAAAGCCGATAAATAAGATAAATAAAGGCCCTAGGTTAGAGTTTAAAGTCAATTAAATGAACTTAGATTTTGATTTCTCTTGTTGAGTATCGTATGTGTATAATTTCCATTGCGTTTACTTTACATTAAATTGGTATTAGAGCCAAGTCTCTTTTGGATTACCATAGTCGTCATCGTACTGTTTCAGCCACCATGCCTTCGAAAACAAGAATCATGACTAAATTTGAAGAATAGTCCAGGCACGGACCGACTAAAACGAACTCCTGCAGACCATCTTTGATGCGCTGCCAGGCCTTCCAGTGGCCAACCACCATGCCGAGAAGTCCCAAGCACTCTCCTGCCCAGTTGCATCTCCGTCGAAAGCTATAGCAGGCCACAACAGGTGATCGCTGCAATAGCACAAGAAGAAGCAGATTTTCTGGCCTTAGTCGCAACTCAAACAAAATGAGAACAAATTTTGACAGGCCGGGCCATTGCGAAAAAAGTCGCGGGCAAGGCTCCACAATTTATCACATGACCAACTATCTATGAAGCACGGATGCGGGTACGGGGTGCGGGTGCGGCGATTCGAAAATTCTCAAAAAATTAGGATACGGGTGTGGCGAGATATAATATAATAATATAAATTATATTATGTTATTTTTAAATAGTACAAATAAGTTTCATCATTATTATGATTCTAAAAAATTTATGATAAGGGGGTTTGTTATTTTTTTAACACATTGACAATATTAAAACAGGGGACTCTACCATCAATGTCACATATATTATAATAATCTACTAAAACCCATTAACCATTAAACTATAAAAGTAGAATTCAATATAATATCATAAAAAACAGTTAACTTCACAAAATCCCATTTAACATTAAACTAAAAACAAACATTCGAAGTCGTTAAGAAACCTACTTATCTATTAGCTTTCACATATATTATAATAATCCACTAAAACCCACTAACCACTTTTTTTATAAAAGTAGAATCCAATATAATGTAATAACAAACAGTTAATTTGGGCCACAAAAACCCTTTTAACATCAAACCAAAAACAAATATAGAAAGTTGTTGAGATACCGAATTATCAGTCTTCGCATATATTATAATAATCACCCACAAATCATTAAACTATAAAAGTAGAATCCAATATAATATAATGACAAGAACTTAACTTGGGTCACAAAACCCATTTAACATTAAAACATTAAACTAAAAACAAACACGGGAAGTTGTTAAGAAACCCAGTTAACTTCATATATGTTAAGGGTCCGTTTGGTTCGTGGTGAAATACTTTTCACCGTGTTAAAAGTAAAAGGTGAATTATTAGTGCGGTGATTTTGTTTTCACCATCTCCGTTTGGATGGTCGAGTTTTCACTAGGTGAAAATATTAATTTTTTCACCATTTGTTGTTTGGATGGTCAAGATTAATATGGTGAAAAAATAAAATGACCATATTACCCGCATACTTCAAATGCATATAACTATTTTGATTTTCATCACACAAGTGTAAATGGCCATTAAAAAATATGCATTTACCCCAAACTAAAATTTGACATAATCACCCCCCCCCCCCCCCCCCCCACACACACACAACTAGTCATATTTCGCTACGCAAGACAAATAAGTAAAAAAACAATACCAATTAAAAATAAAGTCCTTATTAAAAAAGAAAACAGTCCCAATTTTAAAAAAAAAAATTCCAACAATGAAAAAAAACTGTCATTTGTAAAAAAAAAAATCACAGTTAAAAAAAAAAAGAGTCAACTATAAAAACAGTAGTCCATAATAAAAAAAAAAGTTCTCAACAATGAAAAAACAGTCCCAAATAAAAGAAAAGTTTTCAACATTGAAAAAAAAGCAATCCCAATTAAAAAAAAAAAGTCCCAACTATAAAAAAAAAGTGTTCCAATTAAAAGAATTAAAAAAAAAAATAGTTCCCAACTATGAAACCGTCCCAATTAGTAATTAAATTCCCAACACATTACCATGCACCAAACAAATATTCATTTTTTTTATTTTTTTTATGGGAATAGATATTCTCACCCCCTCTATATGTTCCCCCACACCCTTTGAATAATAAATGACAATTGCGCCCTTAAATTTATAAAAGCAAAATGTCCAATTTTTTCACCTCCAACTAAAATAATTACATTTGATAAAAACAAAAAAATTATATTTTCAATAAAAAAAATTATTTTTTATAAATAATAATAAAAAAAACTGTTTATAAAACGTAAAATCTTATCGATTTGTTTGATTAAAAAACTGTATATAAAACGTAAAATTTATTTTTCTTAAGAAACTCTTTTCTTAAAAAGCGTTTTATTTTTTATTTACAAATTTTATTTTTGGTTAAAAACTGTTTTTTTTTACTATATTAAAAATAATCTTTTTACTATTTTTAAAAAATATTATCTGCGACAGCGGTATGTATAGGCGGTCTGAGCATTTTTGTCTAATATGTTGGTCCGCGCCAACGGTATGTATAAGTGGTCGAACTGCCTATACATACCGCTGACGCGGACTATTTTTTTGTATAGTAAAAAAATTATTTTTAAAATAGAAAAAAAATAGTTTTTAACTGAAAAAATAAATAACGAAACAATTTTTTTAAATAAATAAAAGAAACTGTTTTTTAACTAGAAATGATAAAAAGAATGTCCATTTTTTAAAATAAATAACGAAATAGTTTTTTTATCAACGTCCATTTAAATAAAAAGTAATATGTTTTTTTTATAAATAACATAATATTTTTTAAATGAAAAAATAACTTTTATAATTTTTATATTTTCTAGAATATTAAAATTTTAATTTTCTAGAATATTAGGATTTTTATTTTCAAAATATTATGTTTTATTTTTTTCTTAATATTACCTTTTTTTTTTTAAATAATAGATTTTTGGGCAAAAGATTATATTTGCTCAAATCATATTTGCATAGAGGGTCTTTTGATCTTTTAGTATTTAAATATTAAAAAGGGTGTGGGGAAAGACATAGACGGTGTAGGAATAGCTATTCTATTTTTTATTTTTTATTTTAATTTTTAATTATTTAAATTATTTAATTTTTTTTTAATTTTTTTTAATTTTTTAAAATAAAAAATGAAATTTAGAAAAAAAATATTTTTTTAAAATGAATATTTGATGATCGTATTAATTGAGAGGGAGAAATGAATGTGTGATAATTGTAAGTGGAAATAAGAAAGGTTACATTGGTAATAAGATAAATTTCATTGTTTTCACCTGTTAAATTATTCACTTTACCCATGGTTTAAAATGGTTAAAGTTTCACCTCACTTTTCACCATATTCATTTTATTTCACCGTGTTAAATGTCCAACCAAACACATATTTTACCTAGGTGAATTTTATTTTAACGCGGTAAAAAATATTTCACCACGAACCAAACAGACCCTAAAGGAGAGTAAGAAGAAAATGAGAAAGAAGGAGAGAGAGAGAGAGAGAGAGAGAGAGAGAGATGAAAATGAAAAAAAAATCAGAATTGTATTTTTTTAGATTCTTTACGAATCCCATCAAAACCAGCCGAGTCCATGCCGAATCCTTCCCGAATCTAGAATTAATTTATTTAATTAATATCTGATTCTTCTTTGGGTGCGAATCGGGGCCGAATCCCACCCACACCCGACTCGCGTGCGATTCGGATTCTTCAGGCCTTTTGAAGAATCCGTGCTTCATAGCCAACTATTGGTGGGTGTAGAAACCATTGAAGACAGCGATGCCTCTACCACGAGTCTTGGATCTAAGCATGGGATCTCGCTTCAATTATTTGCTTCTCCTTCGAGGAACTTGGGACCTGGATCTTGTGCGAAACCGTGAGCCCAAGGATGTGAATTTCAAGTCACAAACAGTTTCGAAGACGATTGGATCGTCTAAAGGCCATGACACTAGCAATTATGCCCCGAACTTTGTCCCGAATGAGGATTGGAGGTGCCATGTTTGTGGAAAGCGGGACCATATGAAGCATGAGTGCAAACAGGATTCATAAAGAAATCCAAAAGGAAAAAGTTCAAATCAAAGAAACCGTACTGTGATCCATCATTGCTCCTTGTCACTAAGTGAAGATTCTCAGGCAGATAGATAGCAGTGACAGGTCTCCAAGTGATGATAATAATGATACATTTGCAGAGATGCGAGCTGAACAGGGCGCTATGTCTTGCCTCACTGGAATATTGGACAGAAATTTACACGGAGATATGCGCATTAAGGTACAGACATTTGAAGGTAAATTAGATGGTGATGTTTTTATAGATTGGCTTGATTCAGTAAAAAAGGCATTTGAACTGAAAAACTATGTACGCTCGGTTGGTACTAAACTCGTGGGTTATGCCAAGGTGTGGTGGAACGGACTTTGCCAATAACGTCGGGAAGCGGGCAAAACCACCTGTCACAACATGGAAAAAGATGAAGGGGTACGCGAAGCGGGCCTTCATTCCCTTAGGATTTGAGAGGGATCTCTTCACTTGGGTTCAAAATCTTAAATACAATTTAAAGACGGACGGGCCAAACTCAGGGAGAGTGAATATAAGGTGAGTCGCTACATTAATGGGGTTCATGATAATATACAGGCTAAAGTTTACATGAAAGACGTACCAAATCTCGACAAGGCTGTTGATTATGCTACAAGGGCTTAAGACCGTTTGCGAATTAAGGCTGGGAAGGCATCTACTACAATTGCGCTTATTGGAACAAGTTCCAAGTACTTTTCATGTGGGGAGGTGGGTCACAAGATGTCAGTGTCCCAAGAAGAAAAAATTTGTCCTCATTGTAGAAGAGCCCGCTAAATCTGAATTTGTAAAAGAACCGTCCTCAGTTACCTCTAAATTACCCGCATTCACGTGCCACCAGAGACGAACTTCTTAGGAGGAGTGATGGGAATCGAGGTTGATATGAATACGTAATGTTCACACATCTTGTTTGCGTGTTACTGTTCATGCGTGAACAGTGCTATTGGAAAATATTTTTTTATAGTATATATCTAGTATTAGTTAAGATATTATTTAAATAAGGTAGTAGATTTATATTAGGATATTTATTTAGTTTCCTTACGTAGGTTTCTTCGCCTTCAAATTTGATTGCTCTTGTTGAGTATTGTGTGTTGTGTGTAAATTCAGTTTCGTTTGCTTCAGTTTACAGTTATTTTTCTCTTTAGAGAGTTGGACAACCCTAAAACTAACTACTCTAGTTTAGCTAAATGATGGGGATAAGAATTGTTAGTTTCCTTGTTTTATTTACTTCTTTTTAGTTATCAAGAGGTAACATGACTCTTTTTTCTATCTATTTACTTGTTCTTGTAAGCATGGAGAGCGGAGTTTTTTCTTAATAAAGAATTTTTTCTTATGGTGTTGTTATCTTTGGTGATTAATTCAGTTGCACGACATCAACTTCCTTTCAGTTTTTCTTTGTTTTCCTTCATTGTAATTATCCATTCTACCAGATGGAGGGTAACAGCTACAAACATCATAATTGATTATGGGGTCAGAATGTCATCAATGCAGGAACTGATTTATTGTGGTGCAGGTTAATCATTCCCTTTTGGAAGAAATAAGGGGAATAAACCAGCGATTGATAAACACATCGGTTGGTATCAGCGACGAAGGAGTCAGGGAAGGGACAATTGTCGAATGCTCTTTCAGTGCTGTGTCTGTTGCTCCAAAATTGATTTCTCGCCTAGCTGCAGTGAAATTGGTGCATTATCAAACTTTTATCTGTTATCACAAAGAATATGCTTTATACTCTTCATTAACTTTGTGGTCTATGGCTATGCAGCTGCGCATCCAGCCCTTAAGGTTGCTGGTCCCCGCAAGTTATCCAAATTGCTCCCCCATTTTCCTAGACAAGTTATCATTGGAGACCAGGTTAGTAATCGGACCAGTTTGAGCAATTTTATATTCCTAATTAAGTCAGCCTGAATTTATGATATCAGTTTGTTTGCCATGGTGGTAACAGTGTGCATGATGATGATCTTTCTGGTAAGGCAAAATCAAAGCTCAGTCTGTATCTTCGAAACCTTGAGCTACCCATGATGCTAGGAAAGATAGCAAGGGCTTGGGAGGAATGCATATATGCAGTTATTTGTGATTACGCACACCAGCACGGAGGAGGGAACTTTAGCTCAAAATACATGCCCTCCTCATTGACAAAAGCATAAACGATTGATTCCATATCTTACTTTATACTCGTAGATTTCATCACTTAGGGGTATTCTCATACGCCCACTTTGGTTTTGCAAATTATTTGATTAGGTAAATTGGTTCACTAAATGAGAGAATTTGAAATGAGTTTAAATTCAAATTTGAGATGATGTTTGGTAATCTGAAATTGATGTTGATATGTTAAGGATCAATTGAAAAGGCATGTATACAACAAATTGAGAGAGAGAGAGAGAGGGGGAGAGAAAGGGAGGGAGGAACAACTCAATGAACTTTATGTGGTGCCTGTTTAAATGGATGCATTTTACATTTTTGTGAAATGTTCTGATTTCATATTTAAAATGAGTCAATTAATTAATTATTTCATTAATGAAAGTAAATGTAATTAATGAGCTAATTTGTAAATTGGTCAATTTATAAATGAATTAATATACAATTTTGGAATAACAACACGCGGTCTTAGTATATAAGTGGGTAAGGGGGGTGTATGTTTCAAACTTCAAATGCCCTTCGTGTGCATATTTGAATTTGTAGTGTTTTCTACTTTTAAAGCTATATTTGTCATATCAAATAATCTCTTAAAAATTTATGTTGCAATTTTGTTTAGTTAAATATTAACCAAATAAGTAAGGATCAATTATCAAAAAGTATCTCAAATATTTTTTAATACATATTTAGTTCAAGTCTTTATTTTGTTCCAAAAAGTCCCTCAAACACCCATTTAATCAATATTATGTTATTTTTAAAGATCTTTGCTAGCGCCATTTCCCAGCCCACTATCGGAGCTCTAGGGATCCTCGCGGAGCTCCTTTTTTTTAGTGTTTTTATGTGGTGAGTGATTTTTGGAAATAAAATAAGAAGTCTTAGACTAAACGTGTATTAAAAAATATTTAAGGAACTATCTGGTATATGCCCCTAAGAAAATCACTCATTTTTCCCTAAAACATCTCATAAACTACCCAAGTATCATGTAAACTCTCAAAATAATTAAGCCGGTTTAAAAAGACCCTTACGCCACTTTTGGCCTTGAAGTTGGACGTAAATGAGTTTTGCGCCATGTACACAACACATCGTTAGGGCAAAATATGTAACAGATTAATCTTATAGGAGTTGAGTGTAATTTACCATTATTTCATGATTAAAATTAATTAATAAAAGTTAAATTCACCTCCCCCATTCTTTCATATTTCCATTCCCTCCCTTACTTCCACCAACCTCCCATATGCTGATTGGCAAAACCACATCTTCCCCCGTCTTGTTTTCTGGTCTCCATTCCTTCCCCCCCGATGAATCCACCACCCCCGCCTCTCTTTACCCATCACGAAACAACCCAACCTATTGCGACAAAATGATCCCCTCTCCGCTATCTTCCATTTTTTCCCAACAATATCGGAGGTATATCCATTTCCATCCCTCCCATCTCTCGCCTCTCTCTATATCCCACCTCATCTCTCGCCTCTCTCTATATCCCTCAAAAATACTTTATTCTCCCCCTCCACAATAAAATCAACCCACCTCATCCCACCCTTAACTTCTATTTTGTTTTGGCAAAAAAACCCACTCCCTTACATTTGATTTTTTCGGCAATCTATGTAAAGAGGGGAATCTTTTTTTGTTTAGTTATAACATTTATACATGTTTCACGTGCCCCCCCCCCCCCCCCCCCCCCCACACACACACACACATGTTTAAGTTAAATTACCTACTTTGACCTCATAATGCATTATGTGCATGTGCCCCCCCCCCCCCCACATATATATGTACTAGCATATGCCCGTGCCTGAAGGCACAACGAAAATTTGCCAAAGTACGTAATCACAAAACGACATTCTCCGACAAAAAAAAAGTAAAATGTAAAAAAATGGCTATAATTTCCTCTATTTATAGGACTATCCACCCTCTTTAACAAATAAAAAATAGTCCAACAATATGAAATATACAATATTCATCAACTTAATTCACATTGTGCCTAAAGTAAATGGTGGCGATTTAAAAAAAATGGACAGAATCTCCTTTGTTTATTGAACTATCCACCCTGCTTAAGGAATAATAATAATTACAATAATATTAAAAGAATCCAAATTCATCCAATAACAACTCCAACAAAACAAACTTGTTAAAAAAAATTACATATATATATATATATCAAATTGAGGTCGTCCCAGATGTTCCACGATATAGATTGTCCATAGTTTTCAAAATGCGACCTGATACAAAAAAATATAGTAAGAACTAAATGAACCAATAATCATATCAGTACAAAGTATCTCTCCGTTGCTGAAAAAGCTAATAAAATGGATGGATATGAAATTAAATGAATCAATAACCATATTATATAAGATGTGCATATCAAAATATCCCAAGGAATGGCACCACCCATAGTAAGGAATGTCTTGCTAAATAACAGGCCAAATACAGTAAGGACAACCTATATGGAAAAATAAAATTTCAGTTTGAGAAACTAATTATACTTGAGAAGAAAATCAAAACAAAAAAAATGAAATTCAAGTGATTGTGCCTAAGCACCAAGTGAAAGAGTGATATATAAAAACAAAAAAATGAAATTCAATAGTCACAGGTAGACAGACTGGTTAAAAACCTATAACTCTAAATCAATTAAGAGACAGATCGGTTACCTTTTATTGGAAATCCTTGCCTATATACTCATTGGGGCAGCCTTGCCTATGTACTCGAAATCAGTCGTGCCACGAAGAGTATAAAACCTCACCAACAGATATCCTTTTTCGTCGAACACGCACGTTTGGACTGCAATAAAATTACAAATAAATATAATGTAGCAATGATATATAACAAAAAATAGATTTGTAAGGTGTTTTGGTCTCATAGACTTATTCTAATAGATATGGAAACAATTAGTAACTGATATGGCAACAATACATTAATGCCATTTTATGGAAGCAATGCTTGATATGGTCATGTGTTATCTAATAAGGAAACTCCAACATTATTGTAGAAAACCATAACCCCAAATGATTTCTGAAATCAAAACAACTAAGGAACAAAAGTGGATAGCAATTAAACAACTTAGTCCATTAAAGTTTAAACAACTTCAATATGAAAAATGTGCATTGTTGTCACCATTGACAAACACAAAGTCGACAACATGAAAAATACAAAACATGTTTTAATGTAGAAACTAATAGTAATTTTTAAACTAAAACAACAATAAATATGAGTTACATTAAATAGAAATACAATTACTTTTAAACAATATACAGATCAATCTTCCTATATCGGTAATGTAAAACAGTACAGGGATCAAACTTAGATGATAAGAAGTGAAGAAAAGGCTAAAATCAATAGGACCCATATGATTTAGTCCTCTGGTATAGAATATAATCTTAGTTGGGCATATATAATTACTTAAAGCAATAAAAATTTTGAAAACTCGTCAAAAATAAATAAATACGCAGTGGTGTGGGGTAGGCGAGAGATTAAGTGCATTCATTGATAATATTATTCAAACATATGGAATTTTTTGATAATGTCGGAAAACTTCACCTCGATGGAAAGCTTAGATCTCAGACGTATTTGATCTCAGTCATAGAGTACCTGGACATGTGTCAAATTACAACCGTCTCTTAAATGAAAACATATAAGTTCATTTGAATATGAAAACAAGAAGCATATAAATGCATATTTGAGAAAATAGGGAAACAATGACGGTGGAGACATCGGATTAGTACCTAATTTTTTTTAGAGATATCGAATTAATACATGTAAAAACAAAACGGATTAGTAAGGCCTAAATGAAAAAACAGAACGAATGCAAAACCAAAACAGATCTACCCCGACACCTGTCACTGCCAATGCAGGTCTACCCCGACAGCTTACCCCACCTACTATGACGACTCCACTTGTCCATCAAAGTCTTCGCAGCTCTCTACCAAGGAAGCCTACTACTGCTATGCCATCCCACATCCCCTCAAATCACGTTCCTCCTCAGTCCCCTACATCCCCTACCTGTCAAACACGACTAATCCCTAGCGTTTCCAATGAAGATGTTTTACATCTCATGGTGGACCTTAATACCTCACCCTCCACATTAAGCCACCCCACCACTCCGAACTACTCATCTAATCACCACCCAATGCAAACATGCTCCAAACTCAAACAAAAACAACCTCAAACCACTTACTTACTACTGATGCTACTCATTCTGATCCACAAACAGTTTCAAGAGTGGGTAAAGGACTTCTAGACACTGATGTGAAATAGAGATGAGAAAACACATGAAGAACTTGCTTCTCTTAGGTAGAACGGATGATGCCGCTGCTGCTTTAAGGGCCTAGAATGGCTGTTGTTGCCGGTGTAAGGGTCTGCTGTTGTTGCTGCTTTTTAAGCAGGCCTAGAACGGTTGCTGACATGTGCCAACCTGTGGCCAAAATCCCCTGCCAACCCGTGCCATCACAGCGTTCAACCAATCAGGCGCAACAATAGGCAAAAAAGGATATTTCACTAATTGCATTACCAATAATTATATAAAAAAAGAGTAATAAACTCAATCAACACAAAATTATACCTCGAATGACTTTGAAGGCGCTGCCGAACAACTATCTCAATTGACTTGCTTTGTACTGATATCCTTAGCCGCTACATTCATTGATCAAACAGGAACTGCAAAAGGAAATGGAACCGCTGCCGAATCAAGTGGAACCACTGCATTAATTGAATGAGTGGAACCACTGCATTCATTGAAGCTCTCTTTAGAATCAACCTTCCTATATTTCATTGTAAAAGAGTTTTTAACTTTTGCTAAGATGCGAACCAAGTGAACTCGAGTTTTAGGTCTGCAATCAACGATCAATTTTAGTAAAGTAGCCAATTTTTTTTTCAAACCACAAAATGAAAACGGAAATGATTTCAGAGAGAAAAATGCCATATCTGTAAAGTAAATACTAATAGCGAGAAGCATTAATTTACCTTAAATCAGTACAAATCAGTGATGATCTGGCATTACCTCAAATCTGCTATTGACCTCAAATCAGTACTGATCTAGCATTAGTATTCACATGCGCGTGATGAGAACCTGTAGTGGCTAATTAATGCCAAATATGTAAAGTAAATACTATGGAATCTACTCTTGATGAGCACTTACGAGAATGAAGCGCTTGAAATCGAATGATGAAAAAAGAAAAAGAGAAGGTATCGAGCTCTTGATTATAATGAGGCATTGTTCCTCTCCTTGTATAAAAACTTCTCAAACATATTTGGAGATGGAACATCACAAAAACACATTGTTAGATTTGAAAAGACTATATTGGCTAATATATATATATATGAGGCAAACACCAATATATGCAACGGATTAATTTTGAGAATACTCTGTAAGTTATACACAAAATTAATTATAGAATATTCTCAAAATTTAGTGGCAAATAGTAGGTAGTTACATGTTTAATAACTTTATGTTGCAATTTAACTTAAATTGCAGCTATTGTGTTCAAACTTCAAACAATTAAATCAAATCAAATCAAATAAACACAATAAACAACAACAATAATAATAATAATAATAATAATAATAATAATAATAATAATAATAATAATTTAGTGGCAAATAGTAGGTAGTTACATGTTTAATAACTTTATGTTGCAATTTAACTTAAATTGCAGCTATTGTGTTCAAACTTCAAACAATTAAATCAAATAAACACAATAAACAACACCAACACCAACACCACCACCACCACCAACGCCAACACCAACACCAACACCAACACCAACACCAACACCACCACCACCTTGCAGCTATTGTGTTCAAACTTCAAACAATTAAATCAAATCAAATCAAATAAACACAATAAACAACAATAATAATAATAATAATAATAATAATAATAATAATAATAATAATAATAATAATAATAATAATAATAATAATAATAATAATAATTTAGTGGCAAATAGTAGGTAGTTACATGTTTAATAACTTTATGTTGCAATTTAACTTAAATTGCAGCTATTGTGTTCAAACTTCAAACAATTAAATCAAATAAACAACACCAACGCCGCCGCCGCCGCAACAACAACAACAACAACAACAACAACAACAACAACAACAACAACAACAACAACAACAACAACAACAATAATAATAATAATAATAATAATAATAATAATAATAATAATAATAATAATAATAATGAACAAACCTTTGGTACATGGTCAAACATTGTTCCCACATTTTTACACCAAAACATACACATCGCTTTCTATAGTTATTTATACCAATATGAAGAAGACAATACCAATGGGAAGAAGACAATATTGGGTGCAACAATAACATGAGAATATGAAACATCAAAATCATAGCGCCATGCATGAGCCCTAATATAGCGTATTCACATAGAACACTTGATGGACTTTTGCATCTAATCCCCAACTCAAATTGATAGAAAATAATATATATTACTCTATTATAGTAATACAACTCTAAAGCAATATATGTACGTCAAATAATATATTACTGTTACTAACAAACGGTAATAAATTAACAATTAAATATGAAAAACTAAAATATAGAGAACAATAATTAAATTTCAAAGGAGGAGAAAAAATAAACCTGAGCAAAGTATAAGTTACACTACTACAAGTGAGCCCTGAAAACATGAAAACAAAATCAGTAATTCATGCGCACAAGCACCTAGGTTTGGAAAGTAAATACTAATAGCGAGAAGCATTAATTTACCTCAAATCAGTGCACGTTATCCTCTATGACCATCTATGCACATTAAAACACCTAAATGTTTGAAAAAATGGGAATAAATTATTAAAGCACAAATAGAGAAACAACTTCAAATATATTGAAAGAAAAATCTGAATCTCAACGTTACATAACCTCTGTGTGTGCGTTTGATATCTACATCATCACTTATGTAAGATATCAAACAAAGAAACTGTCAGAAGACTTCTTAAACTTACTGTTAGGAGAAAACTTCTTAAACTTGGATTCCCAGGAGAAGAATTCTTAATCTTACTATTAGAAGAATTCTTAAACTTATTGTTAGGAGAAGACTTCTCAAGGTTCTTAAATGTTCTGTTCAGTGCAGTTATGCTCTGTTCTAAATGTTCTGTGCAGCTATGCCCTGTTCAGTGCAACTATGCTCTATTCTAAATGCTCTATCGAACAACAATGGTGATGATTATCGAACAACGACGGTGGTCATATGAAAAACATGCATAACCTTAAAAGAAAACATACAATTAGATATAGATAGATACTTATGGATATATCATTTTCGAACATTCAAAATTGTGTATAATACCAAAGTTAATTCAAAATTTGTCAAACATGTCTTACCATTTGTTACACAGTATTGGTATTTGGCGAGATGAATCCATCTTCATCAATGTATATTCATTTGAGCATTATCTTTCTTCTTCTCGGAATCTTCTCGGAACCTACATGCGAGAACTTCTAAGTCTCTAACATTACAGACCATTTGTCAACTCTAAATTATGAAAGAACTTAAGTTCAAAGTTGTAACTTTGAAAGGGTTTTCTAGTGCTAAAATACAATTTTGGTGAAACGTTTAACCATAGACATAAAAAATATAGGAAAAGCAATTTGTATAGTGGGTGATCCATAAAAAAATATAATATTCTCACTTTCAGGCTATGATATAGCAAGTGAAATACTCTTTGAACAAACTAAACCAACATTTGATTTCATTCATTCCAAATATGGAAGAAATGCACGAATATAGATGGTGAAATGCACAAATAAGAACCTTATCGAAAGGAAGGGGCAAATACCAGGCTCGATAAAACAATTTATCGGTGCCGCATGCTCAATAAACATAATTACATTGAACTGTAAAATAAATAAACATAAATAAGATCTACAACTACATCATGTTATTTAAAATAACCTTAAAATTCATGAACTTAAACATAAAAAACATAACATAAAGAGGTCCATTTCTTTGATTTCGTACCTCAAAACGAAAGGCATAAATCCTAAAAATCAATCATAAAAGAGAAAAAAGTAATTAGAGGGAGAAGCAATGTGTATGTTATGCGCATGTATTGTTCCAGATACACACGCTCACATTTGTAGTTTGCGTAGGGCAGCCCTGTAGACTTGGTTGCCATGCATGTACGGTGTAAATACATGTGGACATGACCACAATTACAATCATGTTTATGACAGTACCTATTCCCCATATATAAACAAAATAAAGAGCTTAAATATATAATCAATACCCCTTTGTGTTTCATGTCACTCACCAAATTCCAAATCATCTTGAACCCTTTTGTGTGGTTGAAAGCCTTTTACTTCTCACCTTTTAGGCCAATAAAGAAAGTTAATTCATACACTAAACCAAATAAACAAAATTCAAACATTCAACCTATGCAATGAAATCCAAATAGCAATGTATTAGCACAACAAAGTATAAAAAAAAATTATAATTGAGATAAAAATCTTACCATAGAACTCGTAAACCTAACAAACAAATTACAAATGCCACCCAAAAGTATCTGTATCCAAATGTGTCCTATCAACAATTTACATCAAGCAATACAACAAAACATTAGAAAAATAAACTCTTTGTAAAAGGTTTATATTAAACCAAATATCATATATTAACCACATGATTCCCAACTACAAAATCTCAATCGAAGAGAAAGAGAGAAGGTTTACCTGATGGATCTGCAAAAAAAAATATAAAACGTGAATATATAATGTAAAATCGAAACCCCGAAATCAAACTCGCACTTCATCATCTAAAATGGGAAATCGCAAAATCAAACCCACAGTTGAAATGGGATGTAGAAATAGTGATTACCCGAGGGAGGCATCAGCGGGTGGTGGAGACGAAGTAAGGCGGTGGCTAGGGTTTTTTTGGGAGGGTTTTTGTTAAAAGTGGAATAGAGACTTGAGAGGAAGCGAATGAGTCGACGGGTTGTGTTTGGGGGCTTGTATTTTTGCCCTAGGAGTGTGTAGTGTATTCTTAAGCTGTGGTTGGATGAGCACCCTTAGATTGTACATGTGGCAAAATATTGACCCTTTGATTACTTTGATAAGATAAAATAAGATGTTACTATTCATAACACCATTGTCCCATATATATATACTAGCGGATGCCCGAGGGCACGGCGATAAATTTGCCCTCGTGATAAAACTCAACCCATAATAACCTGTCTTTTTAAAAATAACACCTTAAAAAAAATTAAAAAACCTAAAAAAAATAAATGTTTTTAAAAAATATTTTAAAAAAAATGTTTTTATTTAAATATTATTATTTTTTAAATAAAAATAATAATAAAATAATAATGTATGTATGCATGCATGCATGCATACATGAATGCAACACATAAGATGTCATGCATGTTTATCATGCATGACAAACCCCACTAAGGCACTATTCATAACACCATTGTCCCATATATATATACTAGCGGATGCCCGTGCCGAGGGCACGGCGATAAATTTGCCCCCGTGATAAAACCCAGCCTATAATAACCAGCATTTTTAAAAAAAAAAAACTTTAAAAAAAATATATATATTTTTAAATATTTTTTATAAAAAAAAATATTTAAAAAAAATTATTTTAAAAAATATATATTCTTAAAAAAATAATAAGATAATAATGTATATATGTATCCATGCATACACGCATGTGTATGCATGCAACACATAAAATGTCATGGATGTTTATCATGCATGTTTATCATGCATACGTTACTATTCATAACACCATTGTCCCATATTATATATATACCCGTAATTTTATTGATTTTTTAATTGTGGGATTAATTGAATTAATTACGAGAAATTTACTTAAAATTAATTTGGATTTAAATAAATATTAACTAGTGAGATGAGGGTTAGTATTTATTGATGCGAATCATATTGAATATTACTGAGTGAATAAAGTAATATGTGATTATAGATTTATTAAAATTTTCGCGAGTGAAAAATGCGACAGTTTCGGTAATTAAGTCGGAACGCGCGTGTCAGTTGTGTCGGGACTCAATTTTATAGAATAAAAAGGTAATTTATTTTAAGTCATCCAAATGGTCATTTCGAGTGAGCCTAAGTATCTAGAATGATCAAAATAGTAAGAAAAGTCTACCCAGGGGTATAGTTTGGGCCCCGGGGAACGTTTAGGCCATACCGGCACCCTGGAGGGATAATTTAGTCATTTTCATTTTTTAGGGAATTAAACCCACTAATTTTAGAGAGTTATATCAGATGAGGAGTTGTGTCTTAAAGGGTTAGAAGTTACCATATTCACATAAGCTATTAAAGGAGGAAGGAGAACCATCTTAAGCTTGCACACAAGATATCGTTCGCCTAAAGATTTTCCCATTTTTCTTAAAGGATAAAGCTAAGACTTGACTTTGGTTTTTATCACCGAACTCAATTGGATCATAGAGGGAGATGGCTTCCAAATTTATGTTGAAGTTCTTTCCCCAATATCTAACAAATTCCAGCCAAACCCAAATTTAAACATTCTGACAATAATAGAATGAGTCATTTTATCGATGTTACTAACGTTTCAATGAGCTAGTTAGTACATGCCCTCGTCATGGTTTTGAGAATTATCGTCTCATATCTTTATTTCATCACGGGCTAAGTATAACGTCTAAACAAATCATTGAGACAATGTGCGAGAGACCATTTTGGGAATTAGATGAACACGAAGGAGATGCCCACCTTAAGTTTATCGCCAAGACAACTCAATCGTGGGACACATCCGATCCTAATACCCAAACTAGAGTTTGAAAAACTCCCATCGCACCTTCAGCACCAGGCCTTTATAATGTGGGAGATGTAGTGGGATCAAGTCTAAGAGAATCAACCTAACCCATAAAAGAGAAAGTGTGTGATATTTGTGAGGCATGCCATTCAATGAAGGAATGCCCGACGATACCCGCCTACAAAGTAATGCTATATGAACAAGTGGATGCAATAAGGGGATTTAAGGGTAATTTAAATGCCTCGCATGGGAATTCTTACAACCCTTCATGGAGTAACCATCCTGGTTTTAGCTACGGGCAAAAACATGCTGCCTTGAATCCTAATTCACACGTTGTCCCACCTCCACCTCCACATTTCCAACAAGCTACACATATGCAAGCACCACCTCCTGCACCATATATCACTCCACTGCATAGAAATCTCAAAGATACTATAAATCGATTCATCTAATCCCAAAATGCAACCAATGATAAGTATGACTGCGTGTTTACCGAAATAAATATGAATATCTATAGGTTGCAATCATCTTTAAGTATCCAAGAGAAGGGTAAGTTTCCGGTCCAAGGTCAAAGACCTCCCTAAGGTCAAACTAGTGTTAGCTCTACTTCCAATGAACATCAAGAGCAATATCAAGCCATTACCACTCTACGTAGTGAGCGAGTTATTGATTTATCACCTCCCCCATATGACACAAAAGACAAGGAGGTGTCACCTAAACGAAAGAGGCCGAAGATGCCCCCTCGAAGTAGAGTGACAATGATGACACTAGTGAGCCTGAGGTCGTAGTGAAACCACCCACCGCCGCGCCATTCCCTCAACGGTTGGTTCCTCCCCAAAAAGGAATCCCCCATAATGATGTGTTAGATGTATTTAAGAAAGTCAAGCTGAATTTAGCTTTTCTCGATGATATATAGCAAATTCCCTCCTATGCTAAAGTCTTTAAGGACTTATTGACGGTAAAGAGAAGGCTAAAGGTGAAAAAGAACGTCTCCTAGCACAAAATGTGAGGTCCTTTCTGCTTAATGACCTCCTACCAAAATTTAAAGATCCGGGTGCACCTATCATTTCATGCATCATCGAGGAGAATCGAATAGAAAAGGCCTTACTTGATTTAGGGGCGAGTGTCAACATTCTTCCCTACTCCATATATAAGAAACTTGATTTGGTGGACCTCAATCCCACAAAAATCATTCTCCAACTCGTGGATCGTACCGTGAAAATACCACGAGGCATTATTAAAGATGTGATAGTCCAAGTTGACACCTTTTACTTCCCGATAGATTTTATTATTTGGGACACGGAACCCTCCATCACCCCAAGTAATCATGTTCCCATCATTCTTGGCCGCCCATTCTTAGCTATGGCTAATACCCCGATTAACACTCGAAATGGGCAAATGCAACTCACTTTCGAGAACATGACCTTAGAAACAAATATCTTCAATATCGTGAGTTAAGTAGGTGATGAGGATGATTTTCACTCAGTGGATCTTATTGAGGAGATAGTGGAGGAGCATGTAGAGGGAAATTTCAGTGGGGATACCTTGGGATCATGCCTTATTTGAGAAGTGAGAGCGATGGGATGTACATCGATTTTGAGAGAGATGTAGGAGAGTGGAGAGCGACATTAGACAAGGGAGAGTCGAATGAGGATGTGATAGATGTGAGTTGGATTTCTAGATTAAAGGAATTACCACCGAGGGAGTCGCGCACGATTCTCTCTGATGAAAATTTTCCCACCCTTGAATTAAAGAAACTACCCTCCAACGTTAAATATGCTTATTTGGGAGAGGATGAGGCATTTCTTGTTGTTGTCTCCTCTAGCCTGGATAAAGAGCAAGTGGGTAAACTTTTACCGATATCAAGGAAGAACCAAAGTGCTTTTAGTTGGTGCATAGCGGATTTAAAAGGTACAAGTCCCTTGATTTGTACCCATAAAATCCACCTCGAGGAGGACGTGAAGCCCTCGAGGGAAATGCAAAGGAGATTGAACCCCGTCGTGAAAGAGGTAGTACGATAGGAAATCATTAAATTATTAGATGCCGGGATAATTTACCCAATCTCGGATAGCAAATGGGTGAGTCCTATCCAAGTCATCCCGAAGAAGTCAGGAATGACTGTGGTCAAGAATGCTAAGGGTGAGTTAATTCCCTAACATACCACCATCGGGTGGCGCGTTTGCATTGATTACCGAAAACTCAATGCGGGCCCAAGGAAAGTTCATTTCCCCTTACCATTCATCGACCAAATGCTAGAGAGAGTAGTGGGACACCCATATTATTGCTTCCTTGACGGTTATTCCGGAGATAACAAAATCGAGGCAGATGTTCTTGATCAAGAGAATAAGACTTTCACATGTCCCTTTGGCACATTTTCTTACAAACATATGCCATTTGGATTATGTAATACGCACACGACCTTTCAAAGGTGCATGCTTAGTCTTTTTAGTGACACAGTTGAAAGAGGCCTTGAGGTATTTATGGATGACTTTAGCATTTTTGGCCCCTCTTTTAACCTTTGTCTTGCAAATCTTACAAAAGTATTTGCCCGGTGTGTGGAAAAGAACTTGCTTTTAAATTGGGAAAAATGCCATTTCATGGTAACTAAAGGAATAGTTCTTGGCCACATTGTGTCGTATAAAGGAATTGATGTCGATAGGGAAAAAATAGATGTCATAGACGAGCTTGCCCAACCTAAATCACTAAAGGATATGCACTCCTTCTTGGTCCATGCAGGGTTTTATAGAAGGTTTATCAAGGATTTTAGTGCCATTTCTAGACCCTTGTGTAACTTCCTTATGAAGGATTCCCGCTTTGAGTGGAACAAAGCATGCCAAAGTTCTTTTGACAAATTAAAAAGCATGATTGTTTCTGCCCCCATCACGCAAGCTTCGGATTGGTCCCTTCCATTCGAGCTTATGTGTGATGCGAGTGATTACACTATAGGGGTTATTTTGGTCCAAATAATTGATAATAAAACCCATGTCATCTATTATTCTAGCCGAACATTAACCGAACCATAACTCAATTACTCCACCATGGAGAAAGAATTGCTAGCTGTAGTTTTTGCCCAAGACAAATTTTGCTCCTACCTCATCGGTTACCCATCACATGCTTTACCGACCACGCGACACAGAAATATCTCCATTCTAAGAAAGTTGCTAAGCCGTGCCTCATAAGGTGAATCCTACTCCTACAAGAGTTTAATCTCTCTATCAATGATAATAAAGGGGTAGAAAACGTCATTGCCAATCATTTGTCCTGACTTTCGTCCGACGTGCCTAGTGATCCCATACCCATAGACGAATACTTCCCGGATGAACAATTATTTACCATTTCTTCTCTCCCCTGGCTTGTGGATATAGTTAACTACCTTATCATGGGAGTCGTCCCTCCTGATTGGACATCGCAAGAGAAAAAGAAGTTCATTACTTGGTTATGCATATTTTTCTATGACGATTGATTCCTATTTAAATATTGTGCAGACCAAATCATCTGACATTGTGTAACGGATGGCGAGACTCATAGTGTTATCTTTTTTTGTCATATAAAAGCGTGTGGAGGTCATTTTTCCATGAATAAGACGGTCCCTAATATTCTTCAAAGCGGTATCTAGTGGTCCATAATTTTTTTGGGATGTGAATGCTTATTGTAAATTTTGCGATAGATGTCAAAAGATGTGAGTTATCACCCATCGAGACATAATGCCATTGACCCCTATACTCATCATCGAGATATTTAATTGTTGGGGTATTGACTTCGTGGTACCTTTCCCTCCTTCCTTTGGCTTCTTATACATCCCCGTCGCGGTAGATTACGTGTCTAAATGGGTAGATGCCATAGCTACCAAAACGAATGACATTAAAGTGGTGATTAAGTTCTGACAAGAACACATACTCACTCGCTTCGGTGCTCCGAAGGTAATTATTAGTGATAACGGTAAGAATTTATGCAATAGGCCGTTTCAAAAGCTTATGAGAAAGTATGGAGTCGTTCATAAGGTTGGGTTGACTTATCACCCTCAAACGGGTCAGCAAGCTGAGCTAAAGAATCGTGAAATCGAAAACATTCTCGAAAAACCGTCGATCCTAACCGAAAAGATTGGTCCCTTTGATTGAACAATGCGCTATGGGCTTATAAAATTGCATACAAGAACCCCCTCGGGATATTCTAATTTCACTTGGTCTATGGCAAGCCATGCCACTTCCCCGTGGAGATAGAACACAAAGCCTATTAGACAATCAAGAGGTTAAATTATAGTTTGGATAAAGCCGGTGAAGCTCGTAAGCTTCAATTGAATGAATTGGAAGAAATGCGCAATGATGCATACAAGAATGCTAATAAAGAGTTTCATTTGGGGCAAAAAGTTATTCTCTACAACTCGCATCTACACTTGTTTCTCGATAAATTGTGTTTGCGGTGGACAGGCCCATTCGTCGTTAAAGAAGTGTTCCACCACGGTGCCGTTGAATTGGAAGATCCAAAAGGGGGAGACTCATTCAAGGTTAATAGACAATTCCTAAAGCCATACTTAGAGGCGTGCGTCGAAGAAGCCGAAACCATTTGGTTGTTGAACCCCGTTTATGGGGATTGAGCGAGAAATAATTGAGAGGTCGTCGCACCCCCGACGCATATGGGGTGATTCTTATGTATAGTAGTTAGTTTAGGTTAGGGTCGTAGGAATCATGTTCTTTAAATAGAGAACTGCAAAGGAATTTACGAGAGAGCGTAGAGATTTTTTAGGAGGATTGTCACACATTTCATAGTTAAATTTTGGGTAGGAATATCTTTGGGAGGGTCCGAAAAAATCGATCAAGGAGAAGCCTAATTTTCGAGAGTAAAAGAGAAGGTAAGAGTTGCCAGTGTCCCGGACCGATCCAATTCCAAGACCATCGGTTCGATTTGCTAAATAAAGAAAAAGATCGGACCAGTTCTCCCCTGGCACCCGAACCGGTTCGGACATCTGTATCTGTTTGCATCTTTTCCATGGTTCATCTCCCATTTCCCAAAACCCTTCCTCCCAATTCTCAAAACCTTTCCCTTCAAATCCATTATCCTTTCCCTCCAACTTTTCCCTCCAAATCCATTCCCCACCCCTCCGCACCCCACCTATAAATACCATCCCTATTCACCCCATTTCACCTCATACCACCATTTCCCTCTCTTACTCTCTATCTCTCATATTTTCGAAAATTCATATTCTCATCAAAATGGCCGCTAGAGCAGCAAGACCCCTCCCCACAAAATACGCCTCAACTGAAATCCTCCCTGACAGTAATAACGAATACCGCTCCCACCAAGAGAAGAGGTGGTGCGATGCCTTCTTCTCCCCATCCTCCTCAATTAATATTGAGCGCGAAGTTAAGTGGGCACAACTTTCGCAATCAGTCAACAATTTATTTCGCCCTAGGGGATGGTGTCATTTTTTGAGGGGCCTCATCCTGAGGTTTGGGAGAACGAGGTGAGAGTATTCTATATCACCCTCGTTTGAATGGGGGAATTTCAAGCAAAAGCCTATGTTGACGAGCGGTACGTCCCGTTTTCACTCGACATCACCATTCAAAAATTACGCACCATGGACGTCCCGAGCCCTAACCGCTATAACTACCCAACAAAGGTCAAACCCGTTACGAAAGGTGCATGCATCACCCGCATTGCCCGTGGACACTCGTGGAATCAAGAAACTTTTTCGACGGGGTTCCTTCCTGAAAAAACCCGCATCGCATTCCATATTTTGTGCTCTAAGATCCTTCAAACCTCCAACGATTCAACAATGCGTCCTAGGTGAGCCAATTTCCTCTGCTAATATCCAGAAATTTTCTTACCAGGTATACTTTTATTTCTGAATTTCGAGATGAAATTCCATTATTAGGGGGAAGTATGTAATACCCTGTAATTTTATTGATTTTTAATTGTGAAATTAATTGAATTAATTATGAGAAATTTACTTAAAATTAATTCCGATTTAAATAAATATTAACTAGCGAGATGAGCGTTATTTTTTATTGATGCGAATCATATTGAATATTACTGCGTGAATAAATTAATATGTGATTATGAATTTATTAAAATTGTCACGAGTGGAAAATATGACAGTTTCGGTAATTAAGTCGGGACGCGCGTGTCAGTCGTGTTGGGACTCAATTTTATGGAATAAAAGGTAATTTATTTTAAGTCATCCAAATGGTCATTTTGAGTGCGCCAAATTGTTCGAAAGGGTTAAAATAATAAGAAAAGGCTACCCATAGTTTAGTTTGGGTCCCGGGGCTCTTTTAGGCCATACCGACACCCCGAAGGGGTAATTTAGTCATATACATTTTTTAGGGAATTAAACCCACGAATTTTATAGAGTTATATCAGACGAGGAGTTGTGTCTTCAAGGGTTAGCATTTACCATATTCACATAAGCCATTAGAGGAGGAAGGAGAACCACCCCCCAAAGCTAGAACCACCATTCCTACACCAATTGCACCACCGAGACCACCGTTATGTAGATCGAAAAGAGAGCATCGCCCCTATACCATCTTCTTCAAAGGATCAGAACTTCCATTAAAGGCAACTGTTTTATCTTAAAAAGATTCAGTGCATATATTATCCATGTTGTTTAGATTGAAAGAAATAACCATGAATAATAAATATTTCATGAATTTGGAGAATTGAATCATGATTATGGGGTAGTTTTTGCATGTATATGAATTTATGGAATCATTGGAAAAATGAAATTATAACCTAAGTGTTAGAAATCACCGATTAAATCTAAGAATTATGGTGTTCTTGAATACAATTTGAGGAACTAGGGTTCTTAAGAAATATCCCTGAATTAATCCAAGAAATCGATGCCCCGTGATGATTTTATGATTCTTATACGTTATAACTTGTGTAATTATGTCAATACAACATTTTGTATGATTGATTGGGAGTTTGGGATGATTAAATTGAGGATTTTAGGTTAAAAATGGGAGAAACCCATAAGAATACATATGAAGATTTTCGATACCTATACGAGCGAATCGATTCGGACCAGGTCGAATCGATTCGGTTACCCAGAATTTGTTTCCTTTCCCTTTTTTGTTTAAATTTTTTGGGAGATGTTCAGGATTTAATCGTGGAATTTAATTTTAAACATATTAAGGAGTATTTAGGAATACCAATAGTCCTAGATTGTAATTTGGGTTTAGTTTCATGAGAACGAATTAAGGGGTCAACGTAATTGGGTTTAATCGAGAGAAATACCTAAATCGGAGACTAATTCTAATCCTGAAAATTCAAAAGAATATGATGACTTAGATCCGTAGGATAGAAGTGAGTTACTTACTAATATTATGTTAAGAAATAAAGGAGACACCTCGAGCTGCGAGAATTACTCGGGAGTGTACGACGGGAGCAGTAATATATTTCATTAACACGTATGATATTCATGAAATAAATATACTACGTATAAAACATATGCTGTGGGATATGCATACACCTATATTAAAGATAGCGATATATTTACTAAGGTTATGTGAATACCTAATGTATGATTGATTGATTGTGTGTATGACATACCTACCATACTTGTTATCCCAGGAGGTCTTAGAAACGGGAAAGTCTTATCTTGATGAGACTTTAGGGGAATTTTAGATTGGTTCCTTAGAACATAAGTCTGGAAAGACTTATCGATGCGTTAATAAGTTTACGGTCTTGTGGGTGTGTAGGTATGTGCGTATCCCATAGGGATTGGAACTATGTTCGCCTCGAGTATGTGTGATTTGTATTGATATGGTTCCAGAGTGATTCAGAACTCGTAATCCTTATGTATGTAATGTACCTGGATTCGATAGCAGAGTATGTGTGCACCAAAGATTTAGCCGTTTGTGGTACCTTATTAATAGATATATATATGATAGTGATTTATATATTTACACTTGTGATTATTCTACTGTGTTGCTTAGTAGATGAGAAAGATTACGACATCGTATATTAATCAAGAATGTGGAAACTTGAATGAGTAATGAGATACTTGAATTCGTTTTAATTAATATTGAAAATGCAAGTTGTATTATTCGGGTAGGCATAATGACTTAGGCATTATAGTAAGAGACTCGATTTAAATTAGATAAGAGCAATAGCATAATATGGATGGGTTAGGAGCTTACGTTAGGCGCACACATTAGTTGATATGTGAGAATATCAAGATATAATATTTACGGTTTAATGCATTTTAAACACTTGCTATTTTTAATATATTTTCAACTCGGGCTCTGACCCATTTTCTTCTAAATATATTTTATTTTTATAAAAACCTTTTAGTTGCCCAGCCACAGGGACGCCAAGCATAGGAGTTCTTATCAGTTGACGTGTTGTAGCTGCTGTGGAAGTTTCAGTACCTCGGTACTAAACGCCTCCATACCTATCTTTGATTCTTTCCTAGTTATTTACTCCAGTCGAGCATGTTGCCCTTTATTATTCAGATGTATCCAATGATAGAGATTGCATACATTTATTTATGTTTCAATTGTTGGGTTTTATTTCATTTCAGACTATTGTATTTGACTGGAAATATTTATTCCATACGTAGTTACTTCTTTATAACATTTTCTTGCTATGAGATTGTTTATTGGATGGTAAAAGTTTAGTTAATTGTTTATTTAGTTGTATGCTAATTTAAAAGATAAAATTTAACACCAGATTTTTTCACTACTAGGTGGTTAGTAATTAATAAAATATTTTTCGTTGGTGATGCTAAGACATAACCAACTGGATATTCTGTTTTAAATTTAGTAAAGGACTGATCACCCGATATTTAATTAGGCGGGGTGTCACAATAACTAAAATAAATCTCTCTCTCTCTGATATTGAAGCTATTGAAAGTTCTTGCTTTGTTGTTATCATCATCAAAGTAAGTTCATCTTTTAATATAGTTGAGTTTTCGATTGTTTCATAAGTTTTCTATGATCATTTGAGGTTTTTTGGTAGAATTCTGATTTAATGTGTTTTTCTTGTCCAAGTTATTGATTGCGTCGTATTGACTTTTGATTTTGGGGTATAGATTTTACAATTACGTTTCATTTCTTCCCTTTAATGTGAATGAGTTTTAGTAATTTAGGTTTTAGTTTATTCTTCTAATAGTGAACTTCTTCCATTAGTTGATAATCTTGAGATTTTGGTTCAAGATTTATCTTCTTTATCAAATTTCTCAGTTAGGGTTTTAAGAATAGGATTAATATGATAAATTTGATTTTTGCACAAAACTATAAACTAATAAATAGATAATGACACCCCTCACAAACGAGAAAAGCCCATTTTTATGTCTTTATCTTCAATTAAGTGTAACACCTCATATTTTTTTCTACATTATTTAAATCATGAAATTTATAATTTTAGCGTGCGTGACATGTGATGTCACTTATTATATTCGTGTAATATTGTTTATGTGTTATGAGAAGTAATATATGTTAGAAATCGATCAAAATACATGGTAATATATTAATTAAATTTCTAAAGTGACTTGACATTATGGGAGACTATGGAATGGTTTGGTATTAGGTCCCTGTTAAGGGTTTTCTTGTTTGACATATTCCCTTGGTATCGGGTTCCACTAATGTTGAGACATACACGATTATTTAATAATTAAGTTTTAATTAATTTGACTCACACGAGCTTGTAAGTAAATTTGTGGGGTAAATTAATGTATATGATGTTATCATACATAGGGTTGGATTTTGGGACATTTGGAATGTTGGTTTTTTACTTAAAATAGTGGGGTTGAATTTCGTTGGGTTGGTTTAAGACTAAGGATAAGTTTTGGGTTGTTTGGAATAGGTTTTGGATTCATTTGGTTAAGGTTAATATTAGGGCTAGGGCTAATTCCGTGGTTACCACTTAATTCTCTTAGGTTAGAATACCTAATAGCACATACAACACTGGAGACTTAAACTTAGACGCTAAAAGAAGAGGTTCAACAAGAATTGAGAAGATTGGAAATGGGAAAGGTTGTAATTCAACCAAATTGTCTACGACAAGTTTATTGATTAAGATTATAATTGGAATTTGTTTTAGATTAATAATAATACACTTGATTCTGAAATTCTACATTTGTAACCTAATTTTAATTAATTAAAAACCTTAATTTTTGAATTTGATTAATGATTAATTTAGAACTTAATCACGTGTAAATGGACTATGATAATTTGATGTTAAATCCATAAATTAAACTTATAATGTGGATACATTGGTTACTTTGAATCATTATATTAAATCTTGTAAAATCCCTCTTATACATTTCATAATAAAACTAAATCTAACATGCATTTGATTATAATTATGAACCTAGGGTTTTTAATCCCATAATCTAAAATTAGATTTAAATTCATAGTTAAAGACTTGAATCTTGTAGTTATATGTGTGATTTTTATATATAAGGGTATAGATATCATATTTGGGTGTTCTTAAATTATTAGAAACCTTGGTTGGGTCATCCATAGTGATTTAGGGTTTATGAGATCATAACTTGGTGTTGGAGAATAAGAAACTCGTAGTTGGGGTAGTTTGGATCACGTATCATGTGCACGATTGAGTAGACCAGTGTGAACGGAAGCATGGGTGTGGATATGATAAGCCTCATGCGAACGACAGCATGCTCTTGGCTAGGATTAGTCTCATGTGAATGGTTTGGGAAGAATTGTGGGACCTTATTCTTGTTTGATTGAAGTAATTAATTAAAGACTTATATTACTTTATGTTAATCCATGAGTAGATTGGATATTCTGTTATCACATTATGTGAAAAGCATACCATGGTGTGTGAGTAATTGTGTTAGACTACTAAGAAGGATTTGGATAGGGCGTGTATGATGTTGACTGCACTAGTATCCCGACAATAGAGATGTACGTTATCTTGGTCCTTTTACCCCGGTCCTACAACTGATGTACCTATATCCTGAGGTGGAATACACTGGGTAGTTCTAGCAAACATTCGAAGGTATAGAGGTAATGCATTATGACAGGAATGCGTAGTGATTATACCATAATTAGGCTTTGGGGTTAAAGGTTCAAGATGGACTATAACTATACCTATTACGCACGAGTGATCCTCAAAGGCAATAGGGACAGGCCTTCATATTTTATGTGCGGGCTTGTGTATAGCTCATTCACTTGCATGTGTTAGTAACTTAGTTATTTGGATGTTGGAATTATGTAAGTTTCCTTCTTTTACTGTAATTATACTTGAGAGGTATATACTGGAAAGCTTGTTATGAATCCCTATTAATTATAAACAATTGATAAAGACTTATAATTATATATTGTTGAGTTCACTTGGGATTGGGATTAGGCGTGATTGCGATATTTAGGTTGTTTTGGGTTAGATTAATATAAAAACAAATAAAATATGAGATGAAATTGTATTATTAGTAATGTAGCCCAAATTTAGTTAGAGTTTTAATAGTTGTAGACTTACTATATTTAATCTTGCTGTTGAAATATTTTTTTAGGTCCTAGGTCACAGTTACCGCTATAACCCTGATTATACCTCATTCATTCCAGCTTTAAATCCATCTATAAGATGTAGGTATAGCAACACAGTCTAAATATACCTTTAGTCCCTATAAAAGGTAATAATTCCAAATAAATCCTAGGCTTTTACCAGATTACCAAAATATCCTTAAAAGAAGAATTAAGTTAACTTACACTTTCATATATAGATTAAAATTCAAATTTCACCCAAAGTTTGACCAATGACTTATATTTTATAGGAATACCATAAATAAATCCATTAGGTTTGAATAATTTCACTTAAGCCCCTAAACTTTTATAAAGTATCTTAAATTCCCTAAATTTTAACAAAAATTATCTAAGGACCTAAACCAAAGCCCAAACTTATTCATACTTGCTCTATTGATGACATGGGACCAGCTAGACTACCAACATGGCATGTGCCATGTGGATTACCATGGGTACCCATTTTCCATACACATATAACATGGTTGAACTTATCCAAACTTAGCTGAAACTCACCTCCCAAATCAACCAATAACTCCTCCCCACCAACCGTATAAAAGGCTCTCTTCACCTCAGTAAAAATCCACAGGAGTTGAGAGATTTTCCAATGTAAAATTTTGAGAGTTCTTGTATTTCTGTTATTTTATGTGTGAATGTTTGTTTCTTCAATTTGTTTATGTTTTTGCACTTATATAGAATAGAATTATGTGTGTACATGTGTTAGTTAACATGTGAATACACTAAAATAACTCAAAAACTAGAAAACTTCATTAAAGCTTGAGCTTCAATGGTGGATGCTGCTCCCTTGACTTTGAACCAGTTTCAAAGTGAGATAAGTTGAGCTTACGTTCTCAGGAACCTAAGTGTAAGATTTAATTGAACCGAGAACATATTTTGATACCTCAAATGGAAGCTTGAAGTTTTTAGTCCTAGAATTTTTTGAAAATAAATTCAAGAGTTTTACTTGACCAAAATACCTCAAACTAGTCTTATTTTGGTACATTTTCAGTATTGAATAAAACCCTTATGATGATGGAATGAGAATCATAGTTTTTCATCATTTATGTTTTGTCAAATTTTTTCCATTTTTACAGAAACTCAAAGATCAATTTAGCCCACCAAAACTCTTGAAACCAATATGGTTGGATTTCTTTTCAGATGTTATGCAATTTTCATTCAGGAACCAACTGAAATGGATTACTAAAACGTCTCAAATTTAAAGTCAAAGTTTCAAAACCCTAAAGTCAACTGTCGAAAGGTTGAAGATGAGGGGGTTACACGCACGCGAGTGAGGATCAATTCAGAAGCGTGAATTGTTTGACTTAGTGCGTGAGGGGCATGTCTCCAATCAGAAAATCTTGTTTTTTTTCCAAAAAAATTATTTTTTAATTCTAGACAGAATGATATATTACATCACCCTGTTTGGATCCCTGGAAATTATTATACCAGTTTTAAAGTTTAAATTAAAGGTTTAATTTTACACATAATCCATGTTGACACAGAAATTCTCCATCTACGAGGATTAGTTAGAAAAGGACACATGTCATCCTACGTGGCAATATTTATACTTGTTCGACACCCGAGGAGAGTTAGTCGGCACCCTAGGAGAGTTGGTCGGCATACCAACCAACACCTGGCATACCAAGCAACTCAAAGCGTGCAGAGCAATGAGCAATTGTGCAGAGCAACGAGCAACGAGCAACTGTGCAGAGCAACGAGCAACCTTGCGTTCAGAGAAACTCAAGGCATGCAGAGAAACTCTTGATAAAAGGATAACTATGCATTTAATGTGCATTAATGAAGATAACAACTCATTTAATGAGCGTTAGTGTACATTTCTACTGTATCAATAGATGTCTACTAGATGACAACACATCGCCTTTTCATATTGACAACCTCTAGGCTATAAATACATTGTAACCCCATCATAGAAGGGGAGGGAACAAACAACTAAAAGACCATACACAAGATACACACCTCTTTTTCTCTCTACACCATATTGTGCTATTGTAAACCCCTGAGAATAAAATAACAGTGGACGTAGGCTTTATTCATAGCCGAACCACTTTAAAAACCTTTTGTCTCTTATTTGTTTGATGTAAATGTTTATCTTCATCTTCAATCCCATCCTCATCATTTATCTGTTGTTGACGCCACTAAAATGGCAAAGGCCATTTTCTGTCTTCAACAGATTGGCGTCGTTTGTGGGAACGTGTTACAAGCATTGTTCTCCATCAAAAGCTAAGTTTTTATTTTCTCTACGTATAACTAATTATATGCACGCATCTTTTTATTAAAATCATGATTCTCATATGTTTATATCCACAAACTTAGAGATCAAATCAATTATATATTGTTCATACATCTTTTAATTCAATTAAGATTTTATAGTCATAAATTGTTGAATCAAATTTTACAAATCTGCATAAATGTATATTTCATAATCACAAAGTTTGAGAAATTTGTGTAAATATTATATTATTTCTCTTTTACGGAGATAAAATAGTTTCTCTATATTCATAAATCTCTTTTTTATGAGTATATACATATTTGATTCATTTGGAAATCTTTTAATTTAGTCATAATTTTTATATGCACTAACCGTGTGATCGATTTCAATTTGGGGATCTGGTGAATTTTATACTCATAAATATTATACAAATCCTTACATATATGGATCCACTTGAGAATTTTCTAAACAAAAATGTTTCATCTAATTTTTATATATATCGGGCACTTACATTCACGAACCGTGAATTTCTTATAATCTGCACACAGACAACACACAATTGAAAAAAAAGGGCGATTTGTATCCCATAACATGTACAGAGGAATGATATTCAACAAGCCAGATCTAAAAAATTTAAACTCCAAAACACCAGATCTTCAAATAGACGTTTCTTAAAATTTCAGTCCCTAGACCAATGATTAAACCTCAGAAATATCTATGGATTCCACTCTCAAAAGCCACAAGGTCGCAGAAAAGTCTAGTTTTGACCCCGGACCATTGTAAATTCGCTCATGAGAAATGGATTTTCATCTCAATGAAGATGATGAAGTTGGATCATCATCCATCTGATTTTTCTGTACAATTAGGCGCAAGGAGGTTGGCTTCGAAATCAGCAACACCATCACCAACTCATCTTCTTGTAGTCGACAATTCCACTGGACGATTTTTATTGGACAAAGGCAAGGTGCGAAGACCCATCAACAGACAAATCAGATCATCGGCCCTATCAAATACCTCTATAATTGGTTGAAGATTAACTATTTCTGGTCGGCAACAATCCAATAACCAGATTTGATCTTTTATCGCCGAATCCATAAATTTCTTCTGGTCGGCGTTCAGGGTAGTATTACTGGACTATTTTATTCATTGGAAAATTCAACGGACCATTGTGTAATTGTCAGTGGTTACCTAACAGAGAGGGGAACATATCGGTGGCATCCCGGAATAATATAGTTGGCCGGCATCACTATTTTTGGCCGGCACACAGGTTTGTACAGGTCGACGCTATCCCTATTCTTAGTCGGCAACAGCCGACGACACTTAATATTGAGTGATCACTGGTCGGGGACCATATATGACTGCTCGACTATATATTATTCTTGGTCGGGCATATTTATTTCTTGGTCGGCAACAACCATACATGTTTGGCAACTTGGTCGGTGGACTACACAATTTGCTGGTCGGCGATTATCTGAATCTTGGTCTATTATTGGTATTGTGGTTAAACTTCATCGGCGTCATCATTTATTGGTCGGAGACCATATGTTTCTTGGTCGAAGATTCTTGTACGATGAACAAATCAGGTCGGAAGCTCCTCTACAACAAGTCAGTGCCGGATTTTCACAGGTCGGAGGCTTCCCGACCTCATACAACTGGTCGGTGGAAGGTATAGAACAAAAATGACAAACAGGTTGGGGGATTCTCGACCTCCCATCACTGGTCGGGAGTGACGATTTCTTCTGGCATCAAGGAAATTGTTCAACGGAGATATTTTTTTTGTACCAAATGTTAAACAGGTCGGCTGCAGTGCTCAACCATTATTTGGGCCACTTTGTTGGTCGGCTACATCTTAGCCTTAGTCGGAGAAAGTTGAGACTCAAGAGTCACCAGAATTAAAAATTGAAAATTCCTTTAGTCTTCTCATTTTGACAAAGTTAGCACCATGGTGTTAAATGACAAATTTACCCCTTACTATTCCTTAACTCACACTCCTCTAATAAAATAAATTTTTAAAGCTAAATAAAATATACTCCAAAGCTTTATTTTAGAATAAATTTTCTGAACCAATTTATGTTTGGTCTTTTGCTTAAAATTAAAATGCCTAGATTTTTTTATAAAAATTTGCTCATATTGACACAAGTTTGGCACAAAACATATTATTTCATATTTTGAAATTGATATTTTTATTGCCCGAGCAAAAACATATCATAAATTGATTGGATGACTAAATTATTCTCATGATAATGACTCTTTGATTTATCCAACGAAGATATTCGAGCATCTTATTAAATTACACAGGTACAAAATTCAGTGCCGACCAATGCTCATAAATAATCTTTAACTTCTGGAAACTATTATTGCTCAACATAGGGAAATTTTGCCTCGACATATTAGCCAACATATATTATTTCATTTCTTGAAATTAATATTTTTATTTCTCAAGCATATACATATCATATATTGATTATAATTGATTAGATTATTCTCATGATAACTAATCAATTCAGCCTACGCATGTGGTAGAGCAAGTTATTACTTTTTACAGGTACAATTTTCGGTCTCGACTGAGTATTCGGCCATGATTTCCTAGAAATCTTATTAATGCTCTGATATATATATTCGATCGAGCATAAATGGCTACTCGGCCACAAGCTTAAACTTATGGAAAATATTATCATTGCTCGGCATTGTGAAATTTCACCTCAGTGAGGCACTATGATTGTATTATTGCTCTGAAATCTTCTCAAGCAAAAATTATTCTATATATCCATTTGGATTCATATTCAATAGAGCTTGACTAAATACTTATTCAGTTTCGAAGAGATCTGCAACATTTATTATATTTTACCCCCAACGGATAGTTGGTCGGGGTCATTCTTATTTATATTTAGGCCCGACAATGTTCTCGGCCATATTCTTATGTTCTGGAAAATATTATTCTTGTTCGGCAGTACGCAAAATTTTGCCTCGACAAAATACTTATTCAGCTCCGAGGAGAACTACAACATTTGTTATATTTCACCCCCAACGGATAGTTGGTCGGGGTAATTCTTATTTACATTCAGGACCGACAAAGTACTCAACCATTTTCTCATGTCCTGGAAAATATTATTCTTGTTCGACATTATACAATTTCGCCTCGACAGATCAGCGAGACCCTTTATTATTATTCTGAATCATTCTTTATATCTATTCGGATGCATATTCTATATTTATCTCAGCATGGAGCTCGGCAAAATATTTATAATCATATATTCAGCTCCAAGGAGGTCTCCAACACTTATTATAGTTTATTACCAACGGACTGTTGGTCAGAAAAATTCTTTTCTCAATAATTACCAACTCCCCACCAACTCCGGTTGGTCAGCAATTCACACCACCAACTCCGGTTGGTCGAGAAATCAATTACCACCAACTCCGGTTGGTCGGGAACTCAAGTACCACCAACTCTAGTTGGGCGGTAATTCATTAACCTCCAACTCCGATTGGTTGGTACCAAACTAGGCAAGATGATGGATGACCTCCCGGGGCATCTACTGTCTAGGCAACAAGGTAATCTTAATGGGATTACTACAACTAAGCAGGAATATGGGATGAAAATCATTCCATTGATTAGGCCCAAAGAGGGACAAGTCACTACAATTAAACAACAGGTGGAGAAAGTTTCATTGTCTATGAAAAATAGGACAATTTGTCCTTCTACACACACACACACACACACACACATATATATATATATATATATATATATTCATCAGCAAACAACAAGGAAAGCATCTTACAAACTATCTCCAAGAAAATGAAAATGCAAACATGCGAAGATCTCATGGCCTCTGCCATTTTAGTGGCGACAACAATCCGCTAACTAATTTTTCAAGTATTTCAAAACACCCCCAAACTTTTTCACAAATTCTTTAGTTCACATAAAGCCATTTTGTCTATTGTCACTAATCCAAATCCAAATAGAAATGAAGAAAAACATTATTTTTAAAACTTTTTAAAATTATATATTATACCATCCTTGTTGTTAGGAGGAAATTATTAGGAGAGACTTAAGGAATTAAACTTGAATGATAATAATGCATATAATAGATTAGAATGGAAGAGGAGAATCCATGTGGCCGACCCCATATGATGGGATTAAGGCAAGGATGATGATGAGTTTTTTTTACATCGAAACTTCTTACAATTTAGCATCGTACGGCATCACATAAGCATCATTTTAGGCTTATATGACCTACTTATACTTTCCATGATTTCAGACTATCCATTCAATCCCAGTGAATTAGAGGCACGAACTCGAAATCCAAAAATTCAAAGTCGGTGATTTTAATTTCAGCATTAAACAAATTGAGCTTGTGTCTTTCAAAATTACTGATTGTTATATCGCTTTGTGATAATTTTGAACTCGTGTTTCAATTACAAACTCGTTTGTGTAGTTCATGTTTATCTCGTATATTGATTCTCTCGATATTTCAGTTATCCTTAAACGTAATAAACCCTTACAACCTACAACTTCAGTAAAAGCCACTGAACTCTTTTTAACCTTAATTGTGGTATAGCCCTGCAACCTACTATAATAATTGCATATTATCCTATAATTTATGAAAATTATTAGTGAAACCCCTAGTAGCATACCTTATGATTTAGGGATTTGACCGCGATGTACAACGGCAGTTCTAATTGGTATGTAGGATTTAGATTTTGAGTGCCTAATTTTTATTTGCTACATACGTATCAGTGTCACTCTAACTAAGTGTGTCAAACTATTATTATTATTATTATTATTATTATTATTATTATTATTATTATTATTATTATTATTATTATTATTATTATTATTATTATTATTATTATTATTATTATTTATCCCCCACGATTTTGGGATTACGTATCCAAGTGTATGATATGTTTTGGACTATATTGTAATGGTATATCCATGCATATGAAGCCCCTATAACCGATAATTTATGGGTTATCTTGTTGTAGTCTGAACCCTTATCCTAGTAACTTGATACACAACTTATCTTGTTACACTCCACCATATTATTCACTTACATATCATTAGACTCCAGTATACCCTTGACAGTTCTATGATATTTCGTTTTGTATCCAAATTTTTATGATATCAATATTAAAAATAGTTACTCTCTAACAATACATTTTCTCCTGTACCTTGTATAGAAATAAAATTATCTACTTGGCATGTATGTTTAATTATTTTCCTTCTAGATGGACGACGAACATGAGGAAGATGAGAGACCTCCCGTACGTTTGGACTTTTATTCTATATTACATCGAAATATATTTTTGGTTACGTACATATGGGTGGTAGCAGACAAGAAGTACACCGCAACTTATTAGCTCTTCTAATTCCCGAATGTTTTTCTACAAGTTTTATCTTATATATGGTATGTATGAATAATTATGTATTTCCATTTGTTTCAGACTCAGATATGTAATAGGATGCTAGGCATCCCCATAATAAGATCTTTTAATTTCGTTGCCTTTAATTTATTTGTTATATTTATTTTACTCCTTACTTACCATTAAAAACTTAGAATTCGCGAATGCGACAACATGGTATCAGGGCATCGTCGGGTTTTATGCCTATACGAGACCAAATACAAAAATCTTTCTCCTACTACTTATACGATTACTAACATGAATATTTCCCTTATCATGTTTTGTTACTTATACTGTTTTACTGTAATGAACATTTGGGACGATTTCTATCTTCATGATTCGACTCACGAAAGGTTTAAACGAGCAATTAAAGAGGTCAGCTACGCAAAGATTTGTTAACACACAAGGAGCATTTATCATGACTAGGAGATTTCTACTCCTGAGATCAAACATAGTCTTCTTATTGGTCACCTTATGGGAGAGGCACAAGCAACTCGACAGAACAAGAGGTTTTATGAAGACCGTGGCACTCTTCAATAAGCAATCCATCTCGCATAGGACATCATGTCACCTAATGAAATAAAAATTACTCCCCTTGACTCGTTAATCAATTATGATTCTTTTTCTCTCACTGCTACTATCTTTACCCCCACGAATACCAGTACTCTTGACAATTCAAATCCCTCCGAAACTGACCCAAATCCCTAGTTTGATCGAACAATTCCTCAAATGACTTGAAGACTATCGTGGGAATATGACTGCAATTAAATAAAATCTACAGATGTACGTGTGCAAGTAGAAAAAACCCATATTCTCTAATGACGATATTAGTTTAAAATAATAGTTCTTTTGATTAGTTAAGCATTTTTTAACTGTAAAATAGGTTCTACGACCGGGTAATTTTCTTTGTTCTTTTTCTACGTTACCTATACTATATAATCCAATGTTATATAATATAACAAGTCTATTGCTATATCTCTACTTGTAATTTATCCCTCGATGCATTATTTATATAGGATGATTAATAATCGGGCAACTACTAGTGGAACTCAAGAGGACCGATCGATTGCACAGAGGCCTAATCCAACTACCACCAATGAAAGAATTATATAATGTCTACAAGAATTTACTATACTAACCCAACACCGACAAAATATGCCTTTACCCCTCGTTAACAATGACTTATCAGAAGAAACTCGAAGAATGAATGCCTTTTAGGAATTTCTGAGACAAAACCCCCAGCATTCTTTAGGAATCCCATTTCGGTTGAAGCGGAAAAATATATTCGTCAAACATTTAAAGTATTGAACAGGGTAGGCATTGGCCCTGAACTTAGGTTAAGATTGACTTCATATCTATTTGAAGGAAGAGCAGATTGCTAGTGGCAGTATATTCTACATTCTCGAAATTTGAACGAACTAACCTGGGAGCAATTTAAATAAATCTTCTTCAACAAGTATGGTTTAGAGTCCGTAAAAGATTAAATGACCATATATTTCCTAAGCATGCAATAACAACAAATGACTGTGGTTCAGTATGAGGCTAAGTTCACTAAATTATCCAGATATGCTCAGGAATATGTTGACACCGAACCTAAGAGGTGCAAGCATTTTAAATAAGGTTTACACCAGAACATCAAATCCTCCACCATTCCTTTATAAGTTTGAGAGTTAAACGAATAATTAAAACAGCCTCCCTTATAGGAAAACACCCTACTTCTATAAAGACAACCCAAATATCTACTCCTTCCTATATCCCTATGTTATTAGGAACCAACCAAATCAATGAGATCATCCCTACAACAAGCCCAAGGATGGTCGAGTATTCAGTTAGAATCAGTACAGTCATAGCAAACCTTTGATGCACTATCATGAATGCAACCAAGTAGGAAATCTTAGACCCCGATGCCCTATTCTACACATGCCTCCTCCTACTACCTCCCCTAAATTTATTAAACTTCCTTTCAAGAATCCTACCAATAATGTTAATCGTTCATTGTAATAAAATCCCCGTGAAAGAAAGCAAGAACCAGTTAATAGGAACCAATGTCAGTATTCCTCCTTTCTCCCAATGAAAAATCCAAATTACCATGGTGTGGTAAAAGGTAATCTTCCTTTTTATAATATTTTAGCACACATGTTATTTAATTCTGGATCTACACTCTTTTATTAGTCATTCATGTATGACTCGCCTGCAATTATCCTCTAGTCCATTAGCTCACCCTTTTACTATAAGAATGCTAACGGGAAAGATGTCCATTACCGATAGGATTTGTAAACGTCACTATGGTTAATATCCTGGTTCCAAAATGTAAAGTGTGAGTCCTCAATTTAACTTAATTGATTTAATAATAGGAATGGATGTTTTATTCTCCTAACTTTTCTCAAATTTTATGTCATGCGAAGACGGTGATATTCAAACCACCCCATCAAACTTCATTTCATTTCCAAGGACAAAATCGCCACCAACCTCTATTTTTCAGGATAAGTGAAAAATAAGCCTATGGCCTTCTAATATCTTGGTCAGATACAAATATGTATTTCCCCAAGATTTACCCGAAATACTCCCACCTTGAGAAATTGAATTTTTTGATCATTTGTCGCCAAATACCTCCCCTATCTCAATACCCCCCTATCATATAGCTCATTTATAATTGCGAGAACTTCGAACACAATTGGATGACCTACTAAATAAAGGATTTATATGCCCTAGTACATCACCTTAGGGATCTCTACTTTTATTCCTGTGAAATAAAGACAAATATTTGCGATTACGTATCAATTATCGAAAATTAAACCAAGTTACCATTAAGAATAAATACCCATTACCCAGGATATGTGATTTGTTTGACCACTTTCGAGGGTTAGATATATTTTCAAAGATTTATTTAAGATACGGGTATCACCAACTTTGTGTTAGGAAAGAAAACATACCCAAAATCTCTTTGCGAACACGATCTGGACATTTTGAATTCTTACTCATGTCTTTTGGATTGAGAAATGCCACCACCGCTTTCATAGACCTAATGCATATAATATTTATCCCTTTCCTAAATGAGTTTATGATCATCTTTATAGATGACATATTAATTTATTCCAAGACCAAGGCAGAACAGGAAGTGCATCTATGTATAGTGTTGGAAACCATTCGTAAACATCAGCTTTACACAAAACAAAGTAAATGCGATTTTCTCATAAATGAGACAAAGTTCCTTGGACATGTAGTCACTGAAGTAGGTATACAAGTAGATCCAGCCAAAACCACCACAGTACTTGAATGGACTCAACCCACCACCATCATAAAACTACGTAGCTTTTTAGGACATGTCGAGTATTGTCGACACTTTGTGGAAGGATTTTCCTGAATTGTCTTATCTTTAATGAAGTTGACTACAAAAGATGTTCGATTTATATGGATCTTCGAATGTGCACAAGCCTATTGTAACTTAAAGGAAAAGCTAACCACGACCCTTATTTTGACCATTCCCTCCGGTAACAATATTTATGATGTTTATACTGACACCTCCCTAAAGACTCGAATGTGTATTGATGTAACAAGGGAAAGTGATCGAGTACGAATCATGACAATTGAAAATTCATGAGCGTAACTATCTAGTACACAAATTTGAATTAGCAGCAATAGTCTTTGCCTTGAAAATTTGGAGAAGTTATCTGTATGGAGAAGAATTTTAGGTGTTTCTGATTATAAGAATCTTAAGTACATCTTCACACAAAGGGATCTCAACCTTCGACAAAGATTATGGATATAATTCTTAGAGGATTATAAGTTTAACTTAATCTACCATCCCGAAAAAGGTAATTTAGTTGTTAATGCCATAAGTTGAAAATCCTAAGGAAGCCTCCATAGTATGTTTGTATTCGTAGACACCATTGGATATTATAATCTACAACTAGATTCCTCCACGACCCAATTTGTTCTACGAAACATTGTCGCTCTCCCCATTTTGTATTAGGAAATCATTAACCTCCAAGACCATGATGAATTTTCGCATTCCCAAAAGAAAAAACTTAGAAATAACCTCCCTGAAAAAGATTGGACTTTAAACCTCGAGCGTGGGTTAAAATTCAGAAATTGAGTATGTGTTCCTCTCATAGCCTCATCACGAGAAGAAATCATATAGGAAGCTCACCATTTTAAAGTCATGATTTACCCCAGAATCACCAAAATGTATCAAACATTTAAGCAACATTATTGGCGGCCCGGTATGAAGAAATATATTATACACTTCGTAGTAAAGTGCCTATATTGCTAACAAGTGAAGATTGAACATCAACATCCAAATGGTTTAATCCAACTACCCCCATCCCATAATGGAAATGGGATTATATAACCACGGACTTTATTAGAAGATTGCACTAAATTTTTTAAGGATATAATAGGATATGAGTTGTCGTTGATCGCCTTACAAAATATGCCCATTTTCTACCAACTAGATCCAGTGAATTCTTCCAATGATTAAGTGAACTTTACATTAGGGAAATTATTAGACTCCATGGTGTACCAATTTCCATTGTGTTCGATCGAGACCCCAGATTTATAGGAAGATTTTGGCAAGCCTTACAAACTTCCTTAGGAACCAAACTCTACCTAAGAACTGTTTTTCATCCTCAAATCAACGAATAATCTAAACGAGTAATTCAATATCTGGAAGATATGTTACAATCCTGCACGTTAGACTTTTACATTTCATGTAATAATCGTCTTTCCTTGAATGAGTTATCTTGCAATAACAGTTATCAAACCAGCATTCAGACCACTCCCTATAAAGCTCACTATGGATGACCCTGTCGTTTCCCTTTATGCTAGAATGAATCCGGAGAAAATCACACACTTGGACCCGAGATGATCATCAAAACCACATAAAAGATACGTTTTGTTCGTAAAAGATTACATTCATCCCAGAGTTGACAAAAAAGTTACACCGACACTCGCACAAAACCCCTTAGAATTCCAAATAAATAACCAATTGTTCTTGCGAGTATCTCCAAGGAAGGGGATAATTGGATTTGGAAAAAGAGGAAAATTAGAACCTAGTTACGTTGGTACCCTAAGAAATATCGAACATATTAGACCAGTAGCATATCATTTGGAATTACCTCCTGAACTATTCAATCTCCGTGACGTGTTTCATGTTTCGTAACTACAAAAAATATATCTTTGACCCGAGTCACATCATTACTTGGAAAGATTTGATAGTTGAAACCAGCCATGAATTTAAGGAAAATTCTATTTAGATTCTCGACCAACAAGAAAAGGTTCTTTGACATAAAACCATCCCACTAGTCAAAGTTCTTCGGCAATACCACGGAGCTGAATAAGCAACATAGGAAATAGAAGATATTATGAGATAACAATACTCGACGCTTTTTTAAGGTAATTTCGTGGATAAATTTTTTTTTAGGTGGAAAGAATGTAACAACACACTCTAACAACACCTTTAGTCCCTCTAAAAAGTAATGATTCCAAATAAACCCTGGGTTTTTACAAAATTACTAAAATACCAATAAAGTAGAATTAAGTTAACTTACACTTCCATATGTCAATTAAAACCAAACTTTCACTCAAAGTTTGACCAAATGACTTATATTTTTTAGGAATATCATAAACAAATCAATTAGGTTTGAATAATTTCACATAAGCCCCTAAACTTTTACAAAGTGACTTAAAAGCCCTAAATTCTATAAAAAATTATCTAAGGACCCAAACTTATGCATACTTGCTCCCCTGCTAACACTAGACCAGCTAGTCCGCCAATATGGCATGTGCCATGTGGAGTACCCTCGATACCCAATTTCCATCCACATATACCATTATGGAACTTATGCAAACTTAACTGAAACTTGTAATGCCCCGTGATTTTAATGACTTTTAAAATGGGTTATATTTTAAATTATTGGATTAATTGGATTTCATGATAAATTAATTCATTTGGATTTTATCCGAATTGTGGATATTAATATGGATGATTCTGAATATTACTTAAAGATATTTTGGTAATATATGAATGTGATGATTACTGATATTTCTGTGAGACATTAGTTCAGTAATTTCGATTTTTCGTCGGACGCGGTATGGGGCATGTCGGGACTAATTTGTTAAATTAAAAAGGAAACTTATTTTTATATCGACCTTATAGTCATTTAGACTGCGTCGTTGCATCCGGAAGGGTTAAAATAGTCAGAAAAGTCTATTTGGATGTTGGTTTTGGGTCTCGGGTCATTTGGAAGTGAAAAGACAACCCAAAAGGGTATTTTGGTCTTTTATACAAGGGGGATGAATAGTGATTTCGGATTTTGTCCTATTATAAATATTTGGAGATTAGTTGAATGTGGGTTCATTCATCTCTTCTACACAAAATTGAAAGGTCATCTTCTTAGAGAGAGTGAAAGGTTGCTTGGGAAGAGAAAAGCTTGCTTGGAAAGGAGGAGAACCAAAGGTCACCACCACCGGAAGTGGCCGGAGAAAGGGGAGAACCACATGAGTTATTCAACTCCAAAGCATCAGATCTTCATTAAAGGCAAGTATTTGATAATTGCAATCTAAGTTTGTATATTGTCCATGTTAGGATAGTTATAAAAAGATGAGATTTTTCATGTTTGGAAGATGAAAAGATAGAGTTGTTGATGGATTTCTGGAAACTGAAAATATATATGAATCAAACTCATGTTGTAGGTAGATAGTAATCAACGAAATAATCATAAATATGTTGAAGAAATTCTGAAAATCATTGTTGTGTTCTTGAAGATATCATGTTTATAATTTTCTGGAAAAATAGGATGAATATATGCTTTTAATTCAAACTCTTGATGATTCTAGGATGTTTAGAGCATTAGAAATCATTCACATATGTTGATATATCATATAGTAAGGTTTATAAGGAATTTGGGTAGTTAATATGAAGGTTTGAATGACAAAAATGGTTAAACTCGTAGTAGAAGAAATGCAAAAAACTGGGCTGTTATCTGGGCGATCGATCGATCAACCCCCTGCCTTTGATCGATCGACCTCCTCGGAATTGTTAAAGATGTTTCTTTTTAATGTTGGTTCTTATCCAAAACCTTTTGTAGATCTTTGGTGATTATCAATTGGATGTTATGGGACTTAGGAAGGTTCAGTAAGGCCTAGATAAGAGTCGAATGAATGTGATTGGGATTTAATTGATTATAATTATGATAATTAATTTATCTGAGAGAAATTTCGGTTGTTAGATTCATGTGTTGGATTCTAATTGGCATGCATGAGGATTAAGGATAGGTCCAGTAGGGGAGATTTAAGATAACACCTTGGTAGCCTTGGGGTTACAATTTGGTCATCAAGGACTGAGTTTAAGCTCGTTATTGATTGCTCAAGGACTGAGTGTAGTACAAGTGCTTAGTGGTATGGCTCCTGGATAGAGATGGGAGTTCATACCACATTTGGTTGAAATAGGGGATGAGGTTATCCCGATTGCATATTTGAAGTTGACAGACCTCCACGACCAACAAAGTTAAGTAGTAGTGTATTGGAGGGGTTCATTGTTTGGATTTCGCTTTATGAGACGCTCCGCGCATGAACCTTAATGACGTCGGGAGTGGAGAGATGTTATAGGATGCGAGGATGTTGATTTTGTTGATAAGTCATATAGTGTGAATGAAACACTATAGACTATGAACCATGTGATGATGGTATTCAATCCTAGTTGATAGAATATGTGTTTATAAGAGATTAGAAACAATCGGTGATAACCCTAATTAAAGGAGATTTTAATTCGTGGTAATTCGGGAGATAAGATGAGATGGACTAGTAGGATATTAGTGATTTCTTACTGAATAAATGTTGAGGAAAAACCTATTTGAACCTTGAGTAATGAATGACGCTCGAGGATGATTAAATTTAAAGAGATATAATGCTACGTATGGGAATTATCTTATGGTAGTGTGAGTACCTTATTGATATTGTATTATAGGTAGATGATAATTCCTATTTGATTTGATTGATAATTTATGTGTATGACATACCTGGCTTACTTGCTATCGATGGGAGGTTTGCGCGTGAGGGCAGTCATATCCTGATGAATCCACGGGATCTTTGATTTGTCGCTCAAGAACATAGATCTATGAAAGACTTATCGGGGGTTTGATAAGTCCGCTGTCTATGGGAACGTAGGTATGTGCGTGTCCCGTGGGTATGAGAACTATGTTCGCCTCCAATTTTTGTGTTGTTATTTGTGGTTCGAGGAATCCTTACCGAACGTTTTGTCCCCTATTCGGCGACCAGCGATGATGGGACATTGTAGAAGAGTAATGCATTACACCGCAGCTGTGACTCGGGGTGCCGTATTATATATGTATATATATAATGAATTGTATGAATGTGTATATAGTGGTCAAATTATCTACTGTGTGATAATTGTAAATAACGGTGAATTGTGAAAGAATTGAAATAAGTTAATGAATATTTATTGAAGAGCTTAATTCATATTAATGAGAAACGATTCATATAAAGGAGAAACGTATAAGAATGATTATATTACGTATGGTATGGGACATACGGGGTTATGATATGGGATGGAATCATAATATGGAAATTTGTGAAGATGAACCATTAACTAGAAGGTTAATATGAAACGTTAAGTGTGCACTCTAGATGAGAGGTGATATTAGCAAGTGAGAGTTGGATACTAACATGTACATAATAAATGCTTTATTTGCAGTTGTTAAATACTTGTTATTTTCAAAATCATTTTCACACCGGGCTCTGACCCGTTTCCTTGCATATTTTCTTTTCTATTGTATCTTCTATATCAGGTATCCAGCAGTAGGGACGCCAACCTTAGCAGATTATGATGAGCTATGGAGTATTGCTTAGACGCCTATCTTCAATTGATTCACAGTATTCTTTTAGTTAGGGCATGTCGCCCGAAGGAACTCAATTGTCTATTTTCTATCTGAGTCATATACTCTTGTATTCGTGTCGTATTAATATATTTACTATTGTTGGGATTACTGTATTGGATAATTATGTGGTAATGTTTATTCCAATTACATTTAAATTCTTTGGTTTTATCTGTTCAGTTATTAGTGTTGTAGAATAATATGTGTAGTGTTATTTGTAAACTAAAAATGGTTTTTGCTGAAATTAAAATTTGGAAAGTTTTTAACACCAGCTTAATTGGGTATTGGGTGAGTTGTAAATGTTTTCGACAGTGATGCTAAGAATGAGACAACTATATATTTTGTTTTAATTTGGTATGGGACTGGCCACCCGGTATTTAATTAGGCGGGGTGTTACATGTGGTATCAGAGCATCAGGTTCTAGTGTCCTTTAGGGTCTGTACGACTTACTATGTTTCCAGCTTAGCGTTCTTTGATGTAGAGCCCTATGTTTAGGATTGTTGATTTCCTTGGTAAGATTCCGTATATATTAGTGAATCTTATTTGCATTCGTACGGGTTCGTATAAGAAGTATGGCAGATGAGGTCCATTGGATAGATAATGGAGATCGTACTTAGGAGGTTATGAAGTATGTTCGAGTATAATGACCGTAGTCGAGGTCACCCCTATTATGGATAATTGAGGAGAGTCATTAGTAGAATTTCTTGAAATGCGGAAATTGTGTGTGTTACCTAACAAAGGCAATATATTCAAAGGCTTGGGCATATAGAGGAGTGTGGTGAACTAGAACTGAAAATTTGGGGTAAATTTTTTCATGACTCATCGGAGCAAAGTTATATTAGTGCGATTCAACAACCACCACCCGCAAATGAGGGTATGTTTGCTAGCTAAGGAATTATGAGGCGTATAATGATTTTTGTAGCGATTAATATTGTGTGGGCAAAATTGGGTTACTAAACTTAGCCTATAGCACTGTTATTTACGTAGACTCACCGAGGGGTGTGGTACATCTATATTATCAGGTCATCACGTAGGTCTGATTTTTATCACGGAATTACTTACTTTAGGCATGTCCGAGCATGATGTGACTGTCGGCATTGATTTATTTGCGGTATATGAGAGCATATGTACTACTACTATAGCCAGCATATTGTCTTTAATAAGAGAGTAGATGAGTAGACTTTATTTGAAATCGATAAATTCTGTAGAGAGGTTATAAACTATTGACTAAGGACCTGAGGAGTTTCGATGACCGACTACTTTAGGTAGTAGTGTATCGGGGGGGTTCCTTGTTTGGATTTCGCTTGCGAGACACCCCACGCATGAAACTAATAACTGTTGGGAGTCAAAATAAGTTAGGTCTTTAGGATATGAGTTTATAACCTTTGCGATAAATTAGAGTATTATGCGGGTAATCATATCCATATTATAATGAAAGATATACGATAGGGTGTATGGGCGCCCTGGATGGTTGGATTGTAGTATTTTTCATAATTGTGAAAGAGTAAGTAGTTGTGACTTCAGAATTTATTTGTTTAATAAGTGAGGATTACTTTTCCCAAACTTTGTCATGAGGATGGTATAGGGAAGATTGCGTAAAGTTTAAAATTGATTCAGTTGAAACTATACGGTGAGTCTTGGCGTAAAACATCAATGAGGATTTTCGTTAATGTACTGTATGGGCGGTACGACATAGATTACTTGCGATGTGAGATTTATACTAAGAGTTGACCTTACCAGTATGATTTATCCTTTCGAATTTCGAGACGAAATTCTTTTATAAGGGGGGAAGTATGTAATACCCCGTGATTTTAATAACTTTTAAAATGGGTTATATTTTAAATTAATGGATTAATTGGATTTCATGATAAATTAATTCATTTGGATTTTATCCAAATTGTGGATATTAATATGGATGATTCTGAATATTACTTAAAGATATTTAGGTAATATATGAATGTGATGATTATTGATATTTCTGTGAGATATTAATTCAGTAATTTGGATTTTTATTCGGGCGCAGTATGGGACGTGTCGGGACTAATTTATTAAATTAAAAAGGAAACTTATTTTTATATCGACCTTATAGTCATTTAGGTTGCGTCGTTGCGTCCGGAAGGGTTAAAATAGTTAGAAAAGTCTATTTGAATGTTGGTTTTGGGTCTCGGGTCATTTGGAAATGAAAAGGCAACCCAAAAGGGCATTTTGGTTTTTTTTACAAGGGGGATGAATAGTGATTTCGGATTTTGTCCTATTATAAATATTTGGAGATTAGTTGAATGTGGGTTCATTCATATCTTCTACACATAATTGAAAGGTTATCTTCTTAGAGAGAGTGAAAGGTTGCTTGGGAAGAAAAAAGTTTGCTTGGAAAGGAGGAGAACCAAAGGTCACCACCACCAACCACCACCGGAAGTGGCTGGAGAAAGGGGAGAACCACCTGAGTTATTCAACTCCAAAGGATCATATCTTCATTAGAGGCAAGTGTTTGATAATTTCAATCTAAGTTTTTATATTGTCCATGTTAGGATAATTATAAAAAGATGAGATTTTTCATGTTTGGAAGATGAAAATATAGAGTTGTTAATGGATTTATAGAAACTGAAAATATATAGGAATCAAACTCATGTTGAAGGTAGATAGTAATCCACGAAATAATCATAAATCTGTTGAAGAAATTCTGAAAATCATTATTGTGTTCTTGAAGATATCATGTTCATAATTTTCTGGAAAAATAGGATGAATATATGCTTTTAATTCAAACTCTTGATGATTCTAGGATGTTTAGAGCATTAAAAATCATTCACATATGTTGCTATATCATATAGTAAGGTTTGTAAGGAATTTGGGTAGTTAATATGAAGGTTTGAATGATCAAAAATGGTTAAACCCGTAGTCGAAGAAAGCAGAAAACTGGGCTGTTATCTGGGCGATCGATCGATCAACCCCCTGCCTTCGATCGACCAACCTCCCCAGAATTGTTAAAGATGTTTCTTTTTAATGTTGGTTCTTATCCCAAACCTTTTGTAGATCTTTGGTGATTATTAATTGGATATTATGGGACTTAGGAAGGTTCAGTAAGCCCTAGATAAGAGTCGAATGAATGTGATTGGGATTTAATTGATTATAATTATGATAATTAATTTATTCGGGAGAAATTTCGGTTGCTAGATTCATGTGTTGGATTCTAATTGGTATGCATGAGAATTAAGGATAGGTCCAGTAGGGGATATTTAATATAACACCTAGGTATCCTTACGGTTACAATTTGAGCATCAAGGACTGAGTTTAAGCTCATTATTGATTGCGCAAGGACTGAGTGTAGTACAAGCGCTTAGTGGTATGGCTCCTGGATAGAGATGGGAGTTCATACCACATTTGGTTGAAAGAGGGGATGAGGTTATCCCGGTTGCGTATTTGAAGTTGACGAACCTCTATGATCGACAAAGTTAAGTAGTAGTGTATTGGAGGGATTCCTTGTTTTGATTTCGCTTTGTGAGATGCTCCGCGCATGAACCTTAACGACGTCGGGAGTGGATAGATGTTATAGGATGCGAGGATGTTGATTTTGTTGATAAGTCATATAGTGTGAATGAAACACTATAGATTATGAGCCATGTGATGATGGTATTCAATCCTAGTTGATAGAATATGTGTTTATAAGAGATTAGAAACAATCGGTTATAACCCTAATTAAAGGAGAGTTTAATTTATGGTAATTCGGGAGATAAGATGAGATGGACCAGTAGGATATTAGTGATTTATTACTGAATAAATGTTGAGGAAAAACCTATTTGAACCTTGAGTAATGAATGAAGCTCGGGGATGATTAAATTTAAAGAGATATAATGCTACGTATGGGAATTATTTTATGGTAGTGTGAGTACCTTGTTGATATTGTATTATAGGTAGATGATAATTCCTATTTGATTTGATTGATAATTTATGTGTATAACATACCTAGATTACTTGCTATCGATGTGAGGTTTGCGCGTGAAGGCAATCATATCCTGATGAATCCATGGGATCTTTGATTTGTCGCTCAAGAACGTAGGTCTATGAAAGACTTATCGGGGAGTTGTTAAGTCCACTGACTATGGGAACGTAGGTATGTGCGTGTCCCGTGGGTATGATAACTATGTTTGCCTCCAATTTTTGTGTTGTTGTTTTTGGTTCGAGGAATCCTTACCGAACCTTTTGTCCCCTATAAAAGGCCCTCTTCACCGTAATAAAAACCTATAGCAGTTGAAATCTTTTCCATTGAAAAATTTTGAGAATTTTTTCATTTCTATTATTTTATGTACGAATATTTGTTTCCTCAATTTGGTTATGTTTTTCACTTATATAGAATAGAATTATGTGTGTACATGTGTTAGTTAATGTGTGAATGCAGTAAAATAGTTCAAAAATCAGAAAACTCCATTAAAGCTTGAGCTTCAATGGTGGATTCTGTTTCCTTGAGTTTGAACCAGTTTCAAAGTGAGGTAAGTTGATCTTAGGTTCTCATGAGCCTATGTGAAAAGTTTAATTTAACCAAGAACATGTTTTGATTCCACAAATCAAAGCTTGAAGTTTTCAGTCTTGGAATTTTTAGAAAATAAATTCAGGAGTTTTAGTTGACCAAAATCCCTCAAACCAGTCTTGTTTTGGTACATTTTAAATATTGAATAAAATCCTATTGATGATGGAATGAGAATCATAGATTTTTGTCGTTTATGTTTAGTCAAATTTTTGCCATTTTTACAGTTACTCAATAGCTCAACTTATCCCACCAAAATCCTTGAAACCAATATGGTTGGATTCCTTTTAACCAGTTATGCATTTTTCATTCAGGAACCAACATAAATGGATTTAAAAAACGTCTTAAATTTAAGGTCAAAGTTTTAAAATCCTAAAGTCAACTGTCAAAAGGTTGAAGATGAGGGGGTTACATGCGCGTGAGTGAGGGTCAAATCAGGAGCGTGAATTGTTTGACTTAGCGCGTGAGGGAGCATCTCCAATCAGAAAAATATTATTTTTTCCAAAAAATTATTTTTTAATTCTTGACAAAATGGTATATTACATTCCCCTGTTTGGATACTGGAATGTATTATCTCGAGAAAATCAATTTTAAAGTTTAAATTCAACTTTTTAATTTTACACATAAACCCCTAACCAATTTTCCAAGTATTTCAAAATACCCCCAAATTTTTTCCATTAATTCTTTAGTTCAAATAAAGCCATTTTGTCACAAATCCAAATCCAACTGGAGATGAAGAAAAACATTGTTCTTAAAAATTTTAAATCATATATTATACCGTCTTGGTTGTTTTTTTGTGAAACTTCTTACAATTTAGCATCCTGCTGCATCACATAAGCATTATTTTAGGCTTATATAACCTACTTATACTCTCTATGATTTCAGACTATCTAGTCAACCCCAGTATATTAGATGCATAAATTTGAAATCCAAAATTCAATGTAGGTGATTTTAATTTCAATATATTTATTTCTTTCAATATTACTCATTATTATATCACTCTGTGATGATTTAGAACTCATATTTCAATTACGAACTCATTTATGTAGTTCATGTTTATCCCGTATATTTATTCTCTTGATATTTTAGTTATCCCTATACCCAATAAACCACTATAGCATACAACTTCAGTAAAAGCCAGTAAACTCTTTCCACCCTTAATTGTGGTATAGCCCTACAGCCTACTACAATAATTGCATACGGATTTAAAAACCATCCCATTCGATATAGATTATGCCACAGATTTATAAAATCGCCCCATTTGATATACCAAATGGGACGGATATTCCGACCCATTTGATAAATTGTAAAAAGTATGGAAAAAAATCGTCCCTTTTGGTACCTAGATTTATTTTCCCTCTGCCTTTTTTACATATTTTTCCTTCCCTCATTTACAACCTGACCTGATCTTCTCTCAAAGACAATTCTCTCTCTCTCTCTCTCTCTCTCTCTCTCTCTCTCTCTCTCGCTCCCTCTCCTCCCCTGTGCCGCCCCACCACAACATTTCCTCACCCTCTGCTCCTCCTCTCCCTTGCGCTGCCCACAGAGATGTTTCCCCAATCTTACTCGTGGGAGTTGTGGAATTACGTATTCCTTAAATTCCAGTCAAAGTACAATTTTTCTCTCTTTCTCTCTCTCTCTCTCTCTCTCTATCTATCTATATATATATATATATATATATATATATATATATATATATATATATGTATATATATTAGTACATAAACTAATTGAACGTATACATCTACCCATTGAATCCACATATTTCTTCTTTGAATTATGTTTTGAACCTACACAGACTGTGTTTGTGTCTGTTTGTATTTAATGATGTTAAAATTGTGAATATTTTCTTAAATGAATTAATGTTGTATTAATATATTCTTATATCCTTGAAAATATTAATATTTTATTAATACATTTTTTTCTTTTGAATCTATGCATATGAACTGTATTTTCCAAGATTTGTTGTATAGTATCTTATCGTATCCTGTACAAGCATTGCGTATCCGTGCAACATAATTTTCCCCCACCTATTGCATCATATTCGTTTTGAGAGAAGAAAAATAAAAAATAAAATTACTAAAGAAACGAGATATAATATACAACTATGGTTTTGTTAACTATATGAAAAAATAGTATTTGTCTCATATGAATGAAAGTGAAAAATCATTTTTTTTGCGGGGGGGGGGGGGGGGGGGGGGGGAGGGGGGGGGGAGGGTAGGCCCCCGAAGTTTGTTAAAACGATTTAGGGCCGTCGAGGGAGGGGAGGATAAAATTGGGTCAAGGTTGGGGAGGGCACATACGAATATACACAAAAATTCATTTATAAGTGTGCCATCAGAACGGGTTATACCTAGTGTGTGTGTGTGCACACACACACACACACACATTACTGATATTCAAATGCAATCAGGTATTTATTTATATATCTATTTATATATCTTTTTTTTTATATGTAATAGGGGTTCAATAAGATCAATATGGATAAGAGTTGGACCGGAGGTGACGGGACAACAAAAGCGTGCACCGACGGAGTTCAAATCTACATTTATTTTGCATATAAAAATAATGATATTCTTACATCTAGCATCAAATTCCCATGTAGTACTTGTGTAATATGTGTATACTAGAACTCATAAACTGTGAGGAGTCACGTAGAGTTGTATGGTTTTGGAAAGTGTTAAAAGAATTGGATTTATCATGGAAATCGTTTGGTGATTTTAATATCAACATAAATAGTTTGAGCGATGGTATGGTTGTTGATGATATATTACTCGATCTGAACTCAGGGGAAAACATGATTGCAATGGTTCAATAAGGAAGGGGTATTCCATGTACAGAAGAAAATGTGGGTAATGATGAAGAACCTAACATTGAAGATCACGATGTGCCCGATGCAGACTTCCCACAATACTTTAGACTTTTAAAAGAGGCACAAAGAGAGTTGTATGAGAATTGTCCTCCGGAATTTATTGAGTTGTCATTTGTTGTTGAATTATTTGCACCTTAAACAACTAAATGGGTGGACAAATCGTTCTTTTACGATGTTGATGGTATTCTTGCTAAAGGTCTTCCCTAAAGCCAAGATTCCAAAATCCTTCTATCAAGCCAATAAATTAACAAAAGACTTAAGATTTAAGTATGAAGCGACAGATGCATGTCCTAATAGTTGTATGTTGTTTCAAAATGAGAGCGAGAATTTTGAGAAATGCGAAATATGTGGGGATTCTAGGTTCAAAAATTAATTTAATGGTGGCGAGGGTATAAAAGTAACAGTGAAAAGGGTAAGGTATTTTCCCTTGAAGTTGAGATTACAATGATTTTATTGGTCATCACATACTACTCCACTAATGAAATGGTACGTTGATGATTGGACCGATGATAGTATGATGGGGCATCCTGCTGACTCCCTTGCATGGAAGACATTTGATGAGCGAAATGCATTTTTTGTGAGTGATTGTCACAATATTAGACTTGCGCTAGCAACTAATGGATTCAATTCGTTTGGTAATATGAGCATTGCTCACAGTACTTGGTCTATTGTGATAATGATATCAAAGTTGCCCCCATGGTTGTGTATGAAACAACCCCACTTAATTTTTCTGTTCTTATTGATGGACTAAAAGGGTCGGGTGAGAAAATTGATGTATATTTACAGCCACTAATTGATGAGTTGAAAGAGTTATGGGCTAATGGGGTACATACTTATGATGGATCAAAAAAATAATTTTTTTAGTTACATGTGGCATTGTTATGGACAATTAGCCATCTTCCTACTTGTGCCATGTTATCAGGATGGAGCACAAAAGACTAATTTGTTTGTCCTTGTTTGAATAAGGATCATCAAGTTATATGATTGAAGAACGACTGTAAGTAGTGTTATTGGGGTCATCGTTTATTCTTACCAATACGACATAAATTTCGAAAAGAAAATGTTACATTTGATGGCAAGTTTGATATGGGGCCACCACCATTTAAACCAACCGGATCACAAGTTCTGCAACAATAAAATGAGCTTGACATTGTAACTGAATATAAAAAAAATAGGTGTTTAGAAGAAGGATAGGAGACCAAAAGGAAATTGAGATTACACAACAAAATAAAGGCAGTATTTTACAAGAAAGACTAAATTGGAACAATAAAAGTATCATTTTTGAATTGCAATATTAGGAGCATAATTTGATCCACCATAATCTTGATGTCATGCATATCGAGAATTTTTTTTGTGATAATGTTCTTTTTTACATTGTTAGGCATCAAAGGGAAAACAAAAGATAATTTAGATGCTCGAAATGACCTCAAAGACATGAGTATTAGTCGATACCTCCATCCTCAATCGCGAGGAGCAAATCTACAATATGTGGGCCCGACATATTTTACTATGAGAAACTATGAGAAGGATATATTCTTAAAAGTGTTGTTGAATCTCCAAGTTCAATATGGTTATTCATCGAATATTTCACGATGTGTGCACCCTCAAGAGAGAAGCATTTGGGGACTTAAGAGTTATGACAAGAACATTTTAATGCAATAACTACTCCCGATAGTTGTACGTTGGGTATTTCCAAAGTATGTTGTCAAAGTTTTAATTAAATTAAGAAATTTCTTTGTGACACTATGCTCCAGTGTAGATACTTTAGCTAACTTGGAGAAATTTGAAGACTGTGTGGCTCTTACTTTATGCAGTCTCAAGAAGATATTCCCTCCAAAAAAATTTATATGATGGAACATTTGCCCATACATTTGATAGATGAACTATTAATTTTTGGGTCAGTGATTTATCATTGTATGTATCCAATGGAAAAGTATCTACACACATTGAAACTCTATGTGAGAAATCATGCTCATTCTGAGGCCTTGATTGCTAATTATGTCCTTTTAGAAGGGTGCATGACCTTTTGCTCGAGGTATTTGGATGATACATGGAAAAAAAGTCTAGTCGACATATTGTAATATATAATAAAGGTAATGAATCTAGTCGTGTTGTTAGGAAAACATTTCAAATTCAATTTGATTAAGAAACATTGGTTCAAGCCCATCATTATGTGTTTTTTTACACTGCCGCAGTGGCACTGTTGAATGAGTAAGTTAATATTTTACCTTAACAATGTGCAAAAATTTATTACTTGTAAGTTTTGCTACATTCATTATGAAATTTACATGTGTGCATTTTTATAGAAAATATATTGTGGTACTTTCAAAGAGTATCCGCAACTTTCCCAGCACCATTTTCAATGCATTCACAATGAAAAATTCAGCACATGGTTTAAAAAACTGAAAAGTGTGAACTGTGTGATAATTGATTAAACTAGATTCGCAAGTTTCCAAGTAACCCTTATTTAATTAGATTCCCTAAACATGCATCTAAGGTGCGTGTGTCAACCCATAAATAAATAAAGCAAGCGACACAAAATTAAGGAAAAATCCCCGAAGGGCAAAACCTTTTATTTCTAGAACTTTTGAAGCATTTACAAGACCATTGACTTACATACAACCTGATAATTGCCCACAAGTCTAACGCACGGTGTCTTCATCAAACCTTCAAAGCAACGACTAGAAACAGTGTCGGCTGGAATCTCCCGCAGGAACTCCAGGTGGTCAGCAATGAAGAAGAGAGACGGCTTCTCCACAAGGGTTGAACAATAACAAAATTGTGTTCTAGGGTTACAAAATATTCACAAAAGTAATTAGGATTTTTGTGTGTGAATCAAAAAGATGTTTGGCACATCAAAAAATGAAGTCTTGTTGTGTTTTATCTCTTAGAAACGTTTTCTCAAAGACTTAAAAAAATACACCATCGGAATAGTAATATTTATAGGAAATAAAAGATGGTAGATAAAAAACAGACGGAACTGATCGAGTTTATCCCAGGCGGACCGGTCCGTCTTGGAGGCGGATCGGTCCGACCTCGGATCGGTTCTTTTAAAATTTGGCTCCATCGGTTTGCATTCGATTCGGGGTATACTGGATCTTCAGCAAGGCGGATTGGTCCGGGTAAAGGGCGGACCGATCCGGATGCGGATCGGTCCGGTATAGATGCGGACCGGTCCAGAGGTCCAGAAAAAAATAAAATTCTTTTAAATGCCTCATTTTGCTTGAAAAAACTTACTTCTAATTTTTATAAAAAAATGTTTTATAAAAATTTCCCAATACTAAGTATGAGCTTTAAGGAACTTAAAAACAAAACTTTACCAAGTTCATTCTCGCAGAGGCTATGATGTTGAAGACGCTTTGATATTCGGATCCGTTGATGTAGATGCGATTTTGAGTTTCTTCAACGGTGTAACGGCGTATGACATACAAATTGATGATGGACAAAAATGTCCTTAGAAAATCACGTAAGTCGATATATTCCTTATTAATATTAATAGTTCTTGATTGGGCATAAATATTGTATATTTATCCCCCTAATTTCAGTACTTTTGTGAACCCGAATGATGTAACATATATGGATTTGATTCACTTTTATGCTTCTAACCTTCTTGGCGAGTATTGCGTGTTTCGTGCTTCTCCTATTGGTTTTACAGGTTAATTATGCAAGCAGTGCAAAGGAGGAAGCAAGACAGTGCAAGAAAAGCTAAGAAGGCAAGTTCAAGGGCATTTTCGTAATTTTTCAACCTTAGTCCGGAAGTGGGTCCAACTAGAAAGTTGAAGATCTTTCAATTACAAGAACACCATAAAAAACGGCACCTCAATCCGAGCTACGATGAAAGAGTTATGACCCCTTGAAGTTGCGGAAAAATCATAGAAGAAAGGCTAGGAAGGCAAGTTCAAGGGCATTTTCGTAATTTTACAGCCCGATTCTGGAGGTGATGCCTTCTGGGAAGTTGAAGAGCTCGGAACAACGAGAACACTGGAAGAAACGGCACCCAAATCCGAGCTACGGTTGAAAAGTTATGCTCAGTTGAAGTTGAAGAAAAATCCAAGAAAAGAAGAGAAACCAGAAAAAAATCTAAGTGCTGAGAGCAAGACCAGGCTGGTACATGCGAACCGGTTCGCTGTACCTGCGAACCGGTTCGCTGTACCTGACACGCGAATTTTGTCTTTCATTTGGATTGGTCTCCAAGTCTCCTAATAGGTTTTAAACACTCCAAACTTGTGGGGAACGAAGGCATTAACCTAAGAGCAGCTTTTAGGGCCATTTTTAGAGAGTTTTTGATAGAGAAAAAGGGGAGAAATATCTAGGAACATCAAGGGCATAAATTACTTCAAGAATTCATTGTTTCGGGTTTGTTTTTGCAAGTTTTAATTCAAGATTCTTGTTTCTTATTATTGTTCTTGCATGCTAAGTTTTTCCTATATGATTCAACTTATTTCCGCATTCATAATACGTATTTACATGTTTCTATCTAGTTCTATCATGAATTCCTACACATGCAACGCCATTATTTCATGCGTTAGTCAAGTTAACATGTCCGGCTAGTTTTTTCAAGGTTGGGATGCATGAACCCAACCTGATGTGTTAGTGCATGTGTATAACGTCGATCCGCTGAATTTAATGATTAATTTAAATCGTATCGCGTAATTTCATAAGAATTGTAGATCTTTATATCTCGTTTGCCTATGGGTACTCGTGATGATTTAGAGTACAATTTGAGTGTAATTACCGCGATACCGATTTACTCATCCTCAGATTAGGTATGACGCGGGCTTGAACCTCGTATACATAATGCTTGGGAGTACTAAATTCCGGGTTTGAATTAATCGGATAAATTTATGATCAACGTTATCACTGCATTACACTAGGGTTGGGGGATTGTATTCCCATCCTCTTTTCTCATCATTTAATTAAAAAGTTCAATTTAATTCTTCATTCTTAATCTAGATAATTTAGTTAGTTGCATATTTTATCATAGTTTCATAATTGCATTTAGTTTAATCAATCCCAAAAACCCAAAATCAATTTTTTTCTTTTCTTCTTAGAGTCAACGTTAGGATTCCTCTTTCTTATCCCGTCGTCACAACTCCGTTGTCCTTTTTCCCTGAGGATCGATACCCGACTTGTCGGATTATTACTTGAACGACAGGCTTGCACTTGAGCCTATAGAGTACACACTTTAGAGACACATTCTGAGTCGTGTCAGTTCTCCAACCCTCAGAAAATATGATTGCACATGCAGGTATGTGTCTACCTATCTAGTAGAGAATTGTAAAAATAGGCTAAAAGTGTTTTACTTTGTTAAATATTCATGTCATATTTTCTTTTGAATTTTGATTAGGTAGTGCTGACACTACACCATTACAAACTCAAGATGGTCCTGCTACTAGTATGAAACATAGAGGGTTTACCTAACCATGGAAAGAATGGGATAGTGGTCAAAAATTGATAATTGGGTTAAACCAGGACCATAATCCAATTTAACCCAATGGGAAGAAGCTTGCGAGTCAGTTGGGATATTTCTCTTGACAAGGGTCGTTATTTCCTTTGGATTTGGAAGGTTGTAAAAAAGTATCGACGAAAAATCTCGATGCAGTTTGGAAGAGTGTGAAGGTACTTATTTATTTTCACTAAGTTAATACATCAATCAAATGACCTATTTGTAATTTACTTATATTCTTTTGTTCTTAGATCAATACAAATGCCCTTGAAAGATTTAAGACAATTTGTTTTCAAATGATGGACGATGCTTTGAGGCGCTTTAAGTATTTATATGAAAAAGGACTGTTATGAGGCGTATAACAGCGACATTGAGCGACTTGCAAATGCACCTCTCTAAGTTGATCCCGATATATGGCCTAAATTAGTGACTTATTGGGGTGAAAAATATATGGTGGTATGAAATATGTAGAAATACTTTCTCTTTATTTATGTTGATAGTTTATATGTATCAAAGTTATAAAATGATTTAACTTATTATATAGCAAGTGGCGGCCCAAAATACTGAAAATAGGAAAAATCTTTGTGCCCACCCTAGGATTGGGAGAACGTCAATTCCTCAAGGTATAAAAAAGATTACCATCGTATTTTATATTCATTACATATTCTTTTATGCTTATAGTTTAAGGACGATTATGTTGAATATCACCATTAATATTATGAACATAATATGTTTTTTTTCTTATTTTACTTAAAAATAATAGATGAAAAAGGTCAACTTGCCTACCGACAAGCTTAGTGTGTATAGAGAGACTCCAAAGTTGAAGGATAAGACATATAGTACGAAGGATGGAGAAACTGGTATATATGTATTATACTTTAGTGTCCATTCTTATTGCCTAATGTAAAAAATATTTCACCAAGCATTTTATGGTTTTGCATGCACACTATTTAAAACTAATCTATAGGAAAGTATACAAAGGCAGTTGGATGCGATACAAGAAGAACAACATAATTACCTTAAAGTGAGAGATCTAATCTTTGAGGATGTCATTGATCATGATGGACATGGACGTACATTATGTAAGGGAGTTGTTTATTCAATCGACATTTGTAATGTCAATGGCTTCTCACTTTTATAAGAGAAAGATTGAATGATTACAAAAGAGGATTAAGGAGGGAAAGAACCATCATCGTAAATAGATGGATTAGAGGATTGAGGAGGGAGAGACTCGGCATCATCAAGAGATGGATGAATTAAAATAACTAATGTCATAGACCACCAATAAATTATTATGTATGATACAAAATGTTGGATTCCCAATACCCCAGATGATTCCGTGAGTACTTCTAATGTGAAGTTGTAGGGCAGAGGTATCCTCATTTCTAATCACTATCCAATTATCTTGCGTAGTGTTGAAAGTTAGATATAAGTATGGTATAACTACTTTAATTTTGTAATTTACATTTAAAAATACTATTTTATTGAATTGGTGGAAGGGATTGAATTGGTGGATTATTGTTGCGTTGTTAAAAATACTATTATAGTTACGGGACTCTCCATTTTAATATACGATAAAAATTTGCAAATAGTTAGACTTAGACTTAAAAACATGCCGTCAAAGGGTGAAAATATAAAAGAGTTAAAAAAAGTCCCGTAAAAGTAATGAACACCTCGCATGGGACCAATGTAATTCGTAGGAACTGACCTCGAAGTCACAAAATTCCCTATTCGAGAATATGGCCAAAATTAGCAAACAGATAGACTTAGTCTTATAACATGCCATAAAAGGGTGAAATCATAAAACAACCATAAAACGTCTTGGTAATAGGCATGAACACCTCGTAAGGGACCAATGTCATTCGTACGAACCGATCCTGTAGTCACGGAACTCCCGATTTGAGTATACCACGAAAATTTGTAAACAGTTAGAAATAGGCTTAAAAACATGTCGTCAAAGGATGAAAATATAAAACAACAATAAAACGATTCCGTAAGAACCATGAACTCCTTGCACGGGACCAATGTAACTCATAGGAACCGACCGCGTAGTCACGAGATTCCTGAAATGAGCATATGTAAAAAATTTGCAAACAGTTAAACTTATGCCTAAAAACATGTCATCAAAGGGAGCAAATGTAAAAAACCACAAAACGGTCCCATAAGAGGCATGGACAACTCACATGGGACCAATGTAACTCATAAGAATCGATCGCGTAGTCACAGGACTCTCGGTTTGAGTATACGATGAAAAATTGCAAATAATTAAACTTAGGCTTAAAAACATGCCGTCAAAGGGTGAAACATAAAAACCCACAAAACTATCGTATAAGAGGCACCGAAACCTCGTACGGGACCAATGCAACTCGTAAAAACCAAACGCTTAGTCACAGGACTCCCAGTGCGAGTATACAATAAAAATTTGCAAACAGTTAGACTTAGGCTTAAAAATATATGGTCAAAGGGTGAAAACATAAAATAGCCAGCAAACGTTCCTACAAGAGGCACAAACACCTCACACATGACTAACGTAACTCGTAGGAACCGATCATGAAGTCCAGGAACTCCTAATTTGAGTATACGATGAAAATTTACAAACAAATAGACTTCGGCTAAAAAACATGACGTCAAAGGGTAATGTAGAGGGTGTCCAACTGCTATTCTAGAATAGCCAAGGGTAAGTGAGCCCACCTAGAGGGCATCTTACTACCCAAGTTAGTAAGATAATATTTAGAATAAGGGGGTCCATCCTGAGTGGCCCTATGACAAGGTGTAAAACCTGGATGAGGGGACTCGCAACGAGCAACCCCTCTACCCCAGATAGAAGGCCATGGAAAGAGGCTAAGGATGAGGGGCTCATCGCGAGCAACCACTCTACTCAAGATAGAAGGCCACAGAAAAGGACAAGGATGAGGGGGCCACTGTGAGAAATCCCTCTAAACAAGATAGAAGGCCACAGAACAAATGCCAAGGATGATGGGACTCACTTTGTGCAACCCCTCTACCAAAGATAAAAGGCCACATAAAGAGGTCAAGGACGAGGAGCTCATCGCGAGCTACCCCTCTACTCAAGATAGAAGGCCACATACAAAGGTCAAGGATGAGGGGCTCACTGTTAGAAATCCCTATAAACAAGATAAAAGGGCACAGAACAAAGGCCAAGGATGAGGGGGATCACTTTAAGAAACCCCTTTACCCAAGATAGAAGGCCACAGAAAAAGTCCAAGGACGAGGGACTCACCACGAGCAACCCCTCTAAATAGGATAGAAGGACGCAGAAGAAGGCCAAGGCGTGGGGCTCACTATGAGTAACCCATCCAAACAAGATAGAAGGCCACTGAAAAGTCCAAGGATGAGGGTCTCACCCCCCTCTCTACCCAAGTGGATACCCAGATAAGGAGGTTCGCAATAAGTGGCCTCATCTGTAAAACCCGAGATGAAGTGACAAAGCATTGAATGACCCTAAGGGGAATGATGAAGGAACCCTAGGGTTCCTCAAAATTGAAAATCGAATTTATGGCGTACAAAGACTTTTGGTCTGCCCTACATAAAAGACTTTGCATGAGGGGCTAATGTAGAAGGGTGTTTCAAGATTTACCACTAGCTTTTGGGGTGAGGATCCCCCAAATAGCCCCTCCTTACTCTCCAGAAAATATGATGTTGAGCAACCCCCGGGGTCCCTCTATGATAGAAAATCCATATTGAGAAGGAACCCCAGGGTCCCAACTGAAATTCTAATGTAGAAGGATGTTTCAAGCTTGACCACTATATTTTAGGGTGAGGATCCCTCAAAGACCCCCCTTCAGCTTATTGAAAATATGAGGTTGAGGAACACCCAGAATTCATATTAGTTGAGGAAGCCCCAGGGCCCCTCAATGACAGAAAATTGATATTGGGTGAAGGAACCCCTAGGGTCCCTCAACTGCAGAAATTCATATTGGAGAAGGAACCCTAGGGTCCCTCGATAGCAAAAACTCATATTGGAGAAGGAACCCCTAGGGTCCCTCCACAACAGAAATTCATATTGGAGAAGGAACCCCCAGGGTCCCTCAAAAGCATAAATTCATATTGGAGAAGGAACCCTTAGGGTCCCTCGATAGTAGAAATTCATATTGGATAAAGAACCCTAAGGGTCCCTCCACAACAGAAATTCATATCGAGAAAGAACCCCAGGGTCCCGGTAAAAATTCATATTGAGAAGGAACCCCCAGGGTCCCAACATAAATTCATCTTGAGAAGGAACCACAGGGTCTCGGTAGAAATTAATATTGAGAAGGAACTATCACACCCCGCCTAATTTTGGCGTCGACCGCCGCCAAAACTAAGCCGAGCGTGAGTAAATAAAATACCATTCTTAGCATGAGACAGATATGAGACATAAATAAATCAGTCCATAAGATACACAATTGAATCAATCTCAAATGATCATGAACAAATAAGCGATAAAAGATCCATCACATACTAACTTCGAAAATCAAATCTCCAATAATGATTAAATAAAAATATCAATAATCCCAACAAAAATCCTCTAAACAACTTTGGAACCGAATGGCCCAATAAAACTCAAATGAAGTCTCATAATTAAATACGACTGAAAAGTAAAGTCTAACTAAACTATGCCATAAAATGAATAACTCCAGCTGCACCTCCAAATGATAACTCAGATAAACTTATGCAGCTTCTCCAATTCTAATCCTGAAAAAGATTAGTCAACGCATGGGTCAGAGCCAAAGCCCCGAGCAAGAATACACACTACTCCCCTCAAATAGGATCCTTGAATCCAGACAGTAACATTATATGCAATAAATATCACAATAGAATATTTTAAATTAAACGGGATAATTATATGCGATAATTATAAATCACTAACTACCCACCGAAATCCCATTTATGAAGGCACACCAATAAAATTTTAAATTCCCAAGTCCCACGATGTTAATTTAATTAAATTAACCAGCTTTTATTATAGTTCTCACTTTTTTATTAAAGTGTCACACTTCCCCTTGTCAATCGCCCTCTGGCCCGTTTAAACTGTCGGCCCCGACACATGACAAGGTTCCACACACGACATGACATAAATCGCCATCTGGCCCCGTTTAAACTGTCGGCCCCGACACATTATGTCGCCACAAATTTTAATACTCGTTTTTATCTTAGGTATTAATTCTCAATTTCTCAAATTATAATCACCCCACCCTTTTAATCGATGTGAGATCCTCAAAATACCCCTTACTCTCATACCTAAGGGTCCCCAAGTTATCAATACGTCCTAACCTATGTATAGGAGGATTATCTAACATAAATCTTAACTTAGTCTCGTACTTAGACTACCGTAACGACGATAAAGTAATAAAAATCAGCCCACCCTCAAGATGATAAAAACGCAATAATCTACCCTCACTAGTCCCATACCTAGAAGGCATAAATCATAAAAGGTCTACCCGCTAGTCCCATACCTAGAAGGCATCCTAAAGTATAGGGAGAGAAAAATTACCCAACAACCCGTTGTCACAAAGGCAATATAATAATACCAAAAAGTCACACAAATATGCATAATAAATCAATGTTCCAAACTATGCATGATAGTCCAATTCAATTAAACTTTTAATTAAATTATCATAATGTCAACAATACCCAAATAATCTCATTTAATTATTTTAAATTAAATATACCAAGTTTTCATCACATATACATCAAAGCCCAAATTTCGTTATCTATACATGTATTAAATGAGTTATACGCACCCAAAAGTTATTTATTTTAAAACTAAGGTTTTTCTACATGCAACCTACACCAATAAAACCCCAAATCACTCATGAATCCTACGTACCCAAGGGTTATGAATATTATTCAGATTAAAAGATTTAATAAAAACATCCCCATAATTAGTGTCCACTTTTTCTAATTAAGTTACTAATTATTTTTAAGAAAACATGTAATTAGGTGTTAAGGCGACATTTAAAAAGCATAATACTAAAGGAAAAGAATAGAGTATTCATGCCTGTAAAGATAGTGTTTAAAATCTTATTAGAAATCTGAATTCCTTGCGAAAAATTAGCAAAAGAGTGCTCTTGAACAAACTTGATTAAACCCCAATTAAGCCTCCCAAAACTTGTGTCAAAAACTTGATTATGAAGAAGGTTGATGATTATGAGTGAGAGGAAAACAAATATTTAGAAGTGCTCTCTGGTGAAAAACTGAAGAAAAAGTGATTATGAGAAGTCCCCCCACGGATTAATAAGGTTATATAGTGATTAGGATTCCTAATCCTACTCAAATACTAAAAACATCTTGCTGGTCACGTTTTCTGGGAGGGTCGATCGATCGACCCCCAGGCGTCGATCGATCGATTGCCTCCAAAAACTAACAGTTCGACCTAAAAAATATAAGGAACGGTTATTTCCAAAAATCATATAAAATCCATTTTAACTCTGATTTTAATTCCGCTTGAAGTTTTATTCTTCTAAAATCATAACAAACATATTTAGCCAATAAAATTTATTAAATTCAAAATTTTATTTTTCCCAAAAATTCCAATTAATTAATTAATTAATAAATAAAAACACGGGGTGTTACAGGAACCCCCACGGTCCCAACAGAAATTCTTATTAAGAAGGAACCCCCAGGTCCTGGCAGAAATTCATATTGAGAAGGAATCCCAGGGTCCCGACAGAAATTCATATTGAGAATGAACCCCTAGGGTCCCGGTAGAAATTCATATTGAGAAGGAACCCTATGGTCCTGGAAGAAATTCATGCTGAGAAGGAACCCACAGGGTCCCTCTACGTAAAAAAATCATATTGAGAAGGAACCCCCAAGGTCCCAACAGAAACTCATATTAATAAGGAACCCCAGGGTCTGGGTAGAAACTCATATTGAGAAGGAGCCCCAGGGTCCCGACAGAAATTCATATTGAGAAGGAACCCCGAGGGTCCCTCCACAGTAGAAATTCATATTGGAGAGGGAACCCCCATGGTTCCTCAACCCCATAAAATCCATATTGGTGAATGAAACCCAAGAGTTCCTTAATGGGAGAAAATTCATATGGAAAAAGAACCCTCAAGGTCCCTCAACTTCTAGGAAATGTCATGGCGAGGAGCAGTCAAGGTTCTCCACCTCAGCTTCCCAAAAATGTCAGGGCGAGGAGCAGTCAAGGTCCTCCCCCCTCATCTTCCCAAAAATGTTAGGGCGAGGAGAAGTCAAGGTCTTCGCGCCCAGCTTACAAAAAATGGTGGGATGAGGAGTAGTCAAGGTCCTCCCCCTCACCTCCTAGAAAATATCGGGGCAAAGAGCAGTCAAGGTCCTCCCCCTCAAATTCTAGAAAAAATAGGCCAGGATGAGGGAGTAGATACCAGGAGCAAACCCCTCATCATGAAAAGTCATTCATTCAAGGAACAAAAGTACTAACACTTATTTTCTTGTACAGGTAGCCTAGTTGAGCATGCAGGGCTCAAATACGCTAGTTGGGATCTCTTGGGAGTTTTGGATTGAAGGCTGAGGAACAAGGTTTGTTGAGCAATCTCAACTACTTAGAACTTTAAGATTGAGAGAATACGTGTAGAGAGACCCTAGGGTCACCCTATCCCCCCACACCTCACAATCAGATACAACTAAGGTGAGCAGCCGAAGGGTTACTCATAAGAAATGAACTTTTATAAAAATGATTTTCTTAGAAGAGAAGGTCCTCAAGGGCCCTCTCAAGAAAAATGATTTTAGAGGAGATGGGTCCTCAAGTTCCCCCCCTCAAGATTGATAGTTTTTTAGGAGGTGGTCCTCGAGACCTCTTCTCTCAAGTTTACAAAGTTTGTACCATAAGTTACCGTTTTAAAAGATATCTACCAGATAAATTATTTTGTCCTATAGCGTAGACATATTTGATTTTTTACTTTGGCTTGAACTAGGTGGCACCTGTCTGAGGGGACAGGTTGTTGCACACAGGTAGGGACAAACAGTACACTACAGACCTTACCCCTAACCCTCTAAGTTTTGGCGCCCAAAAGTGCCAACTCAACACTAGTGCCCAAGTATAAATAGGACCCCTGGGCAAGGTCAAGGGAGGATATGAGAGAAAAACACAATAGCCCCGTTACTCTGTCAAAATCCCACCAGAACCTCCTAGTATTCTCTCCCTTCTCTCTCTTTAGTGCTAAGTGCCTTGTTCTTTCACTCCTCACTGACAACCATCATTCTCAGGAGTTCCTCCTGAGGAAAGTTACTATTATTATTGTGGAAGTTCATGTTCTTGCAGGGAGTGAGTTCCAGCTTGAGCTCCATTTTTACCATCCAAAAGTTCTTAAGAACCTTGCAGATAACATCCATTAGAGTGGGTCATGCCTTACCCTTTCCAGATATTCATAAACCCCAGTCTCACTACCCTCTTACATTTGGCGACTCGGCTGGGGAGGTATCCTAACTTCAATGGAAAAATAAGGTTTTAATGTTTCTAAGCATCCAGTGTTTGAAGACATTCCATCTGGGAATGGAGCTCAAAGGGACCAGGCTACTCAGGAGGATGAGGTGGTGATTGGAGCTAGAGTACCTGCTCCTCAGGGAGGGCATACTAGTTCACCGGCAGAGGCTCTAGGAATAGGTATCAACATTATGAGAATTTTTTTGAGATTTAAAAAAAAAACAATGTAGACTTGACAAGTTTTGGTCAAGACTGTGAAACACCATCAGCTACCCCCTTTGGTGGGGTAGCCACTCCTACAATGATTCGGGCGAAAGTAGCTCCGTCATGAAAAGTGGTGTCGGAGCAAGTAGTGGCACCATTAAGTTCACGAGAAGCCAATGGCATGATTTTAGAGGAATCACCCTACAAAGTTGTTACTATGTAGGAGGCTAGGAAGTTTCCCTCCTTTTCTAAGAGGGAGGGTCCTTATCGGTATGAGGAGTTGCGGTACCCCTACCCATAAGTGCACATATAGTCTTATCAAGCTTGAGAAGGAGATGAGGTGTTGGAAGAACTGCCAACATCCATTGGTTATAGTGAGGAACCCACAGTCGCAGAAGGATCAAATGAGGAACCCCCCATCTTCAATATCACAAGAGAGGAACCCACAATTGCAAAGTGCCCACGTGAGGAACCCTCGCTGCATCCAACCCTAAACGAGGAACCCTCTCTAGCAAATGGTGATCACGATGAATCCTCTTCAGCTAACGTTGGTTGCGAGGAACCTAAAAATGAGGAACCCTTGTGATTTCCTGGTAGTTGCGAGTACCCCCTGACAAGTTCAGATCAAAATGAAAGACCTCTGCGAGAGGAACCCTCCCTTATTTCGGGCAGTGGTGAGGAATCCATATGGGTCCTCATCCAAAAAAAAAATCCACCAGATATTTTAACCAAGTCAAACTTGAAAGCTATCCCTCCGGATGAGGAACCCATAAATAATGAAGTCCCAAATTTTGAGGAACCCACACCGGGCAATAAGCCAAGTTCATCACCAATAGTGGTCCCAAAAGATTTGGGATCAAAACTCAATTCTCCAAACAAAATACCAATGGTTGAGGAACCCAATGGTGGAAAATAGGTTGAGGAACCCATGGTGGTCGAGAAACCCTTTGAGGTTGAGAAACCCTTATTGGGTGGAATGGTGGACGAAGAATCAGAGGTAATAGGCAAGGAACTCACCTGCGAAGAACGTGGTCACAACAAACCTAATCGCGACAAACCTATGACAACTTCTACTAGTTGCGAAGACCCCAAATGTGAGGAACCTTTACCAGGAAATGATAGAGGCGAGGAACCCAATTGCAAAGATTCCACGCCGATTGCGAAAAATATAACATGAAGGGACTCAAGGGCGAAGAACCTAACTGTGAGGTACCCTTGTCAGCCCCTCGTGGCCGTGATAATAAGCAAGGAACCCCTTGGGGTTAAAATGCCAAATGAGATACCCATCAAGTGAGAAACCCCTGATGAGGGACCCACCTCAGCCAAAAATGGTCGCGAGGAACCCTCCATGGTCATCTAAACAGGGTGTGAGGGACCTCTCTAAAGAAAAGACTCTGATGAGGAACCTAACGAGGAACCCCTTATATCCAAAATCACACTTGAGGAACCTGCTGTCATAATAAATGAGGTCGAAGAACCCGCTTTAGCTAAGGATTGTGGCGAGGAAGCCAAAAACTTGTACCCCTCGTCAACCCCGGGTAATTATGTGGAACCCACCAACGAGGAACCAATTTCAGCCAATGTGTTCGTGAGGAACCCCCCCATAAAAATTGTGAACCCTTGTGAGTTGTTTGTGATCGCGAGGAACCTTCAAAAATTCAGAGCCAAACGAAGGAACTCCGTGCGAGAGACCGTCCCCTATCCCAAGTAGCAACGAGGAATCCATAGGGTTCCTCATCCCAGAGTTTAACCCACTAGACATACTAGCCAAATCAGATTTAAAATGGTAGGCGAGGAACTCTTGGATGTCCTCGTCGATCGCAGATGACCCATAGCGATGACATCAGCTAAAAATGGGGCGAAAAAAACGGAGACAACATAGCCACTTTGGGCAGTGGTTATAGTGGTGGTGCCAGTGGCCACCACCATGGATATATAAATACAGATAAGAGAAGAGACTATCATGATGGGAATGATGGTGGAATTAACATCGGAAGAAGCATAGGGCGACGATGAAGCCGTTGGTGTTATTTGGTAGGTATACTCGACTCCAATGTGCTTTATGAGCGTTCTTACCAAATGCAAAATACAAAATCTAGGAGCGTAAAGTATGAGGTATCAACTATACCTTCTTAGCAAAGTTTAATGCTTATAAAATGTCAAGTTATCCTATATAGGCCATGGTGCCTCCTAGTGCATTTTTTACTCATTATTATTTCTCCACCTAATAAAATAAGACAACAGGTGTGAGAACACAAAAAGTATTTGCAAAAGTATAAATTAAAATATAAGGTGCGAAAGTTGAGCACCTAAGACTCCAAGGGCACCGGAGAGATCATAGTCTTTAGCAAGTGTCAAGTATATATATAAGGTGCGCCAGTTGAGAACCTAAGGCTCCAAGGGCACCGTAGCGCTCACAGTCTTGAGAAAGTTCCAAGTATAAACATAAGATTCTCTAGATGAGCACCTAAGGCTCCAAGGGCATCGGAGCGCTCATACTATCAACATGAGAACAAAGAAAAAGGTTGACTAGTCAAGCAAATGTCAAGGATAAACAAAAGGTATACCAGACTAATGTTTTATTTTTCTTAAGAGAATAGTAAAACCTCTACTAGATTATAAGAGGGTCCATGACATGAAGGTCTTTCCTCATTATACTTGGGTAATATCCATCCATTCCAAGGGAAAAGTATATTGAGCAAAGTCCGTACAAACACCATAGATAAATTGTTTTACACTAGATCAGTTGGAGGTTATCCTCCTAGAAGTAATAAAAACAAATATATAATATACATTTTTTTGTTATTATTCCATACAGATTTATAGCTTAGGGAACAAGTCATAACCTTTGTTCTCAAGAAAAAAATTACTTGACCAGTTTTCAGAAAATTTGTGATGAAGGTGGTATAGCCCCCTCTCTAAACTTGTTATTTTTCTAAGAAAAAAAGGTTCCTAAGAAAAGTTTGGAATAGGACCCCGCAGTTAGACGGGCAAATTTAAAAATAATAACTTGCTTAGTTATATGCAAGTACCCCGAAGTTAGAGGGGTAACTTCAAAAAATAACTTGCTTAGTTATATGCAAGTACCCTGCAGTTAGAGGGACAACTTTAAAATTTTAACTTGCTCAGTTATATGCAAGTACCCCACAGCTAGAGGGGCAGCTTCAGAAATAATAACTTTCTCAGCTCATATGCATTTACCCCGCAGTTAGAGGGGTAGCTTAAAAATAATAACTTGCTTATTTATAGGAAAGTACCCCGCAGTTAAAGGGGCAACTTCAAAAAAATAACTCGCTCAGTTATATGCAAGTACAGTTAGAGGGGCAACTTCAAAATTTTAACTTGATCAATTATATGCAAGTACCCCACAGCTAGAGGGGCAGCTTCCAAATTTTAACTTACTCAGTTATATGTAAGTACCCCGTAGTGAGAGGGAAAACTTCAAAATTTTAACTTGCTCAGTTATATGCAAGTATCCCACAACTAGAGGGGCAACTTTCAAATTTTAACTTGCTCGGTTATATGCAAGTACCCCACAGCTAGAGGGAGAGATTCCAAATTTTAACTTGCTCAGTTATATGCAAGTACCCCGCAGTTAGAGGGGAAGCTTCAGAAATAGTAACTTGCTCAACTCATATGCAAGTTCCCCGCAGTTAGAGGGGTAGCTTCAGAAATAATAACTTGCTCAACTCATATGCAAGTACCCCGCAGTTAGAGGGGTAACTTCAGAAATAATAACTTGCTTAGCTCATATGAAAGTACCCCGCAGTTAGAGGGGTAGCTTCAAAATTTTAACCTTCTCGGCTATATGCAAGTACCTCATAACTAGAGGGGCAACTTCCAAGTTTTAACTTGCTCATCTCATATGCAAGTACCTCACAGTTAGAGGGGATATTTATAAAATGATAATTTTATCAAATCATAGGCAAGTACCCCATAGACTACGAGGAAGTTCAATCTTGAAGTTCTCACAGAAAATAGAGCAACTCAGAGTATTGAGTAAGTGAAAATATAATTAAAAGGTACAAAAATTTAGTACATCAGGATCCAAGGGCATAGGAGTGCTCATATTATTGAGAAAGTGTCAAGTATAAATATAAGGTACGAGAGTTTAGTACCTAAGGCTCCAAGGGTATCGAAGCTCTCACAGTATTGATAAAGTTCTAACTATACATATAAGGTACGGCAGTTTAGTACCTAAGGCTCCAAGGGCATAGGAGCGCTCACAGTCTTGATCAAACGCCAAGTATAAATATAAGGTACGACAGTTTAGTACCTAATGCTCTAAGGGCGCCAGAGCGCTCACAATCTTGATAAAGGGCCAAGTATAAATGTAAGGTATGACAATTTAGTACCTAAAGCTCCAAGGGCATCGGAGCTCTCATAGTCTTGATCAAGTGCCAAGTATAAATAAAAAGTATGACAGTTTAGTACCTAGGGTTCCAAGGGCATAGGAGCATTTACATTCTTGAGCAAGTGCCAAGTATAAATATATGGTACAACAGTTTAGTACCTAAGGCTCCAAGGGCACCAAAGCGCTCATAGTATTGAGCAACTACCAAGTACAAATAAAAGGTATGACCGTTTAGTACCTAGGGCTCCAAAGGCATAGGAGCACTCACAGTCTTGAGCAAATGCCAAGTATAAATAAAAGGTACGATAATTTAGTACCTGGGGCTCCAAGGGCATTGGAGCGCTCATACTATTAACGTGTATTTTGCTCGAGAGGGGGATAATGCTGAGAAGTCCTCAAGCCAGTTAACAAAGAGTGAAATCTTTATTATGATATTTCGTCCACAAGTCTCTCGACATTATAAGACACTTCTGCACCAGGGGATAATATTGAGAAATACTCAAGCCTGTGAACAAAGAGTGAAATAGCCTGGAGCGTGGGGATCCACTTAGACTGGCTCCACCTGCCCAAGATTGCAAGTTTGATAGAAGATAGACTAGGGCGAGGGGATCCACCTTGATTGCCCCCTCTTTCTAAACTTGATGCTAAAGAAAATAACTCAGGACGAGGGGTCCCCCACGAGTGGTACCCTCTGCCAAGATCAAAAGATGAAATAACTTATGGCGGGGGGATCCACTTCGAGTGGCCCCTTTGCTAAGACCAACATAAGTAATAGTTTGAGGATGAGGGAGTCCAACACAAATGACCCCTCAGTTAATATTACAACAAGAAATAGTTTTTTCGAGGGAGTCCACCACGAGTGGCCCCTCTACCAAGATCAATGTTACAAAACAGTTGGTGGTGAGGGGGGACATCACGAGTGGCCCCTCAGCTACAATCAAAAGCATGAATAGTTTATGGTGAGGGAGTTCACTTAGAGTGACCCCCTTTGACAAAGGGAAAATACAAACAGGAAAACCCAGCGCAAGAGAGTCCAAGATAAGTGACCCATCTGCCAAAGACAAACATAGAAACGAGAGGGTCTACGCACAAAGGCTCCCCCTGCATAAACTGGAAACAAGGTCAAATGAGTTAGGGCGAGGGGACTCACCTCGAGTGGCCCCTCTGCCCAAAAAACCGATGTAGAAAAGAGAATGACTAAGGACGAGGAAGTCCACCACTATGGTCCCCTTAGTCACTCCAAATCGGACAGTGTAATGATGTAAAGGCATGAAACTTTCGCATTCCAAGATAAAGTGATTATTTCGTGCAAAACCCTTTGGTTTAACCAACACAAATATTTTTGTATAAGGGGACTGATGTAGAGGGGTGTCTAGATGCTATTATAGAACAACCAAGGGTGAGTGAGCCCACTTGGAGGGGATCCGATTGCCCAATTTAGTAAGATGATATTTAGAATAAGGGGGTCCATCTTAAGTGGCCCTATGACGAGGTGTAAAATCTAGACGAGGGGAGTCACAACGAGCATCCCCTCTACCCAAGATAGAAGGCAACAGAAAGAGGCCACGGGCGAGGGGCTCACCGCGAGCAACCCCTCTACTCAAGATAGAAGGCCACAGACAAAGGCCAAGGATGAGGGGCTCACTGCGAGCAATCCCTCTAAATAAGATATAAGTCCATAGAACAAAGGCCAAGGATGATGGTACTCATTTTGAGAAAACCCTCTACCCAAGATAGAAGCCCAAATGAAGAGGCCAATGATGAGGGACTCACTGTGAGCAACCCCTCTACTCAAGATAGAAGGACACACACACAAAGGCCAAGGATGAGGGGTTCACTGTGAGAAATCCCTCTAAACAAGATAGAAGGTCGCAGAACAAAGGCCAAGGATGAGGGGACTGTGACACCCCGCCTAATTAAATACCGGGCGATCACTCCTTTATTAAATTAAATCAAGGTAAACAGTTGGTTCATTCTCAGCATCACTGTCGATAAAAATAATTTTTCCAATTTAACACCCTAAATAATTAAGCTAAGTGTCAAAAACATTTTTCATACGTACATCCAAATTTTAATTAAAGAAAAGATTTATTTAATTTATTAACAAAGCTCAAAGAATAAGATTCACACCACAATAAACTGGAACGAAAGAATCCAATATATAAAACATTCATCAACGAATGTCAACATGCGAGAAAATAAAGTAATACATCCGTCCTGAACAAAATTCCAAAATAACGAACTAGGAAATAACTTAAATAACAATGTCCCAACATAAAGAAATAATGGAAAGGGCTACACATGCCCATCTGAATGAAAATGCTAGGAGTGGATCTGAATGAACGAAGTCGTCTAATCAAAAGACCTGTAACTCCCACCTAAGCTGCAGCGCGTTCCTTCCAAAAGATCCTAAGCAAGACGCCCCTGTGGCTGGGCACCTGAAATACATACATATATATATATACAAGGGGGAGAGGGAGAGATAAAACGGGTCAGAGCCCGAAAGTGTGTATGATTTAAAATTAGTTTAGTAAGTATTTAAATTGATACAGGCCAATGCAATTACATATTAGTTCGACACTCTCTTGAGAAATTCTCACCTCTCTTCTAGTGTGCACGCCTATCGTACTAACCTTCCCCAAATGGTTTAACTTAACATATTATCATACTAACCTTCCCAATAATTTAGTTTATCTTAACTTACTCATAAGTTTTAAAAACCGAACAATGTCAACGTGTGAAAAGGGTACTTTCAAAGTGTAGCACAACTCTCGTTTTAGCTTCATTAACTTATAAAGTCTTCCAGTGTCATATTATACTCTCATAAGACAAGTATTTCCAAATCTGATTCATCAAACATGACTTACTTACCAAATCACAGTAGGTAGTTCCAAGTTTCAGAACTTCATATATATTAAATACTCGTGTAATATATATATTCTAATGGCACCCCACATAAAAATTATGGTGCGGGCATACTCTGCTATCCAATCCCCGTATCAATCACACTAAGGGAAATACAAGTTCGGAATCACTCTCGAACTGTATCAATACAAACACAGACAATATTGAGGCGAAGTATAGTTTCCAAGTCCAAGAGGTCAGCACATACCCTCGCGTCTCTTAGGACCGTGACTACCGATTCGATAGCCTGTACCTAGGATTCCTATCTTCTAGGGTACGAATCAATATCCCCCGTAAGGCAACACAGGATAAGACCGTCCCAGCGCGATAACCTCAGGGATAGAAAGTAGCGCGGGTACGTTTTTCACATGTATATAATATATGCACACACAATCATATAAATATACTACTTTCATCATATTAATATAGGTCACTCTCGTTACCCATAATTACAACATTTATCCTTAATTTTACATTATTAGTATTACGCATAAGGTTTCGTCTCTAACCTTAACTCGAAGGGTTTTCTCACTAGTTATGAAACACTCATGGGTTCTATCCATCCAAGTAACAAATTCAGTAGGTAGACATCTATTCACTAACGTAGGTATTCGTCGTAATCCCTCACTTGAAATACGTAGTTCGTCATTCCTTATTTAATTATCCCTAAAACACAATAATCATTTCATAATAAAGTTCTCAACACTTAATCATATGTCCTACTGGTCCCTTCTATATCCCAAAACATTTTATTTAATATGCCCAAGGATTATTCCACGATAAATTAATTCAACTAATTAAACATGGGGAAATAAGAGGCTGCCAGGAAGGGTCGATCGATCGACGGCTGAGGCTCGATCGATCGAACCTTCGATCGATCGACGCTCTAGGGTCGATCGATCGATCAAGCAGGTCTGCGAAAATTCTGCAGAATTGCAGTTGCGGGTTTCACCAAAGTTCTTCATTCAAATTCATATTTTCCAACCCTAATCGTCCCAAACTTATACCACAAACATAATAACATATTACCAGATGTTTCTAACGTTAAGCATGCGTATAACCATCATTAAACATGATTAAACAACCTAAAATCTCATCTAATCATCAAGAACCCTAAGTTTTCTTAACTTCTATTCTAATCAGTTTTTCTCCAGAATTTCCTTCTACACAATCATCAAAATTCGTGGGTCAATTATCTACATCATATAAGACTTCCAGAATATGGTTTTAATCTTTTCTACATGCAAATTCCTATCAAAAAGTGGGGTTTTCTTCCATAGATTATACTCCTAATCATTCCTAACTAATATGAATATTGCACCAATGAAAATACGCAAGTTAAACACTTGCCTGGAATTTCAGGGGTCTGGTTTCCTGCTGATATTGGTGTGGTTGCGTTCTCCTCCTCGCGATCTACGCGTTGGTGGTGACGGTGGTGCAAAAGGTGGTGTTTTGGCCTTGAATCACCTTGCAAGGTCTCTCCTCTCTTCTCCAATAGCCGTCTTAGGGTTCTGAATGTTCTAACCCTAAAAGGCTGACTTATATGGCTGCTAAGGATGGCTGAAATTCGTGGGTTTAATTACCCTATTTTGTAAAATGACCAAAATGCCCTCCCGGGTCACTAATTAAGCCTAAAAACATCCCGAGACTCAAATTAAACCCCCGGGTACACTTTTCTGACTATCTTGACCCTTCCGGACGCGTTGGCGCACTCAAAACGACCATACGAACAACTTATATAATATTCACTTTTATATATTAATAATTAATCCCGACGCGACACGGGCACGTCCCGACTAAAATTCCCAAAACTGCCATTTCATTCACTCGTGACATTTACTATAACCAATGTCATATATTACTATGCTCATAAGTAATATTCAACAATTTCATATAATTACTAACTCACGTCACGTCAATAATTATAACATAATTAATTTCCGGATTTTTATTAAATAAAACACTTCTCACTAAATTTAATAAATCCTCCAAATTAATATAGCATAAAAATACGGGGTATTACATACTTCCCCCCTAATAACGGAATTTCGTCCCGAAATTCAGAAAATAAGGCATACCTGGTAAAAACAAATCTGGATATCTCTCGCGCATATCTGCCTCACGCTCCCAAGTGGATTCCTCCGCATTATGATGCTCCCACTGGACTCGCACAAGTGGAACTACTTTTGACCTCAATCTCCTCTCACTATAGTCTAGAATAGCCACTGGCCTCTCTTCGTAAGAGCTATCCGACCGTAAGTCAATCTCATCTATTGCAATGTGAGTATGGGCCCTATCATCCCGAAGATATCGTCTCAACGACGAGATGTGGAATACATCGTGGATGCGATGTAAATGTTCTGGTAATCCCAACCTGTATGCTACCGGACCAATTCTCTCGATGATGGGAAATGGTCCTACGTACCTCGGAGCAAACTTCCCTTTCTTCCCGAACCTCATCACTCCTTTCATAGGAGATACACGCAACAACACTTGATCTCCCACATTAAACTCCCGGAAGAACCGTTTCGCATCGGCGTAGCTCTTCTGCCTGTCTTGGGCTACCCGAATACGACTCCTGATTATCTCAATCCTCGCGGAGGTCTCCTGAATCACTTCTGGCCCTAATAACTTGTTGTCCCCCACCTCGAGCCAACAAGTTGGAGAACGACAAGGCCTGCCGTACAAAGCCTCAAATGGAGCCATGCCAATCGTAAACTGATAGGAGTTATTATAAGCAAACTCTACCAGTGGAAGGTGTGGTTCCCAACCCCCTCCGAAATCGAGAACACACATGCATAGCATATCTTCCAACATCTGATTAGTACGCTCTGTCTGTCCATCTGTCTGTGGGTGGTAGGCTGAACTCAGTCTCAACTCTGTACCCATAGCCTCCTGAAAGCTTTCCCAGAAACGTGACACAAAAATCTTGTCTCTATCTGACACAATATTCAGGGGCACCCCATGCAATCTGACAATCTCAGCGATGAACAAGTGGGCATACTGACCCGTGCTATAATCTGTCCTCACTGGCAGATAATGAGCCACCTTGGTCAAACGGTCTACAATCACCCAGATAGAATCGTGGCCCCGCTGTGATGTAGGCAACCCGGTAATGAAATCCATGGAAATACTTTCCCACTTCCACGCGGGTATTTCCAATGGCTGAAGTAATCCCGACGGTCTCTGGTGGTCCACCTTCACTAGCTGGCAAGTAGAACACTTGGACACAAATTCAGCGATGTCCTTCTTCATCCCACTCCACCAGTACTGTCGTCTCATGTCCTGGTACATCTTATCGCCTCCCGGATGTACTGCAAATCGGGACCCATGAGAATGAGTCATCACTTCATGACGTAGCTCCGCTCCTTCTGGAACCACTAATCTCCCATTAAAACGCAACCCTCCATCCGAACTAACAGAATAGGACTCAGCACCCTCGGCTAGAATTCGTACAATCTGCTCCTGACAAAACGGGTCTGTGGTCTGTGCCTGTATCACCCTCGTAACAATCTCGGGTGTGACTGACATCACGGATATGAAAGAACGTGCTACTGCGTCCTGGTGACCCAACTCCTTCCACTTTGCTTTCCAGATGTCTGCTACATCGTCAACCGGTCTACGGCTCAACGCATCAGCAACTACGTTGGCTTTCCCCGGATGATACTGTATATCGAACTGGTAATCTTTCACAAACTCTAACCATCTGCGCTGACGCATATTCAGCTCTCGCTGAGTGAACAGGTACTGCAGTGACTTATGGTCTGTGAACAAACGGAATTTCTCGCCCAATAAATAGTGCCTCCAAATTCTCAATGCAAAGACGACCGCAGCTAACTCCAGGTCGTGGGTGGGGTAATTCTTTTCATGTGGCTTAAGCTTGCGGGAAGCAAAAGCTATAGCCTTCTCCTCCTGCTGGAGTACTCCCCCAAGTCCTCGTAAGGATGCATCTGTGTAAACCAGGTACTCTACACCCGACTTTGGTAAAGCAAGGACTGGTACCGAAGTAAGCTTGTCCTTCAGCTCGTCGAAAGCCAACTGACAAGCGTCATCCCAAACATATGGTACCCCCTTGCGAGTCAGATTCGTCAATGGACCCGCTATTTTGGAGAATCCCCGAATGAACCTCCTGTAGTATCCGGCTAACCCCAAGAAACTACATACTTCCGTCGGTGTCGTGGGCTGCCCCCACTCCCTCACCGCTGACACTTTGCTCGGGTCAACTGTTGTCCCTTGCTCAGAAACAACATGGCCCAAGAATTGTACCTCTCGCAACCAGAATCCACACTTCTCGTATTTAGCATACAACTGATGCTCTCGTAGAGTCTGAAGAACCTGCCTCAAGTGCTCGGCATGCTCCTCCTCGGAGTGTGAATATATCAAGATATCATCTATGAAGACGATGACGAACTGATCCAAGAACTCTCTGAACACTTGGTTCATCAAGTGCATGAAAATGGCTGGGGCATTTGTGAGTCCGAACGGCATCACCCTGAACTCATAGGACCCATATCTCGACAAGAAGGCAGTCTTCGAAACATCCTTCTCTCTAATCCGTAACTGATGGTACCCCGACCTCAGATCTCTCTTCGAAAAGAAAGTTGCTCCCCTTAACTGGTCGAACAGATCATCGATTCGAGGCAACGGATACTTATTCTTTATCATGACCTTGTTCAACTCCCGGTAGTCCACACACAATCTCAGTGAACCATCTCTCTTCTTTACGAATAAGACTGGAGCGCCCCAAGGTGAGGTACTGCGAATGAAGCCCTTACCTAATAGCTGCTCAATCTGATCTCGTAGCTCTCGCATCTCTGCCGGAGCCATACGGTACGGTGCGCGTGCTATAGGTCTCGTATCCGGCACTAAATCTATAACGAAGTCTATCTCGCGACTGGGCGGTAGGCCTGGTATCTCCTGAAACACATCGGAATACTCCTTGACAACAGGGATCGATTCTGAGGGAATCACAACCTCCTTAGAGGTATCCTCCTCTATAATACAAATGAACGGTCGAACCTCCCTCTGGGCGAGGCATCGCCACTACAAACATCTCTTGCCCCGAAATGGCAAAAGCAATGCTCCACCGAAGTAGATAATCATGGCTCTATAAGAGGCGAGCCAATCCATACTGAGTATAACATCATGCTAATGCATATCTAAGACTAGCATATATACAGGTAATATCAAACTACCAATCTCTACCCCCACTCCTGGGCATATAAAGAAAAATAAAAGACCCACTCCCAAGATGGTGAGTCTACACACGTCACTGAGCTCACTGCCGTGGCTAACAACCCTAAGGCTTTCGCAAAAAAATTAGCTTATAAAATAGTGCGTTGCACTCGTAACAAACAAATCTCGACTCATGGTAACATGGATAGAAAAACATACCCTCAACCGCGGGTGGCGCCTGCGGGGTTGCTGCCTGTGGGAAATTATAGACACGTTCGCCCTGTAGCTTTCTCTGCTGAACTGAGGCTGTTGGAAATGGTGGCGGAGTTGTCTTCTGAGGTACATTGTCAGCACATTCCTGCCGAGGGGCCCTATTCTTCTCTGGACAATTTTGACGCCTATGGCCATGCCTGCCACATTGGAAACACCTCCCCCGAAACTGCTTTCCTTCCTTACGGTATTGACTAGCCTCTCTTTTTCCCTGGTCTTGCTGGCCTTGAGGGGAAATCTGCGAAAAAAACTATGTCAGGGCGAGGACAATCCATCCATTTGTGACCCGGTTGTACACATTTATAGCAGAGTTCCGAAATTCTTTGCTGGTCAGGTTGTAGTTTATCCCCAGTCTGATTCAGACAAGGTTTACGTTTGTGGTCCTCCATTCCACAACCGAAACACCTCTTGGTGATTTCATTCTGAACCTGGCTTCGTTGTCCCTGACACTTTTGTCTCTGTACATAAATCTCGTTACTACTGGAGCTGACTCTATCTTGATTGTTTTGTTGTCGTAGATTCGGTGCCTTCGCACAGTTCTCAACGTCAGTCACATGCATTAGGTTAACCTCTCTAGGTCTTTTGCCTCCTTTAAGTTGTAGGCTGCGTTCTTGGTATTGTAGAACTGCAGTGGTAACTGCTTGTGCCACGATACCTGCTAACTCGGCGGTTGATACTCTCCCTGGGGATATCTGAGGTGTGAGTCGATCTTGCTCGATGACTCCCTTAACCGTCTTAGCTAGTTCTCCTTGACGATCCATCTGAAAATTTAAGTAAATTTGGATGAGTTCATCATTCAAATAAACAAATCGCAGAAGCACGAATTCCCAAAGTATAGAGATGAACACAACATTCCTAGTATTAGGGCTCTATATCAAAGAAAGCAACGCTGAAAGCATAATAAGCCGCACAGATCCTAAAGGACACTAGAACCTGATGCTCTGATACCACCTGTGACACCCCGCCTAATTAAATACCGGGCGATCACTCCTTTATTAAATTAAATCAAGGTAAACAGTTGGTTCATTCTCAGCATCACTGTCGATAAAAATAATTTTTCCAATTTAACACCCTAAATAATTAAGCTAAGTGTCAAAAACATTTTTCATACGTACATCCAAATTTTAATTAAAGAAAAGATTTATTTAATTTATTAACAAAGCTCAAAGAATAAGATTCACACCACAATAAACTGGAACGAAAGAATCCAATATATAAAACATTCATCAACGAATGTCAACATGCGAGAAAATAAAGTAATACATCCGTCCTGAACAAAATTCCAAAATAACGAACTAGGAAATAACTTAAATAACAATGTCCCAACATAAAGAAATAATGGAAAGGGCTACACATGCCCATCTGAATGAAAATGCTAGGAGTGGATCTGAATGAACGAAGTCGTCTAATCAAAAGACCTGCAACTCCCACCTAAGCTGCAGCGCGTTCCTTCCAAAAGATCCTAAGCAAGACGCCCCTGTGGCTGGGCACCTGAAATACATACATATATATATATACAAGGGGGAGAGGGAGAGATAAAACGGGTCAGAGCCCGAAAGTGTGTATGATTTAAAATTAGTTTAGTAAGTATTTAAATTGATACAGGCCAATGCAATTACATATTAGTTCGACACTCTCTTGAGAAATTCTCACCTCTCTTCTAGTGTGCACGCCTATCGTACTAACCTTCCCCAAATGGTTTAACTTAACATATTATCATACTAACCTTCCCAATAATTTAGTTTATCTTAACTTACTCATAAGTTTTAAAAACCGAACAATGTCAACGTGTGAAAAGGGTACTTTCAAAGTGTAGCACAACTCTCGTTTTAGCTTCATTAACTTATAAAGTCTTCCAGTGTCATATTATACTCTCATAAGACAAGTATTTCCAAATCTGATTCATCAAACATGACTTACTTACCAAATCACAGTAGGTAGTTCCAAGTTTCAGAACTTCATATATATTAAATACTCGTGTAATATATATATTCTAATGGCACCCCACATAAAAATTATGGTGCGGGCATACTCTGCTATCCAATCCCCGTATCAATCACACTAAGGGAAATACAAGTTCGGAATCACTCTCGAACTGTATCAATACAAACACAGACAATATTGAGGCGAAGTATAGTTTCCAAGTCCAAGAGGTCAGCACATACCCTCGCGTCTCTTAGGACCGTGACTACCGATTCGATAGCCTGTACCTAGGATTCCTATCTTCTAGGGTACGAATCAATATCCCCCGTAAGGCAACACAGGATAAGACCGTCCCAGCGCGATAACCTCAGGGATAGAAAGTAGCGCGGGTACGTTTTTCACATGTATATAATATATGCACACACAATCATATAAATATACTACTTTCATCATATTAATATAGGTCACTCTCGTTACCCATAATTACAACATTTATCCTTAATTTTACATTATTAGTATTACGCATAAGGTTTCGTCTCTAACCTTAACTCGAAGGGTTTTCTCACTAGTTATGAAACACTCATGGGTTCTATCCATCCAAGTAACAAATTCAGTAGGTAGACATCTATTCACTAACGTAGGTATTCGTCGTAATCCCTCACTTGAAATACGTAGTTCGTCATTCCTTATTTAATTATCCCTAAAACACAATAATCATTTCATAATAAAGTTCTCAACACTTAATCATATGTCCTACTGGTCCCTTCTATATCCCAAAACATTTTATTTAATATGCCCAAGGATTATTCCACGATAAATTAATTCAACTAATTAAACATGGGGAAATAAGAGGCTGCCAGGAAGGGTCGATCGATCGACGGCTGAGGCTCGATCGATCGAACCTTCGATCGATCGACGCTCTAGGGTCGATCGATCGATCAAGCAGGTCTGCGAAAATTCTGCAGAATTGCAGTTGCGGGTTTCACCAAAGTTCTTCATTCAAATTCATATTTTCCAACCCTAATCGTCCCAAACTTATACCACAAACATAATAACATATTACCAGATGTTTCTAACGTTAAGCATGCGTATAACCATCATTAAACATGATTAAACAACCTAAAATCTCATCTAATCATCAAGAACCCTAAGTTTTCTTAACTTCTGTTCTAATCAGTTTTTCTCCAGAATTTCCTTCTACACAATCATCAAAATTCGTGGGTCAATTATCTACATCATATAAGACTTCCAGAATATGGTTTTAATCTTTTCTACATGCAAATTCCTATCAAAAAGTGGGGTTTTCTTCCATAGATTATACTCCTAATCATTCCTAACTAATATGAATATTGCACCAACGAAAATACGCAAGTTAAACACTTGCCTGGAATTTCAGGGGTCTGGTTTCCTGCTGATATTGGTGTGGTTGCGTTCTCCTCCTCGCGATCTACGCGTTGGTGGTGACGGTGGTGCAAAAGGTGGTGTTTTGGCCTTGAATCACCTTGCAAGGTCTCTCCTCTCTTCTCCAATAGCCGTCTTAGGGTTCTGAATGTTCTAACCCTAAAAGGCTGACTTATATGGCTGCTAAGGATGGCTGAAATTCGTGGGTTTAATTACCCTATTTTGTAAAATGACCAAAATGCCCTCCCGGGTCACTAATTAAGCCTAAAAACATCCCGAGACTCAAACTAAACCCCCGGGTACACTTTTCTGACTATCTTGACCCTTCCGGACGCGTTGGCGCACTCAAAACGACCATACGAACAACTTATATAATATTCACTTTTATATATTAATAATTAATCCCGACGCGACACGGGCACGTCCCGACTAAAATTCCCAAAACTGCCATTTCATTCACTCGTGACATTTACTATAACCAATGTCATATATTACTATGCTCATAAGTAATATTCAACAATTTCATATAATTACTAACTCACGTCACGTCAATAATTATAACATAATTAATTTCCGGATTTTTATTAAATAAAACACTTCTCACTAAATTTAATAAATCCTCCAAATTAATATAGCATAAAAATACGGGGTATTACAGGGACTCACTTTGAGCAACCCCTCTACCCAAGATAGAAGGACACAAAAAAGGCCAAGGACGAGGGGCTCACCATGAGCAACCCCTCTAAACAAGATAGAAGGCCACAAAAGAAGGCCAATGCATGGGGCTCACGATGAGTAACCCATTTAAAAAAGATAGAAGGCCACAGAAAAAATTCCAAGGCCAAGGGGCTCACTGCGATCAACCCCTCTGCCAAGTGGATACCAAGATAAGGAGGTCCACCATAAGTGGCTTCATCTGCAAACCCCGGGATAAAGTGAGAGAGAATTTAATGACCCTAAGGGGAATGATGAAGGAACCCTAGGGTCCCTCAAAATTGAAAATCCAATTTATGGCGTACAAAGACCTTTAGTTTTCCCTACACAGAAGTCTTTGTACGAGGGGCTAATGTAGAAGGGTGTTTTAAGCTTGACCACTATATTTTGGGGTAAGGATCCCCCAAATACCCCTTCCTTAGTCTCCAAAAAATATGAGGTTAAGCAACCCTCGATATTCCTCGATGACAGAAAATCCATATTGAGAAGGAAACCCAGGGTCCGGGCTGAAATTCTAATGTAGAAGGGTGTTTCAAGCATGACCACTATATTTTAGGGTGAGGATCCCTCAAAGACCCCCCTTTTAGCTTATAGAAAATATGAGGTTGAAGAACACCCTAAATTCATATTAGTTAAGGAATACCCAAGGCCCCTCAATGATAAAAAAAATTATATTAGGTGAAGGATCCCCCAGGGTCCCTCAACCGTGGAAATTCATAATGGAAAAGGAACCCCAAAGTCCCTCGACAGCAGAAATTCATATTGGAGAAGGAACCCCATGGATCCCTCCACATAAAAAATTCATATTGGAGAAGGAACCCCTAGGGTCCTTCCAAAGTAGAAATTCATATTGGAAAAGGAACCCGTAGGATCCCACTACAGTCGAAATTCATATTGGAGAAGGAATACCTAGGGTCCCTCCATTCATATTGAGAAGGAACCCCAGGTCCTGAAAGAAAGTCATATTAAGAAGGAACCCCTAGGGTCCCGACGGAAATTAATCTTGAGAAGGAACCCCCGGGTCCCGACATAAATTCATATTGAGAAGGAACCCCGGGGTCTCGACAGAAATTCATATTGAGAAGGAACACCCAGGGTCCCAATAGAAATTCATATTGAGAAAGAACCCCCAGGGTCCCGGCAAAAATTCATATTGAGAAGGAACCCCAGGGTCCTGGAAAAAATTTATATTGAGAAGGAACACCCAGGGTCCCTTTACAGAAAAAAAACATATTGAGAAGGAACCCCCAAGGTACCTCTACGACTTACATTCATATTGAGAAAGAACCCCTAGGGTCCTGGAAAAAACTCATATTGAGAAGGAACCCCCAGGGTCCCGATAGAAACTCATATTGAGAAGGAACCTAGGGTACCGATAAAAAATTCATATTGAGAAGGAACCCCTAGGGACCCTCCATAATATAAATTCATATTAGAGAAGGAAACCCCAGCCTTAACTGTAGAAAATCCATATTGGTGAAGGAACCCCTACGGTCCCTCAATGGTAGAAAATTCATATGGGTGAAGGAACCCTTAAGGTCCCCAAACTTCTAGAAAATGTCGAGGTAAGGAGCAGTCAAGGTCCCCTCAACTTCCCGAAAATGTCAGGGCGAGTAGCAGTCAAGGTCCTATCCCTCAGCTTCCAGAAAATGGTGGGGCGAGGAGTATTCAAGGTCCTCCCCCTCATCTCCCAGAAAATATCAGGGCGAGTAGCAGTTAAGGTCCTCCCCCTCAACTTCCAAAAAATACTGGGGCGAGGAGTAGTCAAGGTCCCCCCCCCCCCCCCCTCAACTTCTAGAAAAAATAGTCCAGGATGAGGGAGTAGCTACCAGGAGCAATCCCCTCGTCATTAAAAGTCATTCATTCAAAGAACAAAATTACTAACACTTACTTTCTTATACAGGTAGCCTAGTTGAGCGGGAAAGGCTCAAATAATCCAGTTAAGATCTCTTGAGAGTTTTGGCTTGGCAGTTAAGGAACAAGGTTTGTTGAGCAATCTCAACTACTTAGCACTTTAACATTGAGAGAATACTAGTAGAAAAACCATAGGGTCACAAAGCCCACACACACCTAAGAGTCAGACACAACTAACGTGAGAAGCCGAAAGGTTGCTTATAAGAAATGAACTTTTATAAAAATGATTTTATTAGAAGAGAGGGTCCTAAAGGCCCCTCTTATGAAAACTAATTTTAGAGGAGAGGGGTCCTCAAGGCCCCCCTCAAGATTGAAAGTTTTAGAGGAAGTGGTCCTCAAGGCCTCTTCTCTCAAGTTTACAAAGTTTGTACCATTAGTTATCGTTTCAAAAGATACTTACCAAATCAAATATTTTGTCATATAGTGTAAACATATTTGATTTTTGACTTTGGTTTGAACTAGATGTCACATGTCTGAGAGGACAGGCTGTTGTACACAGGTAGGGATAAATAGTACACTACAGACCTTGTCCCTCACTAACCCTCTAAGTTTTGGCGCCCAAAAGTTCCAACTCATCCCTAGTGCCCAAGTATAAATAGGACCCCTGGGAAAGGTCAAGGGAGGATATGAGAGAAAAACTCAATAGCATCGTTACTCTGTCAAAATCACACCAGAACCTCCTAATATTCTCTCCCTGCTCTCTCTCTAGTGTTAAGTGCCTTGTTCTTTCAGTCCTCATTGACAACCATCATTCTTAGGAGTTCCTCTTGAGAAAATTTACTATTATTATTATGGAAGTTCATCTTCTTGTAGGGAGTGAGTTCCAACTTGAGATCCATTTTTACCAAAAGGAGAAGGTTTCATCAGAAGCTGCTCCAGAAGTTCTTGAAAACCTTGCAGACAGCTTCCATTTGAGTGGGTCACGCCTCACCCTTTCCAGATATTCATAGACCCTAGTCTCACTACCCTCTTATAGATGAAGAAGTAAAACAACCATAAAATGGTCCTATAAGATGCACGAACGCCTCGTACGGTATTAATGTAACTCGTAGTAACCATTCGCGTAGTCACAGCACTCCCGATTTTAAAATACGATGAAAATTTGCAAACAGTTAGAGTTTGGCTAAAAAATGGGTGAAAACATAAAACTGAAACAAAATTGTCCCGTAAGAGACACGAACACCTCGAACGAAACTAATGTAACTCATAGGAATCGACCGCGAAGTCACGGGACTCCCGAATTGAGTATATGATGAAAATTTGCTAATAGTTAAACTTAGTCTTAAAAACATTTCGTCAAAGGGTGAAAAAGTAAAACATCCGCAAAAATGGTCCTATAAGAGGCATGAACACCTCGCATGGGACCAATGTAACTCGTAGAAATCATCCGCATAGTCACGCTACTCTCAGTTTGAGAATATGATGAAAATTTATAAATAATTAGACTTTGGCTTGAAAATATGCCATCAAAGGGTTAAAAACATAAAACAGCTCCAAAATAATCCCGTAAGAGGCATAAACACTTCATACGGGGCTAATGTAACTCGTAGGAACTAACTGCGTAGTCACGGGACTCTTAATTTGAGAGTACGATAAAAAATTGTAAACAATTAGATATATGCTGAAAAATATGTCATCAAAGGATAAAAATATAAAACATCCACAAAACGATCCTGTAAGAACCACGTACACCTCGTACGGGAGCAATGTAACTCATAAGTACTGACCACGTTGTCACTGGTCTCCCAATTTCATCATATGTCAAAAATTTGCTAATAGTTAAGCTTAGGCTTAAAAACATGTTATCAAAGGATGAAAACGTAAAACAACCATAAAAAGATCACGTAACAGGCATGGATACCTCATACAGGACCAATGTAACTCGTAGTAACCGACCGCGTAGTCACGAGACTCTCGGTTAGAGTATACGTTGAAAATTTGCAAGTAGTTTAACTTAGGCCTAAAAGCATGCCGTCAAAGGGTGAAAACATGAAAAAGACTCAAAACGTCCCGTAAGAGGGACAAACACCTCGCTCGTGACCAACGTAACTCGTAGGAACCATCCACGTAGTCACGACACTTTCGATTTGAGAGTATGATGAAAATTTGTAAACAGTTAGACTTTGGCTTAAAAACATGCCCTCAAAGGGTGAAAACGTAAAACAGCCACAAAATAGTCCTATAAGAGTCCGAAACTCGTCGCACGGGAATAATATAACTAGTAGGAACTAACTGCAAAGTCATGGGACTCCCCGTTTGAGTATACAATGAAATTTTCAAACAGTTAGACTTAGGCTTAGAAATATATTGTCAAATGGTGAAAAAGTAAAACATCCATAAAACGGTTTAATAAAAGGCACGAACACCTCGCACAGGACCAATGTAACTTATATGAACCATCTGCATAGTCACGACACTCCCAATTTGAGAATACGATAAAAATTTGCAAACAGATGGAATTTGGCTTAAAACATGCCGTCAAAGGGTATAAACTTAAAAAAGCATAAAAACATTCCCATAAGAGGCACAAACACCTTATACGGGACTAATGTAACTCGTAGTAATTGATCGGATAGTCAGGGGACCCCTGATTTAAGAATATGATGAAAATTTTCCAACTGTTAGACTTAGGCTTGAAAACATGCAGTTAAAGGGTGAAAACGTAAAACAACCAAAAGATGGTTCCGTGGGAGGCATGAACACCTTGCATGGAACTAATGTAACTCCTAGGAACTGACCGCAAATCACGGGACTCCTGATTTGAGTGTACGATGAAAATTGGCAAACAGTTAGACTTAGGCTTAAAAACATTCCGTCAAAGGGTGAAAAGGTAAAATAGTCACACAACTGTCTTGTAAGATTTATGAACACCTCGCACGGAACAATGTAACTAGTAGGAGCCATCCGCGAATACTATGAAAATTTGCAAATAGTTATATTTTGACTTAAAACATGTCATCAATGGGTGAAAACGTAAATAACCATAAAACGGTCCCGTAAGAGGCACGAATACCTCACACGGGACCAATTTAACTCGTAGGAACCGATCGTGTAGTCATGAAAATACCAGTTTTAAAAATTTGCAAACTATTGAACATAGGCTAAAAACATGCCGTCAAATGGTGGAAACATAAAACAACCACAAAAACGGTCCCGTAAGAGGCACGGACACCTCACACAGGACAAATACAACTCATAGGAATAGTCCGCGTAGTCACTAAACTCATGGTTTGAGTATATGACGAAAATTTGTCAACAGTTAGACTTAGGCTTAAAAACATGTCATCAAAGAGTGAAAACGTAAAACAACCCCATGACGCTCCCCTAAGAGGCATGAAACTTTACACGGAACCAACGTAACTCATAGGAACTAATCACGTAGTCACGAGACTCCCGATTTGAGTATACGACGAAAATTTACAAACAGTTAAACTTAGTCTTAGAACATGCAGTTGAAGGGTGAAAATGTTAAATAGTCACAAAACGGTTCAGTAAGAGGCATGAACTCCTGACACGGTACTAATGTAACTCATAAAAATTGAACACGTAATCACGGGACTCCCGATTTGAGAATACAGTGAAAATCTGCAAACGAATTAAACATTGGCTTAAAAACTTGCTTCCAGAGGGTGAAAATGTAAAACAACCATAAAACCGTCCTATAAGATGCCCGAACAGCTCACACGGGACCATAGTAACTCATAGGAACTATTCGAGCAGTCATGGGACTCTCGATTTGAGTATATGATGAAAAATTACAAACAGTTAGACTTGAGCTTAAAAGCATGCCGTCAAAGGGTAAAAATGTAAAATGGTCATAAAACGGTCCCGTAAGAGGCACGAGCACCTCGCACCAGACCAACGTAACCTGTAGAAACCGACCGTGTAGTCATGGGACTCTCGATTTGAGAATACGATGAAATTTTCAAAATAATTAGACTTTCGCTTAAAAACATGCCACCAAATGGTGAAAATGTAAAACAACCATAAAGCGGCCCCTCAAAAGGCACGGACACCTTGCACGGGACCAATGTAACTCGTAGGAATTAACTGCGTAGCCACGGGACTCACCGTTTGAGCATTCGAGGAAAGTTTGAAAATATTTAGACTTAGGCTTAAGACATGTCGTCAAAGGGTGAAAACATAAAACTGCCAGAAAATGATCCCATAAAGGCACGAACACCATGCACGAGACAAATGTAACTCGTAGGAACCGATCGCGTAGTCATGGAACTCCCATTTTGAGTATATGACGAAAATTTGTAAAAAGTTAGACTTTAGTTTAAAAACATGCCATCAAATGGTGAAAACGTTAAAACAGTCATAAATGCTCCTGTAAGTGGCACGAAACCTCTCATGGGACCAATGTATCTCGTAGGAACTGACCGCGTGGTCACGGGACTCTTGGTTTGAGTATATGACAAAAATTTGCAAACGGTTAGACTTAGGCTAAAAACATCCCATTAAAGAGTGAAAACATCACACAGCAACAAAACGGTCCCGTAAGAGACACGAACACCTCACATGAGACTAATGTCACTCATAGAAACTAATGACTCTTGATTTGAGAATACGATGAAAATTCACAAATAGTTAGACTTACGCTTAAAAACATGTCGTGAAAGGGTGAAAACATAAAACATCTATCAAATGATCCCATAAGAACTACGAACACCTCGCATGGGACCAGTCTAACTTATAGGAATCGACCATGTAGTCATGGGACTCACGGTTTGAGCTTACATCAAAATTTTGCAAACAGTTAAACTTAGACTTAAAAACATATCATCAAAGGTGAAAACACAAAACAACCGCAAAATGGTCCCGTAAGAGGCATGAATACCTCACACAGGACCAATGTAACTTATAGGAACTGATTGCATAGTCACGAAACTTTCGGTTTGAGTATACGATAAAAATTTACAAACAGTTAGAATTAGGCTTAAAAACATGCCGTCAAATGGTGAAAATATAAAATAAAAAAAGCCACAAAACCATCCTATAAGAGGCACGAACATCTCGCACAGGACCAATGTAACTTGTAAAAACCGTTCGCATAATCACGGACTCCCATTGTGAGTATACGACAAAAATTTCCAAACAGTTAGACTTAGACTTAGACTTAAAAACATGCCATTAAAGGATGAAAACGTAAAACAACTAAAAAATTCATGTAAGAGGCAAGAACACCTCATACGAGACAAATGTCACTCATAGAAACTGATCATGAAGTCAGGGTACTCCAAGTTTGAGTATACGATGAAAATTTACAAACAATTATACTTAGGCTTAAAACATGCAGTGTAAGGTTGAAAAGTAAAATACCCACAAAATGATCCTATAAGAGGCACGAAGACCTCGTATGAAACTAATGTAACACGTAGGAAATGATCGCGAAGTCACGGGACTCCCGATTTGAGTATATCACAAAAATTTGTAAACAGTTAGACTTACGCTTAAAAACATGCCGTCAAATGGTGAAAAAGTTAAACAACCATAAAACGGTCCTGTAAGAGGCATGAATACCTCACATGGGATAAATGTAACACGTAGGAATCATTCGCATAGTCACGGCACTCTCGATTTTAGATTACGATGAAAATTTATAAACAATTAGACTTTGGCTTGAAAACATGTCGTCAAAGGGTAAAAACATAAAACAATGACAAAATGATCTTGTACGAGGCACGAACACCTCATACAGGACCAATGTAACTCGTAGGAACCATTCTCATAGTCATGGCACTCCCGGTTTGAGAATACGATGAAAATTTACAAATAGTTAGACTTTGACTTGAAAATATGTCGTCAAAGGGGGAGAACATAAAAAAGCCATAAAACGGACCCGTAAGAGGCGCGGGCACAACACACAGAACTAATGTAACTTGTAGCGACCGTCCGTGAAGTCACAAGAATCTCGATTTAAGTATACAAAAAAAATATAAAAATTTAAACCTAGGATTAAAAATACTCCGTCAATGAGTGAAAAACTAAAATAACCACAAAATGGTCCGGTAAGAGGCACGAACATCTCCCACGGGATCAATATAACTCGGAGGAACCATCTGTATAGTCACGTTACTCCTAGTTTGAGAATATGAGGAAAATTTACAAACAACTAGACTTTAGCTTAAAAACATACCATCAAAAGGGTGAAAATATAAAACAACCATAAAATGGTCCCGTAAGAGGCACGAGCACCTCGCACGGGACAAATTTAACTCGTAGAAACGGACCATATAGTAACAAGAATCTTGATTTTAAAATATAATAAAAATTTGCAAACAGTTAGACTTAGGCTTAGAAACATACCGTCAAATGGTGAAAGCGTAAAACAACAACAATAACAACAACAAAAAAAAAAAAAATAAGCCCCCTAAGAGGCACGAACACCTCGCACGGGACCAATGCAACTCGTAGGAGCCGATCGCGTAGTTACGGGACTCACAGTCTGAGAATACTATGAAAATTTGCTAACAATTAGACTTAGGCTTAAAAATATGTTGTCAAAGGGTGAAAATATAAAACAGCCACAAAACGGTCCCGTAAAAGGCACGAATACCTCGCATGGAACTAATGTCGTAGGGACTGACCGTGAAGTCACGAGAATCCCGATTTAAGTATATAATGAAAATTTGCAAACAGTTATACTTAAGCTTAAAAACATTCCATCAAAGGATGAAAATAAAAATAAAAAGTCACAAAATGGCCCTGTAAGAGGCACGAACACCTTGCATGAGACTAATGTAACTCATAGGAACCAACCGCGTAGTCATGGAAGATTTGAGAATACGACAAAAACTACAAACCATTAGACTTTAGCTTAAAAATATACCACCAAAAGGTGAAAACATAAACAATCACAAAACGGTCCCTTAAAAGGCATGAACACCTCGCACGGGACCAATGTTACTCGTAAAAATTAATCATGTAGTCACGGAACTCATGGTTTCAATATACGATAAAAATTTACAAACAAACAAACTTAGTCTTAAAACATGTCATCAAAGGGTGAAAATATAAAACTACCACAAAACGGTCTCATAGGAGGCATGAACACCTCACACAGGACCACTGTAACTCGTAGGAACTGACTGCGTAGTCACGGGAATCCTGATTCGACTATATTATGAAAATTTGCAAATAGTTAGACTTTGGTTAAAAATCATGCCGTCAAAGAATGAAAATGTAAAAAATCCACAAAACGTTCCCGTAAGAGGCACGAAAATCTCGCACAGGACCAATGTAACCCATAGGAACTTACCGCATAATCACAGGACTCCCAGTTTGAGTATGTGACGAAATTTTTTAAATAGTTAGACTTAGGCTTAAAAATATACCGTTAAAGGGTGAAAAGTAAAACAACCACAAAATGGTCTTGTAAGAGGCACAAACACCTCACATGGAACTAATGTAACTCGTAGTAACTGACTGTATAATCACGGGACTCCTAATTTGAGAATATGATGAAAATTTGTGTACAACTAGATTTTTGCTTAAAATTATGCCATCAAAGGGTGAAAATGAAAAACATCCACAAAACGATCATGTAAGAGGCACGAACACCTCACACAAGATCAATGTAACTCGTCGAAACTGACCTCGTTGTCATGGGACACCCGATTTAAGAATATGAAGAAAAATTGCAAACAGCTAAACTTAGGCTTAGAACATGCCATCAAATGGTGAATATGTAAAACAACCACAAAATAGGTCTCGTAAGAGTCACAAACAAGTCACATGGTACCAATGTCAATCGTAGGAATCGACCGCATTGTCATGGGACTCCCAATTTAAGAATACGAGATAATTTGCAAACAATTAGACTTGGATTTAAAAATATACCGTCAAAGGGTGAAAACGTAAAACAATCATAAAATGGTCTCGTAAGAGTCATGAACACCTCTCATGGAACCATTGTCACACGTAAGAACCGGCCACGTAGTCACATGACTCCCGATTTGAGTAGATGATAAAAATTTAAAAATAATTAGACTTAGGATTAAAAATATGCCATCAAAGTGTGACACATAAACTAGACACAAAATGATTGCGTAAGAGGCACAGATACCTCACACGGGACCAATGTAACTCGTAAGAACCTAACACGTAGTCATAGGACTCCCGATTTGAGTATGCGATGAAAATTTACAACCAGTTAGACTTAGGCTTGAAAAATTATCAAAGGGTAAAAATATAAAACAACCACAAAATGGTCTTGTAAGAGGCACGAACCCCTCACACTGGGCTATTGTAACTCGTAGGAACTGATCTCGTAGTCACAAGACTCCTGTTTTGAGAATACGATGAAAATTTGCAAATAATTTGACATTGTCTTAAAAATGTGCCATTAGAGGGTGAAAATTAAAATAACCATAAAATGATCGCGTAAAAGGCATGAACACCTCGCACGAGACCAATGTAACTCATAGAAACTGACTGCATAGTCATGGGACTCCCCGTTTAAGTAAACGATGAAAATTTGTAAACAGTTAGACTTTGGCTTAAAACATGTCGTCAAAGGATGAAAGCATAAAACAACCATAAAATGGTTCAGTAAGAGGAACGAACATTAACACGGGACCATTGTAACTCATAGGGATCGACCGCATAGTCACATAACTCGCAGTTTGACTATACGACGAAAATTTGCAAACAGTTAGACTTAGGCTTACAAATATACTGCTGAAAGCTGAAAACATAAAATAGTCACAAAATGGTGCCATAAGAGGCACTAACCAGTGTAACTTGTAGGAATCAACCTCTTAGTCACAAGACTCCAGGTTTGAGAATACGTTAAAAATTTGCAAACAGTTAGACTTAGGCTTAATCATTATTTTAGTACTGATATCTTTAGTGCTTTGTGTCTTATATTATTTGTAGGATAAGATTTTAGGGTTATATTTTATTCATGTGGAGCACATGAACAAATCTTTGGCATTTTGGATACTACTTTATAAGAAAACACCATTTTTCCTTTATCTACACGTGTAATTTTGAAATATCCACTTATCATATTTTTTATGCTCATTCACACACTTTAAGGGTGAAATTTCTACTTTCTTTCTGTCAAGTTAAAACCCATTAAAACCTCCATTAAACATGATTATATGCTCATCATTAAAATACTACAAGTTTATATACATGAGAAGATCGATTTTGAGTCTAAAAATCCATAAAAATAAGTTTTGCACATGATTATCACATGTAATCCCATAACATTTGTAAATCCATGACTTCCAAGGTTAAAAATACATTTACTATTCACAAACATGGTTAAATGTCCAAATTTATAAAATCTTCATTTTTGCAAGAAAGCTTCGAGAGAAGAGTTTCACACCTCAAAGGAGGCTTCGAAGATAGTGGATAAATAAAGAAGAAGATGGCAATCTCCCACCTCCTAATGTGGTCTTAAAAAGGTTGCCTAGCTCCACTAAGATTATCTCCTTAAATGCTACATGAAATCCCCCTTCAAAGCCCATAATTTCTTCTACTTTTCTTCTTCACCCCCTCCCCCCAATAATATCTCCATGAATTTATATATTGCTTAACAAATGGTGTAAATAGATTTTATAGGCTTAAATACGGTGAAAAAGGGTTAAAGTATGGTGGTTTAGTATTAAGGGGTGGTGGTGCTTGGGTGGTAAAAGGTGGTTTGGGGTGGAAGATCACTCAAGAGCTAGAAAAAGATAGAAAAATCGATTTTAAATGAGCCAAAATGGGCCTTAACATCCCCTTATATACTCCAAAACCCTTAGGGGTAAAATCCTCAAATTTCCTAAAGCTCTAACCCCAAAATGATCTAGTCCATTGAGAGATTGATAGATCAAACTATCAAATGGTCTAAATTCTGACAACATTTTCCAAATCTTAAGAAATTAATATTTGTAGTCTCGTTCTAACGATAATGGATATCGTTCGAGCGAGAACTACTATATCGTTTGAATCGAATTGGATCTCGTTCGAATGAGAATTATATCTCGTTCAATCGTACTTCGAATAAGATTCTAACGAGATTGGATTTTCCAAACAAAGATGTTTCATTCAAAGGCCATTTGAAGCATCATTCTAAAGAGATTGGGATCTCGTTGGAACGACACTAGATTTCTTTCGAACGACCCTGAATTTTCTGCAAAATGAATTTAAGGTCGTTTTGAAACCAACCAATTGCACCAAGTCCACTATGTTACCCAAATTTGAACCATAATTTATCTCACAAGGTCTAAATCTCAATTGGTTCACATAAAGTCACCAAATTATACGGGTACGGTCAAAATCATGAGGGTGGGTGCCACAAATATTGCATCATATTATCTAAAACCACATCATATATGGCTACTTGGGGTTTAATCTTATGTCACTTTAATCATCATCATTATACGTGTCACACGCTTATTGCTAATGACTCGGAGTTCATATCATAATTTATGATACACTTACACCGATCGATAATTATTAAGGCAATCATCTACAATGATTGCATCCTCTCAATCAAGTCTTGAGTACACATCCTCAAGTAATTACCAACACGAATCTACTTGCCTACCAAATTGACAAATGCTTATGACATGACACTACCCTAAGTTCGTCGAATCACATCATCATTATTAACTACCCGCAAACCAACGAACCTAATTGTCCTTATCACATAATCAGTAATGCTTAGACATGCCACTCTAGTCACCTAACTCTACGTTTGGCATTAAATAACTCCTATATCCAACTCACTGGATATTATTTACCTTTATTAACATCTTAACAGACCTTTCACAACATAAAAGGCTGGCACAAGTGCGCATCACTCTAGAGATTGTGGTTTCACCACGAATAGCCTATGTAAACACTTGCAAGTTACTAACAGATCTAAATCACAAGCGCTAAGAACTATTAATAACAACTAGCTTGGCCACCTGATATTTGGTAATGAATTACCCATCGTGCTAATCCCCTTAAGTCAATCCTCGAGAACACAAATCGAAATCGTCACATGTTTAGCGTGACCGGACCAAAACCGACTTCGACGTCAAATATTCACTACCGACCTCTCAACGTCACTCCCGAAGAGAACCTTGAACCTAGAGCTCTGATACTAATTGTAACGCCCAACCCAGATTTATGGACTACCCGTGTGTCAATCCAATCCATCCCAGACGTTAGGTGTGAAGTGCAATGAGATAACCTAAATAATGTTACTAGTCAAGTTTTATTTAATTAATATTTCACTTGTTTAGCACGCGATTCCAATTTATCTCAAGATACACGTGGGAGTCGTAGGAAGCATCCCCAACATCCAAGCATACAGAGCTACTAACGTGAAATAAAAGGAATACTTGCTTGTATAACGCTCTCAGAATATGAAATTGCGTACAAACTCCCATAACAAAGGAAAGGTAATAAGCATAATGCCCAGTGAGAAATATAACAATGCAATATAGAATCGAACGATAGGAAAGAGACTCTATAAGGTATCACATACGTGCACATACAAATACCTTGTATATATACATGTACATATATTAATGCATGAATTTGTTTATTTTAAAATGTTACTTGAGTTGATTCAATCACACTAATCTTATAAAAGACCCCCATTTTCCCCTTTTTACTTGACTTGACATCGATTTCTCAATTTAACACACCCAGTTAAATACTTAAACAAAATAGCCTTTATTTAGGAAAAACACTTCATTTACCATAATTTCCCATTTACTCACACCAAATTCACTTTAGTATTTTTCTCAAAACCACCTTTCAACACACACACACACACTTAGTGTTAGAAAATACTTGTTTTCCTTTTTAAAGCCATTCACAACACACATACTTGGGTTAATTATGGGTTAAAACCCTCTTAGGTTGCTTGATTATCCATTAACCACTTCACTTGTGTCATTAAATCACACTTTACTTGGACTTAGTCATTGTTGTGGGTTAAAATATTCATCCACGTGGACCAATGAGATAGGGACAACATCTTCATATATACTTGGTTGGTCAACCGGTCGACCACAACCAGGAAGGCGAACCATCAAATGGGGGAAAGGTCACTCACGTAGGGGCTATCAATAGCCATTCCACACATGTATTTGAAGATCAATACTCTTATTTATTGTATATGGGTGTAAATGCTGAATATATAGAAAGGCATTCCATCCCTTCGTCTCCTAACCACTATAAACACATTATCTTCCTTAGCTCAAGGGAGGGACAAGTCAGTACGAACAAGATGGTACCAAGTTTTGTGTAACTACTCCCCAACTGCAATAACACAATCGTGGGTGCAGGATTTTTCCTTATTCGAACCACGTTAACAACTTTTATTAGCCTACTTAAATTTCTTAGTGTTTATATATATATATATATGTGTGTGTGTGTGTGTGTGTGTGTGTGTGTGTGTGTGATTATAAAACTGGAAGATTATATCTATACCAATTTTATACATTAACAAATTGGCGCCCTCGGTGGAAATGACTATTTGACATCATTCTTTATAACTTCTATTCATAAAATCCTTTGAAGAAGGAATGATGTTCTAGAAAATAGCCTTGAGGCCGGGAGTAATACTATCACTCCATCCGCTCCACCTAGTGCAGCATATCTCTAAGGAATATTAATCATCTTTGCCAAAGGGCAAGAGGTAATACAGGAAATGGTTAGGCAACTAGCCCAATCACTATAAGCTAAGTCTACTACCACTCTATCCCATTTAAGAGAAATGCGGCCTCCTCCCCAAGAAGTGAAATAAGTATATACTCCAGGTCTTCGCATGATATGTCTTATCACCTAGGAGAAACTTTTTCAATCAGATCCATTGATTACTACAATGATCAGCCTTTCACTTCTGAATGATCGAGCGCCCTGGAGAGGTTGAGAAAGGCCTCTGCCTTTGATCATCTTGGACCTCGAGAAACTAGAGGATATTATAAAGAACCATTGAGATATCATGAAAATTGGGAAGGATCAGTCATGTCCAAAGTAAGTATCCAAGGATCCATGCATATCGAGAAGACTTTTTTGGAAGAGAGCTCAGCATAAATGCGTGATAGAGTTGCTAAAGTTGTATCGGCCAAATTTAAGCTAGAAGATCACTATTGAAAGGGATCAATACAGAGACTAGAAGATCATTTGGGAGAGATGACCAAGACTAAGATTACTCTGCAAAGAAGTTTTGTGAAGGAATCTCCCTTCATTGTAGTCATTGTGTATTTTCCTACACCTTTCAAATTCTTGCCTATAGTAGTCACTCTTAAGTATGATGGTAAGACTAATCTTGTCCTCCATGTTAAACAATATCAGGTTGTAGTAAATATCTATTATGTTCCTGGTGATATACGTTATTGAGCTTTCTGAGTACCATCATTAGGTCAGCCCATATATGGAATAACAATTTACACTGAGGACAAATTTCTAATTTTCAACAGCTCACCGAACTTTTCATCAATAATTTCTATTTTGGGGAAAAGCCAATCAAGATAGTACCCCATCTATTGAGTGTTCGTTAATGACCAGGAGAAATTACACGAGAGTATATTACTCACTTCAATAATGAAACGTTAGAGGTGGCCGATTATGAAGAGAAAATTGCTATCACTGCACTGATTAGTGGATTATGAAAAAGTACCACTTAATTTATTTAATTCAAGATTAAATAGTCTATATGGATCTGAACAGTTTTCTAAAGAAACTCTTTTCTTAAAACAAATAGCTAACACAAGATGTGTATAAAAATATTTATGAACGAGATATTTCAGGTATTATGTAACCAAGTTTTGAAAACCAAAACTAAAATAGTCTTTTATCAGTACGCCAATAGAAAGGGATGAGAGGAATATTAAATACGCAAGTGCACAAGAATTTTAACTTGGTAAAACCCCACCCAATTGGGGAAACATCCACGAAGGTCTCTACACCTCAAAACAAAATTCCACTAAAATAGAGTAACATGTTACAAACTATTTAACAATCTAAACACACAATCAAACCTAATCTAAGTTCAAAAATTATACCAGCTTCTCTAGATTATTCTGACATATCCTAAGGCTCTAATGTTGTTTATGTTTTCTCATCTTTGTAACTCCACTCCTTTTAGCTTTATGTAAACTCTTAAAGTCAAAAATCTCTCTACCAACACGTTTTTATGTTGTAGTGTGAAAGTGTTGTGATGTGATGTGCCTAAAACATGCATGCAACTTACACACACTTATTATAGACAAAATGATTATCAAATTACAAATAGAGTTCTAATATGAAAAATAAATTTCCAAAATCAGTTTGATCGAAACTCTAAGACTTTTTATCTTCAAATTTATCCACAGATCAAGAGGGAATCTTGTTATATAAAAGAGCCAAGATCCCAATCACTTTCTTTATTCGAAAATATACAATTATTTCACACAATGTGAAATATATGTGTAAATCCCCAATCAAGATCTTAAATAGATATAAGTCTGGATATTCTCAAAAACTAAAATCAGAAACGATTTTGTTGGATTAGGTTTTGAAAGCAACGTAAAAGTTTAAAAACAACCAACAAAATATATTTCTCAAAAGAAGAAATCAAACTCAGTAATATCTACGTGATATTTATCACTGAGTCTCAAATCTCAAATTTCTATGAAAGAAAATAAGATCAGGACTACGTGACTTAGTTGGACAAGAGATTAAGAACTAGAGAGGATGGATCTCCTTAAAACTCGAACTAACCCAACTCACAGAAAGGTTTTTAGGTGAGAATTTGGTCAGAGTTGGTTTAGGGTTTTTTATATCTCTCTCTATTTCTTTCTCTCTCTATTTCTTCTCTCTTTTTTCTCTCAAAGGTGAAATGATCCAAAGATTGTAAACATTGTACGTATGGGTTCTATTTATACTAAAACATGGAAGGCTCTGGAACTTTGAAGCAAATCAACAATCAGGATTGAATGTAAAGGACCGAAGTAAATCTAATGACTGTCAAGGCAAAAACACATGCAGACCATTGATAAGATCGATCCAATGGTGTAACTAAGGTTTCAGATATGTGAGGTAGAGAAAACACAGATCTAGCCGTTATAAGATCACCACGTGTAAGGCTATTATCAACTGAAAAATGCGTGTTTTTGAAATTGAAAGAATTCAATTTTCCCCCACAATATTATCTAGCGCTTTTGGATTCTACCCAAACAAAGTTTTAGGAACTTAGGGAAATTATAAAACAACCCCAAAATATTTTAAAATCTAATTTGAAATGTCTAAAAAATTATTTTAAAATTCCTAAAAATTATTCCAAATATCCCAAAAAAATTTAAAAATCATTTTGATGGGATTTAACTCACACACACCCATATTATGAAGAATGCAACACATAAATGCAATCCTAGGTGAGGTGTTAGTGTTCTACCTTTAGAGACTTTTAGAGGAATTCATATGCAGAGACTGTGGATCTTTGGTGGACTAGGATATGACTAAATTTTGTCACTATTTCCAAACTATATGAGCACATATATAGTATAGACTCAAGTAAGTCAAAGATATAGGGTGCTTTAATCTCCACCTTTGGAAATATCAGACAAAATATCCTTTGAGTCATCGAGGACTCGTAACATTACAAAAAAATAAGAAATTCCTATTCCTATACAAAAATTATATCTACCAATATCCTAGAAAAGGAAAATTACATAACTTAACTAGTTACAGACCAATACCCTATCAAAATTCTGATGTAAATGAAGGTACTGATTCCTGAAAATGAGATAACTAAGATCAAGATTTTTAATTGAGAATACAGCAAGAAAATTCAAGTAGACTCAAATTTCTCCCCCATTTAGTCTCAAATGGACAAAGGGTAAAGAGAATAAGTATGAACCAACAAATTAATATTCTGTCGTAACCATACCAATAGATTTTCGTAAAGATTCACATCAAAGATAATCCAATGGCTTAGTAAATAAGTTAGCTAATTGCAATTCAGTAGGCAGGTAATTAATTTCTAACTACTTAGATTCAACTAACTCGCGTATGAAATGATATCTGATTTTAATATGTTTGGTACGAGAGTGTTGAACTGGATTTTTAGAAATATTAATCGCGCGTTTATTATCACAATAGAAATGTAACTTATCTTCAATTATACCATAACCTTTCAGCATTTATTTTAGCCAAAGTAATTGAGCACAATAACTTCCTGCGATAATATATTCGAATTCGACAATAGATAAGGAAGTGCAGTTTTGTTTCTTACTACTCCATCCTACCAAATTGTTACCAATGCTATAACATGCTACAGAAGTACTCTTACAATCATCGGAACACCCAGCCCAATCAGGATCAGTGTATCCTAGTACTGGAAGTGTATTTAGTGTACCAAAGTCTTAAATTTAGAGTGCCTTTAATGTATAGGGTAATTCTTTTAGCACATAATAAATTACTCTCTTTAGGATTGTTTTAATATTGGTCACACCCCCAAATAGTGTACATAATATCAGGACGTGAGGCATTAAGGTAAAGTAAGCTTCCTATCATGCTACGGTATAAAGTAGAATTAGTAGATTTACCATTCTCATATTTTGAAAGTTTGACAGAAGTACTCATAGGAGTCCTAGCTTCTTTTGCAGTTTCTAGGCCAAACTTCTTGACAATCTCTAAAGCATATTTAGATTGCGATAAAAACAATCCATCTGAATTTTGCTTAACTTGGAGTCCTAAGAAGAATTGTAACTCCCCCATAAGTGAAATATGGAATTCTTTAAGAATAATGTCAGAAAAGGTTTTGACATCTGTAGGGGAGGTATATCCAAAAATGATATCGTCTACATATACTTGGGCTACGGTAATGTTTCTGTCAAAGTGTTTGACAAAAAGAGTTTGATCATTCCGTCCTCATTTAAAACCATTGTTTAGAAGGAAGGTAGATAGACGCCCATACCAAGATAAAAGAGCATATTTTAACCCATAAAGATCTTTCTTAAGTTGGTAGACGTGATTTGGATGATGAGGGTCAATGAACCCTTTGGGTTTTTCTACGTAGGACTTTTCAATCAAGATGCCATTAAGGAAAGCAGATTTAACATCCATTTGATAAAGTGTGAAATGAAAATAACAAGCTATTGCAAAGAGTAAGCGAATAGGCTCAAGGCGAGTGACAGGAGCAAAAGTTTCCTCGAAATCTACTCCTTCAATCTGAGAGTAGCCATGGGCAACTAATCTAGCTTTATTCTGAATAATCACCCCAGATTCATCTGTTTTATTTTTGAAAATCCAACGTGTGCCTATAACCCTTTTATTTTCAGGTAGGGTAAAAAATACCATACATCATGAATGACAAATTAAAGAAGTTCCTCCTGCATAAAACTTATCCACAATGGGTTATTCAATGCTTCGTTAACATTTTTTTGGTCCTATAAGAGAAACAAAGCATTCATAATGAGCAAGAGTACGTAATTAGGATCTTGTACGAACTGGCTCAGTAGGATTACCAACTACACAATCTAAAGGATGATCTTTAGAAACCCAGTTGGGCACTTGAGGAGTCTCAATTGGTAATGATTCATCTATCTCTCAAGAATCATAAGTTAAAATGTTTTCGAATTCATCCACTATAGTTGGTACTTTGATCTTAATGTCTACATTAGTGTCACTTACAACCACATTATTGGATTCCATTAAGGTTTTGGTACGAAGATTGTAGCCACGGTAGGCTCTACTATTTGGAGAATATCCTAAGAAAATAGCTTTATCTCCTCTGGTTTCGAATTTAGACAGATGATCTCTGTCCTTACAAACATAACAAGTGCTACCAAAGGTTCTAAAGTATTTTAGGTTAGGTTTTTTTCCATACCAAAGTTCATAGGATGTTTGTTTGGTATTTTTCCTAGATAAACTCGATTAATTATGTGATAGGCTATACGAATGGTATCTTCCCAAAAATATTTAGGTAAGTTCTTCGCATGAATCATCACATGGACCATTTCTTAAATAGTGCGATTTTTATGCTCAACAATTCCATTTTGTTGAGGTGTCTTAGGGGCACTAAATTCATGTTTGTAACCATTATAGTCATAGTATTTAATGACACCTGAATCTATAAATCCACCTCCTCTATCACTACGAATTCTATATACTTTGGAATCCTTTTCCTTTACTATACGAACTAAGATTTTCAAGAACTTACGAAAAGTTTTTGATTTGTGTTTTAAAAAGGTGACCTGGGTAAATCGAGTGAAGTCATCAACCATAACTAAGATATAATTGTTGGCACAAAGACTAACAGTACAAAAAGGACCCATTAGGTCCATATGGATGAGTTCTAGAGGTTTAGTGGATAAAACTTCTTTAACTTTCTTGTGGGGAGCTTTAACAATCTTTCCTTCTTGACAAAGACCACATATGGTGTTTGAAATTGGTCTGATCTTAGGAAGACCTCTAACTATCTCTTGGGAGCACAATTTACTAAGACTCACATAATTAATGTGAACTAACCTACTATGCCATATCTCATTGTCATCCATTGTGGCAATGTTACAAACCTCTGTAGTTGGATTAATTGTGCAACAGTTATTTGGTGTACGGAGTCTTGTAATAATGCAATCACCTTTTTCATTTAAAATCTTGCAATTGTTCTTTAAAAAGGTGACAGTATGGTTGGAGTCACAAAACTGTGATATACTTAGTAAATTGGATTTAAGACCTTTTACCAAGAGAACATCCCCAAGGATAGGTAATCCTTCTTCATAGATGTAATACCCCGTATTTTTGACTATATTTATTTTGGGATTAATTAATTAAATTGCGTATTATTTGGAAATTAATCCGGGTTATAAATACTAACGAGATGCGAATTGGTATTTGATTATGTGCATATATGATTATATATGTATTTGGTATTATAAAATTTGTCGTGAGATTTATATACGGCATTTTTGAAATTTTGTTGAGACGCGTGGGACCGCCGCGTCACGGTATAATATTTTGTTAATAAAAGTAAATTTAAAATCTATAATCCGTATGGTCGTTTTGAGTGCGCCAACGCGTCCGGAAGGGTCGAGATAGTCAGAAAACACTAGCCGGGGGTATAGTTTGGGTCCCGGGGTATTTTTAGGCCATACCGGTAACTTAAAGGGTATTTTAGTAATTTGGTATTTTTGGGTAATTAAAAGTGACGAAAATTGAGAGTTGTAATCTGATAAGGATTGACCCCAACCAACCCTTATTAACCCAACTAGCTACGGAGGTTTATCAAATTAGGTTTTCATAAGTTTCCACAAAGCAAACCCTAGCCACCATAGCCTTTTGGAGAAGAAAGCTTGGAGAAGGAGAGAGAGAGAGGAATTCTGCAGAAATTCTACACCAAACCCACACCAAATTCAGAGACAACCAAGGCAAGTGACTTTATTTCATTTAAATTCAAAGAATGTCTTTTCCATGTTAGATATTGAAGAATCTTGAATGTTCTTGAAAGATTAAAAGAAAACCCATGAAATTTGATGTTATTATTGAATGTTGGGATAGGTTTGCATGTAGAAACATTGTTGGGAGATTTAATTTCGGAGATTTCATATCTAGGTAATGTATAAACGAATTAAAATCTGGGAATTTATGATGAGAAAAAGTTAGGGTTTATGTTCTTGAAGAAAATTGGGAATTAATGTAGAAATTGTGATTTAATGATGTTTAGAAGTTATTAAACCCTTTAATGATGTTAGTATAGCCCCTTAACATGTTTGAGGATGATTAGAGAACTCAATATATTGTGGGAACGAATTTTAGAAGAGGTTTGAGGAGTAAAAATGGTGAAAAACGATTTTTGGGAAGTTCTGGGCCGAAACTGACATCTCGTTAGAAGCAGCCCCAGGTCGTTCGAACGAACTCGTTCGAACGAGCTTCTAACGAGTTGACCAGTCGTTGCTAACGAGGAGGGATTTTCGTTCGATATCTCGTTAGAACGAGATATCGTTAGAAGGGTCAGTTCGTTCGAACGAACTGGGATCTCGTTCGAACAGCCTCGTTCGAACGAGACTTCTAACGACCTGACAGTCCAAACTCGTTCGAAGCCTCGTTCGAACGAGACTTCTAACGAGTTGACAGTTTGACCCCTTTTGGACTGTTTTGACTTTTGGAGTTCCGGGAACTGGTTCAAGGGTAGAATTAGCATTCCTTTGATGATATAGTGATTGATTTGGGACTTTTGGGTTATTGAGATGAGTAAATCATATACCAGAGTTATATTCATTGAACCATTTGGGTTGAGACGTGAGTGTCTACTAAGATGTGAGAATAGCGCGTATAATTATAAACCGGAATAGTATGAATTATAATAAGTATAAGCTAGTACGAGTATGCAATATGTACTACGATTAAAATACGGTATTACTAAGATGTGTGTTTACTTAGTATTAGTATGTGGATTGTTTGTATGACATACCTACCATACTTGCTATCACGGGAGGTTGCGTTCGCTTAGGACCCTCTAATCCTTGTGTGCCTACGGGGGGGATATAGACTGGTACCTTGATGAACATAGATCATAGAAGGACTTATTGTGATATTAATAAGTCTGCATGACCATGGGAGCGTAGGTATGTGCGTGACCCATGTGATGGTGACTGTGTTCGCCTCCACTATTTGTGATTTGTGTTTTCTGAACTATTCCTGAGAGATTCGGAATATGTGATCCTTATGTACGTGATGTACCGGGATAGATAGCAGAGTATGTGTGCACTACAGCTTAGATTGCGGGGTGCTTGTATCGTATATTTATGATGTGAATAATATACATTTAATTAATGGGAATCCTTACGTTAATGTTGTAAAAATATTCCGGTATTGTTTCGAGATATATAATGAGTAACTGATAGTTATATCAATGGCATATTTAGTAACTGAGTTTACGTTAAACCTCTATTTAATTACGAGCGTTGTTATGTTAATTGGGAACCGAGTAAAATGGGTAGAACCTTTGGTAGTCTAGCTAGTTACGTTGTCACTCAGCTAGTGGAAAGGGTAGTTATAGATGGGTACTTACGCTAGGAGTGCACAGTTAGTCGAGAGGTGAGAATTTAATGTGAGTGCACGTCCTAACATGTACTTTGCATTTAATGTCTTAAATGTTTTTAAAGCACTTGCAGGTTTTTAAAATGATTTCCACTTTCGGGCTCTGACCCATTTGCTTTCAAATATATTTTCTTGTAAAACCATTTTAGGTACCCAGCCACAGGGACACCAAGCATAGGATACTCATTCAGGTGACGAGCTGTAGCTGCTTGTGGAAGCTACAGGGATTTGCATGTAGACGCTTCTATCTTTTGGATTCCAGAGTCACCATCTATCCGTTGTAGGGCATGTTGCCCATTTCTATTTAGAGACATTATTTTACATTTCAGTTTTCAGACTCTAGCATGTATTGCTCAGTATTCAGTTTTAGTTATTTATTTCAGTTTACTTATCAGTTGTGGGATTCGTATTGAGGAGTTTTTCCTCCAGGTTTTATTTACATATTGTGATGGTTATCCGTTTTACTTCAGCATGGTGAATGGTGTTATTTAGTTATTCATTACTTCTGTTGCATGTTAATCAGATTTAATAAAATTTGGCACTTACTTTTTAAATACTAGGTGGTTAGTAAAAATAAAACGTTTTCGACAGTGATGCTATTAACTGAGCCAACTTGGCATTTTGAATTAATTTTATAAAGGAGTAGCTACCCGGTGTTTAATTAGTCGGGGTGTCACAATAGAGTGTTACTTTACCAATGATCTGGGCTGATACACAATCTCCAAACAAGATTTTTCCTCCGGAGAAGTTAGTTTTGTTTGAAAGTTGGGTATCATCCTCGATCATATGTTTGGAACATCCTCTAAATACCATCCAGATGCTGTATGTTCAGCTTTAAAGCACTGATCACAATGTTGCATTTCATCTGGGGCAATAACTCATCTTTTCTAATAAAAATTACTCTAGTTTTCAATTTGCGCTTATTAGCTCGTATTTGATAAAACTTGCGAGCTTTAGTCTTTTCTTTAAAATATTTTTGCGTAGGTTTATAAGGAGTATAAATAGTTTGATCATTTGGTTTAGAAAATAATCTAGGATTTCTTCTGTTGATGTTCTATTAGTATTAGTTCTTCTTTTCCTATTTCGATAGTTAGAATTTTTGTATGGCTATCTAGGTAGGACATAATTGTTTCGGCTTAACCTAGAATAGTTGAAGTTATGGTAAACAGGAGAGTTATAGACTGGTTTATATAGACGTTTGGAATAGCAACCATCAAGGGAATGTCTATAGACATCACAATATCAGAAGTAAAGATGGCACTTAGAACTCTTAATCTTAGGAAAATTATTAACCAAGGGCTTGTCTAAGTTTTGAGCTCTAATCTTGTTCCTAGGTGGCACAAGATGAAATAACTAATCAACTTGTCCAATAGGAGGGAAGTCATATTTAGCCTTATGATCAATATTACGCTTAGAGTTATTTGATTCACCAATGTCTAACTTCTGTTGTTTTGAGTCAAAATCATTTTTCAAAGTTTGAAAATATGGATAAGTTTCAGCAGGTCTTTTGCCACTAGACATAAATTTGATAGCTTCAAAAGTTTTTATTTGCTTGGAATTATTGGGACAAAAGCCTATTCCAGTTCTGTCATCAGAATTGGTCTTACTTTCAGCAACACAGTCTTCAAAACAATTAGAGTTATTTTCAAACTCAACAAACTTTTTGAAGACTATTGATGCGTTTTCTTTTGTTTATTCCAATTCTAAAAACATCCCTTTGTATTTTTTTCCAGAATTTCATTTGAGACAGACAACTCTTTCAATTTTTGTTCAAAAGTTTTAGTTTCATTCTCATGAGTTAGACATTGAGAAGTGTACTCTTCAGCATTTTGTTTGATCATATAACTTAGGGTTTCTATCTTCTGGGTAAGATCTTTGACTATCTTTTCAAGTCTAGTGCTTTTCTTTAGACTTTTTGTGTACAATATGTAAATGCCAGGAAGGTCCTTATTGTCGGAGTCACTAAGTGTGCAGTGTGAAGTGTCCCCTACCGATTTATTTTTAGGACTCACACACCCATTGGCATTGGAAATGGATCGTTCCCTTTCACTCACACGCGCCGAGTTTGAAGCATTATCATCATTCTCAAGTAACAAAACAGACAAATCATTAAGGATAACATCATTCAACATAGCATGATCAGATTCCTTATTATCAGTGTACATTATTTTAGCAAAGAAAGACATACAAGGGTCATAAGTATTAGATGACTCAGGTTCATTAATTTTTTATTCACTTGAGTCATATCAAGTCTTGCACAAGTTAGCCCTAGTACTCTTGTTCTTATTCAAATTAATTCTAGAGTCACTGTCAAAGTGTCTTAACTTTCCACATCTGTAGCATTCAATGTTCTTAAGGTCTCTACTAGGTTTGTTGTCAAGGCTTTTATCATGAGGCCTATTATTAGAGTTGGTTGGATAGGTAGGTTTACCTTTTTTATTTGCAATTTTTTTTCTGAATTTCACAATTTTCTTGAAATGTTTAGACATTAAGGCCATCTGGTTATCCAAGCTTTCTAAATTACAGTCCTTATCAGAATCTAAGTCAATTTTGGGTAAATGACATTCAGGTTTAGTCAACTTAGAGGTAAAGATAATATTGGAGGTAGGCCGTTTCTTATGGGTCTGTATTAATTGCTTCTTAAATTCTAATTCCATTTCCACGGTTCTTAGCTTGCCACTGAGGAGTTCAGGGATAAGGTTTTGATCGTCCATCTCCTCAATTGCATGGCGCTTATTGTCAAATTTTGTGGAAGTGATCTTACAATTTTAGAGACAATTTCTTTCCTATCATAGATTATCCCATTAGCATGCAACTTAGTCACTATGTTTATCAACCTAATGTAGAAGTCATCAAATGACTCAGTCTCAGTAATCACTAAAGTGTTGTGCTATTGGATTAACATTTAGGTTTTAACAACTTTAACATGTGTGTTTCCCTCATGCGCAGTCACGAGGGTGTCCCATGCTTCTTTAGCGATAGTACAGAAGGATATCCTCTTGAATTCTCGTTCATTAATGGACATGAATATATCATTTTTGACTTTGTTATTGATAAAACAAATATGTTTCTCTTCTTTTGTGAATTCACTTATCAACTTCCTAATCTTCACAATATTTCCTTCAACGACTGGTTTAGTAGGAAAATTATAGTCATTTTCAATAGCATCCCAGACTTTATCTCCCAATGTCACTTGGATGAAAGCAACCATCCTCACTTTCTAGTAAGCAAAGTTAGTTCCATTAAAGAATGGGAGCCAGGACAGGTTACCTAATCTCTCAAATTTCTCGTCCATAGTTTGTTTTGAGAAAATAATTTCAGAAACTCAAGATCTAAAAGAATTTGTAAAACCAACGCTCGGATGCCAATTGAAAAAGTACCACTTAAGTTGTTTAATTAAAGATTAAACAGTCTAAATGGATCCGAACAGTTTTTTGAAGAAACTCTTTTATTAAACCAAACAGCTAACACAAGATGTGTATACAAATATTTATAAACGAGATATTTCAGGTATTATGTAACCAAGTTTTGAAAACAAAAACCAAAACAATTTTAAATCAGCACGCCAATAAAAAGGGATGAGAGGAAGATTAAGTACGCAAGTGCACAAGAATTTTAACGTGTTAAAACCCCACCCAATTGGGGAAACACCCACGGAGGTCTCTACACCTCAAAATAAAAATAAACTAAAATAGAGTAACAGGTTACAAACTATTTAACAATATAAACACACAATCAAACCTAATCTAAGTTTAGAAATTATACCAGCTCCTCTGGATTATTCAGAATTCTCCTAAGGCTCTGATGTTGTTTATGTTCTCTCAGCTTTGTAACTCCACTCCTTTCAGCTTTACGTCGACTCTTAATGTCCAAAATATCTCTACCAACACGTTTTATGTTGTAGTATGAAAGTGTTATGATGTGATGTGCCTAACACATGCATGCAACTCACACACATTTATTACCGACAGAATGATTATAAAATTACAAATAGAGTTCTAATATGCAAAATAAATTTCCAAAATCAGTTTGATCAAAACTCTTAGACTTTTTGATCTTTAAATTTACCCACAGACAAAGAGGGAATCATGCAATATAAAAGAGCCAAGATCCTAAACACTTTCCTTATTCGAAAATATACAGTTATTTCACAAAATGTGAAATTTATGAAAGTGTAAATCCCCAATCAAGATCTTAACTAGATCTAAGTCTGGATATTCTCTAAAACTGAAATCTAAAATGATTTTGTTGGATTAGATTTTTAAAGCAACATAAAATTGTAAAAAAAAAACAACAAAATAGATTTCTCGAAAGAAGAAATCAAACTCAATAATATCTACGTGATATGTATCACTGAGTCTCAAATCTCAACTTTCTATGAAAGAAAATGAGATCAGAATTATGTGACTTAGTTGGACAAGAGATTAAGAACTAGAGAGGATGGATCTACTTAAAACTTGAACTAACTCAACTCACATAAGGATTTTAAGGAATTTGGTCGGAGTTAGTTTAGGGTTTTCTATTTCTCTCTCTATTTCTTTCTATCTATCTCTCTTCCCTCTTTTTTCTCTCAGAGGTGAAATGATCCAAAGATTGTACACGTTGAACTTATGGGTTCTATTTATACTAGGGCATTGAAGGCTCTGGAACTTCAAAGCACATCAACGATCAGGAATGAATGTAAAGGATCGAAGTAAATCTAAAGGCTGTTAAGGCATCGCTTTTAAAAACTCTCTAATTAGTTCAAATATATAAGACTTGGATCGAATAAGAACACATGCAGACCATTGATAAGATTGATCCAACGGTGTAACTAAGGTTTAAGATATGTGAGGTAGAGAAAACAGAGATCTAGCTGTTATAAGATCACCACGTGTAAGGCTATGATCAACTGAAAAACACGTGTTTTTAAAATTGAAAGAATTCAATTTCCCCCACAATATTATCTAGCGCTTTTGGATTCTACCCAAGCAAAGTTTTAGGAACTTGGGGAAATTATAAAACAACCCTAAAACATTTTAAAATCTAATTTTAAATGTTTCGAAAATGATTTAAAAATTCCTAAAAATTATTCAAAATATCCCAAAAATTGTAAAAAATTATTTTAATGGGATTTAACTCACACAACCCATATTATGAAGAATGCAACACATAAATGCAATCTTAGGTGAGGTGTTGGTGTTCTACCTTTAAAGAATTTTAGAGGAATTCATATATAGAGTCTGTGGTTGTTTGGTAAACTAGGATATGACACAATTTTGTCACTATTTTCAAACTAGATGAGCACCTATATAGTATAAACTCAAGTAAGTCAAAGATATAGGGTGCTTCAGATTATTCTCGAGAAATTGTACTTTGCATTGGCAAAAGAACCTCCTAAAACCATGACAAAGCTGATGGCAAAGGCTGGTAAAATCATGAATATCAGGGAAGCTATGGCTGCTACACAGAGTCCTAGGATGAAATCTGATAGCAAAAAGAGCTCGGATAAGAAGGAACAAAAAGATAAGAAAGCCAAGAAACCTAAGAAGTATAAGGAGTATACTTCACTTATAATAGGTGTAGATAAAATCTTGGAGGATATTAGGGGGAACAAGGACTTGAAGTGGCCCAGGAAATTGAAATCACCACCCAGCTGGAGGGATAAGTGATTTTCATAAAAATCATGGGCATACCACTGACAATTATATTTCCCTGAAAAATGAAATCGTATCTCTCTTTCATCAAAGAAAGTTTACCAAATTTTTTGATCGAATATAAGGCCGGGACTCTAAAATGGGGTCGAAATCACCTTGTAAAGACAAAGAGGAGAGAAAAAGTGGTCGTGATGATGAGTCTGAAGACGATGCAGAACCGCCAAAGAAACCTCGAGAGCTAGAACTTGATATAAAGTTGATATCCTTTGGTTGTCATTTTATTTCAAGAGGAGACGCCAAAGGCAGAGATAAACCTGTTGAAAGGAAGGCCTACTTAAATGAGGCCAAAACCTACTCCTATATTCGATAGATTAACTTATCAGACGAAGTAGATGGTCGGCCCAGAAAGGTTAATAAGGCCAAGCTGGTCATTGGCGTCTCCAAAAAAGACCTATCATGAGTACTTTACCCTCATGATGACCCATTGGTTGTCACCTTTGGGATACATGAAGCAAGGATTATAAGAATTCCACTAGATAATAGTAGTTTTATCAATGTCATATTCTATAGCTATTTTCATAGCTTGGTGTCACGAGATAGCAAACTAGAACCATATCATCGGCCCTTAATTGGTTTTTATAGTGAAAAGGCTTAATCTTTTGGGGAGATATAAAGCTGAAGGTCTTAATCGGCACTTAGCCAACTATCAAAACTAAGAAGACTCGTTTCTTTATCCTAGATAAGAACATTCAGTCAGCCTATAATATGATTCTTAACAGAATTGGGTTGAAAAGGTTTGAAGCAGTGATGTCCATGGTTCATCAATGCCTAAAGTTCCTTAATCATTATGAAGTCGGTGTAGTAAAAGGTAACAGATGGAGTCCACAGAGTGCTACTATTTCCACTGACCAAGACGAGTTAAAAAACACACCACTACCTACCAGATTAATACTTTCGATTCACGAGAGGAAGCTGATTTGGTAAAAGGAAAAGTGGTGCAAGCTACAAAGGCGATAATACTAGATGACGAAAACCCCAAAAGGACTACTCAGATTGGCTCGAAATTATCACCATCCCTCAAACATGAATTAATCACATTCCTTAGAGAGAGAAAAAACATGTTTGCCTGGAGCAATGAAGACATGGCTTGAATTGATCCTAACTTCATATGCCATGAGCTTAATATCATCAAAGGTTCCAAGCCTATCAAGCAAAAGCAAAGAGTGTTTTACCACGAGAAGAATGTGGCCATCCAAGATGAGGTGGACAAACCGCAGAAGGCCAAATTCATAAAGTACGTCAAATGTGTGTGGATTTCACCGACCTCATCAAAATCTTGCCCAAAAGATCATTTTGCTTTACCAAGAATTGATCAACTGGTAGATGAAATAATAGGTCACGAATTATTAATCTTCGTGAATGACAACTCCTGTTACAATCAAATCAAAATGAAGTCATAGGATAAAGAAAATGCATCATTTATCACCAGCCGAGGTACTTACTGCTACAACATTATGACTTTTGGTCTTAAAAACGCTGGAGCAACATACCAAAGACTAGTAAATTAGGTTTTTGAGGAGTAAATCGATAATAATATGGAGGTATACATGGATGACATGCTCATTAAAAGAAAGAAAACTGCTAATCACATTAAGGAATTAAGTCAGACATTTGATCAACTTGAAAAGCATCAAATGATGCTCAAGCCAACCAAATGCGTGTTCAATGTACATGAAGGGATATTTATGGGCTTCATTGTGAATCAAAGAGGAATTAAAGCCAATCGAAACAAAATCAAGGCATTGATTGATATTAAATCTCCCATGTGTAAGAAAGACGTACATAAATTAACTAGAAAGGTGGTTGCTCTTAATAAATTTTGAAAAACTGCTACTAAAGCCGTTTAATACAAGATTAAACTATTTAAGTAACTCCGAACTATTTTTTGAGGAAACTCTTTTCTTTAAACCAAATCAGTTTGAATCACAATATGTGTTTAATAAAATAAGCACGAGATATGTTCAAGATTTGTAACAAGTTTAGAAAAACAAAACAGAAACAGTTTAAATCAGCAGACCAGCAAGAATGAGATGAGGAGATGTAGAAAGATTAATGACAAGAGATTTTTAACGTGGTAAAAACTCACCCAACTGAGGAAACATCCACGGTGACTTCTAAGTTACAAACCGAAAATCCACTAAAACAAAATATATCAGTTACAAACTATATAACACACATGCACACAAATCAGTCCTATATAAGTTTAGGAATGTACCCACGGGTGTCCTCCTAAATTTTTTGCAGTTCTGATTGCTGTTGTGGTTCTCCCAATTTGCTAACTTCCACTTTGTTCCAGTCTTTACGTCGACTCTTATTTTAAGATATTATTACCAACACTTTCAGTGTTGTAGTGTGTAAATATTTGTGATGGTGCTCTAACACATGCATGCACACACTCACGCTTATTTTTACAAACAGTCCTAGCAAATTACAAATTAGATCTATATGCTGTGATTTTCACTTTTCTCTCTTCTTAGGAAACTTAAACCTTATTTGACCTTTAAAATAAACCCAGAATCCACGGTTATCTTGCTCAGAAGACGTTTTAAGATCTTAATCAATTTCAGGGTTTTGAAAATGTTTTTAAAATTGAAAACCTCCAAGTGTGATTCCAACTAGATCAAAGGTCTTGTTTCAAAAGAACTAGAAACAAAAAATTATTTTGTTGATTTTAAAGATGAAAACATTTACAAAAAATAATCAACAAAATATTTCTCAAGATGAGAAACAAAGAATGCAGATATAGGTGTATTGTAACATAAAATAACCAGATCTATGATTTCTATGAAACAAAAATACAGATCTAACCTAATGTTTAAGTTGGACACAAGATCTTAAAACAAAGAGGTTTCAGCACGAAACAACTTTCAAACCAACACTTAAAAACTCTCAAACACTCAGGGTTTGTGTTTGGAATAAACTGGTTTTTGGAAAAATGGTTAGGGTTTAAAGAGGTGTTTGGACGAATAGGGTTTCTTTTCACTCTCTCTTATTTCTCTCTCTTTTCTCTCTCTTCTCACTCGAAATGACGAAGTGGCAAAAACTACTCAAAGGCTGAGGATCGACCTCTTTTTATACAGGGCTAAGAAGGATCGAGAAGGAGGTTCGAAATCAATGGATGAGATTAAGTCTTGCCATATTGACTTCCATCGAACGTTTTAAGATAAGCGATTGGTTAAACACTTTCAAATTGGTTAAGAGAGGTTCACAGGGATTGGGACAAGGACGCATGCAGGGCGTTGATAAATTTAATCCAAGAGCTGTTAATGAACACCGATTTTGTCTCTTAAAAGAAACACAAGTCCAACCAATAGGAGGGTGACAGGTGTCGGCTTAATATTGAACCACAAACGTGCGCCTAAAACAATTACACATACACCCTTAAAGTCTCTAGCACTTTCGATTTCTACCCAAATGAACTTTCCAGGGATAAAATCAATAATCAGAAATTAGGGAATGACCCCAAAACCTTTTAATTGCAATTTTTCTTATGAAACAATTGTTTTAAAAATCAATAAAAATTCCCAAAAAAATTATTAAAAATTATTTTAAGGGAAATTAACACACACACAAACAATTTATGCAATATATGAACAATGTATGTAGTCCTAATGTGTGTGAGTGTTTGTGAATATACCTTTGATCATTCAAGCAAGAGGAATGAATTGAATTGAAGGTTTGAGGATTTTTGGTATTAGGGGAGGGACTCAATTTTGTCACAATTTCCAAACTATATGAGCGCTTATACAATATAGACTCAAGTGAGTCAAGAGTATAAGGTGCTTCAATATCCCCCTTTGGAAATATGAGACAAAATCTCCTTTGAGTCAACTTGGACTCGTAGGGCAGCAAAAAGAAAAGGAAAAACCTATTCCTATACAAAAATTCTATTTACCCATTTCTTAGAAAAGAAAATTACATAACTCAACTAATTACAATTCATTACCCTATTACATCTGTTGAGAATAACTGTACAGAATCCTACAAATAATCACTAAGATCAAGCTTTTTAGAATATGTACAAAATAAATGAACTCTCATAAGACTCAAATTTCTCCCCCATTTTGTCTCAAATGGACAAAGGGAAAAAAATGTAAGCCAAAGAGTTTAATCATCACCAACCATTCCTATCGATTTACCCAAGACAATAAACCTATTATAATCCAAAGGTTTGGTAAACATATCTGCGAGTTGCAAATCAGTAGGAAGATAATTGATTTATAATTCCTTAGTCTCAACTAATTCGCGTATAAAGTGATGTCTTATTTTTATGTGTTTTGTTCGCGAGTGTTGAACATAATTTTTAGAGATATTGATCGTGCTTTGATTATCACAATAGAGATGTAGTTGTTCCTCTTTAATACGATAGTCACTTAGCATTTGTTTAAGCCAAAGTAATTGGGCATAGCAGCTTTCAGCAGCTATGTATTCAGATTAAGCTGTTGGTAAAGAAGTGAAGTTTTGTTTCTGACTACTCCAACCTACCAAATTATTACCAATATAGTAACATGTGCCTGATTGTAATACCCCGTATTTTTATGCTATATTTAATTTGGGGATTTATTAAATTTAATGTGATGATTTATTTAATAAAAATCCGAAAATTAATTATGTTATAATTATTAACGTGACTAGAGTTAGTAATTATAAGAAACTTGTTGAATATTACTAATGAGCATAGTAATATATTATATTGGTTATATTGAATGTCATAGGTGTATTAAATGACTATTTCGGAAAATTAGTCGGGACGTGTCCGTGTCACGTCGGGACTAATTATGTTAATTACAAAGTAAATATTTTATAAGTTGTCCGTATGGTCATTTTGAGTGCGCCAACACGTCCGGAAGGGTCGAGATAGTCAGAAAAGTGTACCCGGGGGGTTAGTTCGGGCCTCGGGGTGTTTTTAGGCCTAATTAGTAACCCGGGAGGACATTTTGGTCATTTTACAAAATAGGGTAATTAAACCCACGAATTTCAGCCATCCTTAGCAGCCATTTAAGTCAGCCTTTTTGGGTTAGAACATTCAGAACCCTAGAACGGCCATTGGAGAAGAGAGGAGAGAGCTCTCAAGGTGATTCAAGGCCCAAAACACCACCGATTTCACCGCCGTCACCACCAACGCGTAGATCGCGATGAGGAGAACGCAACCACACCAATATCAGCAGGAAGGCAGACCTCTGAAATCCCAGGCAAGTGTTTAACTTGCGTATTTTCGTTGGTGCAATATTCATATTAGTTAGGAATGATTAGGAGTATAATCTATGGAAGAAAATCCCACTTTTTTATAGGAATTTGCATGTAGAAAAGATTAAAACCATATTCTGGAAGTCTTATATGACGTAGATGATTAACCCACGAATTTTGATGATTATGTAGAAGGAAATTCTGGAGAAAAACTGATTAGAATAGAAGTTAAGAAAACTTACGGTTCTAGATGATTAGATGAGATTTTAGGTTGTTTAATCATGTTTAATGATGGTTATACGCATGCTTAACGTTAGAAACATCTGGTAATATGCTATTATGTTTGTGGTATAAGTTTTGGGATGATTAGGATTGGAAAATATGAATTTGAATGAAGAATTTTGGTGAAACCCGCAACTGCAATTCTGCAGAATTTTCGCAGACCTGCTTGATCGATCGATCGACCCTAGAGCGTCGATCGATCGAAGGTTCGATCGATCGAGCCCCAGCCGTCGATCGATCGATCCTTCCTGGCAGCCTCTTATTTCCTCATGTTTAATTAGTTGAATTAATTTATCATGGAATAATCCTTGGGCATATTAAATAAAATGTTTTGGGATATAGGAGAGACCAGTAGGACATATGATTAAGTGTTGAGAACTTTATTATGAAATGATTATTGTGTTTTAGGGATAATTAATTAAGGAATGACGAACTACGTATTTCAAGTGAGGGATTATGACGAATACCTACGATAGTGAATAGATGTCTACCTACTGAATTTGTTACTTGGATGGATAGAACCCATGAGTGTTCCATAACTACTGAGAAAACCCTTCGAGTTAAGGTTAGAGACGAAACCTAATGCGTAATACTAATAATGTGAAATTAAGGATAAATGTTATAATTATGGGTAACGAGATTGACCTATATTAATATGATGAAAGTAGTATATTTATATGATTGTGTGTGCATATATTATATACATGTGAAAAACGTACCCGCGCTACTTGCTATACCTGAGGTTACCGCGCTGGGACGGTCTTATCCTGTGTTGCCTCATGGGGGATATTGATTCGTACCCTAGAAGATAGGAATCCTAGGTACAGGCTATCGAATCGGTAGTCACGGTCCTAAGAGACGCGAGGGTATGTGCTGACCTCTTGGACTTGGAAACTATACTTCGCCTCAATATTGTTTGTGTTTGTATTGATACAGTTCGAGAGTGATTCCGAACTTGTATTCTCCTTAGTACGATTGATACGGGGATTGGATAGCAGAGTATGCCCGCACCATAATTTTTATGTGGGGTGCCATTAGAATATATATATTACACGAGTATTTAATATATATGAAGTTCTGAAACTTGGAACTACCTACTGTGATTTGGTAAGTAAGTCATGTTTGATAAATCAGATTGGAAATACTTGTTTTATGAGAGTATAATATGACACTGGGAAACTTTATAAATTAATGAAGCTAAAACGAGAGTTGTGCTACACTTTGAAAGTACCCTTTTCACACGTTGACATTGTTCGGTTTTTAAAACTTATGAGTAAGTTAAGATAAACTAAATTTTGGGAAGGTTAGTACGATAGGCGTGCACATTAGAAGAGAGGTGAGAATTCCCCAAGAGAGTGTCGAACTAATATGACTTGCATTGGCCTGTATCAATTTAAATACTTGCTTAACGTATTTCATAATCAAACACACTTTCGGACCCTGACCCGTTTCTTTTTCTCTCTCTCTCTCTTTTGTATATATATATATATTTTCAGGTGCCCAGCCACGGGGGCGTCTTGCTTAGGATCCTTTGAGAAGAACGAGCTGCAGCTTAGGTGGGAGTTGCAGGTCACTTGAGTAGACGGCTTCTGTTATTGACTCCACTCCTACTACTCTCATTTTTGGGCACGTGTCGCCCTTTTCATCATTTCATTTATTGTTGGGATTTTTTTTATATTTCAGTTATTCCAGTATTGTTTTATGGGATTTATTCAGGATGGTTGATGATTTTTAGTTTTATTATGTTGACATTCGATTGACGAATGTATGGTTTTATTTTAGTTCATCGTGGTGTGATTTTATATCGTAGAAATGTTGTTTTGTATATAAATCTTTTCTTTAATTAAAATCGGAAGTTTGTATGAAAAAAAATGTTTTTGACACTTAGCTTAATTATTTAGGGTGTTAAATTGGAAAAATTATTTTTATCGACAGTGATGCTGAGAATGAACCAACTGTTTACCTTGATTTAATTTAATAAAGGAGTGATCGCCCGGTATTTAATTAGGCGGGGTGTCACAGGTTTTATCAGAGCATCAGGTTCTAGTGTCCATAGGATCTGTACGGCTTATTTCGCTTTCAGCTTAACATTTTTGCTATAGAGCCCTATTTTTAGGATTTGTTGTATTCCTGTTTTTACGTTTAAGTCTTCAGTTAATTGAAATTTGATGATAACTGTAGACTGATAAATTTTGTTCACATTTCAGATGCCTCCGAGACGTGCTCCGAAAGATAGGCGTGCCCAGGCCGAGCAACCAGCAGCTCCGGCACCAGGCACAATGAATGCTAATGAAGTGGCCGCCATAGTTGCTCAGGCGGTGAATGCCGCGATAGCAATAATTCAGCAGGCTCCACCCCAGGTCCAGGCAGTGGCGCCAGTACCAGCACAGCTTCCATCTGCATGGGAGAGGGTTCGGGATGCTTTTCAGAAAGCACATCCCCCTGAGTTCTCTGGTAGCTCCGACATTATCACGGTTAGCCAATGGAAGAAAGACATCCAGCGGAATCTTCGCATGTATGAGTGCACCGAAGTACAAAAGCAGTTATTGGCTTCTTTCAAGCTGGTGGGAGCCGCATTACAGTGGTGGGAGTCCACTACTACTTTGGAAGAGAGGGACACGATCCCTATTCAGTTGTTCTGGGAGCGGTTTGACCGCAAGTATTTTCCACCCGCGGTGCAGACTGAGATGAGGTGGAAATTACTAAATCTGAAGCAGGAGAACCTTACTGTAGCTGAGTATGAGGAGGAGTTCACGAGACTTCTCACTATTGTGCCGGATGAGGCACCCACTGAGGGCAAGAAGATTTTGCTGTTCGTCGACGGGTTAGCTTGGAGGATCCGTCAGCACCTTATTGGGAACCTATCCCTGAGTACGTTCACTGATGTACTCAATGCAGCGTTACTACATTGCCAGGATCACCGATTCCATCTTCAGGGAAGCAAGAGAGCAGGAGAGTCCAGCCAGCAGGGCAAGACCGGGGGTAATAGTGCCGGTGGGGCACCAACTCATGGACAGACTCGTCAGCACGAGCAGAGTTCCCATCAGGGGGACCCTGCTAAGCGATTCCGTTCAGGTGATTCTAGGCAGGGATTCAGGGGATTCAGGCAGGGCCATCAGGGTCAGCCTAATCAGTAGGGCCAGCAGGGTCAACACCGACCGCAGGGACAGCAGCAGGGCCAGCAAGGCCAACAGCGTGCACATCAGGGCCAACAGGGCCAATGGCGTGGAGGTAACGGCCAGCAGGGCCGTGGTCAGCAGGGACAGAGGGGAGGTAATTTCAGAGGCCGGTGTTTTGTGTGCGGCAAGCACGGCCATAAGCGTCAGGATTGCCCAGAGGGCGATAGGGCCCCACAGCAGCAGGGAGCCCGTAATGAGCCGCAGAGACCACTTTTTCCACCTGCCCTTCCAGCTCCAGCCCAGGTGCCAGCCCTACCAGCCATTCCAGCAGCTCCAGTGCAGCAGGGGCAATTGCAGTATGGACGTGTCTATAACGTCCACCAGGCAGCAGCTCCACAGGCACCACCCGCGATTGAGGGTATGTTTCCTATTCACGGTACTATGGGTAAAGTTTTGTTTGATACGGGGGCAACGCATTGTTTTATAGCTACGCATTTTGCGAAGTCCTTAGGATTATTAGCCACAGCAGAGAGCACCGTGACGTGTGTCGACTCACCACTGGGGAGTGGGTCACTTATATTCTTTATATGCCGGGGAGTAGGGGTAGAGATTGGTAGCTTGGTATTGCCTGCAGACATGCTAGTCTTAGACATGCACGAGCATGATGTGATCATTGGTATGGATTGGCTCGCATCTTATAGAGCCATGATTGATTGCTTCGGTGGGAGCATAGTTTTTGCCATTCCGGGGCAAGAGATGTTTGTAGTAGCGATGCCTCGCCCAGAGGGAGGTTCGACCGCTCATTTATATTACATTGAGGAGGATACCTCTAAGGAGGTTGTGATTACTTTGGATTCGATCCCAGTTGTTAGGGAGTATTCCGATGTGTTTCAGGATATACCAGGCCTACCGCCCAGTCGTGAGATAGACTTCGTTATAGATTTATTATCGGATACGAGACCTATAGCACGTGCACCGTACCGTATGGCTCCGGCAGAGATGCGAGAGCTACGAGATCAGATTGAGCAGCTATTAGGTCAGGGCTTCATTCGTAGGAGTACCTCACCTTGGGGCGCTCCAGTCTTATTTGTAAAGAAGAGAGATGGTTCACTGAGATTGTGCGTGGACTACCGGGAGTTGAATAAGGCCACGATACGGAATAAATATCCGTTGCCTCGAATCGATGATCTGTTCGACCAGCTAAGGGGAGCAACCTTCTTTTCGAAGATAGATCTGAGGTCGGGGTACCATCAGCTACGTATTAGGGAGCAGGATGTTTCGAAGACTGCTTTCTTGACGAGATATGGGTCTTATGAGTTCCGGGTGATGCCGTTCGGACTCACAAATGCCCCAGCCGTTTTCATGGACTTGATGAACCGAGTATTCAGAGAGTTCTTGGATCAGTTCGTCATCGTCTTCATAGATGATATTTTGATATATTCACACTCCGAGGAGGAGCATGCCGAACACTTGAGGCAGGTTCTTCAGACTCTACGAGAAAATCAGTTGTATGCTAAGTACGAGAAGTGTGGATTCTGGTTGCGAGAGGTACAATTCTTGGGCCATGTTGTTTCTGAGAAAGGGATAGCATTTGACCCGAGCAAAGTGTCAGCGGTGAGGGAGTGGGGGCAGCCCACGACACCGACGGAAGTGCGTAGTTTCTTGGGGTTAGCCGGATACTACAGGAGGTTCATTCGGGGATTCTCCAAAATAGAGGGTCCATTGACGAATTTGACTCGCAAGGGGGTACCATATGTCTGGGATGACGCTTGTCAGTTGGCTTTCGACGAGCTGAAGGACAAGCTTACTTCGTTACCAGTCCTTGCTTTATCGAAGCCGGGTGTAGAGTACCTGGTTTACACAGATGCGTCCTTACGAGGACTTGGGGGAGTACTTCAGCAGGAGGAGAAGGCTATAGCTTTTGCTTCCCGCAAGCTTAAGTCGCATGAGAAGAATTACCCCACCCACGACCTGGAGTTAGCTGTGGTCATCTTTGCATTGAGAATTTGGAGGCACTATTTGTTGGACGAGAAATTCCGTTTGTTCACAGACCATAAGTCACTGCAGTACCTGTTCACTCAGCGAGATCTGAATATGCGTCAGCGCAGATGGTTAGAGTTTGTGAAAGATTACCAGTTCGATATACAGTATCATCCGGGGATAGCCAACGTAGTTGCTGATGCGTTGAGCCGTAGACCGGTTGACGATGTAGCGGACATCTGGAAAGCAAAGTGGAAGGAGTTGGGTCACCAGGACGCAGTAGCACGTTCTTTCATATCCGTGATGTCAGTCACACCCGAGATTATTACGAGGGTGATACAGGCACAGACCACAGACCCATTTTGTCAGGAGCAGATTGTACGACTTCTAGCCGAGGGTGCTGAGTCCTATTCTGTTAGTTCGGATGGAGGGTTGCGGTTTAATGGGAGATTAGTGGTCCCAGAAGGAGCGGAACTACGTCATGAAGTGATGACTCATTCTCATGGGTTCCGATTTGCAGTACATCCGGGAGGCGATAAGATGTACCAGGACATGAGACGACAGTACTGGTGGAGTGGGATGAAGAAGGACATCGTTGAATTTGTGTCCAAGTGTTCTACTTGCCAGCTAGTGAAGGTGGGCCACCAGAAACCGTCAGGATTACTTTAGCCATTGGAAGTACCCGCGTGGAAGTGGGAAAGTATTTCCATGGATTTCATTACCGGGTTGCCTACATCACAGCGGGGCCACGATTCTATCTGGGTGATTGTAGACCGTTTGACAAAGGTGGCTCATTTTCTGCCAGTGAGGACAGATTATACCACGGGTCAGTATGCCCAGTTGTTCATCGCTGAGATTGTCAGATTACATGGGGTGCCCCTGAATATTGTGTCAGATAGAGACAAGATTTTTGTGTCACGTTTCTGGGAAAGCTTTCAGGAGGCTATGGGCACCGAGTTGAGACTGAGTTCAGCCTACCACCCACAGACAGATGGACAGACAGAGCGTACTAATCAGATGTTGGAAGATATGCTACGCATGTGTGTTCTCGATTTCGGAGGAGGTTGGGAGCCACACCTCCCACTGGTAGAGTTTGCTTATAATAACTCTTATCAGTTTACGATTGGCATGGCTCCATTTGAGGCTTTGTACGGCAGGCCTTGTCGTTCTCCAACTTGTTGGCTCGAGGTGGGGGACAACAAGTTATTAGGGCCAGAAGTGATTCAGGAGACCTCCGCGAGGATTGAGATAATCAGGAGTCGTATTCGGGTAACCCAAGACAGGCAGAAGAGCTACGCCGATGCGAAACGGTTCTTCCGTGAGTTTAATGTGGGAGATCAAGTGTTGTTGCGTATATCTCCTATGAAAGGAGTGATGAGGTTCGGGAAGAAGGGGAAGTTGGCTCCGAGGTACGTAGGACCATTTCCCATCATCGAGAGAATGGGCCAGTAGCATACAGGTTGGGATTGCCAGAACATTTACATCGCATCCACGATGTATTCCACATCTCATCGCTGAGACGATATCTTCGGGATGATATGGCCCATACTCACATCGCGATAGACGAGATCGATTTACAGCCTGATAGCTCTTACGAGGAGAGACCGGTGGCTATCCTAGATTATAGTGAGAGGAGATTGAGGTCGAAAGTAGTTCCACTTGTACGAGTCCAGTGGGAGCATCATAATGTGGAGGAATCCACTTGGGAGCGTGAGGCAGATATGCGTGAGAGATATCCAGAGTTGTTTGTACCAGGTATGCCTTATTTTCCGAATTTCGGGACGAAATTCCGTTATTAGAGGGGAAGTATGTAATACCCCGTATTTTTATGCTATATATAATTTGGGGATTTATTAAATTTAATGTGATGATTTATTTAATAAAAATCCGGAAATTAATTATGTTATAATTATTAACGTGACTAGAGTTAGTAATTATAAGAAACTTGTTGAATATTACTAATGAGCATAGTAATATATTATATTGGTTATATTGAATGTCATAGGTGTATTAAATGACTATTTCGGAAAATTAGTCGGGACGTGCCCGTGTCACGTCGGGACTAATTATGTTAATTACAAAGTAAATATTTTATAAGTTGTCCGTATGGTCGTTTTGAGTGCGCCATCGCGTCCGGAAGGGTCGAGATAGTCAGAAAAGTGTACTCGGGGGGTTAGTTCGGGCCTCGGGGTGTTTTTAGGCCTAATTAGTAACCCGAGAGGACATTTTGGTCATTTTACAAAATAGGGTAATTAAACCCACGAATTTCAGCCATCCTTAGCAGCCATTTAAGTCAGCCTTTTCGGGTTAGAACATTCAGAACCCTAGAACGGCCATTGGAGAAGAGAGGAGAGAGCTCTCAAGGTGATTCAAGGCCCAAAACACCACCGATTTCACCGCCGTCACCACCAACGCGTAGATCGCGAGGAGGAGAACACAACCACACCAATATCAGCAGGAAGGCAGACCTCTGAAATCCCAGGCAAGTGTTTAACTTGTGTATTTTTGTTGGTGCAATATTCATATTAGTTAGGAATGATTAGGAGTATAATCTATGGAAGAAAACCCCACTTTTTGATAGGAATTTGCATGTAGAAAAGATTAAAACCATATTCTGGAAGTCTTATATGATGTAGATGATTAACCCACGAATTTTGATGATTATGTAGAAGGAAATTCTGGAGAAAAACTGATTAGAATAGAAGTTAAGAAAACTTAGGGTTCTTGATGATTAGATGAGATTTTAGGTTGTTTAATCATGTTTAATGATGGTTATACGCATGCTTAACGTTAGAAACATCTGGTAATATGCTATTATGTTTGTGGTATAAGTTTTGGGACGATTAGGGTTGGAAAATATGAATTTGAATGAAGAATTTTGGTGAAACCCGCAACTGCAATTCTGCAGAATTTTCGCAGACCTGCTTGATCGATCGATCGACCCTAGAGCGTCGATCGATCGACCCTTCCTGGCAGCCTCTTATTTCCCCATGTTTAATTAGTTGAATTAATTTATCATGGAATAATCCTTGGGCATATTAAATAAAATGTTTTGGGATATAGGAGAGACCAGTAGGACATATGATTAAGTGTTGAGAACTTTATTATGAAATGATTATTGTGTTTTAGGGATAATTAATTAAGGAATGATGAACTACGTATTTCAAGTGAGGGATTATGACGAATACCTACGATAGTGAATAGATGTCTACCTACTGAATTTGTTACTTGGATGGATAGAACCCATGAGTGTCCCATAACTAATGAGAAAACCCTTCGAGTTAAGGTTAGAGACGAAACCTAATGCGTAATACTAATAATGTGAAATTAAGGATAAATGTTGTAATTATGGGTAACGAGAGTGACCTATATTAATATGATGAAAGTAGTATATTTATATGATTGTGTGTGCATATATTATATACATGTGAAAAACGTACCCGCGCTACTTGCTATCCCTGAGGTTACCGCGCTGGGACGGTCTTATCCTGTGTTGCCTTACGGGGGATATTGATTCGTACCCTAGAAGATAGGAATCCTAGGTACAGGCTATCGAATCGGTAGTCACGGTCCTAAGAGACGCGAGGGTATGTGCTGACCTCTTGGACTTGGAAACTATGCTTCGCCTCAATATTGTTTGTGTTTGTATTGATACAGTTCGAGAGTGATTCCGAACTTGTATTTCCCTTAGTACGATTGATACGGGGATTGAATAGCAGAGTATGCCCGCACCATAATTTTTATGTGGGGTGCCATTAGAATATATATATTACACGAGTATTTAATATATATGAAGTTCTTAAACTTGGAACTACCTACTGTGATTTGGTAAGTAAGTCATGTTTGATGAATCAGATTGGAAATACTTGTTTTATGAGAGTATAATATGACACTGGGAAACTTTATAAATTAATGAAGCTAAAACGAGAGTTGTGCTACACTTTGAAAGTACCCTTTTCACACGTTGACATTGTTCGGTTTTTAAAACTTATGAGTAAGTTAAGATAAACTAAATTTTGGGAAGGTTAGTACGATAGGCGTACACATTAGAAGAGAGGTGAGAATTCCCCAAGAGAGTGTCGAACTAATATGACTTGCATTGGCCTGTATCAATTTAAATACTTGCTTAACGTATTTCATAATCAAACACACTTTCGGGCCCTGACCCGTTTATTTTTCTCTCTCTCTCTCTTTTGTATATATATATATATTTTCAGGTGCCCAGCCACGGGGGCGTCTTGCTTAGGATCCTTTGAGAAGAACGAGCTGCAGCTTAGGTGGGAGTTGCAGGTCACTTGAGTAGACGGCTTCTGTTATTGACTCCACTCCTACTACTCTCATTTTTGGGCACGTGTCGCCCTTTTCATCATTTCATTTATTGTTGGGATTTTTTTTATATTTCAGTTATTCCAGTATTGTTTTATGGGATTTATTCAGGATGGTTGATGATTTTTAGTTTTATTATGTTGACATTCGATTGACGAATGTATGGTTTTATTTTAGTTCATCGTGGTGTGATTCTATATCGTAGAAATGTTGTTTTGTATATAAATCTTTTCTTTAATTAAAATCGGAAGTTTGTATGAAAAAAAATGTTTTTGACACTTAGCTTAATTATTTAGGGTGTTAAATTGGAAAAATTATTTTTATCGACAGTGATGCTGAGAATGAACCAACTGTTTACCTTGATTTAATTTAATAAAGGAGTGATCGCCCGGTATTTAATTAGGCGGGGTGTCACACTGATGTGATCTTACTATCATCAGTACCCCCTTCCCAATCGGCATCAGTGTATCCTATTGTAGTGCTAAGAGTATCATTGGTGTATCAAAGTCCTAAATTTAGAGTGCCTTTAATGTATTTTATAATTGTTTTAACACAAACTAAATGGGTATCTTTAGGGTTATTTTGATAACGGGCACACACGTAAATAGCGTACATAATATCAGGACGTGAGGCATTAAGGTATAGTAAGGTTCCTATCATACTACGATATAAAGTTGGATCTGCGAATTTTCTGCGAATTTTTCAGTTTCATCCTTAGACAGTTTCGCCGTAGTACTCATGGGATTTTTGGCATCTTTTGCACTTTCAAGGATGAATTTTTTAACGATCTCTAAAGTGTATTTTGATTGTGAAACAAATAATCCTTATGAATTTTGTTTGACTTGAAGACCCAAGAAAAATTGTAACTCCCCCATAACAGACATTTGAAATTCGTAATGCATAATTTCAGAAAAAGATTTAACTTCTGAGGGGGAAGATGATCCAAAGATGATATCGTCAACATAAACTTGAGCTATAATGATATGTTTGTCAAAATGTTTAACAAAAAGGGTTTGATCATTTCCACCTCTCTTAAAACCATTGTCTAAGAGAAAGTTGGAAAGTCGCTCATACCATGCTCTTGGCACTTGTTTTAGGCCATACAAAGCCTTTTTAAGACGAAAGAGATGATTTGTATATTTAGGGTCAATGAACCCTTTTGGTTGTTCTACATAGTTCTCCTCAGTCAATATTCCATTAAAGAAGGAAGATTTGACATCCATTTGGTAAAGCGTAAAATGTAAGTAGCAAGCTATGGCAAAGAGAAGACGAATAGATTTTAATCGAGTAACAGGAGCAAAAGTCTCGGTAAAATCTATTCCTTCAATTTGAGAGTATCCTTGAGCAACTAATCTGACTTTGTTTCTAATGACTAGCCCATTTTCATCATATTTATTTTTAAATATCCAATGTGTGCCAATAACCTTTTTGTGATCAGGCCTAGGTACAGGATACCGAACATCATGAATGACAAACTGAAGAAGTTCTTCCTGCATTGCAGAAATCCAATGAGGATCATTTAATGCATCATTTACATTCTTTGGTTCCACAAGGGAAAAAAACGCATAATGAGCATAGTTTCTTAATTGAGATCTTGTACGTACAGGCTCACTAGGGTTACTAACAACGTTATTTATGGGATGTTCTTTAGAAACCCAATTAGGTACTTCAGGTGTCTCAATTAGTAAATAATCATCTATTTCTGGGGGGTCATTTTCTAAAACATTTTCAGACTCTTCCACAATAGTTGGTTCTCTAGTATTACTCTCTACAGTAGTGTCACTTACGATAACGTTTATGGATTCCATTAAGGTCTTAGTGCGGAGATTAAAGACACGGTATGCTCTATTATTAGGAGAATATCCTAGAAAGATGGCTTTATCTCCACGAGTCTCAAAATTGGATAAGTATTCTCTGTCTTTTCAGACATAACACGTACTACCAAAGGTTCTAAGGTACTTAAGATTGTTCTTCTTCCCATACCAAAGTTCGTAGGGAGTTTATTTAGAATTCTTTCTAAGATAGACCCTATTGATAATGTGACACGCAGTACGAATAGATTCTACCCAAAAATACTTAGGTAAAGTTTTGGCATGAATCATAACACGTGCCATCTCTTGAAGGGTAAGATTCTTTCTCTCATAAATACCATTCTGTTGAGGAGTCTTAAGAGCACTAAATTCATATTTGTACCCATTATAGTCACAATACTCTACGACACCAGTATCTATGAATTCTCCACCTCTATCACTAAGAATCCTATTTACTTGAGTTTCTTTCTCATTTTCAATTCGAAGTAAAATCTTCAAAAAGGTTTGGAAAGTGTCAGACTTTTGTTTTAAGAAAGCTACCCAGGTAGATCTGGTGAAGTCATCAACCATAACAAGAATGTAATTGTGTCCACAGAGACTAACAGTTCGAGAAGGACCCATTAGCTCCATATGGATGAACTCTAAGGGTTTAGAGGTAAGGATATCTTTGACTTTCTTATGAGGGGCTTTAACAATTTTTCCTTCCTGACATGATCCACAAACAATATTAGAAATAGGTTTGATCTTAGGAATACCTCTAATTATTTCTTGAGAAGATAGACTAGTAAGGTTTTCATAATTTATGTGACCCATACGATTATGCCATATCTCATTGTCATCCATTCTCACAATGTTATAGACCTCAGCACTGTTTTGAACAGTATAACAATTTTTCGGAGTCTAGAGTCCTGTAATAATGCACTCACCTTTTTCATTTAAAATTTTGCAATTATTCTTTAAAAAAGGTGACAGTATGATTTGAGTCACAAAATTGCGAGATACTAAGTAGGTTAGCCTTAAGACCTTTAACTAGAAGAACATTTTCAAGTAAAGGTAGTCCTTCTTCTTGGAATGTTCCTTTACCAATGATTTGAGATGATACACCATCACCAAACATAACTTTTCCTCCAGCAACGCTGGTTTTGTTTAAAAGTTTGGTATCATCCCCAGTCATGTGTTTTGAACATCCAGAATCTAAATACCAACCAGAGGAAGTGTGTTCAACTTTTAAAGCAGTAATTACAATATTACACTTCATCTGGGGTAATAGTCATCTTTTGTAACCCAAACAACTCTTGTTTTCATTTTGCGCTTATTTTCTCTCATTTGATAAAATTTGTGAGCAGTAGATTTCTGTTGAAAAATGTTTTGCGCGTGAGGTTGAATTTTATGAAAAGTATGAGAATTTAATTTAGAAAAGTGTTTAGGAACTCTTCTTAGAAATGATCTTTTAGATTTAGTCTTTCTCTTTCTATAGTTAGAATTTTTATCTGGTTGTCTAGGGAGAACATAATTGTTACGGCTTCTCCTAGAATAGTTAAAGTTTTGTTACACAGGAGTATTATAGACAGGGTTGAATAATCGTCTAGAGTAGCATCCTTCAAAGGAATGACCATAAGTCACAGTAAGAGCAAAACAAATTTCTCGTTAGGAAAGTCTCTAAACATTAGCTTCATGACTTTTTGGAGTTGAACCTTATTCCTAGGGAGTACAGTTTGAAAGGCAGAATCACTCTTCCTAATAGGGGGCAGACATATTTAGCCTTAGGTGGACTTTCACACTTAGAGAAACTTGATTCCCCAATATCAAACTTTGATTATTTTTCATCAAACTCGTTTTTCAGAGAATGAAAATCTGGACAAGTTTCTATAGGTCTTTTGCCTCCTGACGCAAACTTTATTGGTTCAAGGTTTTTAGTTTGTGTCTTCAAATTTGGGCAAAACCCTATTCCAGTTTGATCATCAGAATTGGTCTTTGAATCAGCAACAAAACAATCAAAACAGTTTGAATTATTTTCAAATTTTGCAATTTTTTTGAAAACTATTGTTGTCTTCTCTTTGGATTGTTCCAATTCTAATAATGTCCCTTTATATTTTTTTCTCCAATTTTTCATTTTCTTCAATCAAATTCTTTAATTTTTGATCAAAACTTTTAACTTTATTTACATGAGTTAGACATTGGGTAGTATACTCTTTAGCGTTAAGTTTAACCATCAGACTTAAGTCTTCTAATTTCTTAGTGAGATCTTTCACTATCTTCTCTAGTCTAGTGCTTTTCTTGAGGGTTTTAGCATAAAGTGTGTGAATGTCAGGGAGGTCTTTAGTGTTTGAGTCACTAAGTTTAGTGTGTGAAATGACCCCTAAGGATTCAATTCTTGAACTCACGCACCCATTGACATCGCCATTACCTCATTCCCTTTGACTCACACACCCCGTGGTAGAACTCGTAATATTCACATAAATTAAAGCATCTAAACTAGTAGCAGCATGATTTATAACAACAGAAGTAGAGCTATTATAATCATTCCCATACATAGGCATATCATCATTGTAGATTATATTAGCAAAGAAAGACATGCAAGGATCAAAACCATCAGAAGATTCAGGTTCCTCGTTTTTAGAATCACTTGAATCATCCCATGTTTTGCAAATGTTGGCCCTAGTATGTTTACTAGCAGTGTTCAGTTTCACTCTACAGTCTTGTGCTATGTGTCTTAGTTTTCCACATCTAAAACATTCAATGTTTTTTAAGTCTTTATTGGGTCTCATATCCTTGTGATGTTTGTCTTGACCTTTCTCATGAGGTTTGTAGTTAGACTGAGTTGGATAATTTGGCTTGCCTTGTCTGTTTGCCAATTTATTTCTAAATTTGACAATTTTCTTAAATTATTTTGACATCAAGGCAATTTGATTATCCAAACTATCTATATCACATTCCTCATTAGAATCATCAGTGGGAATAGTGATCTGAGGTTTCATCAACTTAGAGGAAAAACTCAAGTTAGAACTAGTCTGTTTCCTATGGGACTGGGTCATTTGTTTCTTAAATTCTAATTCCATTTCCACAGTTCGTAGTTTACTACTGAGTAATTCAGGAGTGAGATTTTGATCACACATTTCCTCAATAGCATATCTTTTGTTATCAAATTTATGTGTTAATGATCTCAGAATTTTAGATACAATTTCATGTCTGTCATATGTTATCCCATTAGCATTCAGTTTAGTCATAATGTCAGTCAATTTCATGTAAAAATCATCAAAGGATTCAGAATCTGACATAATTAGGTAGTTATACTGTTAGACAAGCATTTGAGTTTTAGCAGCCTTATCTTTAGTGTCACCTTTATGTACAGTAATAAGTGTATCCCAAGCTTCCTTAGAAGTGGCACAGGATGAGATCCTTTTGAACTCATGTTCATTTATGGACATAAAGATGGCATTCTTGCCTTTGTTATTATTTTGAGAAGTTTGCTTCTCTTCTTGAGTGAATTCACTAAATGCTTTCTTAATCCTCTCATTACTTCCTTCGATGGCTGGTTTAGTAGGATAAGTGTATCCATTTTCAAAAATATCCCAGACATCATCGCCCAAGGTTCCTTGTATGAAAGCAACCATTCTTACCTTCCAGTAAGCGAAGTTGTTTCCATCAAAGAGAGGGGGTCCGGTCAAGTTGCCAAATATTTCATTTTTCTGTTCCATTGTTTTGATTTCAAGAAAATAATTTCAAAAACATAAGATCTTTTAAAAAGAATTCCAAAGATCTGATACCAATTGAAAAACTGTTACTAAAGCAGTTTAATATAAGATTAAACTATTTAAGTAACTGCGAATTGTTTTTTGAGGAAACTCTTTTCTTTAAACCAAATCAGTTTTAATCACAAGATGTGTTTAATAAAATATGCACGAGATTTGTTCCAGATTTGTAACAAGTTTTTAAAAACAAAACAGAAACAGTTTAAATCAGCAGACCAATAAGAATGAGATGAGGAGATGTATAAAGATTAATGACAAGAGATTTTTAACGTGGTAAAACATCACACAGCTGAGGAAACATCCACGGTGACTTTTAAGTCACAAACCGAAAATCCACTAAAACAAAATATATCAGTTCAAACTATATAACACACATGCACACAAATCAGTCCTATACAAGTTTAGGAATCTACCCACTAGTGTCCTTCTAACTTTTCTGCAATTCTCATTGCTAATGTGGTTCTCCCAGTTTGCTAACTTCCACTTTGTTCCAGTCTTTAATTCGAGTCTTGTTTCAAGATCTTATTACCAACACTTTCAGTGTTGTAGTGTGTAAATGTTTATGATGGTGCTCTAACACATGCATGCACACACTCACGCTTATTTTTACAAACAGTCCTAGCAAATTACAAATTAGATCTATATGCTGTGATTTTCAGATTCTCTCTTCTTAGGAAACTTAAACCTTATTTGATCTTAAAAATAAATCCAGAATCCATGATTATCTTGCTCAGAAGACGTTTCAAGATCTTAATCAATTTCAAGGTTTTAAAAATGTTTTTAAAATTAAAAACCGCCAAGTGTGATTCCAACTAGATCAAAGGTCTTGTTTCAAAAGAACTAGAAACAGAAAATGATTTTGTTGATTTTGAAGATGAAAACATATACAAAAAATAACCAACAAAAGATTTCTCAAGATGAGAAATAAAGAATGCAGATCTAGGTGTATTGTAACATAAAATGACCAAATCTATGATTTCTATGAAATAGAAATACAGATCTAACCTAATGCTTAAGTTGGACACAAGATCTTAAAACGAAGAGGTTTCAGCACGAAACAACTTTCAAACCAACACTCAAAAACTCTCAAACACTCAGGGTTGGTGTTTGGAATAAACTGTTTTTTGGGAAAATGGTTAGGTTTTGAAGAGGTGTTTGGACGAGTAGGGTTTCTTTTCACTCTCTCTAGTTTCTCTCTCTTCTCACTCGAAATGACGAAGTGGCAAAAACTACTCAAAGGCTGAGGGTTGGCCTCTTTTTATACAGGGCTGAGAAGGATCGAGAAGGAGGTTCGAAATCAATGGCTGAGATTAAGTCTTACCATATTGACTTCCATCCAATGGTTTAAGATAAGCGGTTGGTTAAACACTTTCTAATTGGCTAAGAGAGGTTCACAGGGATTGGGACAAGGACCCATGCAGGGCATTGATAAATTCAATCCAAGGGCTATTAATGAACACTGGTTTTGTCTCTTAAAAGAAACACAAGTCCAACCAATAGGAGGGCGACAAGTGTAGGCTTAATATTGAACCACAAACGCGCATCTAAAATAATTACACAGACACCCTGAAAGTCTTTAGCGCTTTAGGTTTCTACCGAAATGAACTTTCCAGGGATAAAACCAATAACTAGAAATTAGAGAATGACCCCAAAACCTTTTAATTCCAATTTTAATTATGAAAAAATTGTTTTAAAAATCAATAAAAATTCCCAAAAAAATTATTAAAAATTGTTTTAAGGGAAATTAACACACACAACATACACATAAACAATTTATGCAACATATGAACAATGTATGCAGTCTTAATGTGCGTGAGCGTTTATGAATATACCTTTGATCATTCAAGTAAGAGGAATGAATTGAATTGAAGGTCTGAGGCTTTTTGGTATCTAGGGGAGAGACTCAATTTTGTCACAATTTCCAAACTAGATGAGCACTTATAAAATGTAGACTCAAGTGAGTCAAGAGTATAAGGTTCTTTAAATTTGTCTCCCGGGCTATGAATAAGTGCTTACCATTCTTCAAAGTGCTTAAAAAATGTTTGAGTGGAATAAAGCGTGCGAAAAAGCTTTTCTAGACTTGAAAAAATACTTGAGGTCACCACACTACTTTCCCGGACATTGATGGGAGAAAATTGTACCTATATTTAGCTTTATCAGAACCTACTATCAGATCGGCACTAGTTCAGCTGGAAAATGGAGTTCAGAAACCAGTATATTACACTAGCAAAGCTTTCATGGGAGAAGATATAGGGTATCCCCGCTTGGAAAAATTTTCCCTTTCTCTTATAAAAGCTTCTAGGAGAATAAAGCCCTACTTACAAGCACATACCATAGTGGTTTATACCGACTTACCTCTGCGCCAAGCACTTCACAAACTAAATAAATGAAGGAGATTGATGGCATGAGCAGTAGAGCTAGGAGAATATGAGATCCTTTATGAGTCTAGAACTGCGATGAAGGGGAAAGCTATAACATATTTTATTATCGAAAACACGTATCAATAGGCAGTCAATAACCTTAGTTTTCATACCAAGAAGACTTCCCTAGAAGAGAGCTCATCTCCAAAGAAAATGTAATTAATAGTCGACTAACTTGAGACATCAACTGCAGAAGAGATAGCCCAACTATATAGGGAAGACAATAAGAAGCTATTTAAACAATGAGTGTTTAAACATCTTAGTTTGGAAACATTATGTAAATGTCTCCTCGGGCACTACAGGTAATAGAGTCGGGCTTATCATCAATACCCCAAATGATATAAATATGGAGTATGCCCTTTGTTTTTAATTTTAGGCCTGTAATAACGAAGCAGAATATAAAGCATTAATCACCAACTTGGAGTCAGCCTTATCTCTGGGAGCCGAGCAGGTCATAGCGTATAGTGATTCCCAGTTAATTGTCAACCAGATGCTTCAAATATATAGGGTTAAAGGAGATCACATGGTCTGGTATTTTTCTAAAGCTATAGAAGTCATCTGCAATCTAGAAACAATTAAAATAATCATGATATCAAGGATAGAGAATGCCTGAGCAGATGCACTTGCCCAGCTGGCCTAAGTGATCCGGACAGAAATAAAAAAACCATCCCGGTAGAAATCCTTTCAGATGGAAGTATAGATACGGAAGCTTTCAGTTTCATATTGGTGGACTTAGTACCTTCGTGGATGGATACTATAAAAATCTATATTGATAAGGATATATTTCCTGTCAACCCAAAAGAAGCCAGAAAGTTAAGATACGAGGCATTTAGTTATGTACTAGACCGAGGAGTTATATTCAAAAAATGATACACTGTTTCTATACTTCGGTGTGTACACCCCGTCGAAATGTTAGATTTAATCACGGAGGTACATGAAGGTTAGTGTGGAGCTCATTCATCCAACCGATCATTTGTAAGAAGGATAGCTATGGAAGAGTATTACTAGGCGATCGTAAAAGCTGACTATAACTTATTTGTCAAGAAATGTGACAAATGTCAAAGGTTTTTTGCAATCCATAGAAGACTAGGGGTTATGTTAACACCAATAACTTCTCCATGGCCATTTTCCATATGGGGAATTGACTTGGTTGGCCCACTGTCGAAGACAAAAAGGAGATTGAAATACTTGGTGGTTACAGTAGACTACTTCACAAAATGGGCAGACACTGATCCATTAGTTGAAATACCTAATGAAAGGGTATCTAAATTCATTTGGAATCACATCATCTACAGATATGGTATGCCATATGCCTTCATCATTGATCATGGCACACAGTTTGATAATCAAGAGTTTGAGGAGTATTACATTCAGTCCAAGATAAAAAAAAACTTCACTCTGCTCCAGGTTATCCCCGGTGTAATGGCCAAACTGAGGTAACCAAAAAAATGCTACTTGATGAAATGAAAAAGAGACTTGATGATGCGAAAGTAAACTGGATCAATGAGCTGTGTAGAGTTCTTTAGGCTTATTGAATAATGCCAATAATAACTACTAGAGAAAGCCTTATATTCTTGCTTTTGGGACTGAAGAAACGGTGCCAACGAGGTAGGTCTGCCCACTCATAGAGTGTTAAACTTTAATTCCCCAAAGAGTGATCTCGTGAGAAGATTGGATATGGACCTCATTGAGGAAGTCAGGGAGGATGCTGCACTTCGACTGGCTGCTTACCAGTAGAGAATAACCTGATTCTACAATAGAAGGGTGAAGTCGACCAATTTGAAGGAAGGAGATTATATTCTTAAAAAGTACTCTATAAAGGGAATAAGTTGGAAGCAAACTAGCATGGTCCTTATCGTATCTCGGCATTTGTCCGACCAAGAACTTATCGCTTAGAGACACTTGAAGGGTAAGAATTCAAGAATCCATGGAATGGCGATCATCTTCGAAAATACTATCAGTAGACCTATGTGGAATTTGATGTATTCATTTCAGTTATTTAAATGAAATTGAGGTTTCCTATCAATTACGCTTCCTTTTTAGCATTTTTTCCTAGGATATGGGTGATGACAATATTAACAATTGTATCATTAAAAACTTTAAAATTAATGTATGAATTTGTCTTTGACAAGTCACGAACAAGAAGTTCCTAAAAATTCATGTATGACTTAAAGTAAAAAATAAGAAGTTTGTATGACTTCGTCTTGGACAAGTCACGAACAAGAAGTTCCTAAAACTTCATGTATGACCTAAAGTAAAAAAGAAGAAGTTTTATTAGACCAAATTAAATTTAGGAAAATCCTAAAGCATTCCTAAAATATTTGGTCGCCAATGATATTTAATGCAAACACTTAGCTTCACAAACCATCCATTTGAATAATGCTAAATGCATTAATAGAACCTAAGGCCCAACAATTTTCAAGCAGGTTAGTCAGCCACTTAGCCGCCAAATAATCAAAAATCTTAATTGTTAAAGTTCAAATATATAAAAGACAAACGTGTTCAAGCATAAATTATTTTATTCAAGTAACTTCTACAGGATCACTATCAAAGTAAAGATTATAAGGAAAAAACTAAAAATCATTCCACTTGACATTTTCCATCATCCTTATTCATCCCAACAGGAGGAACATCAAGAGTTAAGGGAAGAAAGATAGAAGTTAATTCTCTCGGCCTATCTTGACCACTTAAGCTGGGTGTATTCAACAAATGCTGGGGGTGAACATAAGTATCCTCATCTTGTAAAGCAAAAATGCTTACAAACTTGCTAACTAGACTTTTAGGAATTTCATCAGTAGGGATCCAACTGACATCAACATTGAAAGGAAGATTTGTGTAATCCATCACACCTGGGTCATGCTAATACCAAAGTTCATTAGATTTGCGAATCTTCATAACTGTCAAGGTATTCAACTAGTCCTACTTATGACCCTTATTCCGGGCTTGTTCCAATTCATCTTTAAGGTGATCTAGAGCCATATCATATCCATCCATCCAAACTGCCCTAGGTTGCTTATTGAAATGAAAGGTTAGTCGTTCAACCTTTTCAGTCAGTTTCTTAATGGTTGCATCTTTACCAGTGTTCTAAAAGGCAAGCCTAGACTTGAGGCTTGGAATATACGCCCCGTCTTAAGTCTTTTACACCTTATTCATGGCAAAAGCCTTAAGGCGCACTTTTTTTTAAAACAAAAAATTCTTTAGTGGAACAGTATCGTCTTTTAAAGACTATTTTTACAAGTCGGACTAATATCTCGTCCAAAACAATCAAATAGTATTTTAATTTGCAAATATTCAGACATATTTTTAAGGTATATACAATTTTAGTATTTTTAATAGCTATATTAAGGTTAAAAATATTTATATATATTAAAAAAGGCCTAAAGGCCTTTTCATGCCCTTTGACACCTAAGGCCCGCTTAGGCTTCTAAAGTTTAATGCTTGGCCTCCACGCCCCGATTTTTTAAAACCTTGATCTTTACCTTAAAGTAAGGCTACTTGGTCGGCTAAGGTCTTTTTGGTCCTCTCTTCATCCACTGTTGACCGAGAAACAACTACTTATTTAAACAGTTGACCAGACTTTGTTTTCTTCAGTCTCTCCAATTCTTCCAGCAGCCTGGCATTCTTCAAACTTTTTAGTTCATTTTTAAGGGCATTATATTCCTTCTCCAGCATATTGGTCACCTCCCAAGCACTTTTTACTCCCCGATTTAGTAAAAAATCTTTCTTCCTATGGGATGAGTCTTGGATTTTTTTTATCAAAACCATAACCAGTGCTCACTACAGTGTATTTAGCTTAATAATCAAGGTGAAGCAGACCAAAAAGAGGTTGTGATCATCCTGCAACTACTCAATCATCTCATAGTAGGCTGCATTGTTGGCCACAGCTCGATCAAAGAGACTATATAGGTGAAGATAGGCCTCTTTGGCCTGGTTTGATGCATCAACGTTGAGCAACACCTCTAACGCAGCCTCAGTCAAACTTATATGCTAAACTCCAAAAAGTCTATGGATACATTTTAATAAATCAGTACTAGTAGATATTATGGCAATCTTCCTATAGTTAAACTGAAAGATGAGAGTATAAGAACAACAATCTAATTAGAATGGTGAACAAATGTAGTTAAAGATAACACCAGTAAATTAACCAAACAAAAATTTCATTTATAATCATAAAGAGGTGATATAAATAATTGGTTCCTTACATCCCAAAACAAAAACAATAAAAATAAAAATAAATACAAAAGGAAATAATCATCCATCAACTTGAAGAGAATTTCATTTTCTCTTTGTCCTTTGTTGTTGCTTCTGAAGGAATTACTTCAGTTTCAACAATGGGACTAGTGAGGACTCCCATGTCCCTTCTTCATCATCCAAATCCTCTTCTATATTGGGAGGAGTGTCAGGGTTGTGCCTCAGGAACAAGTCTAAGTCGATAGTGGTGTCGACCTCCTTCAAGGCATGAATTCATCCATCCTTAAAGGATACCTTCTTCATATACTTAATTTGAACAATAGCAGCAACGAAGGACTTGTACCATCCCCTATTTAAGGCATACTCTTTGTCCTTCTTATTTTTATCCTTTAGCTCCAAAAAATTCTTCTTCTCAGCAGCAACTTTCATAGCCGAGTTAGCAACCATTTACACAACTGTCTTTATCTTCTGCCTAATTTCCTTCACCTTCTCTTCGTCCTAATATAGTTTCTCTTGCCACCTTTAATGTTCCCTCTCCTGGACCTCCATAGTGGCAACAAGGGATGCTTTTAAGCCTTTGAAGGCTTCCTCTACATAATCTGAGGACGACCTCAGTTGGTCATCCCTTATTAACAACTGGTCATAATCGACCAAAAATTGCAAAACGATACAGCAATAAGGTTAGTATTAGATATAAGTAAAAAATTTGGAAAGTAATGAATGACAGTATATGGTTAACAAAGTAATATTTTGATTAGCCCTTTCCAGTAATTGGGCCTTAAACAGAGGAGTTGATACCGACCTATTCGTAGGCAGAACTCCTAAGTGAATCAACCCCCTGACCAAACCAGGGTTCACTACTACAGAATTAGATTCAGTAGCAGCGTGGTTGGCTTGAGTTTTCTATACCAACACTTACTGAAGAGCAAGACCTATCTTCAGTCTCTTGAATTGAGGTTTAGTAGTCCCTAATTCTTTAGTAATGGTGACCACTAGCCTTTTTAAACCACCTTCACCAGCAGTGGATTTTTTGGGTGGGGGAGACAATATTCTAGACAATAAGTTGGGAATCCTTATCTTTCCCATGTCCTATGTTGATAAAGTGGGGATGGTATTAATGTTAAAAGATTCGAAGAAGTATGATGTTCTTCCAATTGAAAACTCTCGCTCTGTGCCAAGGGATTCAGAAACTACAGCAAAGGAGGTTGAAGCTGGTTCTTCTTCTTTAAGATTAATGGGAGCTTGGGGTATATCTTCTGTAGGTCGGGCAATAAAAGAAGTAATTGAACTTCTGTACTTTAACGGAATGGACACCGACCTAGTATGCTCTTCTCTTATTCTTTGATGAATTGACCAAAGAAATTTTAATTATTCAAAGTTGACTTCTGAGTCAAGAGGACACTTCTTTTTCATTTCCTCTGTAGAGAAAACCAAGTAAAAGTTGTTAGTCGGGATAGTATCAAATAGTTAGCAAGCATAAAATAAAGGCATGTTAAAATTATGGCTGACCCATGTCGCGCCCTTCCTGGTGGAATTTAGGACCATTATATTCAACCCCCTCAGGAAGGAAGGCATGTTTCTAATTCTTTTCTACCACTCCATAATGCCAATAGTCTTTATTGCAATCAGGTAGGTGGACTACTAAAGCCCTATTAGCTTGTCTGGTTTTCAAGTAACATGTGTTGTCTCCTATGGTTTCTCATTTATAACAGTACATTAATTCAGTGATCCCTATGTGGGTCTCATCGAGTTCATTCATGCGATTAACCCCATTCACCACTCGCCAAGTGTTTGGGGATACCCTAGAAGGGATTACGTTAAAATATTGGAAGAACTCAAGAAATAATTGGTGAGGAGGGAGAGTTATTCCACATTCAGCTATAAATAGTGTGGGAATCAAATGACCCTTATCTAAAGATGGGACATCTAAGGGTCCATCCACTATCTTCAAAGATACCCAACTAGGGATTTTTCTTCTTTCTCTAAACTCTTTTAAACATCCTTTGTCAATAATATACACCATTTTTATGCAAATAAAAAAACAAAAGAATGGAAAAGAAATGAGTCTTACATATTTCTCTAAAACGGTAGAAGACTCTCAAGAACGACAAAGAAAGCTTGAAGGCATGAAGAAAATGTTTAAGTTCGAAGGATTGAGGAAAAGATAAATGAGGGAAAAATTTAGTCCTTTTATAGATACTGTAAATTCACCTCTATTGGAACACAAGGCCCAAAAATTTAAAATTCTAAGAATTAACGCGATGGTTCAATTAAAGTTCCTAACTAAAATCTCAATTCAAAATTAATTAAGTTAAACTAAAAGTGAAATTAAACTACTCAACAAATAAATTTCCACTTGAATAAAATTAACTTAACCCAAGTCCTAGAAATTTGCGTAACAATAAATATTCAATTTTTCAATATAGGCCAACCAAAGTTTATCAAATTAAATTCTTGACTTGAATTAAATTAAACTTACCCAAATTATTCATTAGCACCAATTAAACTGTAATTGTGATTTTTAAACCAAATTTTATCTTTTTAAACCTACGCATACATCTAAGTATTTTTGCAAAGATAAAAGAAAAATAACAACCACTACACGATGATGTACGAGAAAACCCCAAATGGGGAAAACCTCGGATGGCTCTTTCCTAACAAATTCACTAGATATGGTTTTAAAGTTACAAGACAAAATACTTACTACCCTCGACTTGACTCCCTTCAAGTCTCGGAACTTCTTCTTGAAAATACCTTCGTCTAGTAAATAACCACGATGTCCATCACCGTCTTAGTGTCCAATCGAAGCACAACAACCATCAACCACACATGGTGCCTTTCACCATATGAGAAAGCCGCAACAAACACATGTTTTTCTCCTTTGTGGGCAGAGAATAAACCCAAACTTCTCTTCTTCTTGGTGTAGAGAAAACTCGGTGCCAAAACTCTCAAAGCAAATATATATATAAAACTTCGATTCTAAACAAACATATGGGTGTATATGTGTTTTTGGAAGAATTTAATTTTTAAAATTAAAACACTCAAACCATGAACTTTTTCTATGAAAGAAGTATCTCAAAATTTCTCTTGGAAGATGAAAAAGTTATCTGAAAAGATGTTGCCCTGAAGTGTATAAAATGGTAAAGAAATGGGGTAGCGGGTGGTAAAAAGAAAACTGCTAAAAAAAATCCCGTTGAAATGTCGCTCGAATGACTTTTTGGCCTCATTCGAACGACCTTGTTCGAATGAAATTACTAACAACAATTCAGTGTTTAAGAGGCAAATGTCTTTTGATATCTCGTTTGAATGACATCATTCGAACCAAACTTCTAACGAGAAAACAGAAAAAATGGAAAACAATCTCGTTAGAAATGTCATTCGAACGACCTGGGAATCTCGTTCGAACAAGATCCCAGTTTCATTCGAACAAAAATGCAGAAACATTTTTTATTTTTCTTTAAAAAAAACTCATTTTCAACTTAACCTATAAATGTAAAACACCCAAATATATTTTCCAATCTCCTATATATATATATATATATATATATATATATATATATAAAAAAGCATTCATACCTTTGGAGACTTGGAATTCTCAAATGTTGATGACGTGAAAGATGTGGCACAAAACCTGGTAAGGATGAAACTTTAATATTTAGGCCGCTACATCTTCAACAGACACTCGTCATAAGCTTGGAAGTATATACAAGAACATTTATCCTATGACTTTAATGGTTTTGTCCGGAATTAACCCAACACTACAAATGGACTTAATTGGAAATTTGTGTCCTTACAAACTCCCCCTTTGGCTATTCCGGGATAAAACCCAACCAAAAATCCTAAACGGACGTCAAGCTCATCTAGACACAACATCCCACCCAAAACAAAATAAAATACAGATGATATGACTTGACCCAAGGATGAACCGCTTTGTCTCTTGAAAGATGCCGCTTAAAATGAAAATCATGTATACTTAACAAACCATCAATGCATATGGAATATAGCAATATTAAATGCATTATAAATAAATACTCCCTCTTAAATAATTATCCCCCTTTATCTAACAATGATCTACCTAGAAAGACGTTTCCCCCTAAGTTTGATCTCCCCAAATTCAAAGGATTAAATACCATTTATCCCTTTTTTTTCAGGAATAGACAAAGGTTTAGAATCATAAAACATAACTTATTTCTCCCCCAATTAAAGAAAATACTCCCCCTAAACTAGACAAGGAATATGAATAAGGAAAAACAAGTTAAACATGTAATGGTGAATAAGGTTCTAAGAACATTTAAGCATCTGGGCACAATGAAGTACAACTAATCCATACAAATATTAATGGATACTAACTATGATGCGACAACTAAACGATACCACTTGAAATGTATTGAACATAAGCATGGGATATCTACCAAAGTTCGTAACACTATAGATACCAATTATGACATCAAAGCATATATGGACTAGCAAGCAAGGCAAAGACTAAAAAACACAAAAATACCACACACACACATATATATATATATATATATATATATATATATATATATATATGTAACACCCCGCCTAATTAAATACCAGGTGATTATTCCTTTATTAAATTATCATCAAGGTGAATGGTTGGTTCATTCTCAGTGTTGATACCAAATTTAGTCTGCTAACATGTACCAATCACTTGAAGACACATGTCAACCTACGTGGCAAATACAAATACTTCCAACGAACAACAAACTGTCACTAAGCTACTCAAGCGCTCCGAGCAATTTAAGCATATCGAGCAACTTAGCGTGCTGAGCAACTTAAGCGGTCCGAGCTACTTAGCGTGCAGAGCATCCAAATCAAGAGAGTCAAAAGACAACTACGCATTAAATATGCATTATTATCGTACAGATGTATATGTCTACTAGATAACAGCGCATTATCCTTTCATAAGTACAGCCTCAAGGCTATAAATATATTGTAACCTCCTCATGGGATCTCTTGGTAAAATCTATTATCGAGATTCAAGGCAAACAGTCAGTAATACAAAATAGTGAACGTAGGCCATTCTCACAAGGCTGAACCACTTTAAAATCATTTGTCTTATTTATCTCTGATTGATTAATTAGATATAATCTAGTTTTTTTACATCAATATATTAGCGCCGTCTGTGGGAAACGACTGTACTTAGCGTTTTTCACCAAAATAATTTATCATCTATGGCTGAGAATTCGGAGTCCAGTAATCGAAACACTGGGATCCCTCCAAACCCTTCTACTCCCCCAAATATTCAAGATCTGGCTGGCATAATTGCTAATTTAGCTTAAGGGCAAACGGCTATGCAAGAAACTATGCGTTAACTTATACAAACTGTTCAAGATGGAGTGCCGGCCCAATCAGGACAACGAAGTTTTCAGAGGAATACCCACTTGCCATCTTCAAGAACTAGACAAATGATATTCTCGGAGGTCTCTCCATCTAGATGTACTAACTCATATCGTACTGAGAGATCTAGTGATCCTTCGTATCAACCTGGCTAAACCTCATCGGTACGAGCTACAGACTCTCAACGGAACATCACTCTAACACCATAAAGGACTAGCGCTCTAGAAAGGTTGAGTAAGGTCTACCCTTTTGATTGATTGGGCCCTAGGAGGAATAGAAATCCTCCTAGGATTTCATCGAGGAACTCTCAACGACCATCTGACCTAAGGGAAGGCTCTGCCCAATCACGCCCAGCAGCTCGTAATGAAAGGTCCTAAAAGGAAAACTCAACGCGATTAGTTGCTCGAATAAATAGGCCCGAGGTGGGTAACAATGCAGGGAAAGGATATATTCAAAGGTTAGAGGACAGATTAGGGGAAATGGCTAAGGCTAAGAATCCTCTGCAAAGAACTTTTGTCCAAGGAACACCGTTCGTATAGGCAATTGTGGATTTTTCCACACCATCAAAATTCAAAGCTCCTATGGTGACGCCTAAATATGATGGAAAAACTGACCCTGCCCTTCATATAAAACAATACCAAGCTGCTGCCAATATCTATGCGGTTCCAGACGAGATGAGATGTAGGGCATTTTTAGGAACTCTCACTGGGTCAGCCCAGATATGGTACAACAATCTTCCTCGGGGGAAGATCGCAACTTTCCTTCAACTGGCAGAGCTTTTCATAGGGAATTTCTATTTTAGAGCAAAACCAGTTAAACGAGTAGCACACTTACTGAGTGTTAGACAGAAACTAGAAGAAAGTACAAGAGACTACATTATTCGTTTCAATAACGAGAAACTTGAGGTAATAGATTACGAGGAAAAAATAACAATTACTGCTCTAATGAGTGGATTGTTACCAGATAAGTTGTACTATACTTTGGACAAAGATCCACCTAGGACCATGGCAGAATTGATGGCAAAGGCAACCAAAATCATGAACACTGAGGAAGCCATGGCTACGAAGAAGAATACAGACACCAAGGAGACCAAGGTAGAAGCTGGTAAAATCGAGAAGAAGGATTAGAAGATTAATGGTGGCAATAAGCAGTCGAAAGGCAAGCAAGCGCAGGATAAAATGAGGAAGTATGGAAATTATACTCCCTTGAAGGTAGATATAAATCACATTCTGGAGGAGATCAAGAACAACGAGGAGTTATCCTGGCCAGGGAAAATGAAGGCAGACACAAGTCCAAATATTGCTAATTCTACAAAGACCATGGTCACACGACCAAACGTTGTATAGCTCTCCAGAATGAAATTGAAGCACTCATCATGCGAGGAAAACCGACCAAGTATGTTAATCGCCAAAATGGTGGAAAGACCAGCGATCGAGGAAGGCAAATATTTAAATCTCCTCATCGAGCAAAAGAAGATAAGAAGAGAGATCACGAAGATGATCCAGAAGATTACCTCGATCTCCCCAAAAGACCATGGCAGCCAGAACACAAGGTATTTTTAATCCATTTTGGATCATTTGAATGTAATGTCATTATAGGTGGAGATGCGGGAGGTGGAGATCTGACTGCGGAGAGAAAATCATACATCAATGAGGCCCAAGCTTGCTCTTATATACAGCGAATAAACTTGGCTAAAGATGATCGCCCAAGGAAGGTGAATAAGGACCAACTAGTCATCGGTTACTCTAAGAACGACCTAGCAGGAGTACTATATCCTCATGATGACCCATTGGTAATCAAGATGAGAATGAAAGAAGTGGTGATTTGACGGGTACTGGTAGATAATGGTAGCTCTGCAGACCTCATTTCTACCCATGCTTTGATAGTTTGAACCTAAGGTTAGCCCAGTTGGAGCCCTATCATAGGCCCCTTCTCGGTTTTACTGGCGAAAAGGTTTTTCCACTTGGGATGATCAAGTTAGATATGCTCATCGGTACATGGCCTGCTTGTCGAACATAAAGAGTACACTTTTTCGTAATGGATAAAAATGTCCAATCAGCTTACAATATCATCATGGTAAGGGTAGGTCTGAAGAAGTTCGAAGCAGTACCATGTACTGTACATCAATGTTTAAAATTCCCAACCAACTTTAGAGTGGGAGTGGTGAAAGGCGACCAAAAAGTAGATCGGGAATGCTATTATTCATCTATCTAACAGGAGGAATGCGAAGAATCCAGGAAGAAGACTACTACTTATCAAGTGGATGAAATAGAAGATGCAGAGATTGAAACATTATACCCTAGAGACAAGTCTCAACTCGTGAAGGGCCATGTCATGGAAGATACCGAAAAGATCATTCCAGACAATGAACACCCAGAACGAACAACCCAAATTGGTGCGTCATTGGATGAATCGATAAAAACAGAACTGATAGCATTTCTAAGACACAGAAAATAGACTTTTGCATGGAGTCATGAAGACATGCTAGGAATAGACCCGAGTTTCTTATGTCACGAGCTCAACGTGAACAAGGAAATCAAGCTAGTGAAGCAGCGAAGAAGAGTGTTCAGTCCTGAACAGAACCAAGCTATACAGGAAGAGGTAGAGAAACTACAGAAAGCCTTTTTATTGAGGACGTTAAATATCCAAATTGGCTATCAAATGTGGTGATGGTAAAGGAGAAAAATAACAAGTGGAGGATCTGTGTGGACTTCACTGATCTTAATAAAGCTTCCCCGATGGATCATTTTCCTTTGCCTCAAATCGATCAGTTGGTCGATGCTACCTCGGGGCATGAATTATTGAGTTTTATGGATGCTTACTCTGGTTACAACCAGATCAAAATGAAACTTGAGGACAAGGAAAGTACCACTTTTATCACCCCTGGGGGAACTTATTGCTATAATGTTATGCCTTTTGGACTTAAAAATGCAGGTGCAACATATCAGCGGTTGATGAATAAGGTGTTCGCAGAGCAAATCAGTCATAATATGGAGGTTTATGTCGACGATATGTTGACGAAGAGCAAGAAAGTTGCTGATCATTTAGTTAACATAGGTCAGACTTTTGATCAACTAGAGAAATATCAAATGAAGTTGAATCCCACCAAATGCATATTGCGATATCAAATGAAGTTGACCTAGGTCAGACTTTTGATCAACTAGAGAAACATCAAATGAAGAGTACGAGAAGGAATGTTTCTCGAATATATTGTTAACAAATGAGGTATCGAGGCAAACCCTGAAAAGATCAAGGCCCTATTGGAGCTGCGATCTCCAACTACGAAGAAGGAAGTGCAAAGTCTCACAGGGCGAGTCGCAGCACTCAACAGATTTGTGTCACGAGCAACAGACAGATGCCTCCCATTCTTCAAAACACTTCGAAAAACTTTTGAGTGGAAGATGAATGTGAGGAAGCCTTTCAAAAGTTAAAGAAATATCTGGGAACACCTCCATTATTATCTAGACCAGTGATGGGAGAAAGATTATACTTATCTCTGGCAGTTTCAGAAAATGCAGTTACCTCGGCATTGATAAGAGTGGAGGACGGAGTATAAAAACCGGTCTACTACACCAGCAAGGCCTTCCGAGGAGCAGAGATCAGATATCCAAGATTGGAAAAGTTAGCACTGGCAGTAATCGAAGAAAGCAGAAAGATGAGGCCATACTTCCAAGCCCATACTATAGTGGTGTATACTGACATTCCATTAAGACAAGATCTGCATAAACCGAAGAAATCAGGAAGATTGATGTACTGGGCAGTAGAACTTAACGAATATGATATAGTTTATGAGCCAAGGTCATCACTTAAGGGGCAGGCAGTAGCTGATTTTATCGCAGAGTTTACTCATTCTGATACCTCCGAAGAGCAAGAGCTTAATACACACCAACCCGTGGATGTTACGGGATCATCGAATTTAACACCCGACCTATTTCCATCCGTGGACGATCAAGAGAAGATAATCAACGAGCAGTAATAAGTGTCGGGGGAAAACAAAAGGAAGCATCAAATATTCCACCAAGGAACTCTGTCTAATCAATAGTTTGATAATGAAGTACCTGTATGGAATTTGTATGTGAATGGCTCTTCGTGAGCTACAGGCAGTGGAGCAGGAATTATTCTAAGCAGTCCTGATGAGATTGATATAGAGTATGCTCTACGTTTTTAATTTAAGTCTTCTAATAATGAGGTTGAATATGAAGCTATGATCGTGGGTCTAAGTCTGGCCAAAACCATGAAGGCAGAGCAGGTCGTTGTATTCAGTGATTCACAGTTAATTATAAATCAAATTCTCGGGGTGTATGCAGCAAAGGGAGAATTAATGGTCAAATATCATGAAAAATCAATGGAGGTTGTATCGAATTTTACTGCAGTTCAGTTGATCAGAATACTGAGATTGGAGAATGCAAGAGTCGACGCCCTAGCTCGGCTAGCATCAGCAACACGCACCGAGCTAGGAAGAACAATCCCAATAGAAATCTTGAATGGTCGGAGCATAGACGAAGATTTGATGATGAACTTCTTTACCCTCGACTTGGGACCATCTTGGATGGACCCCATCAAGGCTTATATTGAAGAAGGGACTTTTCCAACTGATAAACTCGCAGCCAAGAAACTGACGTTTAAAGCTGCTCGTTATGTATTGACTAATGGCATTTTGTATAGAAGAGGAATTATAGCAGCACTCCAGAGATGTGTCCATCCCTTCGAAGTTAAGGACTTGATTGAAGAGGTTCATGAAGGGTCCCGTGAAGCCCATGTAGCAAGTCGGATGCTTTTGCAGAGAATAACAATGCAGGGGTATTACTGGCCAACGATGAGAGATGACTGCGCAGCTTACGTTAAAAAGTGCGATAAATGCCAACGTTTCTCTTTCATCAGAAGAACTCCCCAGGAATTGTTAACACCTATCACCTCCCCTTGTCCATTCGCCATGTGGGGGATAGACTTGGTCGAGCCACTTTCGATGACCAAAGGAAGATTCAAATACCTCGTGGTTGCTATGGATTATTTTACCAAATGGGTGGAAGTTGAACCTCTCATTGATATGACATATGACAACGTCTATCAATTTATTTGGAAGAGTATTATATGCATATATTGTCTCCCACACGCATTTATTAATGACCATGGAACACAATTTAACAATGAGGAATTCGCTACATATTGTCATCAATCCAATGTACTAAAGATTCACTCCGCGCCAGGCCATCCCCAGAGTAATGGGCAAACTAATGTGAGGAACAGAACCCTGTTGAATGGTTTGAAAAAATGGCTGGATGATGCAAAGGAAAATTATATTAACAAGCTACACTTTGTGTTGTGGTCTTATCACACTACACCACGAACAGCAACTGGAGAGTCTCCATATATGTTGACATTTAGAAGTGAAGTTGTCATACCTGCTGAATTGGGTCTACCCACACATAGGGTGCTTAATTTCAATTCTCCCATAAGTGATTTGATGAGATGTTTAGATCTGGATATGCTCGAAGAATTTAGGGAAGAAACAATCAGGAATGTTGCATATCAACAATGAACAACCTTGTTCTATAACAAAAGGGTAAAGCAATGTGATTTAAAAGAAGGGGATTATGTGTTGAAGAAAGTGATCCAGAAGCATAATAAATTGGAGGCTAACTGGTATGGATCTTACAAAGTAACTGAAGTTGTTCCTCCTGGGACATACAGAATTGAAACCTTGGAAGGAGAAGAATTCAAGAATGCATGGAATGCAGAGCATCTGCGCAAGTACTATCAGTAATTAAAGTCCACATGTAACACAGTTTCTTTCAATATGAATAAAAGGATGTTCTGCCCATATCTTCCTCCTTTGTTGAATTTTTTTCGGAATATTAGTGCTACACACTACACAAGCACACATTCAAAGCAGCAACCACCAACTCCGGTTGGTTGGCAACTCATAACCACTAACTCCGGCAACTCCGGTTAGTTGGTACCAAACTAGGCAAGAAGCTGGACGACCTCCCGAGGCATCCACTGTCTAGGCAATAAGGTAATCCAGACAAGATTACTACAATTAAGTAGGAATATGAGATGAAAATCATTCCATTGCTTAGGCCCAAAGAGTGACAAGTCATTATAATTAAACAACAAATGGGACAAGTTTCAAAACAAAACAGGATTTATATATTCACCAATGAACAAACGAGGACATTCTACAAATTGTTTCGAAGAAAATGAAATGGCAAAAGACTAAAAGTCTCTTTATTAAAACCAAGCAAATTACATATGATATGAAGTTTGATTCCTTATATAAAAATGTCCTATTTTATGGGTTTCTTTCCCTCTGCTTTTGAAACAGGTTCCACCCCAGCTAGAGGATCATCTAATGCATAAGGAGAATTTATAAAGTTTAGATATCGCAGCATTCTGACATTCATTATGGATGGTCGATCAAGCAATTGTTCTGGACGAGATATCTCAAAATTTGAATGAAGGATGTAGTCACCGAGATACTTGGAGATCAAAATTTGAGGAATAGCACGGGCTGGAATCCAATTAAGGTCAAGTTTGAAGGGAGGCACTAGCAAATCAAGAACTCCAAGATCATAATAATCCCATAAGAAATGACCTTGATTCAGTTTCAGAGCATATAAGGCATTAAACCACCCTTGCTTATATCCTTCGTTGTTCGACTGATGCAAATGAGCATCAAGGTGATACAAAGCTTTATTATACCCAACCATCCAAAATTCCTTGGGCTGCTTATGAAACTGATAAGTTAATCTCCCAAGTTGCTCATGGAGCTTCTTCGCTAGAATTTCTTTACTTTCCAGAGCAAAAATCTAACTAGAGAGTTGGTTGGTGAAACTCAGAATCTTCTTAGACATGTCTCCCAAAGCTTGATTCTTCACCATCAATTGAACAGCTTGATTCTCTAAGGCCAATTGAGTTCTAATTTCTTCAATAGTAACCCAACCATCCCTTTCTCATCCACAAGAAGAAGATATTGCTCTGTCATGAGCTGGTGTAGAAGATCATGCTCGTTTCAAAGTTTCTAACTCATCCCTTAAGTTAGCATTTTTTACTTTTAAAAAGGAAAAACCATCATCATTAATTGGGACCAAGGCTCCCGAAGAAGAAGTAGCAGCAGATTTGAGTTATTTTATTTCCTCCTGCAAAGTGATGTTCTCCTGCTCCAGCAGCTTGGCGATATGTCTATGTTCTTCAATTTCAAGCTTTAACACAATCTCCTTTTTCTCATGAGAAGAAATGAATTTTTCATATCCCTTGTCAGCACTCAATTATTGGTACTTTTTCGCATAGCTTTGATGTAAAAGTGTAGTAGATTCTTTGTACTACCGTTGAAGCTCCTCGATCGTTCCTTGAAGGTCTTCAATCATCTCGTAGTAGGCCACATTATTGTCTACAGCACGATCAAGTAGGCATTTTAGGTACTGATAAGCATCAATGGCTCGCTCAGAAGCATCTGATCCGAGGATATCAACGATTTGAGCCTCGATAAAATCTGTATGACCAGCTTTAAAATAGTCATTGCATTTCTTCATCAACTCTATATCATGAGTTGATAAGAGTTCCATCCTGGCCACAAACTAGCAAAGGAAAAATGAAAAACAAAATCAATAATGATGCGAACAGAGCAAGTAGGAGAGAAATTCAAGACGAATAACAGAAGATTAAATTTTATTCATCATAATAAAGGAAAACATAGTCCAAGGTTACATTCAAGAAAATAGCAAAACAAAAAACCCAAACAACTTTATGCCTTCTCTTTATTTCCTACAGCTTCTTCAGATGGTTTGGATGAAGGGGTTGGTTGCTCGGAGAGCAAGGGCAGCTTCTCAGCAGATGTGCTGGCTTGTTGGACTTTCTCGGAAGGTTGAACAATAGCAACAATAGGGACCTCCTCTCCTGTCATCATAGAAGATTCATCTAAAGCAGCTTCATCTTCATCTTCTCCAGGAGAGGGAGGAGAGCCATGAGTATACTCTTAGAACAACTCAGAATTTTTAGCAACCTTTAATTTCTTAAAGGCTGCTACCCATCCATCCCTAAAATATTTAACGCTGGCATGCTCCATTTGAGAAGACATACCAGCCAGGCCCTTGTTCCAACCCTTGTCCCAACTAGCACAAAAATATTTTTTAACTGCAGCTTTCCTTTTATCCCTCTCCGAGGAGGTCCTTTCCCTAAGGAGCTCTTCGGCAGACTTTAATTTTTCTTCCACCTCCTTCTTATGTCGCTCAGCATCTTGATTCTTGGTGACATTTTTCTCGGTAGACTTAAGCCTGACTTTAAGCTCAATATTATGTTGTTCGACCTCCTTCAATTTCTTTTCCAACTCTTTGGAGGCAGTCACAGCTTGATCTCTATCTAGTTCAATAGATTTGAATTGCTTCTCCAAAGCACCTTTGTCTTCCTCGTACTTCTGACGAGATAACCTCAAAGATTGAGTTAGTCTAGTAAAATCTTCTTCTACACCACCCGAGGAGCTAGAAGCCCGGATGGCTTCATCCTTCTTCAAAATACTATTGAAGTGATTCACAAGCTAAAAAAATGAAGAATTTTTAGTCAATATATGAATATAGTACTAGAAAATAAAAGAGTCAGGCTAATGATACTTACTGAAGTAATGTGTTAAGAAGCCAATGTAGTAAGTCTCTCACGAGAAAAGGTGTCTTCAATACCTTGGGATTATGGAACAGTCCAAGATCTTATCAAGCCCATAGCAGAGCTCGGAGCAATAAGAACTAGAACATTACCTTCAACATTTGAAGGTTGAGAGATAGGGTCAACAGGTTTCTCAGAAGAACTCCTTTTCAACCTCCTCAGAGGAGCAGGAGCACTTTCAATTAAAGGTGTTGTCTCTATTGGTGAGATGACAACAGTCTCACTCGAAGGAGATATGACAATAGTCTTACTCGGAGGCACAGGAGGCTTCTTGCCAACTTCCTTAGCAACAATAGAGGGGGGCACATCAATTTTCTTCATCCCCTCATCTGGGACATCTTATTTATTCTTCTTTGCCTCCTCAGTGGCAAAAGCAGACTTGTCAAAAAATATAGGAGCTTTCCCCTTCTTCATCAGATCTGTAATAGGAATGCTTAAGTCAGAAAAAGATCCTTTTACACTGGTTTCGGAGCTCGGTGACTGATCAAGATCAACCACCACAGGACGAGCAATGAAAGATGAAGTGTAGCTTCTGTATTGCAACAAATAAGAAGAAAATCTAATGTGCTCCCCAGCTACAGATTGATGCAATCCCCAGATAAGTTTTATATGCTTTATATTAACCTCGGTTTATTTTGGAGGTTTCCTTTTACTGTCAACTGTAACAAAAAAAATTAATGTCAGCGATGCATTTCATCAAATACTAAGAAAACAAGATTTCAAAAATAAAAACAACCTATCCCATTGCCATAAAGAGGACACCTGGAACCTTGGTACACGTCATCTCAATTTAATGGAGGGTGCTGCCAATTTTTCATCACAACCCCATGATCAAAATAATCGCTATTAGCATCGGGATGATTGACAACTAAAGCTCTATTCGAAAACCTAGTTTTTAAATAGAAAGTATTATCACTGGTAACCCATCTATAGCAATACATAATTTCTAGAATCCCCAAACGAGTTCCATGAAGTTGGTTCAACCTATGTACGACATTAACTACCCTCCGTGTATTTGGAGCTACTCTTGCGGGTGCAATATCAAAATATTGGAAAAACTCCAAACATATGGGATTTGGCGAGAAAGAAAAACCACATTCGGCTACAAAAAGACTTGGGAACCAATGTCCCTCCGCCAAGGAAAATAAATCATAAGGACAAGAAAGTTCTTCCAAAATGACCCAAGAAGGGATTGAAACCTCAAAACGAAATTTATCCAATGATTCAACAAGATAAATCATGGTGAATAAAGTAAATAAAAAAGAGAGAAGAAAATCTTACAGAAGAAAGATCAGTTGACAATGAACGATGGAAAGAACGAAGGCACAAGATAGAGAGAAAATGAAGAGTTCAGAGATACAGATTTGAAAAGTGAAAGACGATAGGATTTCTGTAGCACTTAAATACTTTACCTCAGGAATAGAGAAAACCAATGATTACAAGGGAAGACGTTTGCGTTTCCGGCGGCTAAAAGAAGAAAAGGGCACAAATATCGAAGTGATCGTGAAAATTCAAAATATTTATGAAGCTTGATATTATGAGCTCAAAAAGGAATTATATATAAGGAAAACCTTCCTAAAATTCATGAAGACCAGTAATCCAAGCAATTTTCAAGCAAAATATTCCACACTCTCCTTCAACCTCAATTGTGAAACATTGGGGGCTTCTGTTGATACCAAATTTAGTCTGCTGACATGGACCAATCACTTGAAGACACGTGTTAACCCACATGGAAAATAGAAATAAATCCAATGAACAACATACTATCAATGAGCTACTCAAGCACTCCGAGCAACTTAAGCATACCGAGCAATTTAAGCATACTGAGCAACTTACGCGATCCGAGCTACTTAGCGTGCAGAGCATCCAAATCAAGAGAGTCAAAAGACAACTACGCATTAAATGAGCATTATTATCATACAAATGTATATGTCTACTAGATAACAACGTATTATCCTTTCATATGTACAGTCTCAAGACTATAAATACATTGTAACCTCCTCATAAGAAGGGGACTTGGGATCTCTAGGTAAAATCTATTATCGAGATTCAAGGCAAACAGTCAACAATATAAAATAGTGGACGTAGGCCATTTTCACAAGGTTGAACCACTTTAAAATCCTTTGTTTTATTTATCTGTGATTGATTAATTAGATATAATCTAGTTTTTTACATCAACACTCAGTATCACTGTCGTAAAATAACATTTCCAATTTGAACACCCTTAATAATTAAGATAAGTGACAAAACAATTTAAAGTCTTATTTTCATCTCATTAAATTCCAATATAGAAACATTTTTAATAACTAACAGTTTAATAATCACATAAATTCTAATGATGGCAATTAACACACAAGAATTTAAACCATCTAGATAAACCAATCCAAGTTTAAGAACTATAAATGAAATTATCCTGACAATAGTTAACTCTCAAGGAGTACTAAATACAGAAAATATAAATAACCATAAATCTCTCACAAATCCATACGTAAAAGGAAATTGGGCGACACATGCCCTAACTATGAAGAACTAAAGTAAGAGCAGAATCAATGAAGATGTCGTCTAAAGCAAAGGCCTGCAACTTCTAGAAAATCTACAGCACGTCCAATCCAAAGATCCTAAGCATGAAACCCCTGTGGCTGGGCACTTGTAATATATACATATATATATATAAGAGAGAAATGATAGAAAATAGGTCAGAGCTCGAGTGTAAAACAATTTTAAAAATAGTTTAACAAGTATTTAAAATGCTTACCGACTAATATCACAACCATGTTAATATGCGACACTCTCTTGAGAATCCTCACCTCTCATCTAGTGTGCACTCCTACCATTCTACTGATCTCATAAGTCTATTTAACTTATCTTCCATAAAGTTTTATCCCGAGAAGTACCAAGGCCATAATATTTAGTTTTAGAAAATAATTCTCTTCCATATTCTTATGTTACTTAGAATCACTTAGTACCGTTAGCAAATTCATGAACACTTGTTATAAAGTTGAAGCATTTATTCATTACTTAACTACTTATACACACATTAGAAAGTTTCCATATATATATATATATACTATCGGCACCCCACATAAATCTATGGTTCTCGCATACTCTGCTATCAAGTCCACGTATCACTCAAACTAAGGGAAATACTAGTTCGAAATAACTCTCGAACTGTATTAACACAATACACATACAACTGGAGGCGAAGCATAGTTCCAAGTCATTAAGAGGTCAGTACATACCCCTCACATCTCTTAGGACCGTCTGACTATCATTCTCAGATAGCCTGTACCAAGGAATCCTATGTTCTAGTGTACGAGTCAATATCCCCCATAAAGGTCCAATCGAGATAAGACTGTCCCGGGGCGAAAACCTTCGTGATAGCAAGTAGCATAAGTATGATTTTTACACAGATACATAATATATGCACAGTCACACAGTCATATATATAAATATTCTTATTTTCTAAATTAGGTGCGCCCACGGCCCATAATTATAATTATCCATCCTTAGCACAATTTACTCAATTATCTCGCATAACATATTCGTCTCTTTTATTCTCATTTATAATTTATTTCAGACTTACTTCTCACCTCTCGAAGTATTCTATCTCACTAAGTATAATTTCAGTAGGTATACCCCCACTTACCTTCTAGTCTAAATCTTTCACGAGTCTCCATCTTTTAGTAAATGTACGCATAATTTCCAATGTATAAATAACTCCCTATTAACACACAATTCCATCTCATATTAATTTCACTCAACAAAGTCTACTTAGACACTACTTTTCCTCTTCATAACCCATTATACTATTTAAAAGATATTCAAGGGTTCCCACGTATTTTAACCGGATTTAAACATAAGGAGAAATATATGCACTTTTCGAGGAGGGATCTGTTTTCTGCAATTTTCAACCTACGGGTTCAACCATTCTAACCCCTCCAAACCTCTGTAATTTCATCCTAAACTCCCATCAAAGTAATCCAAATGTATAAGCAATATGCATAAACAAGTTCTAATGTAACAACATCAATAAATCCTCAACTAATCAATCAAAAAGGGGTTTAATCTTAGATTTCTTTATAAAACCAAATTTTGCATGAATAATCACAAACCTCTATTTAAATCCAGATTTTCTTCCCAAATATCATACTAAAATCGTGTTTAATCCTCTACATATGATCCAGATTTTAGGCTACATGGATTCTCCCTACAACACATATAAATTCTCTTCCAAAACATATAATTCTCCAATTAAAACAAATGATTTTCATTCCTAGACTAACATGGAAGGTATATTAACTTGGAAATTAGAAAGATAGATACTTGCCTAGGATTCAAGGATCTGATTTGTTGATGAAAAAGATATGGTTGTGTTCCTCATCATGCGATCTACGTTTTGGTGGCAGTGGCGGTGAAATAGGGTGAGTTCTAGGCCTTGAATTACTTGGAAACTCTTCACCTTCTTCTCTAATCTCTTCACCTTCTTCTCTAATGGATGGGCTTAGGTTTTTTGTTTGTTAAACCTAAGAGACAACGTCAAACGGCTGATATATTCTAAGAAAATTCGTGGGTTTAGTTACCCAAAAATACAAAATGTCTAAAATACCCTCCCGAGATGTCAATTAGGCCAAAAAACGCTCCGAGACCCAAACTAAACCCATGGGTACACTTGTCTGACTATCTCAACCCTTTCGAACACTTTGGCGCACTCGAAATGACCATACGGGTGACTTATAATATATTCACTTTTATAATAATAATTTAGTCCTAACACGACACAGGCGTGTCTCGGCTTTAATTTTCATAATTGCCATATTATTCACTTGTGACAATACTAATAAAATCAATCTCATATATTACTTTACTCATCCAGTAATATTCAACAAATTTCCAATAATTACTAACTCACATCACGCAAGTAAATATTTAAAATAAATTTTCGAATTAATATTAAATTAATATCTCAATTAAATTTAATAAATCTCCAATTTAAAAGCCATAAAAATACGGGGTATTACAATATACACACACACACACACACACACAATGAATATCACTAACGTGCACACACATATACATAGGTATAAACACCACACATGACATAAAAGACATTAAGCTTTTCACATTCGTATGGCAAAAATGTTTCCAAATAGATGTGGTAAACGAAAGTGAAGGGGTGTGAACTAGAGACTAAAGGAATATCGACCCAGTCACCTCAAATATGTTCAGAGTTCTCATTTGATTGAAAAACATTATCACATTTAGATATAGCCTCACGTGACAATAAAGATTGAACTTAATGAACAAACATACACAATGCACATAAGCCTAGAACTTTAATGATTTTACAAACCAATAGAATCATGACAATGAAAGCTTAACTAGGATACAAAGACATGGTGCAAACCCGTTGGTGCATCCAACCAAACTCCTCGTAATTTTCTTTTTCTTTTTCTTTTGAATATATCAACTAAACTAAACAGGGCTTGGCTAATATTTCTTTTATAATGCCATATTTTTTAAGGCCAAAAATTCAATGGTGGCTTGTCATGCAAAAAAATTTTTTCTTTCGCAGCCCGATTCCATTGATAAATAACTACAACACCAGATAAATATTTTTCTATATTTTTTTTAAAATCCGAGAAACGGTTATTACATGCACAAATCCTCCATAGTCATAGCAAAATGTAGATGAGTAAATTAATAGAAGAACATCTCACTTAGATCAAATATACATGTGAAGTTTAAATTTTAAATGAGCTCGTGCATGTGTGAATTGAGGCATATAAAAATAGAATCCATTAAGCAACACAAAATCCAACTACTCCATGCAAGCATGACAAAGAACATTTTAAGGATTGAAAGTCTTAATCAAAAGTTCTAGCTACATGGAAGCGAAAAGGAAAAGGATTAAAATCCAAGTATATTCCACATAAAGTGTGTCAAACTAAAATACACACAAAGTAAAAAAAATTGAGTTTTAAAAAAAAAATTAACCAAACAAAAAAATTTAACTCAAAAGAAAAAAACAAGGAAAATCTTTTTGTATTTTTCTTAATAAGATACCACATAAACAAATAAAAATAAATACAAAAGATATACACAAATCATAACTCTAGCATGTGATTAATCGTGGAGAATAGACTAGAAAATGACAAACATACATACAACTAGCATAAATATATCATGAAGCATAAAAATGCTAGAGTATGTAAACAAAGCTAATACATTTAACCATTAAATTTAGAATGGGAGGTTTCACGTGAGAGCAAATGAGAATCATAAACCTTGTTTTGTAAAGTTACCAAGTCAGATCTCCTAACCCAAACAAGTGAAGAGTGACAATCTCGGGATTGGGTGACATTGGATACCTTGGAGACCTTACTCTTGGATTTCCTAGGATCCTTTGAAATCAAAACAAAATTTCCTAATATGAGCTTTTTGATCACAATATGAGCAAGTAAAGACCCGGAGAAAAGTAGTACCTAAGGATTGACCTTTGGAAATGCGCCTAGGTGATTCTCTTAAAATAGTGGTTTTTGCTTTATTAGCAGAAGCATTATAAGAACCGAAGCCTAAACCACAAGTGTCATTTTTCACTTGGACGGTGCCTAAGATTTTATCTAGTTTTTCGGACCAACACTCCAAATGAAATTTGACTTCACTTGAGTCTCTTAACTTTTCTTCCAACTCTAAAATGTGTGACTCAAGCAAACACCTACTCTCTTCAAATATGAGAAACTCTTTCTTCATAGCCTCCATCAAACCTCTAAGGCTATCTCTCTCACCTTCTACATACTTTAGCTTCTCACGAAGAGCTCTTTCGCGTGTCCTAAGGTCTTCCACTAAAGCACTCTCATCAATGACCTTAGCACGCTCTCTCAAACTGGCTTCTAACTTCAAATTATCCCTTTTTAATTTAATTCATTCCGCATATAATTCTTGAAAAGAAACTTGAAGTTCACTCACATCAACCTCTTCTTCATTTTCACTCTCACTTTCAACTCCACTCTCATTACCAAAAAATTTTTAGGATTCACAAACAAAGGCCTCGGAAAGGTCATATAAATGTATATCTTCATGGGAAGATTTATTATCGGTGCACATATGACTTGCCATGAACGCGGTAAAGTTGCGCTCAATAGGGGAATTGGGTCCCTCTTCCTTATCACTATCACTAAGTGTGGCATTGTATGAAATTGGTTGCTTGCCATCTCTCCTTAGTTTAGTGGGACATTCAAAAGCCCTATGGCCATACCCTTCACAACCAAAGCAACGATTTGAGTCGTTCCTATTAAGATCTTCATTATGATTTTTAGGGATTTTCTCGGGTATGTTATACTTGGATTTATCAAATTTCTTATATTCATTTTTTAAACTCTCTTTATTAGCCTTAAGAAATTTTCTAAATTTCCTAGCAAACATTGCCATATCTTTCGAGTCAAAATCACTCTCATCATTCGAAACTTATTTTTCCTCTTTTGGGCTTTCAAAGCGATGCCCTTATCTTTATTCTTTTCGGTCTTAGAGGAAAACATGTCAAGTTCATAGGATTTTAAATCACCCATGAGCTCTTCTAGTTTCGTAGAGGCTAAAGTGGGTAAAGAATTCAACACGGTCACTTTAGGAATGAACCTATCGGTCACTAACAAATTCACTAGATATGGTTTTACAGTTACAAGACAAAAGACTTACTACACTTGACTTGACTCTCTTCAGGCCCCGACACTTATTCTTGCAAATACCTCCGTCTAGCAAATAACTACGACGTCCATCGCAGTCTTGGTGTCCACCAATTGAAGCACAGTAAACGTCAACCACACATGGTGCCTTTCACCATGTGAGAAAGTCATCGCAAACACACGTTCTTCTTCTTTGTGGGTAGAGAATAAACCCAAACTTCTCTCCTTCTTAGTGTAGAGAAAACCCGGTGCCAAAACTCTCCAAGCAAAGATATATATATATATATATATATAAAGAACTTGGATTCTAAATAAACATATGGGTGTATATTTTTTTTGAAAGAATTTAGTCTTGAAAATTAAAACACTCCCATAAACTTTTTCAATTAAAGAAGTCTCTCAAAATCTCTCTAGTAAGATGAAATAGTTATATGAAAAACTGTTGCACCGAAGTGTATAAAACGGGTAAAGAAATGGGATAGTGGGTGGTCAAAAGAAAACTGCTCAAAAAATTCCCACTGAAATGTCGTTCGAATGACTTTTTGGTCTCGTTCGAATGACCTTATTCGAACGAAATTAGTAACGATAATTCAGTGTTTAAGAGGAAAATGTCATTTAATACCTCATTGGAACGAGTTCGTTTGAACGACATCGTTCGAACCAAACTTCTAACGAGAAAACAGAAAAAGGGAAAACAATCTCGTTAGAAATGTCGTCCGAACGACCTGGGAATCTCGTTCGAACGACTTAGGAATCTCGTTCGAACGAGATCCCAGTTTCATTTGATCGAAAATGCAGAAACATTTTTATTTTTCTTTGAAAATAAAAACTCATTTTCAACTTAACCTATAAATATAAAACACCCAAAAATATTTTCCAGCCTCCTATATATATAAAAGCATTCATACCTTAGGAGACTTGGAATTCTCAAATGTTGATGACGTGAAACATGTGGCACGTAACCCGGCAAGGATAAAACTTTAATATCTAGGTCGCTATGACTTCAACATACACTCGTCATAGGCTTGGAAGGATATACGAGAACATCTATCCTATGACTCAAATGGTTTTGTCCGAAATTAAGCCAATATTACATATGGACTCAATTGGAAATTTGTGTCCTTACAATCTCGAAGCTTGAGAAGGAATATTATTAATCGAACCAACGATTAAACTACTAACGATTGCCCGTTTCCCAAAATGATAGAAAGACTAGTATACCGTTTGGCAGTTCGTTATTTTTCAAACTATTCAAAAAATGCCACCGCAGTGGCATATTAGTGAAAAATTACAAGTCCTAAAGGTCGGTAGGCTACCTACACCATATTTGGGCGTCGAGCAACTTTTTTGAGTAAATACACCATACTTTCACTAAATCATCAAGCATGGAGCATTGGGGCTTTCGTTATGGGTTAAAATATTCATCCACATGTACAAATGAGATAAGGACACTTGTCCTCATAAACATCCACCTCACAACTCCACATATACTGCCGACCACAACTAGGAAGGTGAACCATCAAGGAGGGGAAAGGTCACTCACGTGGGGGCTATCAATAGCCATTCCACACGTGCATTTGAAGATCAATGGTGTCATTTATTGTATACGGGTGTAAATGTTTGGATATATAAAGTCATCCCTATGACACCCCGCCTAAATTAATCCTGGGTGATCTGGCCATTATTAAATTAAATCGAAATCATTAATGGTTTCATTCTTAGCATCACTATCGAAAACTTTTTCTTTACTACTCACATACGTCAAATTAAGTTGGTGCCAATTTTATCTTATATTATTAACACATGAAACAATAATTTAACTGAATTAAACCAATCACACATGAATCTAATCTGAACAATTTCACGACAGATATAAATAATTAAATAAGGGAGACCGAATAAACCATCAGTCCTCAACATAAAATAATCCAACTATAATCTGAAATAAGTAAATAAAGTCTGAATATTGTCTGATGCATAACTGAAATAAATAAATAGTTTGAAGGCAACATGCCCAGATGAAATGATAATTAAATCTCCTATCTAGAAAGAACGATCTGAAGCATCTAAGAAATATCCTGCAAGCCTACGTGTCAGTGGATATTATCTCTAAGTTAGGTGTCCCTGTGACTAAACACCTAAAATATTTTGACACAGGTCAGAACCCAAGAAAAACATTTTGAAAGAATTTAGCAAGTATTTAAATCACAATTTAAATCAGTTGTTTATTACACATGTATTATTCACGTACACTCACTTGAGATTCTCACCTTTCACTAATGTGCACACCTAACCTAACGTGTTCTACCTAACTATAATCCCCTGCCCAACTAGCTAAGGTATCTGACTACTCTCGATAAGTCTAATTCTCACGTATATTCCCATACTATACGATAATACAGTTTCAATAATAAATTATTTATTCTCATTTTATTATGAGCCACTTATTTAAATTTAACCATTTATTTTCCTTTTTAAATATTCATCATCTATCAATTCTATTGTTTCACATAAGTAGCTATATTACACGGGTATATATATTCATCACACATATAATATATACACACATAAAGCATCCCCCGAATGGTCCCTCATAATGTTGGCATACTCTGCTATCAAGTCCATGTACCTCTCATACTCAATAAAGGACTATTGGTTCGGCATGTTTCCTCGAACCTAAAGTAAATCAATATAACAGTGGAGGCTAACATGGTTATGTGCCTTTGGGATACGCACACACCTAATATACCCAAATAACCTTCCGATCCTACTAATATATGACACATAGTGGTGCCATGGGGCACTAATCCAAACCTCACTGGAATCGTTAAAGTGGGATCACCCTTTGCGCGTAAACCTCCTGATAGCAAGAAGTGTAGGTATATTCACACACATAATCAAAACATATCTATAGGTATTCACACAACCTATTTATATATTATTCAATGGGTATACACACAACCTAATTTCATCAACTCGTGCGTAGTATATATTTCATTCATCTATTCAACGTACCATAATTTTCAATTAAACTTCCATTTAACATAATTTCGAGTATCTATCACTACTCTGAGGGTCCTATTTACCCCTTACGTAATATCACTAATTTAAATACGAAACTAAGGGCCACGCGTTTGAAATAACAAGATTTATCTCGAGGACCTAAAACTTAGGATCGTTCAAATGACATACCAATCTTGTTCGAATGACTTACACCTTCTTGAAGTTCAAACCCTTGTAAAATAACCTCGTAGTTCATCATCCTAGTATAGAACAACAATCACAATTAATCGATCGATACAACCTCCAACGGAACAACAAACCAAAAATAACATTTCTTAAAATTTACCCCATGAATCTGGCCAGATTTTTAAAATGCAGTTTTGAGGCATTTTGGACCCCTTTTTGGAGAATACGTATCACTAAACAAAATGCAGAAAATAGGGTTTTCTACGATTTTGCGAGGACAAAATATGCATTTTCGAAATCAAAACAGCGCAAAATAGTTTTTAAGATGACGGTTTAAGTTTTAAACGATTCCTAATTTAATTAATTTCATAGACTTCTCAAAGTCAAGAAGTTGTTTTACAATTCAATCCCTAGAATGATTTTATTGAATTTGTATCTAGATGGAGGGTCCCATGATCTAAATCTCATAACTTCTGATTTCATTTCGTTTATACAAGTGGATTCATTCTACATGCAATCCCATTCCCAATTATGAGTTATATTCATCAAATCACAAAATATCATCAATTTTACTATGGGTATTATAACTCATAAAATTTGCACGATAAATACTTGCCTTATATTGAAGTGGTCTGATTTGATCCTCTTTGATGAAGGTTAACTTATAATCCTTCCTCCAATAGTGATTCTGATGCTAAAATGAGTTTGTATTCTCCCCAAAACCCTTTCTTAAGCTCCAAGAAAATCTTCCTCTCCTCTCTACTAGCCTCCACTTATCTTCTAATCTCCTTACCCTAGCCTCACATCACCACGACTATATATAATACTCAAAATTCTGGAATTTCCTTTACCCTAAGTTATAACATAACTATAATGTCCTCTCGGGTTGTCAATTATGTCTAAAACTATCCCATGACCCAAACTACAAACCCGGGTATATTATTTTGACTGTTTTGATCCTTTTGGACTCAACTGTAACCTTAAAATCATCATTCGAGTTACCAATTATTTATTTTCCCTCTCTAACTTATATAGTCTGCTTTCGACATCCGATTCAGATATCATACCATCACGTCACCATCACTCGTTGTGACATCGATTATGTAATTACTATTCACTTAGTAATTTTATTCAATAAACATTAATGATTTCTCTCTGATAAATAATATAATCAACCCATCATATTTATTTTTTATTAAATTACGTCTCACGTGTAATATAAATTTTTAATCAAATTAATTCATTTTCAATTCTTTAAAATTACGGGTTGTTACATACTTCCCCCTTTACAAGGGAATTTCGTCCTGAAAATTCAGACATACCTGTGGTAAATAACTCTGCATATTGCTCACACATGTTATCCTCCCATTCCCATGTCGACTCATCTACATTATCGTGCCCCCATTGAACTCTAACCAAGGGTACCACCTTTGACCATAGTTTACGCTCACTACGATCAAGTATCGCCTTTGGTCTTTACTCATATGAGATGTAGGGTTGTAAGTCAATCTCCTCTAGTGAAACATGACAAAAAGCTCTCTCACTCTGTTGGTATTTCTTCAGCGATCACATGTGAAACACATCATGAATTCGATGAAGATACTCTGGTAATCCAAATCTATAAGCCACTAGTCCCTCCCTCTCAAGAATCAGAAATTATCCCACATATCTTGGCACCAATTTCCCCTTATTGCCAAATCTCATCACTCCTTTCAGAGTTGACGCTCGCACCAATACCTGGTCACCAAACGCAAGCTCAATATGTCTCCTGTTTGCATCTACGTAACTCTTCTGCCTAATATGGCTATCCGGATGCGTCCTCGAATCAACTCAATCTTGGTAGTGGTGTCCTAAATCATCTTTGGCCCCAATAGTTAATTATCCCATACCTCTAACCAATAATTAAGCGAACGATAAGGCCTAACGTATAGTGCCTCGAATGGTGCCATGCCGATAGTAAATTAGTAGGAGTTATTATATGGAAACTCCACCAAAGGAAGATACTTCTCTGATTAACCCTCAAGCATCTGATTAACCCTCTCAGTCCACCCATTTGTTTATGGGTGATATGATGTACTCAATCATAAATCTGTCCCCATCATCTTCTAAAAATTCTGCCAGAAATGGGATAATAAGATATCATCCCGATCGAACACAATATTAAGCGGGACCCCATGTAATCATACTATCTAGGCGATAAATAACTGTGCATACTACTTTGTTTAAAAATCAGTATGAACTAGAAGAAAATGATCCACCTTTGTCAACCAATTCACTATCATCCATATAGAATTGTGACCTCGTTGCAATAACGGCAACCAAGTGGTAAAATCCATGGAGATACTCTCCCATTTCCACACAAAAATCTCTAATGGATGTAACATCCCTATCGGTCTCTGGTGGTCTACCTTCACTAGCTGACAGGTAGCACACTTCGAGACAAACTTTGTTATATCCCGTTTCATCCCCGACCACCAATATTATATGCGCATGTCCTCGTACATCTTATCCCCACCAGGATGTACTGCAAATCGGGATCCTATGCCTCTGACATCATTGCATGTTGTAAATTATCACCCTCTAGAACCACTAGTATCCCATTAAAATATAATCCACCCTCTGAACTGATTGAGTATCCCTCTATACCATCAACTAGTAAATGGCGAAAGTTGTCCTGGAAAAACTGATCCTCTGCTTGTGTTTTCACTACCTCATCACAATCTCGGACGTGCTAGATAATACGAATATATGAGCCATAAAAAAATCACATTATTGTGTCGAAGCTCCATCCACCTCACTTTCCAAACCGTTGCTAGTTCACCTGTTGTTGTTCGACTTAACGCGTAAGCCACCACATTATCCTTTCCATAATGATACCGAATATCAAGTTGGTAATCCTTCACTAACTCCAACCACCTCCTCTGTCTCATGTTCAAATCCTTCTGTGTGAACAAATACTGAAGAGATTTATGGTTCGTGAATAAGGTAAACTGCTCGCTCAACAAATAGTGCCTTCAGATGCTTTATTCAAATACAATAGCACCTCACTCTAAATCATGTGTGGGGTAGTTATTCTCATGGGGCTTAAGTTTGTGTGATGCATACGCTATAGCCCTCTCACCGTGCTGCAATACACCCCCAAGTCCCTGCAAGGATTCATCAATGTAGACGCAATATGATACTCCCCCTTAGGTAGTGTAAGTACAGGTGCTGAGGTTAATTTGTCCATTAGCTCACCAAAAGCTAATTAATAATAGCCATCCCAAATAAACGGCACCCTTTTACGAGTCAAGTTTGTCAACGGACCCGCAATCTTCAAGAAACACTTAACGAACTTCTAGTAGTATCCTGTTAACCCTAAAAGGCTGCAAACCTTGGTCGACGTCATGGTCTATCCCCATTCCCTCACCGCTGATACCTTACTCAAATTAACTTTTATACCCTTTTTAGACACTATGTGGCCCAAAAACTGTACCTCCTAAAGCTAAAATCCACATTTACTAAACTTTTCATACAATTGGTGATCTGTAAGTGTTTGTAAAACCTTCCGTAAGTGCTCGGCATGGTCATCCTTAAAATGAGAGTAAACCAGAATATTATTGATAAACACAATCACAAACTAGTCAAGGAACTCTGAAAAAACATGGTTCATCAGATCCATAAACACTGTTGGTGCATTAGTGAGTCCAAATGGCATCACTCTAAACTCATAGGACCCATATTGTGTCAGAAAAGAAATTTTAGGAACGTCCTTCTCCCTCACACATAACTGATGATAATCGAACGGCAAATCAATCTTAGTAAAGTAAGTTGCTACCCTCGGCTAGTTGAATAGATCATCAATACTAGGCAGTGGATATTTATTTCGAATCGTGACCTTATTCAACTCTTTGTAGTCCATACACAATCGAAGTGACCCGTCCTTCTTCTTGACAAATAACTCCGGTGCACCCCATGGTTAAGTACTCTCTCGAATAAAACCCTTCCCCAAGAGCTGCTAAATTTGCTCTCTCAACTCACCTATCTCAGATGGCGCGATGCGATAGGGTGCTCGAGCTATAGGTCTAGTACCCGATGATAAATCAATAATATAATCAATTTCCCAGCTAGGCAGCAATTCGGGTATATCTTGGAAGACATCCTTGAATTCCTTCATAACTAGAATTGAGTCTTAATGAAACTACCACCTCCTGTGAGGTCTCATACTATGTGTAATATAGATGAGTGTTCGACCCTCCCTCAAGAGAAGGCATCCCTACTAAGAACATCACTTGTCCTGGTATCATAAATAAAATAGTTCTCCCATAACAATCTACCATTTCTCGATAAGCTGCTAACCAATCCATCCCCAAGATAACATCATAACTCTCCATATACAATACAAGAAGATTGGCAGCTAAACACAATCTACACACCTCGATATCCACACCTCTACAAATTGAGTGTATAAGCAACCCACTATCCATCGATGACTCCACACACATAAGGAGACTACTAGTTCTCTCTATTAGGCCGACAGCTCGTGCAAATCTAATCGCTATAAAAGAGTGTGATGTACCCATGTCAAATAAAATCCTATCCTTAACCCATGAACAGGAAGCATACCTTCGTAGAAATTATGCGATCCCCTGGCATGACTGCATACCAAATATTATAGGCATATCCATACTGTTGTTGCCCCTGTAGTGGTGCTGCGGGTGGGGCTGGTGTCACAGGTGACCTATGTGCCTGCTGCTCCTACGGGGCACCCTACTGTTGCAAAGCTCTCCCTTATTATGGGAAACCCTCCTCTTGTGGCCCGTTTACCCACAATTGAAATACTGGCCTGGGAACTCCCTTCGACGCTAGCCTTGATTACCCTGATGGTATTAACCCCGATGTTGGCCCTGATGTGGACACTTAGGTGACTCACCTCCCCATAAATATAACAACGTCCAGTGAATTTATTTCCTTTTGACCCTGTTGGTCCGATTGAGGCTTCTCCTTAGCTCATTGCGGACAAAGTTGGCACTTGTGGCAACCCTTTACACATGTACAATATCTCCTTTTTAAATCTCTCTACTCTTGGTCGTGTTAGCCCTGGTGGATTTAACTCTGTTGGACATCTCTATTATTCTCTTGGCCCTAATGGCCTCGAGAATCCTGTTACTGTTGTTTCGATGTTACATTGTTATTATTTCTTCCTGATTTGCTTGACTGAATAGGTTCCCTTGCTCTTTTGGTTCCTATCAGTTGGACATTATGCCCTCGATGGTGTAATAATACAGTAATAACTACTTGTGCTAAAATATCAGCCACCTCTATGACGGTTACCATACCTTATGGTACTAGAGGTACTCGTTGATCCTTTCCAGTGTCACCTGTTCTGGAGATCCCAGCCTGTCGTTCCCTCCTAGATGACATCTGAAAATATATCGAATTTTATGAGTTCACCGTCAATACAAATATAACCACAGAATAACATAATCTCAAATACGTGATTATGAATACAATAGTCCTAATAATAGGGCTCTAAGTCAAAGAACGCTACGCTGAAATCGTAGTAAGTCGTACAGATCCTATGGACACTAGAACCTGATGCTCTGATACCATCTATGACACCCCGACTAAATTAATCCTGGGTGATCAATCCATTATTAAATTAAATTGGAATCATTAATGGATTTAATCTTAGCATCATCATCGAAAACTTTTTATTTACTAATCACCTACGTCAAATTAAGTTGGTGCTAATTTTATCTTGTATTATTAACACATGCAACAATAATTTAACCGAATTAAACCAATCACACATGAATCTAATCTTAACAATCTCACGATAGATATAAATAATTAAATAAGGGAGGCTGAATAAACTATCGATTCTCAACATAAAATAATCCAACCATAATCTGAAATAAGTAAATAAAGTTTGAATAATGTCTGAAGCATAACTGAAATAAATATAGTCTGAAGACAACGTGCCCAGATGAACTGATAATGAAATCTCCATCTAGAAACAATGAGATGAAGCATCTAAGAAATATCTTGCAAGTCTCCACACACCCTGCAGCTACGTGTCACTTGATAGGATCTCTAAGTTGGGTGCCCCTATGGCTGGATACCTAAAATGTTTTAATTTGTTTTTCACATGGGTCAGAGCCCAAGTAAAACATTTTGAAAATATTTAGCAAGTATTTAAGTCAAAATTCAATTCAGTTATTTATTACACATGTATTATTCACGTACACTCACTTGAGATTCTCACCTCTCAACTAATGTGCACGCCTAACGTATTCTACCTAACTAGTACCCTGTAATACCTCGTATTTTTATTCTCAAATAAACAATAAAATAATATTTTGGACTAAATAAATAATTGAGGAAATTGGAATTAATTAAATATTTCTAATTTAATAATTTCACAATCGAAATTTGTTTTTTAGTTATATGTTGTGTATGATTACTTTTATGCATATGAATGTAGTAATTGCAGGTATCATACGAAAAATACACAATCTATGTGTGACACAATTTAACAGTACCCAATATTGACATAAGTAATTCGGGACATGTTTCGGGACACATATTGGATCGTTTAGATGTTTTAGACCTTTAAAAAATAGTCTTGGGTCAATAGTATATAGGTTGGGGAACTTTGTCGCTAGTTAGGTTATGGATTCGGGTCCATTTGGGGGTCCAAAAGTTGGGTTCTAGGCCCAACTCGAGATTAGTCAATTATTAGTGTTTAAGTGGGGGTAAACCATTCCCCCACTATCATTCAAGAAAACCTAAAACAACAGTCAATGGGAGAAGAAAAGAGAAGGGCCAAAATATGGGAAAAGGGGAAAGGAGCCAAAGAAAAATCAAGGGGATTTCAAGGGGGGACGTTCTTCTACAAATCATTAAGGTGAGAACTCTCTTGCTTAATTTGTGTTTTCAATATATTTCTTGATGCATTATAATTGTCCCTTAAATTTCTGGGATTTAGGTTTGAATATGGTTGATTTGATGATGAACAATACATGCAGAGGACTGAATTTAATGTAAAAATTATCCCAGAAATTAGGTATCATAAATCTGAAAATTGATGATAGATTCCATAAGGTTTTGGTAGCTATTTGGGGATATTGGATTAATTGATGTAGAGGATGTCACTACAAAATTCATGAATCAAAATTTTGATGTAAATTCCCTAAGCGATACCTCTTATTGTGTATTAAATCTGGTTGGGATTTAGAGAATGTTCAATCGTTAAAATCTTAAAATGTGTATTAATTATTGGACTTGGATATATCATTCTGGGTTTAAATTTCTTGGTTGGCGTATACTGTTATGGGTTTTGAGTTGAGCTAGGAAGAACTGAACTGTGAAACAGAGTGGAAAAGAAAACACAGGATCGTTCGAACGATGTGGGCTCTCATTCGAGCGACATGTTATGTCGCATGAATGATCCCACAGCTCGTTCGAGCGACGTGGGGGCTTTTCTGGCATTTTGTCCTTTGCTGATTGGGCTGGGTTTTGGTTTTCTTGGTTACTGCATATGGAATTAAAGTGAGAAGTTATTAAGAACACTTATATGCCCACATTTAATTGGTAATAATCACAATTAACTAGTTGGTTACCTAAATATTATTTTGGGAGGGAATTAATAATTTATTAGGGTGTAAATTATTAATAAATGAATAAAAAAAATGTTGTGGGTTGTAGTTGGGCGTTTTATTGTAATTATGGAGTAATTACCTATGCATATCATATGGGATAATAATATGAACTATTATGTTTTTGTGTAGATATACTAATATTCGTGGGCTATCCTATCGGCTCGTGGGTTCATTCGTTCGGACCGGGTACCACACGTCGACACAGATGGGCTTGACGTTGTGTAAGTCATATTAGTACTACATGGAGGTGCCATCTACGAGAGGTGGGTGTTGTCGCTGACCCAGCTTGTATCACCGCTATGTATGGACCGTGAACAAGAATCCTATATAGGGACCACCCCCAATTTATGTGTGATTTTATGATGTTCTCTTAGGATAAGATATTCCTCTGGACTTGTCGATAGAGTACGAATCAGACACCAACGGTAGATGCGTTTGTGTGCCAAATATATGGAAATAATTACCCGCACTTGAATAAAATCAATTTAATTGTCTAAGAATGTGGACAATAATTATATTCTTGACCCTATAATGCATAATAGATGTTTATGACTTATATATGAAACTTATGAGACTGGGATAAATGGGTGTTGGCAACTAAATGTAGTGGTTACATTTAAATATTTAATTTTTAATATATCCATCTTTTATAGATTTGAGACGATGTCATAATCATTACTTGGGACGTATTAGGATGCAAATAACATCACACTTAGATGAGGGGTGAGGTGTTATACACATGTGAGTGATGAATGGGGAATATTTATTTTGCATCAACTATATTATTGCATCATAAATTAATTAAGTAAATTCCTGGACATCTCGGGATCTGACCCAAATTTAAATATCCCCCCCCCCCCCCAGGTGCTCCTAGACAGGGATAACTAGATTGTGCTATAGCAGTCTTGCATTCTCACTTGCTCTTCAGACTTCAGATCGTTCGATTCAAGCATATGTGTTTTTTCTGTCGTAGCTATTTATTTGTTTGGAACATATATCAGGGCATAAGCCCGAGACTTCTTTACTTTATTTTGGTTGGAATTTCTATCACACTGGTTGGATTTATTATTTTATTTGTGGTGGTTTGGACCTATTTATTTATTGTGGATAGATTCATGACATTTCAAACATGTGCCTTAAATAATAATTATTTTATATTCACATTTGTGCTAAGAATGGTATTAATTGACAAGCAAGTCCTATCTTCGGCATATCGTGCTTGGCTAGCCTTTAGGTGAGAAAATAGGGGTTGTTACAGTTGATATCAGAGCAAGGTTATAGTGTCCTTAGGATTTATGTTGCATTCATTATGTTCTGCATTGCGTTCTTTGATATGTAGGGCCTATACTTAGGGTTCATTATATTCTTACGTTGGTACTCATTAAAATTTGGTTTGCTTTCAGATGGAAAACAGACATATGGGTAAACTAAGATGAGTAGTTCCACCGATTGATGAGGAAGAGGCTCACTCGGAGCCACCACAATCCCCAAAGGTCCCACTAACCTCACAGTTGATTACCCACGCTGAGATAGCCACCATCGTGTCTCAGGCGGTCTCTACGGCTATGGAAGTTATGCTTCAGCATCTTCCACTACCACTGGCACCTCAACAGCCACCACCACCACAACAGGTGGCTATACCATCACAAGCACCAAGTTACATGTGGGGCAAAGTGAAGGAGGCCATTGTTAAGGACCATCCTCCAGAGTTCACAGGTGGTTCTAATATATTGGTGGCGAGTCGATGAAAGAAATATATTGAGAGGCACTTGAAGGATGGTTGAGTGAATGCCAGTTCAGAAGCAGATGCTAGCTTCGTTCAGATTGGTGGGGTTCGCCCTTTAGTGGTGGGAGGCGGTTGCAACTGTTGTAGAAAGGGACAACCTCACTATTGATCAATTTGGGGAGTGGTTTGAGGGGAAATACTTTCCCCTAGCCATGCACTCTGAGATGAGGACCAGGTTCATGGAGCTGACGCAAGAGGGGCGTACTGTAGCCGAGTACGAGGAGGAGTTAACTGCCCTCTTGTACTTTGTCGGGAGTATGTTCGTACTGAGAAGATAAGGATGGATATGTTTATTGTGGGATCGGCATGGCACATCAGGAAGGTTCTTCTGGGGAATCCAGTTATCACAACATATAACTTATTGGTTAATTTTGCACTTCTCCATTGCCAGGATCACAGGGCATTTTTGAAGAAAAAAAAGGGAGAGAAGCGTCACTGAGGAGAGTCGTTTAACCAGCCGGGCAAGGCGAGTGGGGGAAGTAGATCTGGGGCCCAGCAGCACAGGATCACCCCTTTAACTGATCAAAATAATAAGTTTAGAGGTGAAGATGATTGAAAGAGGCAGGGACAAGGACAGAAGGGAAAAATCCATCAGGGCCAGTAGTACAAAAGCCACCAAGTCCAGGGACAGAAGGTTAGAGGCCAACAAGGATGACGGAAATTGTTATACATGTGGTGAGAAGGGTCAAACTTCGAAGAATTGTCCTCGAGGAGACCAGGCAACCCAGGGGCAGGGATGTTACAGAGGACAGCAGGTGCAACAGGAACAGCGCCCACCATTTCTGGCTCAGGGAGCTACTGCACCAACCCCTCTAGCACCCATCTCCCCACCTTAGGGGCAACAACCATTGCAGTATGGGCAGGTCTATCATGTTACAGCCGCAGACGGGCCAGCACTACTACAGACAGTCGAGGGTATGTTTCCCATTTTTGGCTAAGTTGGTCACATTATTTTTTATATTGGTGCATCTCATTCTTTCATTAGCATGGGGTTTGCACGGGAGTTTATGATAGATTTTACATCACATATTGTTTTACACATAGATTCACCAGTGGGTAAAGGGGCACCCATTGTAACACCCCATATTTCTAAGGATACAGAATTTAAATAATTTGGGGATAAAAGATTTAATTAATCGGAAGAATTTAATTAAATTGATGATTTGGAGAAATTATTTAATTTGAAGAATTCATATTAATTTGGTGAATTAATATTTATTTAATTCAGGTTATTTTTGAAAATTCACATGTGTCGTAATTTGGGGTCGAAATTTGAGAATGTTATAAAGTAATTCGAATGGAAATTCTAAGTTCACGATTGACTCCGGATAGGTTGAAATAGTAAAAAAAGAGTGCTCGGGGGTAGTAATCAGGTCTCGAGGAAATTTTAGGCATAATCGGGCCCACACAGGAGTGTTGGTGCCATTTTAATTTGGCCCATAAGCTTAAAAATGGGATTAATGAAATAAAATCTAATTGAAGGAATTGAGGCAGTCATAACTCAAGGAATGTAGCCCTAGATTAGATAGGGATGAATCCGGGATATAAATACTGAATTGAATTTGGAAAGCTTCAGAGTTTAAAAATGGTGGAAAAAGACGTCGGGGAATATGACTGATATCTGGTCGATCGATCTACCCCTTTAGTTAAAGTAACACGTGAGATTGTATATCTTTTTCGTCGCGGTCGCGTGGGCACCGGCCTCGTATTTTTCTAATTTTTTTTTATTTAATATGATTTTTCTACGATAGGGTGCGTGAGACCGACATCTTTAGGAACAAATAAATTCGGGTTATTCGGAGATGTTGGTAAAAGAGTGAAGGACTTTGGAAAAATATAAAGGAATATTATTTTATCCTTGGATTAAATAGGGATGAATCCGAGATATGGATTTAGGAGTATTTATAATAAACGACACTCGATACTATATGTCAAAATATACGAACGTATTTGAATGGGAATTTTGGATGAATTTAGCATACGGGCTGGTATCTTAAGGTGGAATTAATTGACAGAAATTAAAGGAATCTAATACTTTGAGTCTTATGGGATGAGTATTAAGGACTATTAAATTTAATAAGGTTGTTAAACTTATTAGCCGAATTTGGTGAAATGAATTCTAAAAGGTTAAAATACGAACCAATGAATGGAGTCCGGGTATTTTGGTTGAGTGATACCACTTGGATAAAATTAATTGAGGTGATAGTAATTAAATTAAGGGTCGGGGTTTTGACTCTGATATTTCTTAGGCTAGTGCTATGCCAGTTAGGCGCAGATTAGTCGGTTTAATTTTTATATAGATATATAATAAATTATCGAATAGTGAATTTAACGAGAGGTGTTAACCTTAATAGTGGATTTTTGTGTAACAAATTCTAAAGGGTGAAGATACATTAATTAATGTGAAATCAATTAGATTAATCGGTGTAATTTGAAATGTATGACTTAGATTAGTGGGATATGAGCGAATTACCTACTGAAATATTTTAAAGGATAATTGGTACACTTCGAGTAGTAGGGGATACTCGAAAGGATACGATGAGAAGTATAATCGAAATTTAATAATACATAGAATATTCGAAAGGTATATATACTACGTATTGGATATATATTATAGGTCGTGTGTGTACCTATACTAATGATATAAATATATAGGTTGTGTGTACCTACTACATGCTTTCTTATATGTATTACATACCTACGTTGCTTGCTATCACGCGAGGTTTACACGTGGGGACAGTCATATCCTGATGAGCCTTCGGGGGTATTTTTGACTTGTGCCTCAGAACATAGAACCTAGGTACGGCTATCTGTGAGAATGATAGTGTTGATGGTCAAATGGGTGCATAGGTATGGGTAATACGGGTGGGTACAATGAGTTAGTATGTAGAAGAAGACTTGTTATGGCCAGTTAAGTGGGGTAGCTTAACTAGGAAAGGTAGAAGGCAAGCGTTAAGTGTGCACATTAGATGAGGGGTGAGATATGTCTCAAGAGAGTGCGATACTAGCTTAAATATGAAAAGTGTGCATGCATATTTAATTATTGCAATTTAACTACTTGCTAAATATTTTCAAAATTTTTTACTTGGTCTCTGACCCATGTCAAACTATTTTCTAAAAAATTTTAGGTGTCCAGCCATAGGGATGCCCAGATTGAAGATTCTATCCAGGAATGCGCAACTATGGCTCATATGGAAGTTGCATGACCTTGTTCTAGATGCTTCGCTCATTTACTCCTAGTGTAGGAACTTTTCAGTACTCATTTCGGCATGTCTCCCTCAGATTTTGTATTTAGTTTACTTATCAAAATTTTTGTATCCAAGCTATTGTTGTATTTTACTGTTAAACTGATAGTTGATTCGGTTATCTTGATTTATGTTATTCATTTGTGTGGGATTCAGTTACTAGTTGTGTTGATGGTTTTATTATTATTTATTTTTCGCCTATTGTTAATTAATGAAAGATAAAATTTGACACCAGTCCTATTAAATTACTAGGTGGTTAGTAACTTTAAAAAGTTTTCGATAGTGATGCTAAAAATGAGCCATATGAGACAAACGTTTTATTTTGACCACGGGTTGGATACTCGGTATTTTAGTAGGCGGGGTGTCACAGATGGTATTAGAGTATCGGGTTTTAGAGTCCTTAGGATTTGTGCGGCTTATTACGTTTCAGCATAGCGCTATTTGATGTAGAGTCTTATTATGGGATTGTTGTATTCCTTTACGTATGCAACTTACGTTCTCCTGCGATTAAGTATAGCTGGTGTGATTTATATACAAGTTCGGTTAGGCTTTGTACACCGAACAACTTTGGGATGACCATTGAGGGCCATTAGAAGCACTGCGGGAGGGAAGGCTCAGCAGAAGGCATGGAATATTCTAGAAATGGTGATCATGATAAAAGTCACCATAATTATTATTTATGATAGATGGCGTTAGGATAAACAGCAGGGTGCATTAGTTTCCATAAACACCTTTGAAGAGCATATTCAGACTCACCCAGTGTAGTCAGTAAAGGAGTGGAGTCGGGGGGAACTCCTTTGAAGAGCCATCCATGAGGATTCGGTAAAGAGGGGGAGTGTAACGGGTTAATGGAAAGAGATAACCCAAAGGTAATTGAGTAGGGTGGAGTGAAGTGACACCTAGGGTTAAATTTCAGGCAAACTTTTGGCTCATAGGAGTGGCGTAGTAGTGGTAGGAGCTGATCATCAAAACCATATAGAGATACCATGGATAACGAGGACATTGGGGTGCAGTTTAACTGCAAATCACCTAATCAGTTATTTAAACATATGGGTAAAGTAAATTTCAATCCTACTTCAGAAGGGCCAAATAGTGGTCGATTATGAAGGAGAGTTGACTTGTTTAGCGAACTTCGTACCCAATGAGGTGGATAGGGAGAATAAAAAAAGGATCCATAAGTTGAAAATGGACTTGTGGTGAAAATACATAAGCGAGGATAGGGAAAATTTGACCGGAACAACGGGTGTTATTATAGATTCACATGTGAAACGGGTTTAGTAGAGGTATCGTAAAGACGACTATAGTGTGTGGTTATTCACTGTTGGGTAAAGGGGATCTCTTTAGATCCATCCACATGGGAGTGGGTGTGAACATTGAAAGTATATATATATATATATTATGAGGCTATCTTGTTTTGAGAGGTAATATTCGAGGTATGGTTTTATCCGAAGTATGGATTGTTAAGCGATGGTAAGCGGTTACAGCAAGCCTATCATGTTCGTTGCTCTGGGGTAGGATGGGTATTTTTATGATGTCTCACTTTAAATAGGGTCAAGCTCGCGACGATAGTTTTATAAAGTATACTTCAGAAAGTACATAGGTCTAGTTATATTGGATTCCGGTGCATAGGGACTTTTACTAATGTGATTCAGGGTATGTTGAGTTTACCGTTGAGTAGAGAGATTTAAGTCATCGTTGTGTAAGTACTGAGATCTTAGTGATAGTGAGAGCGTAGTATCGTGTGACGCCTTGAGAGATATGGGCATATATGATTTGATTTATGTGTTGGGAGACTAAATATGTGATATCTCGGTTATGTGCTTGGAATGCACGGATTTCGATGACCGACAATGCTAGGGGATAGTGCATTGGGGAAAGTTCTTTTCAACGTCGTTACGAGAGGTTATAGACATGGATCGTAATAAACATTGGCAATAGAGAGATGTTATTGGATGCTAGTGCATCCGTTTTAAATGTTAAATTATTAAACGAGTATAGGAAACACTTTAAGCTGAGAGTTAATATGATATATGGCCAATGGAGCCAGGTAGTGCTACGAAGGATGCAATGAGAAATTTTTTGCACCACAAGTTAATTGGTAGGGCAGGGTCAAGAAGGACTTAATTTTCAAATTGGGGTAATCAAGAATACCCATATGATATCGCCATGCCGAGAGTGCAGAGCTGAGCTCAAGATAAATATATTACGTACGAGACGTTATTGATAATTACACTGAAATGTTTGGGCTATAGTATATAGTATGGTGAGAATTTGTGTTCGCTGTTCTGAGATATGATTTATATGTGCTAGTTATCACCTAAAAGAGGGTTTAGTATATGTATATTCGTGTATATATGTTATTGTGTGTTGCATAATAGACGTATGAGTAAGTGTTTGTATTATTATATTTGATCCCGGGGAATAGGTACGTTTATCGATGGGGTTCAAAGTGGATATGTTTAGTAACGAGCGAGGATATATAGCTTGTGATTGACTCGCGTTAAGATACTAGCGATAGTAAGGGGTAATATATTGTATGATAATTTTAGTAACATGAAAATAGTCGAGTATACTTTTATGTCAGGAGACGGGACTTGGGGGTATGTGCTATGGATTGAGGTCCAAACGGATCTCATCGATCGATAATTCTAGGTAGTAGTGTCGCGGGGGGTTCCTTGTTTGGATTTTGCTTTACGAGACATCCCACTCATGAAACTTAGCACACCATTGAAAGTGGGGAGATGTTTGGTCACTAGCTCATAGTTTTGGTGCCTTGGCTATTATGCATTCAGGTAGTTATAACGGTAAGTTGAAAGTTTTATTATAATTTAAGGCAAGTGGAGACAAGTAACCTTTGTGCAGTTATGCATGGGTATAGGGTGTATGGGCGCCCTGGACAATTAATTTAATTTTAATATGATTCGCGTTTAGAAGGGGTAGAAGTATGTGTAGCGATCTTAAGGACATGTGAGTGGGGAATTATTCAAGGCTTGGAGTACTAGACTTATCTTAATTTCGAGGACGAAATTCCTTTGTAATGGGGGAAGTATGTAACACCCCATATTTATGAGGATACATAATTTAAATAATTTAGTGATAGAAAATTTAATTAATCGGGAGAATTTAATTAAATTTGTGATTTGGAGAAACTATTTAATTTGGAGAATTCATATTAATTTGGTGAATTAAGATTTATTTAATTCGAGTTATTTTTGGAAATTCACATGTGTCGTAATTTGGGGTCGAAATTTGAGAATGTTATAAAGTAATTCGGATGGCAATTCTGAGTGCACGATTGACTCCGAATAGGTCGAAATAGTCGAAAAACAGTACCCGGAGGCAGTAATCGGGTCTCAGAACAATTTTAGGCATAATCGGGCCAACACGGGGGTGTTTGGACCATTTTAATTTGGCCCATAAGCTTAAAAACGGGATTAATGAAATAAAACCTAATTGAGGGAATTGGGGCAACCATAACTCAAGGAGAAAAGCCCTAGAGGTGTAGAGGAAAATAATGAAAGAAATTGGGGATCTTTTGAGAGCCAAACTAAAGGAAGAGGAGTGTGTTCTTCGTCAAACATTCGTCTACAATAAAGGAAATCAGACCCTGCAAAATTATCCAGGCAACTAGTTAAACTTGCTTTCATTTAAATTGCGGAATTACGATTTATATCATGGTGGGTGTAAAACATATTCATTTTGGGGGGTTATTATAGCAAAATTTGTTTTTGGGAGGGTATCACATGTTAAATCTAAATTTTAGGAATTTAAGAATTAAGGGTGAAATTTATGTTTAATTAATGTGAGAATAATATCATATGAGGCTAGAATATGATTTAGAATTGAAAACCTGTAGAAATTGTTGTTGAATTCAGATTATTGAATCGAATTGAGAATTGTGATTTAAGGGATATTGAGAAAAAAATCAAATTTATGAACCTTAGAATTTTAATGAAAATCACTTTGGATTAATGTCACACATTAGTGTTTGAACATGTTTGTATATGAAATAAATGTGTGGGATATAGTAATCGACGTTTGGATTGAAGTTGAAAAACTTCGAAGTTTAAAAATGGTGGAAAAAGGAGTCGGGGAAGATGACTGATATCTGGTCGATCGATCGATCGACCCAATTCATTGATCGATCGACCCCTTTAGTTATTTTAAAAAATGAGATTGTAGATCTTTTCGTCACGGTCGCGTGGGCGCCGACTTCGTATTTTTCTAATTTTTTTTGGATTTGATATGATTTTTCTACGATAGGGTGCGTGAGACCGACATCTTTAAGAAGAAATAAATTCGGGTTATTTGGAGATATCCGTAGATGAGTGAAGGACTTTGAAAAAATATAAAGGAACATTATTTTATCCTTGGATTGGATAGGGATGAATCAGGGGTATGGATTTAAGAGTATTTATAATGAACGACACTCGATAATATATGTCAAAAATATACGAACGTATTCGAATGGGATTTTTTTATGAATTTAGCATACATGCTGATATCTTAAGGTGGAATTTAATTGATAGAAATTAAATGGAACCTAATACTTAGAGTCTTATAGGATGAGTATTAAGGACTATTAAATTTAATAAGGGTGTTGAACTTATTAATCGAATTTAGTTAAATGAATAAGAAAACGTTAAAATACGGACCAATAAATGGAGTCCGGGCATTTTGGTTGAGTAATACCACTTGGATAAAATTAACTGAGGTAATAGTAATTAAATTAAGGGTCAGAATTTTGACTCTGATATTTCTCAGGCTAGTGCTATGGGAGTTAGGCCCAAATTATCCGGCTTAATTTATTATAGATATATAATAGATTATTGAATAGTGAATTTAACGACATGTGTTAACGTTAATAGTAGATTTTTGTGTAACAAATTCTAAAGGGTGAAGATACGGACCATATGAGTGAGTCAGAGTATTGTAGTTGGGTGACAGTCATATCATGATGACCCTTCGGGAGTATTTTGACTTGTGCCTCAGAACATAGAACCAAGGTACCGACTATCTGTGAGAATGATAGTGTTGACGGTCATATGGGTGCGTAGGTATGTGCGTATCCCATAGGCTTGGTGAGTACTCTTAATTTGTGTCTTACTTGGATATGGATTTGGAATGTCGTTGCGATCAAACTTCGAGTATCCAAAATTCCCTTGAAATCACCTACAAAACTTCTTAAAAATTCAGTATCGTGGTAAATTCGGGTATCAATCCAATTTCAAGTATTGAAATTATTATCGTGAAAACTTGCAACTTCAATTTTTATAAAAATAATCTTTTTGTGTTTTTAATTCTTTTTATTTAGTTTTATATTTAAAAATAATTTCAAGGGAGGAAACAAAAATCTTTGCAATTAAAATGACTACGAAAAATTCGAAAGTAATCTAGCTTAAGATTTGTGAGAAGAAACAAGAGGTAGGATTACACCGCGTAGTCAATTTAATTTAATATCATAATTATTTAATTTAATAGTTCGAAATAATATTGAATTTAAAACTTAACTCTCGTTACAATCCTAAATTCAATTTTATCTTTTTTAGTAATTAAATCAGGAATGGCACTACATATAAAAAAAATTGAGATTCATACTTGTATTTCTGCATTATCTGCTAAGATCAATTCATAAATATTTGTACAGATCTTTGAATTTCACACAAAGAATTAACACTTGAATTTAAGAATAGGACCTATCTCTAAGTCAAATCAAAAAATCAAATATTAATATTTAACATTAATTTATTAACTCTCGTTATATAAATTAAGGTGTGATCTTTCCCAATTTAATTAGCTTAGAACGCAAATGAACAATCAATTTATTAAATAACTCAACATATGCGTTTCATCCCACTCCTTGAATGGGGTGTTTAGCCAGACATAATTAGAATTTCAGCATAAACACAATCAACAAATAAGAAATTAAAGAGAAAAGAAAAAGATATAATACGCATCAATTCCTTGTGTCAATTGTGCATAAACACGCGTCCCAAACTTGTCACAAAAACTCGACCAGATTACAAAACTAAATGCAAAAACTGAACCTACAATTTTTTTCTCAACCTAAACTATATTTTTTCGACTCTTTTTCTACCCACTGCAGTCTCTCTTTTTTATTTTTTTTGTCTCCCTCGTTGCTTCCGTGTCTGTGTTTTTGTGAGAGTTTTTCTTCCCTTTTTATTAGTCCACGGATAGTTTTGGATGAGAGATATTCGTGGGATCTCATTTAGGCCAAGTCAAAGTAGATATTTGGAGGGATTTCATTTTTCCTCATGTGGTTTTTTTTTTGCCTTTTTCTTTTATTTGGTTTTGACTTTGACGGCTAAAATCGAGTAGAATAAAAATGGTGGGTTCATGGTTGGCACCGGGCGGTTTGGAACGCGGTTTGGCTGGAGGTGGTTCGGGTTTTTCGATGGGTTTGAAGGTATAAGGTGGCGGGTTTGGGTTTGTTGGTCGCCAGGTTTTGCCGCGAGTAGGTCAGTTTTCGAGTTACGTGGTTTCGGTTTAGTGTTTAAGTATGTTAAGGGGAGGTTGGTAGGTAGTGTGGTAATGGTGGTGGGTTTAATGGTGGTAGAAGAGAGAGAGAATGGGTGGAGGTTGAAGATGAGTGGGTATAGTTGTGTGTGGTGAAGGTGTAGGGGAATAGTGTGCGTGTGAGTAAGTATTTGGGTGTATGGGAGTGTGTGAGAGTGTGGTGTGTGTGAGTTTAATTTGTGTCCTAAAAAAATAACTATCTATCTAAAATTAAATAAACTAAAAGTTAAATCCTAACCAAATAAAAAAAAATCTAATAAAAAAATCTTAAAAAATTAAATAAACTAATAAAACTAGAAAAATAAATTCCTAAAAAACTTATCCGAATAAAATAAGATAATACTAAAAAACTGAAACTAAAAAAAATAACTTCCTAAAAACTAAATCTAATAAAATTAAATAAAGTGAAATAAAGACTAAAAACTAAAAAAAATAAAAACGCAAAATAAAATTGCACTAAATAAAAAGATATAAAAATAGAAAATAAATCCTTAAATTCTAAAATAAATCCTAAAAATAAAACGACTCAAAATAAGAATCCAGAAAAATAATAAAAGTACAAACTCAATACACACAGGCTCGGGTGATGGTCTGAGCTCGGTCTGGGCTCGATTAGGATTACGGGATTGGGTTCAGGGCATCGAAACACATCGGAGCAAGCTCAACGGGACTTCATCATTCACAATATATTTGATTTCTTCAATGCACGCTTGTAACCGCTTCTGTGTTGCAATTGACTTGATTTAGCATTATTTGATGTTGCGACTGTTGATTGACTTGAAAAATAATAAAATACGAACATAAGGCCAATTTTAATTAAAACAAGTGACTAAAATACTTCTATTTGGGGTATAAATTATACACTTTTGGGTGCTTATCACACCACCCCCAAATAGAACATTGCTAGTTCTCGAGCAAAAACAGAGAGAAAACAGTGATAAGTAACCAAAAGTGTGCCACTTTCGCAGGCACTGGCGATTGCACTTAGCATGTGCAATAATCCATTAAACCTATAGGTTGATCTACAGGACGAGTGGTGTCTTGTGAGGGTTTGCAGTGAATATACTCACAAAATTAAAAAAATTATTAGAATGCAGTCTCTTATTTTGATGATGAAACGCTATACAATCCAACTTGGAAGGACATCAAGGAACCCCATATTCAACTATCAAAATAAGATATAAAATTACTAAATACCAAAAAGAGTAATTCTTCCTACACTCAGCATGTGCTAATTTGAAACAATATTAAGTATCATTAGAGTAATTCTTAGATTGCCCTTTTTAAGAATCAAAGCTTTGACTTCAATTCTCACCGGATATATCTCTGATGAGTGCATTATTTTGTATATTTTATACCCAAATTTCTACCTTGTTAGTCCCATTTTGTTTTATTTAATAAGTTCTTAGGATCATTTTATTAAAAAGCGAAAAAATGCAAGAATGATTGAATTCATAGTTAAAATGGCAATTTTAAGTCAAAAATAGGTGCTTCATTAATTTTATAATATTCTTGTGCTAATTTGTGAAAAAAGTTGTCCAGTGAAATTTTTCCAGGTAATTATGGAATTTGGTGCAAATTGATGATCAACTTGAAAAAGGCGCGAAAAACTGAATTTTACGGTTATTCGAAAAAGTGTTTGTGAAATCATGAAAAAGTCGAGAATTTTTATTCTCCGAATTGAACGAAATTTGACATGCGTGTTCAGCAAGAAAAAATAAGACTTTTCGACTGGGGGGAAATTGAAGAGTTCCACAAAACCCTAATGCCTCACTCTAAGCCTAAAAATAGAACCCTTGGGGGCTCATTATTTAGTGTGTAGAACAAGGAGAGAATTGTAGAGAGATTTTTCTCTTATCTTGAGAGTTTTATTTATATTTGAGGACCAAGAATTGTATCTATGTGGAAGGAATTCTGTCAACATCAATTGTAATACACATCATTTGTAAGTTATTTTATTGATGAAAATTCATATTCATTCTTGCAATTTTATGATGTCTTTCATTATGCTAGCGTAATTTCTGTACTAGGACTAGGTGAAATTTATCATGTCTAGTTAATATTGTGTGTGATTTAAATTCGTCTTTATTCCAGATATATGCTAAAGGTCTTAAAAATTCTGTATTCATTTAAAATGACACGAGAGTATGTTTTAAACCTTCGGCTTTGTTTAATAAAAATCATATTTTTATTTTTAAGTATGAGTACTTTTTGATGGATTATGCTTGCACTCGATTGTTTTGATAGTCCATGCTTAAAGACTATACTTTGAAATCTAAAAATGAACTTTTAAGGGAATAGGGATTTTAGCCGTCTTAATTTAGAGATATTAAATTTTATTGGTAACTTAACCGTGTTATCCTCCGAATTAAATAGGACAAGAGTCGATTTAATTTGAGCTATAAAATCGGGACTGACGAGTTCAAATTATTACATAATATTAGTTGAATGTGATAAATGGATCCAACGTCCTAGTTTTCACCCTCCCTTGGTTATATCTCTCGTACTCCTAATTCTTGTTTGTATTGCTTAATTTAATATTACATCTCATCTCCAAACCCAATTAATCTAGTTGGACAATCACAACTATTTTGAATGAAAAAAATTGACAAATCCTCATGGGTTCGACCCGTACTTACACTCGCTATTCTATAATAGCCCGTGCACTTGCGGTATTTTATAAAATTGACAACAATATCTCTTAATCGAACTCTTTGAGAATTAGGTAAGTGTATCTCTCTAGTGTGTGAGGATGTGAGTAAATGTAAACAAGTTCAAACGTCTCACACGCTTTATAGAAAATGACGGATACTTGAAACAAATTTGATCTCATGAACGAATGCTTAACCACTATGTCGAGAATGTCGAGCTATTCACCATATAGACTTCTCGTTTGCCTGAACTCTTTATCAAGGTTGAAAAACGTGATTTATAAAAGGTATAAGGGGATAATGAAATGAAGAAGATGAATGATAGGGTTTTTGAGAAGAATGTGACACTTTGAATAACTAATGTCTTCATTTTTTGAATTTATGATTGCATGCTTTCTTTTTCATCTTTTCTATTTTTGTTTTTTTTTCCTTTCTTTTTACGATGCATTTTTTTATAACAAAAATGAAGACAATTTACATCTATAATTTCAAACACACTTTTTCTCAAAAATGATGGTAATGATATGGATGGTATCTGGGACATATATGGGCAAGGAAAACATGGAATGATAATAGGTGGAGTGAAGGGTAAAAATGGTAAGTGTATGATAAAATGGATTTAGTGCTCGGGATAAACTACAAGACACATGTTTCTTATAACTCGAAAGTGATGTCATTCTTAGTGATTATGCCAAATTTGAAAAAAATAATGAGATAATGCAATGACTATATGTGGTACCCAAAGAAAGTTGAGTCAACTCGTGACCCTGAGATACGTAAAAACCCTCAAAAAGCTGAAAAGCTCAAATCTCACGGGTTTAAGTCGCCACTAGTGATCTTTTAAGGCTCTCTTGAGAATATAATTATAAACTTTTGATTGCAAAAGTGATAATGCAAATTGCCGAGTTTAGGAATTCATAATGAAAGTACACTTTTAGAGGTATTGATTAATTTAAGGTTAAAAGCGTAATTTTTGGGTCCAACACAGGTATTCCGAATTTCTAAAAGAGGGATTATAGACAATTCATGTCATAAAAATTTAAATTTAACTACACAGAATGTGTAAAATCATTTGTTTCTGAAATTTTTCAAAAGAGGAACGATTTTGATAAATTTTCCACCCCCAAACAAAAGAGAACATCGTCCTCGATGTTTAAAACTATATATCAAAATTAAAAAGCACAAGAGAGGAAAGATATTACCATAATGAACCGCTAATGAAAATGTACCACGTGATGGAGCAGAGATGAAACCTGAAGAATAAATGCGACACAAAAATAGGTACAAGTCTAGAAAGCATGTGAAAAGTAATGGGTGCTGTGAAACAACACCCCCAAACAGGGTAAGACTCATACTCAGAAATAATGAACGACGGGCTTCCTCCCAGTAGCATTAAGTTTAACGTCTTCGGTCAGACCGATCGGAACTCACCCTAAGATTAAGAACTATGAAAGCATGGGGCAGCAGCAAAAATCGGGTGATGAAAATCACCCCCAAACAAGACTTAAGCGTCAGTCTTGTTGGATAAGTGCTAAATAGGGTCAATGCACTTGCATGGAAAAGTGCACCATGCGATGCAAAGCATAGGTGGACCATGGGTGGGTGGGTAGTAGGGTATATGGAATAACGGTAAGATAGAGGGTGAAGAGGCACCTGTCACGGGCTTATTGAGCCGAAAGGTGAAGGCAACAAGAGCCCTATAAGCATGGTGCTCAAGTTAGTGAGGAAGGCGGAATGGTTTGAAAAGTGGAATGGAGTGGGGATCATATAAATCACACGACCGTTATATAAAGGGATGGTGATAATGGTCACGTTGTGACACGGCAGGGAGCTGTCGATGGAAAAAATCAACACCACAAGGAAGTGGTGTGCATAGAGTAACAAGCTCGGTGTCATGGGGAGAGTAGCACGAATACTCACATGGATGGTGGGGTCGATGAAAAGTGCACAAATGGGATCGTGGAGAACTAGGGTGGAGGGTGGGTGGAGGTGAGGACCTAAATGCTTAGATGTGAACAGGTAAGGTAGAATAACAAGGTCCGAATCAAGTGGTGGTGTGGTATGGGCAGTAGGTGGGGAGGGAGGGATAAAAGGTAGGGTAAGATGATCTGACTTGAGAGTAAGAGAGACACACTCCTCACGAGGCTCGGAATGATCCTCCAGGGCACTTGTAGGAGGAGCTGTAAAAGTAAACAAGGAGTGATCAACTTAGACACCCGAAAGTCACCATCCAAAGGGGTGGAAAAATCAAACGAGGCATCCAAATCCGAGATAGATGAATCAACATTAATATCTAACTCAACGGGATTTAAGCATGGTGGAACATGATCCATATCCAGAGAGGTGGAAACCATCTCGGAGTCATTCTCAGGACAGTGGAAAGCACTCGCAGCCGGAGCTAACCTATAAATAATTGGTTCCTCGGGAAAACATAGGGAAGGATTAAGAGTTGTAGACTCGGTTATAAATATGGATGTTGTGTAAGGGGAAAGGAAAACCTCAATGGTGGGTTCAAGAGGATAGGGCGGTGTAGGACCAGTCTCACAATCAATGGATATGTCAACATAATTGTCAACTTGGGCCCCGGACCACGGGGTGGTCTCAACTTTTAGATTCTCAGGATAATAAGGTTGGTCACACTCAAAATCAGTGGCACAAGACAACACATCATTGTTCCACGCGGGGGCAATAATGAGTTGACTTGGAGTGAAATTCGACTCGTTGACACACTTAAATGTAGTAAACCTGTGTTCAACCCGGTGAAGGGATTCATTTTGAGATTGAAGAGTGTGCGCGAACTTTTGTAAGAGTCTTTTGAGAGTGGATGTGCAAGATTGTGGGGAGATGTCGGTGGGTGGCGGTGGTTATTGAGGTGGACACAACTCACTATAGACACCAGGATAAGGAGAATACTCATCCAAAATGTGTGGAGCGGGCTCAAGTGCGTTAGTCACGGGAGAAGCATCTCCGCGAGAGACAAGAGTGTGATCATCATGAGGAACATAGTAAGAGGACTGATAGGTATGAGGTACACGAGGTGGAGATGATGACTGGTGGAAACTATAAGGATCCACAACATGTTGTTGGGATTCATATTACATGGAAGGGTGATCAGGCCGCCATGAATAGCTTGGGTATTCATACCCCTCAACATTAGATATGTCGTGACAATATGCCGAGGGTGGATCCAAAATAGTGTCATATGGATACACATGTTCCATGGTGGGTTCAGGTGGAGAGAAAATAAATGGACACTTATGGGACAAGTGATCGACAAGAAAGCAGTGTGTGCACGGTGAAGTATGGGATGTGTTGACACTCAGCATCGAAGGTGGTGCAGTATGATATGTGGGCGTGGATGACATACGAGTATCAAGGGTGGGCATTTGAGAGTTAAATCCATGAATTAATGAATAGAGGTTCGAATCGGGCTTAACATCAAACAATGGGAAATGGCCAAAGTACTCCCATAAAGGACGTTCTTCGGCCATGAGGAGAGAAATATTTTTGAGTTTTTAAATATTTTTGAAAAGAAAAGAAAATCTTTTTGTGATTTTTGAAAATAAGAAAGGGAAAATATTTTTGGCATTTTAAATATGGAAAAAAAGAAAATATTTTTGGGATTTTTGAAAATATTTTTTAAAAAAAGGAAAATATTTTTGGGATTTTTCGAAAAAGGGGAGAAAATGGACTCGTTATTTGGACGAACTAATTAAAATCGACTACCTAAATAATTGAATTGGACACAAACGAGTCAAGAAAAAATCCTAACGTAGCCAATTATTATCTTCAAAATTAGTGAAAGGGGTAGTCAAATTTTAATTAAGTCTGCGGGGGACAAAAATCACGGAATTTATGTTGGTGATCGCCAGTTGTAAAAATATGTCCCTACGGGGATAGCTAGTTGATTGATTTTAAATTTAATGACAGCTAGGGTAGCACACAATGGATAAGCGAGTGAGTCGGGTGATGAAATCCCTTCTCGTTTTAATGACCGGGTCCAGGTCTTAAGTAAATAAATTTATCAAACCATTCAATTTAAGTGCGATGCAGAAATTAAAAGCACACAGGAGCAAATAGTCACACAAAAATTGAACTCGTTAGTAGAGATTCGCGAGTGATAATGAAATTACCTCCCACAACTTTTACACACGTGGGGTGAAGACCGAGTTGAGTCGACCGGGGGGAGATCTCGCCTATCTCAGTCATCCTCGGGAGCCCTACCGACCCAAAGTAGAGAGGCTTCAAAAATCCTCATCGTTGGACACCCTCTCTCTACCTTGTTCGGTTTCCTTTTTCACTTTTGAATTTTTATGAATTATAATTACAAATAAATCGGTGTCAAAATTCACCCAAATAAATACAAAGCTTCAAAAACCCTATACAACCAGTATAAGGAGGGAGAAGAATAATTACAACTAAAAATAAAAAATAACGAAAATTACAAGTCTTCAACGTTGTCTCCACGTCAAGAAAGCGGCAACGGCGCCATTTGATAAGATGGTTTTTTGCGTGTGGTCATTGTCTTCAAAATCCAATCTCAAAAATTCCATTGAAATCACCTACAAAACTTGTTAAAAATTCAGTATCGTGGTAAATTCGGATATCAATCCAATTTCAAGTGTTGAAATTGTTATCGTGAAAACTTGCAACTTCAATTTTTATAAAAATAATGTTTTTGTGTTTTTAATTTTTTTACTTAGTTTTATATTTAAAAACAATTTCAAGGGAGGAAACAAAAATCTTTGCAAATTAAAATGACTACGAAAAATTTGAAAGTAATCTAGCTTAAGATTTATGAGAAGAAACAAGAGGTGGGATTATACCGCATAGTCAATTTAATTTAATGTCCTAATTATTCAATTGAATAGTTCAAAATAATATTTAATTTAAAACTTAACTCTCATTACATTCCTAAATTCAATTTTATCTTTTTTAGTAATTAAATCAGGAATGGTCACTACTTATAAAAAAATTAAGATTCATGCTTATTTTTATGCATTATCCGCTAAGATCAATTCATAAAAATTTGTACCGATCTTTGAATTGCACACACAGAATTAATACATGAATTTAAGAATAGGACCTATCTCTAAGTCAAATACAAAAATTAAATATTAATTTTTAACATTAACTTATTAACTCTCGTTATATAAATTAATGTGCGATCTTTCCCAATATAATTAGTTTAGAACACATCAATGAACAATCAATTTATTAAATAACCCAACATATGCGTTTCATCCCACCCCTTGAATGGGGTGTTTAGCCAGACATAATTAGAACTTTAGCACAAACACAGTCAACAAACAAGAAATGAAAGAGAAATGAAAGAGATACAATACGCATTAATTCCTTGTGTCAACTGTGAATGAACACGCGTCCCAAACTTGTCACAAAAACTCAATTGGATTACAAAACTAAACGCAAAAACTAAACCTACAATTTTTTTCTCAACCTAAACTATATTTTTTTCGACTCTTTTTCTACCCTCTTCAGTCTCTCTTTTTTATTTTTTTTGTCAACCTCGTTGCATCTATGTCTGTGTTTTTGTGAGAGTTTTTCTTCCTTTTTTATTAGCCCACGGATAGTTTTGGATGAGAGATATTGGTGGGATCTCATTTAGGCCAAGTCAAAGTAGATATTTGGAGGGATTTCATTTTTCCTCGTGTAATTTTTTTTTGCTTTTGCTTTTATTTGGTTTTGACTTTAACAGCTAAAATCGGGTAGAATAAAAATGGTGGGTTCGTGGTTGGCACCGGGAGCGGGTTTTTCGAGTTCATGGGTGCCTGGTTTGGAACGCAGTTTGGCTGGAGTTGGTTCGGGTTTTTCGACAGGTTTGAACGTAAAAGGTGGCGGGTTTGGGTTTGCTGGTCACCGGGTATTGCCGCGGGTAGGTCAGTTTTCGGGTTATGTTGTTTCGATTTAGTGTTTGAATGGGTTAAGGGGAGGTTGGTAGGTAGTGTGGTAATGATGGTAAAAGAGAGAGATAATGGGTGGAGGTTGAAGATGAGTGGGTATGGTTGTGTGTGGTGAGTGTATAGGGGAATAGTGTGTGGGCGAGTGAGTATTTGGGTGTATGTGAGTGTGTGAGAGTGTGGTGTGTGTCTATTTAATTTGTGTCCTAAAAAAATAACTATCTATCTAAAACTAAATAAACTACAAATTAAATCTTAACAAAATAAAAATAAAAATCTAATAAAAATAAAAGTAAAACTAAATTTCGTAAAAAAAAACTAATAAAACTAGAAAAATAAATTCCTAAAAAAAACTTATCCTAATAAAATAAGATAAAACAAAAAAAACTAAAACTAAAAAAAATTACTTCCTAAAAACTAATCCTAATAAAATAAAGTGAAATAAAGACTAAAAAATCAAAACTCAAAATAAAATTACACTAAATAAAAAGAATATAAAAATAGAAAATAAATCCTAAAATTCTAAAATAAATCCTAAAAATAAAATGACTCAAAATAAAAATCTAGAAAAATAATAAAAGTACAAACTCAACACACACAGGCTCGGGTGATGATCTGGGTAGGTTAGGGTTACGGGACTGGGTTCATGGCATTGAAACACATTGGAGCAAGCTCAACGGGACTTCATCATTCGCGATCGCTTTGATTTATTCAATGCATGCTTTTAACCGCTTTTTTATCGCAACTGACTTGATTTATTATTATTTGATGTTGCGATTGCTGATTGACCTGAAAAATAATAAAATACGAACATAAGGCCAATTTTAATTAAAACGCATGACTAAAATACTTCTATTCAGGGCATAAATTATACACTTTTGGGTGCTTATCACTTTGAACTATGTTCGCCTCCAATAGGTGTGATTTGTATTTATGGTTCGAGCGAGATATTGAACCAATAGTCCTTTATACAGTGCGTGATGTACGGGGACTTGATAGCAGAGTATGCATGCACGGTAGGTCTCAGACTAGGGGTGTTGTATTGTACATATATAGTTAGTGTGATAAATAGATATACTTGTGATTTATTCTACTACGTGTGTTTGGTAGATGATGTATCAGGACATTGTAGCATAGTATACTCGCACCGCAACTCTGCTTAGGGGTGAAGTGTTAGTATATATATATAATGGAGTAATATATGTATACGTGTGATTTTATTCTACTGTGTGGGTTTAGTAGAAGAGACAGATAGTGACATTAAAAATAACTATATTATGGGGAGAAATAAACATATAGTAAGAAATTTATAATGGGATAAAAGACATGGAAATTCGGTAGCATATTGTGTGGGTAATACAGGTGGGTCCAATGAGTTCATATGTAGAAGGAGACCTATTATGTCTAGTTAGGTAAGGTAGCTTAACTAGGAAAGGCAGAAGGCAAGCGTTAAGTTTGCACATTAGATGAGGGGTGAGCTATGTCTTAAGAGAGTGCGACACTAGCTTAAATATGAAAAGTGTGCATGCATATTTAATTATTGCAACTTAACTGCTTGCTAAAGATTTTTAAAATATTTTACTTGGGATCTGAACTGTGTAAAAATCTTTTCCAAAACATTTTAGGTGTCCAGCCATAGGGACGCCCAGTTTGAGGATTCCATCCAGGAATGCGCAGCTGCAACTCATGTGGAAGTTACAGGACCTTGTTATAGACGCTTCGTTCATTTACTCCTAGTGTAGGAACTTTTCAGTACTCATTTGAGCATGTCGCCCTCAGATTTTGTATTTAGCTTACTTATCAGACTTTTTGTATCCAGGTTATTATTTTAGTTACTGTTGTCTTTTACTGTTGAACCGATAGTTGAATCGGTTATCTTGATTTATGTTATTCATCTGTGTGGGATTCAGTTATTAGTTGTGTTGATGGTTTTATTATTATTTATTTTTAGCCTGTTGTTAATTAATGAAAGATAAAATTTGGCATAAGTCTAATTAAATTACTAGGTAAGACCAACGTTTTATTGTGATCACGGGTTGGCCACCCGATATTTTAGTAGGCGGGGTGTCACACCCATATGGTTAGTATGTCGGGGTATCGGTATTGAGATAGGTTGACTCACCTTTGTAGTTGATTTGTTAGTACTTGATATGCATGCGTATGACGTTATTTTAGGGATGGGATAGCTAGCAACAAATAGAGCATGTGTGGATTGCTATGGGAGGTCCATCATCTCCGCCATTTTAGGGCAGGAGATGTACCTAGTTGTGATGCCGCACCCTGGGGGTGCGTCAAGCACGCATTTGTATTACATCGAGGATGATACTTCTTCAGAGGTTATGATGACGCTAAAGTCCATCCCAGTGGTGAGTGAATTTTCTGATTTTTTGGGGAGATTTTGGGGTTACCACCTAATTGGGATATTGACTTCGTGATCGATTTGTTTTGGGGCATGAGACCTGCTGATCGTACTCCGTATTGGATTGCTCCATTAGATATGAGGGAGTTATGAGAGAAGATTGAGCAGTTGTTAAGGTAGGGGTTTTTTAGGAGGAGTACTTCACTCTGGGGTGCTCCAGTGTTATTCGTCAAGAAGAGGGACAAATCTCTACGGCTTTATGTCGACTACAGGGAGTTGAACAAAGTCACTATTGGAAATAAATACTCGCTGCCATGTATAGATAATCTATTTCACTAGTTGTGGGGTGCTGTTAAGTTTTTGAAGATTGATTTGAGGCCGAGGTACCACCAGTTGAGAGTTCGAGAGAAGGATGTCTCAAAGACAACCTTTCTTACTAGATATGGATCATATGAGTTTTTGGTGATGCCATTTGGGCTAACCAATGCCCCGATAGTATTTATGGATTTGATGAACCGAGTGTTCAGGGATTATTTGGATCGATTTATTATCGTGCTTATAGATGATATCTTGATTTATTCTTAGACTAAATAAGAGCACGCAGAGCATCTACAGGTGGTCTTACAGACGCTTTGGAATCATCAGTTATATGCAAAGTTCGAGAAATACGGGTTTTAGCTGAGGGAGGTATAGTTCTTGGGCCACATTGTGTCCGATAGGAGGATATTGGTGGACCGAGGGAAAGTTTTTATCGTGATGGAGTGGGGACAACCGACTACACCCATCTAGGTGATCAGAGTCTTAGGACTGGTCGGATACTACCATCAATTCATCCAGGGGTTCTCTAAGATAACCGAGCCCTTAAAGAATTTAACGAGGAATGGAGTACCATTTGTTTGGGACGAGACGTGCCAGCAGGCATTTGAGGAGATGAAGATTAGATTGACTACAACACCAATTTTGGCGTTGCCTCAGGCAGAGGTTAATTACAGAGTTTATATAGATGCATCCCTAAGGGGACTTGGCGGGGTTTTGATGCAGGAGGAGAGGTCGATGGCTTATGCTTCCCAAAATATTAAGCCTCACGAGAGACATTACCCCACCCGCAACTTGGAGTTAGAAGCCATGGTTTTTGCCTTGCGAGTGTGGAGACACTATCTCCCGAGGGAGAAATTTCATCTTTTCACAAACTATAAAAGCCTACAGTATTTATTCACACAATGGGAGTTGAACATGCAACAGAGGAGATAGATAGAGTTTGTGAAAGATTATCAGTTCGACATTCAGTACCACCCGGGGAAAGTGAATGTCGTGGTGGATGCATTAACACGGAAGTCGTTTCTGGAGTTGGTGGTAGTGTGTAAGGCTAAGTGGAATTCACATCATAGGGACGATGACCTGACCTGAGTATTTATGTCAATTCTCACCATCACCCCCAAGATCATTATTCAGGTGGTGAAGGCACGGGCGGGAGATCACCTGTGCCAGGAGCGGGTGAGATAGTTGCTAGCCAAAGGGGGCAAAGCACTTTTCCATTGGGTCGGATGGTTGTTTAGATTTCAGGGAAGACTGATTGTTCTGGATGATGTGGAGTTGAGATGATTTGTCACGTCGGAGGCTCACAGTTCACTTTTTATGTTACATCCCAGAGGGAATAAGATGTACAACGACATGATTCGTCAGTACTAGTGGGACGGGATGAAAGGGCATATAGTCGAGCTTGTTTCCAGGTGTAATATGTGTCATCTGGTGAAGGTGGATCACCAGTGTTCGGCAGGTGTTTTACAGTCTTTAGAGATCCCGGTGTGGAAATGGTAAAGCATCTCCATGGACTTCATCACGGGACTACCTATTTCGTAGAGCGGTCATGGTTTGATATGGGTGATTGTCGACAGATTAACAAAGGTGTCTCATTTCTTATCGGTCCACACAGATTATAGCTCTGAGCAGTGCGCCAGAATCATCCTTGCAAAGATTATTAAGCTGCATGGGGTACCGCTCAATATAGTGTTAGATATAGACAAGACATTTGTGTCCTACTTTTGGAGGAGCTTTCAGCAAGCCTTGGGGCAGAGTTGAGATTGAGCACGTTATATCATCTTCAGATCGATGGGCAAATTTAGAGGGTGAACCTGATGCTGGAAGACATGTTTCGAATATGCATTTTGGATTTTAAGGGGAGATGGTAGCAGTATTTTTCATTGGTGGAGTTTGCCTACAACAATGACTACTAGTTCACGATAAGGATGACACCATTTGAGGCACTCTATGGGAAACCTTGTTGTTCACCCTCATGTTGGTTGAAGGTGGGGGAAAACAAGTTACTTGGGCCAGACTTCATTCACGACACCTCAGAGAAGGTAGAGATGATTCAGGCCAGGATATGGATTGCCCAGGACAGGCAAAAAAGCTATGTGGATGCGGGCTGTAGACACTTAGACTTCAATATTGGAGACCAGGTGTTGATTAAAGTGTCTTCCAAGAAGGGGGTGATGAGATTTGGGAAGAAAAGGAAGTTGGCTCCTCGATACGTGTGACCATTCCTTATTCTAAAACTGATTGGGACCGTAGCATATCCGTTGGGATTACCAGATCACTAGCAGCGGATGCATGACATTTCCAAATATCTTCACTATGGAGTTTCCTTAGAGATGAGGTAGCATATCAGCACATTGATATCGACGAGATTGAGCTCCAGCCAGACACTACTTACGAGGAGAGACCGGTAGATATTCTGGACCGACAGGAGTGTCGACTTCGATCCAAGGTAGTTCCTTTAGTTCAGTTGCAATGGAGACACTATCGGGAGGATGGGTCGACTTGGGAGAGAGAGGTAGACATGCGCACAAAGTATCCCGAACTCTTCTATCTAGGTACATACTTTTCTCGATTCTTTGGACGGAATTCTGTTATTAGGGGAAAGAATGTAATACCCCGCATTTTTATTCTAAAATAAATAATAAAATAATATTTTGGACTAAATAAATAATTGCAAAAATTGGGCTTATTTAAATATTTCAAATTTAATAATTTCACAGTCAAATTTTTATAATTTAGTTATATGTTTTGTATGATTGATTTTATGCGTATGAATGTAGCAATTGCATGTATCGTACGAAAAATACATAATTTATGTGTGACATAATTTCATAGTACCCAATATTGACATAAATAATTCAGGACATGTTTTAGGACATATATGGGCTCGTTTAGATGTTTTAGACCTTTAAAAATAGTCCTGGGTCAATAGTATAAGGGTTGGGGAACTTTTGGGCTAGTTGGGTTATGGATTCGGGTACATTTGGAGGTCCAAAAGTTGGGTTTTAGGCCTAACTAGGGATTAGTCAATTATTAGTACTTAAGTGGGGGTAAATCACTCCCCTACTATCATTCCAGAAAACCTAAAACAATCGTTAATGGGAGAAGAAAAGAGAAGGGCCAAAAGAGGGGAAAAAGGACAAGGGGGATTTCAAGCGACCTTCTTCTATAAATCATTAAGTAAGGAATTCTCTTGCTTAATTTGTGTTTCCAATATATTTCTTGATGCATTATAATCGTCCCTTAAATTTCTGGGATTTAGGTTTGAATATGGTTGATTTGATGATGAACAATACAAGTAGAGGACTGAATTTAATGTAGAAATTATTCTAGAAATTAGGTATCGTAAATCTGAAAATTGATGATAGATTCCTTAAGGTTTTAATAGCTATTTGGGGATATTAGATTAATTGATGTAGCTGATGTCACTGCTAAATACATTAATTGAAATTTTGATGTAAATTCCCGAAAAGATGCCTCTTATTGTGAATTAAATATGGTTGGAATTTAGAGAATGTTCAATCATTAAAATTTTTAAATGGATATTAATTATTGGAGTTAGATATATCATTCTGGGTTTAAATTTTAGGGTTTGGCGTATAACTATGATGGGTTTTGAGTTGAATTGGGAAGAAATGAACTGTGAAACAGAGTGGGGAAGAAGACGCATGATCGTTTGAACGAGGTGGGCTCTCATTCGAGGGACGTATTATGTTGTGCAAACAACCCCACAGCTCATTCAAACGATCCTGCATCTTCTTCCCACAGCTCGTTCAAATGATCCTGGGCTCTCGTTCGAGAGACGTATTATGTTGCGCAAACGACCCCACAGCTTGTTAGAGCGAAGTGAGGGCTTTTCTGGCATTTCATTCCTTTGCTGATTGGGCTAGGTTTTGGTTTTCGTGGTTACTGCATATGGGATTAAAGTGAGAAGTTATTAAGAATACTTATATGCCCACATTTAATTGGTAATAATCACAGTTAACTAGTTGGTTACGTAATTATTATTTTAGGATGGAATTAATAATTTATTAGAGGTAAAATTATTAATAAATGAATAAATAAAAATGTTGTGGAATTTAGTAGGTAATTATGGAGTAATTACCTATACATATAATATGGAATAATAATATGTAAGATTATGTATTTGTGTGGACATACCAATATTCGTGCATTGTCCTATCGGCTCGTGGGTTTGTGTGTTCGGACCAGGTACCACACATTGGCATATGTGGGCTTGACGTTGTATGGGTCATATAGGTACTCCGTGGAGGCGCCATCTAATGAGAGTTGGATGTTGTCACTGACCCAACTTGTGTCACCGCTAGGTATGGGCCATGAACAAGTATCCTGCATAGGGATCGCCCCCAATTTATGTGTGTTTTATAATGTTCACTTAGGATAAAAGATTCCTCCAGACTTGCTGATAGAGTACGAATTAGACACCAATGGTAGATACCTTTGTGTGTCAAATATATGGAATGACATATATGAATAATTATTCGGACTTGAATAAAATCAATTTAATTGTCTAAGAATGTGGACAATAATTATATTCTTGACCATATAATGCATAATAGATGCTTATGCCTTATACATGAAACTTATGGTGTTGGCAATTAAATGTAGTGGTTGCATTTAAATATTTAATTATCAATATATCCATTTTTTTATAGATTTGAGACGATGTCATAATCATTACTTGGGACGTATTGGAATGTAAATAATATCACACTTAGATGAGGGGTGAGGTGTTATATGCATATGAGTGACGAATGGAGAATATTTATTTTGCATCGACTGTATTATTGCATCATAAATTAATTAAGTTAATTCTTGCACACCTCAGGCTTTGACCTAAATTTAATTATTTTCCCCCCAGGTGCTCCTAGACAGGGATAACTGGATTCTGTTATAGTAGTCTTGTAGTCTCACTTTCTCTTCAGACTTCAAATCATTCGATTATGATATAGGTGTTTTTCCTTCCGTAGCTATTTATTTATCTGGAACATTTATAAGATCATAAGCGTGAGACTTCTTTACTTTATGTTGATTGAGATTTCTATCACACTGGTTGGATTTATTCTTTTATTTGTGGTGGTTTGGACCTATTTATTTATTGTGGATAGATACGTGATATTTCAAACATGAGCCTTAAATAATAATTATTATATTCGCATTTGTACTAAGAATGGTATTAATTGACAAACAAGCCCAATCTTTGGCGTATCGTGCCTAGCTAGCCTTTACATGAGAAAATTGGAGTTGTTACAATCCCCTGACCATCTAGCTAAGGTATCTGACTACTCTTAATAAGTCTAATTCTCACATATATTCCCATACTATACGGTACTACGGTTTCAATAATAAATTATTTATTCTCAATTTATTATTAAGCCACTTATTTAAATTTCACCATTTAATTTCCTTTTTAGATATTCATTATCTATCAGTTCTACTGCTTCACATAAGTAGGTATATTAAACGGGTATATCTATTCATCACACATATAATATATACACACACATAGCAACCCCGAAGTGGTCCCTCATGATGTTGGCATACTCTGGTATCAAGTCCATATACCTCTCGTGCTTAATAAAGGACTATTGGTTCGACATGTTTCCTCGAACCTAAAGTAAATCAATATAACAGTGGAGGCAAACATGGTTCTATGCCTTTTGGATACGCGCATACCTAACGTACCCAAACGACCTGCCAATCCTACTAATACATGACACATAGTGGATCGCCCTAAGTTTCATGCTCTGGGGCACTAATCCAAACCTCACTGGAATCGTCAAGGTGGGATCGCCCTCTACACATAAACCTCCTGATAGCAGGCAGCGTAGGTATATTCACACACATAATCAAATCATATCTATAGGTATTCGCACAACCTATTTATATATTATTCAGTAGATATACACACAATCTAATTTCATCAACTAGTACTAGTATATATTTCACTCGTATATTTAACGTACCATAATTTCCAATTAAACTTCCATTTCACATAATATCGAGTATCTGTCACTACTCTAAGGGTCCTATTTACCCCTTACTTAATATCACTAGTTTCAAATACGAAACTGATGGTTACGTGTTCACAATGAAAAGATCTATCTCCAAGACACACCAATCTTGTTCGAACGACTTACACCTTCTTGAGGTTCAAACCCTTTAAAAATAACCTCGTAGTTCATCATCTAAGTATATAAAAACAATCACAATTAATCAATCGAGACAACCTCCAATGGAACAATAAACCAAAAATAACATTTCTTAAAATTTACTCCATGAATCTATCCAGATTTTTAAAATGCAGTTTTAAGGCATTTCGGAACCGTCTTTGGAGAAAACGTATCACTGAACAAAATGCAGAAAATAGACTTTTCTACGATGTTGCGATTCGCAAGGACGAAAAATCCATTTTCGGAACCAAAACAGCACAAGATAGTTTTTAAGATGACGGTTTAGGTTTTAAATGATTCCTAATTTACCCAATTTCATAAACTTCTCAAATTCAAGAAGTTGTTCTACAATTCAATCCCTATAATGATTTTATGGCATTTGTATCTAGATGGAGGGTCCCATGTGTTGCCTAGAGAGTTTAGCAAATTTTTAGTCAAATTAAATTAATATTTTAGAAAAATATTTAATTTATAACCCTTTATCAATTTTTAGATTAATAAATCTTTAAAAAGTAAAACCAAGAATATCAAATAAATGCAACCAATTAAATTAAACAAGCTAAAATGCAGATTTTAGCACTTCACAAATATTAAAATAATTTTTGTATTTAATTTGAATAAATATTCTTAAATTATTAAATAATTCAAAAATAATTATTTTAACCTTAAAATAAATTTACCTATTTTTGGAATTAATATATTTGCAAATTTAAGTGCTGAAAAAATATAAATTAAAGCAAGCACAAATAAATAAGCAAATAAAGTGCGTAAAAATAAATGACAACGATTTTGAAGTGGTTCGGCCAAAATCGAGCCTACGTCCACGCACCTAGAGCTTTCGACTCCCTTGCGCTTCACTACAGTGATCCAATTGAAGGGTAGGATCAACCATCGCGTACAATCGTATGCAAACTAACTCTGAGCTTCAAATTTTGTGGCCCTCTTATGGTTAAGAATCAATCACCGTTACAACCCGAAGCTTCAACTAAGCTTCAAACAAATCTGAATTTTTGGTACAATAGTTAAATAATGAAACTCTTTAAAAATACAATTTGTAATCTCAGTTTCTTTTTCTTTAATGAGACTTTAATAAATGATATTGGTGTAGGCTCAAGTCTTCTTCTTAAATGATTGAGCATATTATAAAATTAATTGCTCTCTTGAATGTAGTATCTGAGTAGTAATTTTAAATGCTCTCAATAAATTTTCTAGCCCTTGTTGATAGTCTCATTCATGTGTATCTTCAATGCAGCACTTCGATACTTAAATATGCCTTCAAAAACTAGTTGTTAGACACAATGCTTGTGAGCATTAAATGCTCTAATTTTTCTGAGATGAGGATGTCTATAAATATGATCTTCTGACTTTCCAATTTGTTTCTCCATAAAATTATAGTTGTTGAAGCAAGGAAATGATAGCTTGAAAAGATGAAGTCTATAAATATGTTTCTCAGTATCCTTATTCATGTATATTTGGATCTGTAAAAAGTTAGGCTGCGACTAATAGAAATAACCAATGTGTAAGAGAAAATATCACTAAAGAATACAAATGTGTTTTTGACTTTTATACACTGATGATTTTAAATAAAAAATATGACACTAATAATAATTAATAGGAAATGAGATCAGTTAAAAAAATTAGTAAGATTCGTTCTATGATTGCATCTGAAAAATAATATTCATATGTAAAATATAGTTTTCTTAAAAAAAATATTACCCAAGATAATGGAAAGTATAAACTGATAAATCCATGATTTAAAAAATATATTCATAGTATTAGGCATTTATGCGGATATAGGGGCTTGGCAACCCTTGGTTCAATTAACTATCGAAACGAGACGCATTTTTAATAACTCATCGACTCATGTAACCATTTTATACTAATTAACTCGGGTGAGGGATATTTGACGCAACCTATAGTTTTTACTCGCTTTCTTAATCTAGTTTCAATACACTCGCCTAGATTAATCATTTACCTTTTATGCATCTTTTTCCTTTTTGTGTATAATCATCTTTTACACTTTTATTTAGGAGTATTAAATCCTATAAATTCTAGCAACTTGTCTCTGTGGAGATTTTTCATACCCGACTTACCGCTATACTCACCCGTTGAGCGTAGTCGTAATTTAGATTTTTTGTATTGAGGTGGTGAACAGAAAACAACGATCGACATGTTGACTAAGCGCTACTTTTCACCCTCGAATCAAAATGGTGCCTTTGCCGGGGACGAGTTTGTTTTAGAATTTATTTGATTTAGTATTTCGTAATATTTTCTTTCTATTTGTATTTTGTAACAACCCGCTTAAAATAATAACGGGTGGCCAGCCCTATACTACATTAAATCAGGAATCTCAGATGGCTCAGTCTCAATATCAACTGACAATACTAAAATAAATAAGGCTAACTACCCGAAATCATATAAGCGAGATGTTAAAATTAAATAAAACATACCACGGACAATAACCCAACCATATAAATATCTAGCAAAGGAAAAATGCACACAAGTACCATGATAAATGAAGTGCTAGAATAAAGTGAAATGAGTGCATACAAGGAAATATACCCGAATAAGTTGTCGGGTCACAGACAGTACAACAACCATAAGGAAGAAATATAAACACCTATAAATAACTCTTGGGTGAAAACCCGATGTACAAAATGAATCCTATTCAGATTCACAAAGAAATAAGAGGCGACTACAATCTCAATCCCGCACAGTCCGCACCTGTTACGGCTCCCACGACTCTGGATAGAAGGGCATCCGACATCCATGCGGTAGGACACCTGTAGTAATATATATACATATAGCAGGAGGGAAATATAAACGGGTCAGAGCCCGAGGTGTAAAAATGTATAGCAAGTGTGTTAACCGTGTATAATAAATATAAATGCACTATTTCATAATTAAAGTGGAGTCGCACTCTCGTGAAACCCCCAACTCACCTATCATCTAATAGCGCGCACCTATTCGCGTCCTGAAATCTTAATTAAGTTACCCAACCCAGAAGGACAACCTAACTTACCATAGGCACGGCCTAAACCTGCCAGACCGGCCATCCTACCATAACCCAAGAATCCTTCCCATTCTACTCACGCTTAAAAATATGTACACACATATGCCACACTAGGCTTTATTGAATCTAATTTATAACTTATTAGTTATCCATTTTATTACTTCACATATTAACATTTAAAATTTAGCCCTAAATAACATGCATAATTTAATAAGGAAAAAACTTCTCTCTACTCTCAACATTGCACTGCGTTTCGTGCTTGGGGCGTCTCGCAAAGCGAAATCCAAACAAGGAACCCCCCGATACACTACTCCTGGATAATGTCGATTGTAGGGATCCATTATGTCATCCACACAATTACTACTACTACAACTACATACAAGTACAAAGGACAAAACTTCTCTCTACTCTCAACCTTGAACTACGTTTCGTGCCTGGGGCGTCTCGCAAAGAGTAATCCAAACAAGGAACCCCCTGATACACTACCCCTTGACAATGTTGATTGTAGGGATCCATTATGTCAACCACACAAATCATACTACTGATACCTACAATACAAAGGACAAAACTTCTCTCTACTCTCAACATTGCACTGTGTTTCGTGTGTGGGGCATCTCCCAAAGCGAAATCCAAACAAGGAACCCCCCTATACACTACTCCTGGACAATGTCGATTGTATGGATCCGTTATGTCATCCACACCAATACTACTACTAAAACTTAGATTACTATCTAAGAGCAACCTCAAAATCTCCAATAATATCCTTGGGTTGATATAACCGAAATGTTCCTTAAGAGCGATACATCAACCCCCAACAATCTAGTACACCATAATCACCCAAGATGTACACCATAGAAATTTCATATCCTTTTTCACCTATAGGATGTAATAAATATATAGATATATATATATATTTACTCTAAACATATATATATATATACAACCATTCATTCCCATAGCCATGTGTACATAACACATATAGTGTACAATGGCCATACACATAATACAACCGACTATAAAATGCCAATATACTGCACCGTGATATAATCTTCTAGGGCATCACTCATATTCCATCCTGGAGACCACCGGTGGGACTAAATATCACCCACTTAGCGGCCACACACACACACGACGTCCAGGAAACGATCATAGTTCCTAACCGGCAATGACACGAAACATACCCACCACGTCTCTTCCCAAAAAAAATGTATATCACATAATAACACAATGGGCGACTATGACCTAGGGAATATCCACACTCTGTTCCTCGAGACATGGTGCTCACCCTCATCGCGCAACTTCCCAATGATAGAATGTGTGGGGTATGATTCACAATACAAGTATATATATCATTCACATACCCAATATAGATACATCCATATGATTACATCATATAATTAAACCATCACATACGGTTTAGATATTCATGCCATGAGTGTACACATATATGCATATCTACATAGATATAAATACGTACATATATACATACCCTCTCTCCTTCGTATGTATGAAATTTATAAACTCGGCTATACATGTATATAATCCCCTTTATACTAGCCATCATCCCAAACGTATTTAATTTAATTCCTTATATAAATACGATCCCTCACTTGAAGTATATTCATCCATTTCCCCTATTATATGAATAGTCTTCCAATATATTCAACATTAAGGTTATCACCCCAAAGTTTAATGTGTATAACAATCACTACACTTCCCATCAATATCTAAAGCACATCGATATATCTAATACTAATTTCGACTATTGGTATGCACGTAACTAATAGCCTAAAACCTCAAGCTCAATCTTAAATTTATTCCAAGATTCCATCACATGTTGGAATTCCCATTGTTACCTCCACACAATTATATACTGGAACTACACCGACTAGAATTTCAACACAATCTATTCTAGTTGATAGTACGATCCCATCGTTTCCAATCTCCCCTATGGTTCAATGGCTCTTATGAACCCTTAATCTTATTACATTATAATTTATTCCTTAAATTAAAACTTACTAAGGATGCGCGGCCTTTACCTCTCCTTGGTCCCAAACCATATATTAAATAAAATCCTATCACTATAAGGATTCGACATAAATATAGGCCTACCCTTCCATGCCGTAATCTCACCACTCTTTCAAAGGGTCCTTAACCTTACGTCATAATTAGGCTCACTTATGACCTCTAAATAGAACTCCCATTCTCAATGAGATTTCCCCACTATATCAATATGGCCCTCTCCAATACATATGTATATAAGCTCCCAAAATAACTCGATACGTACCCGCGATCTCATCGTGCGAGAAACTTCCAATAAATCTCCAAATCATATTTCTTACATCATATAATCATGTCCCAAATCGATAAACCCAACCAAAAAGGGTTAGAAATCATTCTAGAGAAAATTCACAAAATAGCCCTGTTTCTGAATCGATTCAGCTTGGCCCGAATCGATTCGGTCTCAAGGGAGAATAGATTCTCTCTAACTGTGAATCAATTCGCTCTAACTGTGAATCGATTCAGTCCAAAGGACTTGGGACTCTGTCTCAAGAAGAATCGATTCGCCTTGGGTCTGAATCGATTCAGTCATGCAGACCTTCCACTTTTGCCAAAGCCGAATCGATTCGCTTAGGGGGCGAATCGATTCGGGTCTACAGAACCTCGAAGGTTTCTTCTTCTTCACAAAACCCAAGAATTCTAAAACCTAAAATTTTCACTTCTAACCCCTAAACCTTCTTCATATCATGATTTTAAGCCAATAAATCAACCCAAATCTGATCTCATCCATTTCTACACCATCAAACCCATATATAACCTTTAACTTCAAGATTTAATCTACAAAATCTAGGTTTTACTATTAATACCCAAAATTCAATTCTTTTAACCACAATTTATGAAATGAAATACACAAATGAATTATTTAGCAAGATTAAACACTTGCCTAAAAATTGTAGAGTTTGAATCATCCTCGAGATCGCGTTTGGGCCGGAAATCTCCAAGCTTTCTCCCTTCTCTCTCTTCCTTTCTTTTTCTTTCTCTTTTCCTTTCTCTTTCTCTCTTTCTCTAAATGGGATGGGCTTGATCTGTAAGCCCTTAAATCCCTTAAAATACTAAACCCAGTTTTAATTGGTAATACACACTTTAAATGACTCGTTCACTCAAATTCGAGTCAAACTACTTAAAATTATTCCATAACCGAAATAAAACCCAAGGACAGTCATTTTGACTATCTCGACCCATCCAGAATCAATGGCGCACTCAGAATCATCATCCGAAATACTTTGTAACGTCCTCTATTTTTGGACTTCAATTTCCAAATTTTAAAAATCTCCAATTTAAATTAATTTTATTTCTCCCAAAAATTTAATTTCTCGGTCCCAAAATCTTGGGGTGTTACACTCTTCCCCCCTTACAAGAATTTTGCCCGCGAAATTTAAGATATGTCTAGGACTTCGAATCTCATCTAGTCCTGACATCTACCCTCAAGATCACTATACTGATCCTTTCCAGTTCTCACATCGAACCATATAGATTTTTTTTTAAATCAAACTAACTACCTAGGGCGCCCATACACCCCGTATCCGAGCTCCACTCGTAAAATGATAACCCGACTCCACTAGCCTCAAATCATAGTATAACTGTCAGCAATATAATCTATAGAAACATAATAAGTATATATAAAAGTTTGAAATTCCCAATGGTTGAACTCTTCTCAATTCCTGACATAAACTACCTTCATGCGAGGGAGGTCTCGCAAGCGAAATCCAAACAAGGAACCCTCCCAATACACTACCGTGTAGCTATGTCGGGGATTGAGATCAGTTGAACCAGGGTTAAGTTTTATAAAAGATTTTTGCATTTTAGATATTTCCCGAAGGCCTATATAACAATACCATATAAAATAATTCCATGTCTTTCGACACGCCAATCAAATACCTTATGTCGAAGACACAAGGCCTCAACAAATACAATACTCTAACCAATACCTAATTCTCAAAACTAGCACAACCATGAGCTAATTTCTCTGATCGATAATAAATCTACTAAACTCTGAACCTCTCAGTTATACAATTCCTTTACATTACATCACATTACCACAAGATAAGTTCTTCCATCATTGGAACACTAAAATTTCTTATCCTAACCAAAGTAGAAAACAATAACCTTAACAATTCACACTCCCGAAAATCAATAGAGCAACTTTCTACTAGCTCATCACAAGACGGTCTAATATCCCAAAAGATGTCATAAAAAGACAACACTTGCTCACTCCTTCCCAAGGCCTAATTCTCCTTGAAGAAATGTCCTCCCCATAAATCCTTCCTAACCATCCTGAAGGACAAGACGCTATTACGACTACCGAAAACTCCCTCAGTCCTACTCAATGGACCAAAAACTGTAAATTTCTTACTCCCTCTTCCCAGAAGGTAATACTCTCGACATTGGGACAACTCCACACCCTCACATCGGTAAAAGTAACCAACGCCAGGTTTCCTAACAAATGTTGAAGAATTTATCAATCTAAACCTCCCAAGGGTTTCCTATTCTCTCCTCATCAGCACTTACCTTATCGATCACGAAATTCTCCTTCTTATTTATGCCTGAGTCATGGAAAGAAATACCTCAAGTCAAAGCGTACCCAAAATCTGTTACGGGCATTGCATCTCTCATCTTGCCCCTCCTAGACGACATATTCTTGGCGACGTCTGAGACGAAATCAACTATGTCAGAACGTCGTTCAAATGAGTACACCTCGCAGAAGAAGATAAACGTAGTAAATACAACAATCCTACTAGTAGGGCTCTACCTCAAGAACGTTAACGGAAGAACGTAGAAAACCCGCACAGATCTTAAAGACACTAGAACCTGATGCTCTGATACCATCTGTAACAACCCGCTTAAAATAATAATGGGTGGCCAGCCCTATACTACATTAAATAAGGAATCTCAGATGGCTCAGTCTCAACATCAACTGACAATACTAAAATAAATAAGGTTAATTACCCGAAATCAAATAAGCGAGATGTTAAAATTAAATAAAACATACCACGGACAACAACCCAACCATATAAATATCTATCAAAGGTAAAATGCACACAAGTACCATGATAAATGAAGTGCTAGAAAAAAGTGAAATGAATGCATACAGGGAAATATACCCGAATAAGTTGTCGAGTCACAGACAGTACAACAACCATAAGGAAGAAATATAAACATCTATAAATAACTCTCGGGTGAAAACCCGATGTACAAAATGAATCCTATTTAGATTCACAAAGAAATAAGAGGCGACTACAATCTCAATCCCGCAACAGTCCGCACCTGTTACGGCTCCCACGACTCTGGATAGAAGGGCATCCGACATCCATGCGGTAGGACACCTGTAGTAATATATATACATATAGCATGAGGGAAATATAAACGGATCAGAACACGAGGTGTAAAAATGTTTAGCAAGTGTGTTAACCGTGTATAATAAATATAAATGCACTATTTCATAATTAAAGTGGAGTCGCACTCTCGTGAAACCCCCAACTCACCTCTCATCTAATAACGCGCACCTATTCACGCACTGGAATCTTAATTAAGTTACCCCACCCATAAGGACAACCTAACTTACCACAGGCATGGCCTAAACCTGTTAGACCGGCCATCCTAACATAACCCAAGAATCCTTCCCATTCTACTCACGCTTAAAAATATGGACACACATATTTATTGAATCCAATTGATAACTTATTAGTTATCCATTTTATTACTTCACATATTAACATTTAAACATCAAATTTAGAGTTTATTCTCTAAATAACATGCACAATTTAATAAGGACAAAACTTCTCTCTACTCTCAATATTGCACTGCGTTTCGTGCGTGGGGAGTCTCGCAAAGAGAAATCCAAACAAGGAACCCCCTGATACACTACTCCAGGACAATGTCGATTACAGGAATCCATTATGTCATCCACACAATTACTACTACTAAAACTACATACAAGTATAAAGGACAAAACTTCTCTCTACTCTCAACCTTGCACTGCGTTTCGTGCGTGGGGCGTCTTGCAAAGCGAAATCCAAACAAGGAACCCCCCGATACACTACTCCTAGACAATGTTGATCGTAGGGATCCATTATGTGATCCACACAAATCATACTTCTGATACCTACAATACAAAGGATAAAACTTCTCTATACTCTTAACATTGCATTGCGTTTCGTGCGTAGGCATTTCGCAAAGCGAAATCCAAACAAGGAACTCCCCGATACACTGCTCCTAGACAATGTCGATTGTAGGGATCCGTTATGTCATCCACACCAATACTACTACTACAAATTAGATTACTATCTAAGAGAAACCTCAAAATCTCCAATAAAATCCTTGGGTTGATATAACTGAAATGTTCCTTAAGAGCGATATATCAACCCCCAACAATCTAGTAAACCATAATCACCCAAGATGTACACCATAAAAATTTCATATCCTTTTTCACCTATAGGATGTAATAAATAAATATATATATATATATATATAACCATTCATTCCCATAGCCACGTGTACATAACACATATAATGTACAATGGCCATACACATAATACAACCGACTATATAATGCCAATATACTGCACCATGCTATCATCTTCCAGGGCATCACCCATATTCCATTCCGGGGACCATCGGTGGGACTAAATATCACCCACTTCGCGCCACACACACACGACGTCGGGAAGCGGTCATAGTTCCTAACCGTCAATGAGACGAAAAATACTCACCACGTCTCATGCCCAAAGAAAATGTAGATCACATAATAACACAATGGACGACTATGACCTGGGGAATATCCACACTTTGCTCCTCGAGCCAGGGTGCTCACCGTCATTGCACAACTTCCCAATGATAGCATATGCAGGGTATGCTTCACAATATAAGTATATATATATCATTCACATACACAATATATATACATCCATATGATTACGTCATATAATTAAACCATCACATACGGTTTAGATATTCACGCCATGAGTATACACGTATATGCATATCTACATAGATATAAATACATACATATATGCATACCCTCTCTCCTTCGTATGTATGAAATTTATAAACTCGGCTATACATGTATATAATCCCCTTTATACTAGTCGTCGTCCCGAACGTATTTATTTTAATTCCTTAAATAAATATGATCCCTCACTTGAAGTATATTCATCCATTGCCCCTATGATATGAATAGTCTTCCAATATATTCAACATTAAGGTTATCACCCTAAAGTTTGTGTATAACAATCACAACACTTCTCATCAATATCTAAAGCATATCGATATATCTAGTATTAATTTCGACTATTGGTATGCACATAACTAATAGCCTAAAACCTCAGGCTCAATCTTAAATTTATTCCAAGATTCCATCACATGATGGAATTCCCATTGTTACCTCCACACAATTATATACAGGAACTACACCGACTAGAATTTCAACACAATCTATTCTAGTTAATAGTACGATCCCATCATTCCCAATCTCTCCTACGGTTCAATTGCTCTTATGAACCCTTAATCTTATTACATTACAATTTATTCCTTAAGTTAAACCTTACTAAGGATGCGCGGCCTCTACCTCTCCTTGGACCCAAACCATATATTAAATAGAATCCTATCACTATAAGGATTCGACACAAATATAGCCCTACCCTTCCATGCCGTAATCTCACCACTCTTTCAAAGGGTCCTTAACCTTACGTCATAATTTGGCTCACTTATGACCTCTAAATAGAACTCACGTTCTCAATGAGATTTCCCCACTATATCGATATAACCATCTCCAATACATATGTATATAAGTTCCCAAATTAACTCGATACGTACCCGCGATCTCATCATGCGAGAAACTTCCAATAAATCTCCAAAACATATTTCTTACATCATATAATCATGTCCCAAATAGATAAACCCAACTAAAAAGGGTTAGGAATCATTCTAGAGAAAATTCACAAAATAGCCCTATTTCTGAATCGATTCGGCCTGGCACGAATCGATTCGGTCTCAAGGGCAAATTGATTCGCTCCAACTGTGAATCGATTCAGTCCAAAGGACCTGGGACTTTATCTCAAGCCGAATCGATTTGCCTTGGGTTCGAATTGATTCGGTCATGCAGACCTGTCACTTTTGCCAAAGCCGAATGGATTCATTTAGGGGGAGAATCGATTCGAGTCTACAGAACCTTGAAGGTTTCTTCTTCTTCATAAAACCCACGAATTCTAAACCCTAAAATTTTCACTTCTAACCCCTGAACCTTCTTCATATCATGATTCTAAGCCAATAAATCAACCCAAATCTGATCCCATCCATTTCTACACCATCAAACCCATATATAACCTTTCACTTCAAGATTTAATCTACAAAATCTAGGTTTTACTATTAATACCCAAAATCAAATTCTTTTAACCACAATTTATGAAATGAAATACACAAATGAAATATTTAGCAAGATTAAACACTTGCCTCAAAATTTAGATCACATTTGGGCCGGAAATCTCCAAGCTTTCTACCTTCTCTCTCTTCCTTTCTTCTTCTTTCTCTTTTCCTTTGTTTTTCTGTCTTTCTCTAAATGGGATGGGCTTGATCCGTAAGCCCTTAAATCCCTTAAAATAATAAACCCAATTTAAATCGTAATACACACTTTAAATGACTCGTTCACTCAAATTCGAGTCAAACTACTTAAAATTATTCCATAACCGAAATAAAACCCAAGGACAGTCATTTTGACTATCTCGGCCCATCCGGAATCAATGGCGCACTCAGAATCATCATCCGAAATACTTTGTAATGTTCTCTATTTTTGGACTTCAATTTCCAAATGTTAAAATTCTCCAATTTAAATAAATTTTATTTCTCCCAAAAATTTAATTTCTCGGTCCCAAAATCTTAGGGTGTTACATATTTTTTGGCTAACCTTTTTGCAGGACTTCCACATTTGAGCACTTAGAAATGATTTGATTTCTCGTGCGCACATCTACTTTGTGTAATTCACCATTTCGAGCCATTTTTGGGAAGCATGTCTTATTCCAATTCTTTCGGTAATCATTGTTATAATTCTCAAAATACTCGTAATCCTATGACTTTCGGTTAATACTTAGAGTCCCAAAAAATTACAAATTCAAAAATGACTTTGGGCGAGTATAATGAAAGTCAAAACTCGGGTTATTGGAATGTTGAGGATGATGACAATGATTTTGGGCCTTTAATTCCTTATAATAGGAATTTTGAAACGAATTGCAATAGTTGTAAAAATTCCTATAATAATGAGTTTAAGTTTAAGTCCGGTGGTAATTTTCAAAGTTTCCATTTTTAAGTATCTGCATCTCGACCTATGACATTAGGTGAGGGCTTGCATATGCTTGAGAATGATAAAATTGAAAATCATTATCGGGAAGAAAATCGTTTGTGGGAACATGAATTGGATTTATTATTTGAATCCGACGATGACTTTTCTTCCGAGACTTTTGAAGTCGAGGAATGTTTTGAACCAAATGAGGACTTTATGACTACTTTGGAACAAACCATTCTTTACTTTCCCCATTGCGTAATAGATATTGAAAGTGAGGATGAAAATGATGTAATATCCATTTGCAATGAAATGATTTCTTCTTTGGCCCCCAAAGAAGAACATTTCATTGAAAATGATCTTATTTATTTTGAAACTCAATCTTCAAGCGATGATGATGCATCTCTTAAGTTTGAATTTCTTTCCTCCCCATTTTCATTCTCTGTTATCACACTGTCACAAGTACCCGATGAATCGGTTTCAAACTTTAAGGTGTTAAACCTTTTCGCCGATGAGGAGTACTTGCTCGAGTCGCCTTCCATGAACGCATCTTTGCCTTCATGTGCACCCCCTCCCATTCCAATTTCAAAATCCTTGGTAGGATATTCTTCTTTTCTCGTTCCCCATATGTTTTTGTCACCCGTTCAATCCAAATCCCCCATCGTCACTCCAAAACGTTTAATTGACGATGGTTCATTTCTTCCACCTTACACATGACTTTCGTTGTTCAAACAGAATTCATATTTTTCGGAAGGCATGCTTGAGAGTGAGGGTACACCGATTATCCTCCAAAGTCAAATCATTTTTACGGTGGACCCTCAGCTATTTAGACTTCTAGTGTACAGTTAGTATGTAGCCTAAATAGTAGGTTGTATATTGTTGTTAGCTTTATATTTTTCTTTCTTTTTATTTTTTCTTTCCTTTTTAATTTAGTCTAATTTAATTAGTTAACTTTTTGTTATTTGTTTTTGCTATGCTCTGTACTAACTTGTTTTGTAGAATCTTTGGACTTGTTCTTATAGGGATCGCTCCAATTTTGGGTAATATCGATATTTTCCTCTCTTTAACTTGTTTCTTAATTCACATTGAAGACAATGTCAGGTTTTAAGATAGGGGGTGTGGGATATTCTATCCATTTCTTTATTTAGTCCATGTTTTTACTCAAATGTTAGTTACTTAGTATGCTTTTCTTAGGAAAATTAAAAATTTTAAAAATATTTTCTTCTTTTTTTCTCCTTTTTGGGCATTTTGCCTTTGTTTCCGATGATAAATTTCAATAATTGCCCGATCCAATAGACAACCCAATGATGCACGTTCTCGATTTTAGAAGTTATTAGACTTTAGTCCTAATCATTGATATTATGAATAACTTCATGAATTAAACTTTAATCCCATGAGCACATGCACTTTCCTTATTACATTGATTTGGTTTAAGATTTTTATAACTCGGTAATTTTTTGTTGCATTGTATATACTTACACCGAGTAAGCTTTGTACCTTTCGTCGTTTGTGAGTGTATACACTATTCTTTCTTCTATGAAAACGTTGAATTCGTCGGTAATCTCTCCATCCTTTCATTTAATCGTTCATTCTTGAAATGTGTCACTTGATCATGATTTTCATATATTGTTTTGACTCGATAATTGCGTAAACTTTATGAAATGATCATAGGCTATCTTTGTTATATCACCCATATTGACCTCGACCTCACCTTATATGTTTACCCTCGTCAACTCCTTTGAGCCTAAATATTAGCCTTTCGTTGCATACCCCACATTACCATAACCAACTCCACATTGGAGTTATAAGCCATACATACACCTTACATACCTTTGTTTGGAATGTTTCTTGGGATTGAATGTTGTTGTTGTGTTGCTGTTGCAATTTAGGCACATGAGAGTTTGAAAAGTAAAGAAAAAGAAAGAAGTGAAAAAGAGATGAAAAAGAGAAAGCAAAAAGCAAAAGAAAACAAAAGAAAAAAATGAGAAAAAGAAGAAAAGAAAAGAAAGAGAAAGTTGTAATTGTGTATATAGTGTTCAATAAGCTTTGATTACTCTCCAATTGTTATATCCAATGCTTTTATGGATTATTTACCAATTTTGATATTGCCCGCAGTTTTCCATTATTCCAAGTTTTCATTCCGAGCACTTTGAATCCGTATATACATTCCTTTAATTTCGTACCCTAGACAAACCTACATTATAACCCTTTTAAAGTCCTATGTGATCTTAAGTAGATGTAATTCAAAGGTTTAAATAGTTTTGATAATCTGTAAAAATATATTTCGCCTCCTTTAGTGAGCAGTATCTTTAATTGAGATTACAGTTTTTCATTTTCTATATAGCGTTCTTCATTTGTGACATGTGCGCGGCGTAGTTTCCATTTACATTTACTCTTTATGACCGCATGTTCCGTGTGTTACCTCCCTGTTTTGAGTGAATTCACTTTATGAGTGTAATGCCCGTGAGGATTGAATATACGCCTGCTTTATTTAGTATCCAGTTTATTTAAGTTTTTGCCAAATCACACTTTACATGCGCTCGCTCCCCTCCCACATTTTAAGGTTTCAATTCTATGAGGTGCATTCTATAATGTCGATGATTTGGACTTTTGTTTGAATACTTTCATTGTGCTAATAATGCGTATGAAATATTGTTCGCTATTATTGGGCTTGTCGCATGCTGGTTTGGGCTGATTTTGAGAAAACCATGTGATGTTTGTGGGTATCATCCCTGAAAACCCTCACGAGACGACACTCCTCCACAAGGGTAACCTAAGGGTTTAACGACTTATTGTATACGCTAAATGCAATCGAATCTCCCACGAAAGTGGCATTATGATTTTATACCATACTTTTGTGCTATCTCTTTCTTTTGGTTTGCATGTAGTTCTTGTTGCATCCTATTTCATTGCAAGGGACTAGCTATGTGTAAGCTAGGGGGTATGATACGACGTAAATATTGCGTATTTCATCCTCGAACCTATGCATTTTATCCCCCTCGGGTGCCTTAATCTCTATATTTAAGCCCGTTAACCAGAAAATCACGATTTATATTGTTAACATGCTATATGAGGTATAATTGGGCTTTTGTAGGTATTTAGGTACTAAGTATGAAGTTCGGACGCATTCCACTCTAGTTTCGTACACAGTCGCACGTTCAAGGGAAATTCGATCAATTCACAGCTTGGGCACCTGGACCAACATCTACAGAGAAGTTGTAGCCCTCCTCACAAGCTTAGCGTGGCCATAAACGGTGCACAATTCCAATCCCTAACGAAGAAGTTACGACATTTCTAGCAGAAGAGAAAAACAAGCCAACCAAAATAGGAGGAATAAGTGCAGACCTGTAGCCATCGATCGATCGATCCTTCAGTTTTTCCCTCGTCATGAGACAGTGGGCTATGATTTTTACCATTGATCGATCGATCCCCTGTTTTCTGCAGACATTTTGCCTTTTCTTTTCTTTTTCCTTTTCTTTTCTAATTTAATTCCTTATACTATACAAGGGATTTTTGTCGTAAAAACAGAGATAATCGATTTTAGTTTAGAATATCTTAGGGTATGAGGGTTTTGGAGAGTTCTTCTTCAATTCTTCTTAGTTTGACACCCAATTGGGTTGTATGTTGCAATATTCATCATCCTCTCCATTTAATATAGTTGTATTTCCTTAATTCTTGCTTTCTAATTTAGTTTACTTTATTTATTTACATGCTTTGATTTAGTTGCTTTCTAGTGTAGATTTACCAAGTTTATTTACCGCTTTCATTTACCGCATTTTTAATATGCTTTCTATCTAATTTAGTCTAGGTTGTGTCGGATTGAACTCATTCCGGGTTGACATGTTGCTTTGCTTTGGTGATGGAGTTTACGGGTTTATTTCGGGTGTGTTGTCCTAGTTGTTGTGCCTAGGAGATTTAACGGGGTATATCATGTATGTTCCGTGCTTACGACCTTGCGTGCGTAATTTTCGGGGTATTTGTTGACGTCAAAATCGTATTAGGAATTTATTCGGATTTAGGGGCGTGACATCCTTTGGTTCAATTAACTATTGAAACGAGACGCATTTGTAATAACTCGTCGACCCATGTAACCATTTAATACTAATTAACTCGGGTGCGGGATATTCGACGCAACCTATAGTTTTTACTCGTTTTCTTAATATAGTTTCAATACACTTGCCTAGATTAATCATTTCCCTTTTATGCATCTTTTTCCTTTTTGTGTATAATCATCTTTTACACTTTTATTTAGGAGTATTAAGTCGTATAAATTCTAGCAACTTGTCTCTGTGGATATTTTTGATACCCGACTTACCGATATACTCACCCGTTGAGTGTAGTCGTAATTTAGGTTTTTTGTATTGAGGCGGTGAACAGAAAACAACGATCGACATGTTGACTACGCGCTACTTTTCACCCTCGAATCAAAATGGCGCCGTTGCTAGGGACGAGTTTGTTTTAGAATTTATTTGACTTAGTATTTCGTAATATTTTCTTTCTATTTGTATTTTGTAGCAACCCGCTTAAAATAATAACGGGTGGCCAGCCCTATACTACATTAAATCAGGAATCTCAGATGGCTCAATCTCAGCATCAACTGAAAATACTAAAATAAATAAGGCTAACTACCCGAAATCATATAAGCGAGATGTTAAAATTAAATAAAACATACCACGGACAACAACCCAACCATATAAATATCTAGCAAAGGAAAAATGCAAACAAGTACCATGATAAATGAAGTGCTAGAATAAAGTGAAATGAGTGCATACAAGGAAATATACCTGAATAAGTTGTCGGGTCACAGACAATACAACCACCATAAGGAAGAAATATAAACACCTATAAATAACTCTTGGGTGAAAACCCGATGTACAAAATGAATCCTATTTAGATTCACAAAGAAATAAGAGGCGACTACAATCTAAATCCCGCAACAGTCTGCACCTGGTACGGCTCCCACGACTCTGGATAGAAGGGCATCCGACATCCATGCAGTAGGACACCTGTAGTAATATATATACATATAGCAGGAGGTTGCGTCAAATATACACAAAAAGGGAAAAGATGCATAAAAGGGAAAGATTAATCTAGGCGAGTGTAAATTAATCTATGATTAACAAAGCGAATAAAAACTATAGGTTGTGTCGAATATCCCTCACCTGAGTTAATTAGTATAAAATGGTTACATGGGTCGATGAATTATTAAGATTGCGTCTCGTTTCGATAGTTAATTGAACCAAGGGTTGTCACGCCCCTAAATCCGCACAAATGCCTAATATAATTTTAGCGTCAACAAATACCCCGAAAATTATGCACGCAAGGTCATAAGCATGGAACATATATGATATGCCTCATCAAATCCCCTAAGCGTAATAACTAGGACAATGCACCCAAAATAGACCCGTAAACTCCATCACCAAAGCAAAGCAACATGTCAACCCGAAATGAGTTTAATCCGGCACAACCTAGACTAACTTAGCTAGAAAGCATATTAAAAACGCGGTAAAGGAAAACGGTAAATAAATGCGGTAAATTTACACTAGAAAGCAACTAAATCAAAGCATGTAAATAAATCAAATAAACTAAATTAGAAAGCAAGAATTAAGGAAATACAACTATATTAAATGGAGAGGATGATGAATAGTGCAACATACAACCCAATTGGGTGTCAAACCAAGAAGAATTGAAGAAGAACTCTCCAAAACCCTTAAACCCTAAGCTATTCTAAACTAAAATCGATTATCTTTGTTTTTACAACAAAAATCCCTTATATAGTAAAAGGAATTAAATTAGAAAAGAAAAGGAAAAAGAAAAGAAAAGGCAAAATATCTGCAGAAAACAGGGGATCGATCGATCGATCAAAAGGATTGATCGATCGATGGTAAAAATCATAGCCCACTATCTCAGTACGAGGGCAAAAACTGAAGGATCGATCGATCAATCCTTTTGATAGATCAATCGATGGCTACAGGTGTGCACTTATTCCTCCTGTTTTGGTTGGCTTATTTTTCTCTTCCGCTAGAAATGCCGTAACTTCTTCATTAAGGATCGAAATTGTGCACCGTTCACGGCCACACGAAGCTTTTGAGGAGGGGTACAACTTCTGTGTAGATGTTGGGCCAGTGCCCAAGTTGTGAATTGACCGAATTTCCCTTGAACGTGCGATTGTGTACGAAACTTGAGCGGAATGCGTCCGAACTTCATACTTAGTACCTACATACCTACAAAAGCCCAATTATACCTCATATAGCATGTTAACAATATAAACCGAATTTGCCTAGTTAACGGGCTTAAATATAGAGATTAAGGCACCCAAAGGGGACTAAAATCCGTAGGTTCGAGGGATGAAATGCGCAATATTTAAGTCGTATCATTATAATTTTTTCATTATGTTCGTAGTAGTGATATACGAATAATAGAGAATCATAAGACTATATAAAAAAATGGCCATTAAGAAAATTTGCCCAAAGATACGAAAAGAGAGCTGGCACACGCAAGCCATTGGTGGCGTGTGGCCTAAAGAGTAACCATTGACCATAGAAATGTGTGGCCCAAAGCAGTTTTGTCAGAGATATAAGAGCATCCGTAATGGTGTGAATCGACAAAAGGTAGGTGTGAGGCGCGTGTGTGTGTTTTACCTTTCGCCCAAATGGGCAGCAAGTAATGGGGGAGATCCTACGAACTTATATAGTTCGCAGGAACTTCTTGCAGACAAATGAAGTCCGTAGGAAGTTCTTACGAACTATAGAAGTTCGTAAGAACTTAACGGTCATATTTAAACGGTAACATTCCTCCGTTTATATATTCAGGAACCTTCATTCTTCTTCATCCGTTTATATTTATTCAGTTCATCTTCTTTCTTCTTCATCTTCTTTTGCATCTTTCATCTTCTCTATTTTCATCGATAATCTTCTTCCTCCATTTTCTTTTCTTATTTACTCAAAATTTGTACGTACCAGTCTCATATAATTCAGTCCAAACTTTTTATATATTTTTCCTAAATTTATCCATATACTCTCAAAAATCATTCCATTTATTCCCAAAAATAATTTCAAATCAGTCCCAATCTAGATATAGAAAATCCTCAAAATCAGATCTTGTCAACACGATGGAATTAAGTAGAAAATGGAAGAAATATATTAGTATCGGGAAATAAAAAAAACACGGGTCGACTTCAACGATAATTCCTGATTCTTCCGCGCCGATTCAATCGTCAAATCCCGTAATTGACAACTATACCCGTATTTACGACGGAGTATCACACACGTCGAACGGCGAAACTCCGATAATAAACGGAAATAAATTTGAATTTCGGGGGAATTGGGCTGGACCAATGAAATTGTACAAATTAATTCAGAGAGAAAACCAGATATTAAAACAATTATCGACAGTGTCGGTTTTATGTCGAATTTCTTTTCTATGGTGATGCCCAATTTCGATCAATGTATTGTGATGGCGATGATCGAACGTTGGTGGGACACGACGCATACCTTCCAACTACTATATGTCGAGCTTGCATTCACTCCGCTGGACTTCACAATGCTTTCCGGTAATAATTTATGGCTTATTTCGTTCTACTTATATTCATAATCATTTCAAAATGTGAAAATAATATGTTATACTTAAATTCATAATTAATTGTTTGAATTATATTTTTAGGTAATTATATTTATAATTATTTCAATATACGACAAAAAAATTGAAAAATGTACCCGCATTTCGATTGTGTCAATATATGAAAGTAATTTTTTATATTCACTTAATGTTTCAATATGTGAAAATAAATAGTTGTACTTAAATTCATAAATGATTGTTTGAAATATATATTATGGTTTTCATATTCATAGTTATTTAAATATATGACAAAATTTTAAATATATGTACCGACATCATAATTGTTTCAAAATGTGAAAATAATATGTTGTACTTAAATTCATAATTAATTGTTTGAAATATATTTTTAGGTAATTATATTCATAATTATTTCAATATACGACAAAAAAATTGAAAAATGTACCCGCATTCCGATTGTGTCAATATATGAAAATAATTTTTTATATTCACTTAATGTTTCAATATGTGAAAATAAATAGTTGTACTTAAATTCATAAATGATTGTTTGAAATATATAATATGGTTTTCATATTCATAGTTATTTAAATATATGACAAAATTTTAAATATATGTACCGGCATCATAATTGTTTCAAAATGTGAAAATAATATGTTGTACTTAAATTCATAATTAATTATTTGAAATATATTTTTAGGTAATTATATTCATAATTATTTCAATATATGACAAAAATATTGAAAAATGTACCCGCATTACGATTGTGTCAATATATGAAAATAATTATTTATATTCATAATTGTTTTAATATGTGAAAATAATTAGTTGTACTTAAATTCATAATTGATTTTTTGAAATATATTTTATGGTATTTATATTCAAAATTATTTTAATATATGACAAAATTTTAAACCTTCGTGCAGGCATTCCAATTGGACAAGGACGACCCATTCAAAATCTACGAATTGAACAATATACAAATTTTGTTAATACCATAAATGAATTTTTCCCAGAATTTTATATACAGAGATTTACTGGTGTGGGAATTCCAGTTTCTAACCTTAAAAAATACATAGAAAATTTTGTCAAGGTTGAACCTTTACCAGATTATATGTCCCTAATCATAGCTCGGGCTTTTTGGTTTTATGTATTGGGGAGTGTATTTTTTCCAAATGCTCACTCCACTTCCGACCTCGGCTATTTACATTATCTAGAGGATATTCCTACCATCGGCACATACGATTGGGGTTCGACTATTTATGCCCGTATTTTATGGTCTTTGGACAAAGCCAGTCGACGATCGTTGACTAGCGTTGAATGCATGTGGCAAATACTCGAGGTATATTTTCGTTTCATATTATTTATTAAAATTTATGTTTCATTAGAATATATGTCAACTTATTCCAATGAATTAAATTTATTGACAAATTTTGCAGTATTTACATCATGAGTACATGGCCACGGGATGTCCTATTCTCGTCGATCCGTCCATCGATGCGTGGCCCCGCATATTTTGTTGGTCGAGGGGGAACATAAAGAAAGTAAAGGGAGCACAGCGGTTTAACATCTCAAGCAGTCAACATCAGCTTGAGATGCGGTCACCCGAGTCCATTATATGGCAGCCATACGAGACTTCTGCCTACCGTGACTCTGATGTCATCTTATATGCTCGAGAGATATCGGGATTACGGATGATTTTTTGGGATCCCTTATTTAAGGTTTTTTGGTACTTGGGTGATCGGGCCATCCGACAATTGACTGGGAGGATATGTATAGCAAATAACCCACCATCAAGTTTGTGTTGTGCCTCAGAACACGATTTTCAAGCAGCTTCCGCCCAAAATTGGCCTATCGCAAATCAATATGTAAGAGATGTGTCACAAGAAGAGTATAATGCATATTGGAATGCAGTAGCACTCGGACCATTACTACTGCCGATTGCCAGATATGTTAATGTAGATTTGATTGGAGTTGGTTCAGTGGCACCTTCGACGTTGCGATTCCCGCAAGCACCAGCACCGACAAATGATCCGCATGTGTATGAGACACAGTCCTCTTTGGGTGGTTCTACGCACATCCAACCACCGAGGAAGAATTGGACGGTTGACGTAGGCCCACCAGAGGGGGCTTCATTAACTATAGATGTGCCGAGACCTGAGTTTTCAACCAACGCACCTCCATCTCAATCTTTGACGCAGTTAGAATGGCGTCAGTCCTACGTCGAGGCAGCTGATAACATTCGAGGTCTACGTCATTTAATATTACACGAGACACGTCAGCGAGAGGATCAACTCAAAGCACGTGATGATCGCATTGATGAGTTGGAGCATAGACTAGCACGTTTTACTATGCCTAGTCGAGGATTTGAGGAGAGTGGTACTAGTTCTAGTCGTCCGGGGGTTTACAAACCACACTTAGCCCCACCCTCTGACCCGATCCCGACATATGAGGCGCAACAAGGTTGGGGTGATTTATTTGGGTCTGACCCTTACATGGGTTCACATGCAGATTTAGGTGCTGATTTTGAGTTCGGCCCGGGGTGCCAGTGATATATAATGTACAATTGAAAAATGTTAAGAATAAATTTTGTATTTTTGTCTCAATTTAATTGTGATGATAAATGTTATGATGTATAATGTCTCATATTTATGAAAAATGTTATGATGTATAATGTCTCATATTTATTTTCATTTATTACACATAGAATGATGACAAACAATTATTACGATTGCTCTGATATCATTTATTATTATTGACTTAAGTAGTAAAAACAATAATACACGGTCAAAATGATTATTAGGAGTATGTGTTCAAACGCTTAGGTCGAACCTAGTAGAAGTACAACAATATGGTTTTCCATTGCGCACTAAACATTTAGGTAAGTAAGATCGTTGTGTATCTGAATCAACATATTCTTAGTTGTAGTTTGATATATTTGGTCCGTACTCTTCCCCATCATTTTCATATATGCATTCCGAAAAGTAATCATAACCGGAATTGGTGTAGTCTGAAATATCGTTATCTGATGCCAGCGTAGAGTCGTTATATATGTTAATTAATTGTTCTTGAATGTGACGACCTGGTAGCATCGCGCGTTGTGCTTTGTGATAACGTTGTAGGCGCCTCTCCATCTGCCATATCTCTTCCTCTAATAAATTAAGACAAAACATATCCGCTTCTTTGGGATACGATATTGGCCAAAGTGCGGCAGCCCGATTTTTTGGCACGGATATGTTATGGTAATGACAAAGCACCTCCAGGTCACACCTTTCATCATATTTATCTATCCATGTGAGGTGTTCCCAAGGATACACAACTCCGTCTTCAGGTTCCGAATTGGGAGAGATTATGAATATATGACCAAAGTCATTGAGAAAACGTCGAGAAGTATCAATTGGATATGTTTGGAAAATTATTTTTTTCCCATACCAATCGTTACCAACAATATCTGTGTAAGAGCCATTGTAAATGGATGAATAGTAGGGAGATGAAACCATTTTTGAAATATAAGAAAATGGTAGATAAAAAATTATTGCAATCCTTCTAATATATTTATAGGTAATTTTAAACCTTTGCAGATATAATTTTATTTTACAATGGTAAAAAATATTTATAATAATACAAAGACACACATACCAATGGAAAAGATAAATTATACAAAGGCACACATACCATAAAGCTGATAAATTATCACATAGTAATTGTAAATCCTTATAGTAACTCTGTAATTGTAAATCCTTATAGTAATTATATATAAGTGTACTAGTAACTATATATTGACGTATTAATTAGGTACTAGTTAATATACAGTGATAGTAGTAAATACATACAGTTGTATTATATAAATGTACTAGTAAATATATATTGACGAAAATTATTTTGTAATATACAGTGGTAATTGTAAATTCTTATAGTAATTATACATAACTGTACTAGTAACTATATATTGACGTATTAATTTGGTACTAGTTAATATACAGTGGTAATTATAAATAGTAAAAATATATACAGTAGGTACACATCCCAATTGACACTGGGTACACATCCCAAGTTTCAGAGATACCTCTGTAATTTCTGCATCCCAACTTCCCAAATACACAGGAGGTACACATCCCAATTTTCTTCATCCCAACTTCCAGAGATACCTCTGTAATTATTACGACAGATACACAGGAGGTACACATCCTAACTTCCACAAATACACAGGAGGTACACATCCCAATTTTCACCGATTCTTACGTTGGCATTTATTTACCTGGTACACATCCCAAGTACCATGGCAAACCTCTGTAATTATGATGACACAAAATAAACAGATCCCAAGAAATTTATAAATAGATCGGTAAATCTTGATAAATTATAATACAACTTAAATTATTAAACTTCAAAGCAAAGCAAATCATGGACTCCTCCAGTTCTAGCGATGAGGGCCGAAATCTTATGCTCCAATATGCTCAATTTAATGAAGGTGGATCATTTGATGATTCAGACGAGGAGATGATAATTATGATGGAGATTACGCGGTGGTGTGCTGAAAAAAATATAATTCGCGATGGGAAAGAGCTCGAAACTAGACGTCAAGTTAATCGTAGGAGAGAAAGGGGTCATACAACACTATGGGAAGATTACTTTGGTGAAGATAAGGTATATAATGAGTATTTTTTTCGAAGGAGATTTAGGATGCGGTATAGTGTTTTCAATTGCATCCTTGAATCTGTTTGTCAATATGATAACTACTTTGTTAAGAAGAATGACGCTTGTGGTCGTACAGGTTTAACCTCCCATCAGAAAGTGTTGGGGGCAATTCGACTATTAACTAACGGGGGTTCCCAAGACGTGTGGTCTGAGCAGTACGCCATGAGTGAAACCACTCTATTAGAAATAGTAATTAGATTCACAGAGGTAATTGTTAGGATTTTTGGTCCCTAGTACGGCAGAAATCCGACCGAAGGCGACGTCACAAGGTTACTAGAACAAAATGCTAGTGGAGGTTTTCCAGGAATAATAGGTAGCATAGATTGCATGCATTGGCGTTGAAAAAATTATCCAACAGCATGGCACGATCAATATAGTGGTCGTAAAGAGTCACCTACTATAATCCTTAAAGCGGTTGCCTCCTACGATCTTTGGGTTTGGAAATCATTCTTTGGGATGCCTGGTTCTTGCAATGATTTGAATGTCTTGCACTGATCTAATGTCTTTCAAGAATTGCGCAATGGGACGGCAGCTCCCGTTAATTACAATGTTAAAGAAAATTCATACGACATGGGCTACTACCTTGGAGATGCCATTTACCCTCCGTACGCTTCAATAGTAAAAATATTTAGGAACCAAAATGGTATTACACAAAAACAGAAATTATTTTGCAAGTACCAAGAAGCGTGCAGAAAAGATGTTGAACGTGCGTTTGGTGTATTATAAGCTCGATTCGTTTTTGTTCGGGAACCTTGTAAATTATGGAATAGGGCGTCACTATCAACCATTATGAAATCCTACATTATAATGCATAATATGATTATTGACGATGAACGTAGAGATTGTCCATGACAAAATGAGTATGAACACAATGATGAAACACCTGTAATTATGAGGGGCCAAACTAATTTCTACGACTACCTCATACGGGATGCTAAGATAAGAGACGTAACTAAACATCAACAGTTACGGAATGATTTGGTATAGCACATTTGGAACACCCACAGTGATGAAATGGTCGGTTGATGAATTTATAGTATTTTTTATTTTAACCGTTGTTAAATGTTTTGTTTGTTCCATTTTCAATTTGTATTTGTAGGATTGTCGTAGTGATCATATAAATGTTATCCTATATAAAATAATGGTTTAACCAACAATATTATATAAGCGGAAATTTATTAAACAATACTCACATTTCATCTATTTAAGGGTGGCATTTCATTTATTAAGATGGATAGTGAATCACTCTCCATATACCGAAAAAGAATGAAATACAATTATGAGGGTTCAATACATCATTTAAAAACACTACTAGTCATTAATTGAACCGCTTGGACCAGACGACCCGGCAGAGTTCGATTGCAACTCAGATATCGCAGCTTCGGTCGCAGCAACCATCGCTGTTAGGTCATTGAACCTTTTAAAATGAAACTGCTTTTGTATTTCATTCATATGGGTCATATCCAGCTCCATGATGTACGATTGCTCTCGTCCTAGGCACACGAGCTGATCCTGCTTTTTGGTGAGTTGATCAGCTCGCTTCATCTGAATGAACGCATCCATTTGAGAGTCAAATTTAAGGGCACGATTATTCTTCCACTCTTGCTTGATTTTAAACATTGCATTGAAGTCTTCGCAATGTTTGAGTACTGCCGTGTTACAATCCAAGCTGTCAGAACGCGCTCGTTGACGTGCACGTTGTTTCTCACCCTTCCTGCCTGGGGATCTATCCAATACATCTCGTACCCCCGGAGTGTCATCTTCGCGTACAGGTGTAGGGATGTCGTCGTTCCCCGCTGTATTTTCCAAGTCAGATTTTGGTAAATCTTTTAAAATTTGATAGCAATTATCGAACGTAAAATGTTTGTTGGTTTCGGCGCGGTACGCGTTGCGTGCATTAGTAACCGCTTGGAATTTGTTCGTCCCGCTTCCCATATTCTTCATTTGGTAAGAAAGCTTTGCAATATATAGCATTATTTGATGCGATATATGATTATAACGTGTTGATAGCATGGATCTCGTACAAGTAATTGTAATTCCATGCATGACGTTATACTCATCTTTCACAGTGTCCCAAAATGTGCCCGATGTTATTGAGTTTCCTTCAATACTTCGAGCTGTATATTTTGCATAAATGGTACATAATACTTCGTCCTCAAAAGGAGTCATATTAGGTTGTCGTGATGTACCGGAAGTAATCGGTTTAGAGGAAGACATATTTTTTATACAAATAAAATATATTAAGAATGAAAATAAGAAAATGGAAGAGAGGACTCTCAAAATTTATAAAGGGTGATAATAATAAATTGTGAAAAACTTGCCCTATTTATAAAGAAGAGGCGCCAAACAGTGTTAGATTTTACAGCAGTGAAAAGGGTTTCCTACGAACTTCTTTTGTTCATAGGAATTCTTGCGCGCTTCTGAAGTTCGTAAGAACTTCTTACGGACAAAAGAAGTTCGTAAGAAGTTTTTACTGATTCAGTATCCATCCGGTAACTTTACAAATCCTTTACCTTTCCTCTCTCCATTTTTGCCAACTGCCTATCCTCATTGTATATCTACAAATTGATAATTTTATAATTTTTTTTGTCCAAACTCTCCATCATTGTGAATGCTCTAAGGTGACCTGGTAGGACCATATGTGGGGGCCGATGAGAACTGCCTAGTGTAGATAACAGTCAGCTAACACCTTTTTACAATCAGCTAACAATTAGATAAACCAGGAGTGATAAAGTATAAATGATAAAATATTTTAAAACGAATGAAACTAAATATAATATAATATAAACAGGTGCACAAGGTAACTCTCTTTTTATAAAACTGAGATCACAAGGCTGCTAAAATGTATGTATATGTATATAGGCGTCTTAAGGCTTATAAAAAAGATGCCGAGAAAACAAAATGTCTTGCATAAACATTTGAAAAGCAACAAAGTCCAAAGCCAGGTATATGACAAGCACGAGGCCCAAAGATGACAATGTTTGAGATCAAAGTTCCAAGGCTAAAGGAGTGTATAAGGTTTATAGGAAATCTCCATAAAAAAATTAAAAATCATTGTGAGGCCCGAGTATAAACAGGAGAGTAAATATGTATAGAAATGGTCAACATATGTTGTCATTTTATGAAAGGTACAAACAATGCATAACGAGAGGATTTATTGACAGTATGGGAATGTGAGATTGATTGATCAAATCTATACCTGTTGTGAATATGTTCGCGCAAGGCTCGAGGGTGACTTAAATCAAATTTTTACAGCCAAGCAGTGATAGGACAAGAATGATAGTAGGCCATCTCTAATGGAAGAGGCACAAACAATGAATATATAGATTTTTTGGCATACATTGTTGAAGTTGGAGCCATAGTGGGACTGTCTAAATTTGCATTGAGCGGGAGACATTTATCCGCCCAGGAGTAGGGCCCACCCTGGGCGGTAGACATTTAACCGCCCACCCGTTTGGCATTTATTTATTTATTTATTTTTAATTGGGGAGGGGTTTGGGCGTATGAAAGTTAACCGTCCAAAGGCTTGACGGCTAAGGTATTTTTTTTTTTAATTGAGGAAGGGGTTTGGGCGTATGAAAGTTAACCGCCCACACGCTGGGCGGCTAAGGCTTGTCCGCCCAGTTGTGGGCCCCACCATATACACATTGTGCACCGACCATCCAAACTTGCATTGCCTCTAGCTTTTCTCTCTCTCAATTGTGCACAATCCGTCACCCAATGTGAAGGAAGACAGTCTAAATGCACACATTTAGACTGCCCTTTGGAGATGGCGGACAAGGTATGAAAAAGGAGTTTCATTTTGTATCCATTGTTTAATGACGTGGATCCCATCCAAAGCTTTAACAAGTGATAAAGTAGGTATCTAACCATGTTAGAATGAACTATAAGCCAAGATGAATACAATATAATTTATATTGCTAAAAGTTTTGTGACATGACAAACATATAATAGTATATTGATAGTAATACAAATAGTTAACTAAGGTAATAAAATATATGATACAATATAAAAAAACGTAATAGATTATTAAAATATAAATATAATGTAGTTGTGAATTTATATAAAGATGAACCTAATTAATATGTATAAATACAAAGATAAAAAAAGAATGTCAGGTTGCGTGTCTGAAGAAATTCAAGCAATCTAAAGTTTTAGGCATGTATATGCAGTCTTGGATTGACAAAGCCTTTAGGGCTGTCATTTCGGCATGGCTAAGAATAAGAATCAACATGTTGTAAAAACATGTAAGAGGGCATATAATATGTGAAATGTACAAAATTTTATCTATCTATATATATATATATATATAAACACTAACTAAATATATGTAGTGCAACTAAACAAATATCTAGACAAATAATTTAGACAAATTAATAAAGGAAATATTATATTATAAATCACGAGATATTTATATACACACTCAATAAAAATTTGTTTGGAATCATCAAAATCAATATATTATATTAAACTAGAATGTACATTAATTAAACTAATTTAATTAATTAGGGATAAACAATATTTTCGTTCAACACCATGATCTAAATCTCGTAACTTCTGATTTCGTTTTGTTTATAGAAGTGGATTCATTCTACATGCAATCTTATTCCCAATTATGAGTTATATTCCTCAAATCACAAAATATCATCAATTTTAATAAATTCAGAGGCCCTAATCTACATGGGTATTATAACTCATAAAATTTTGCAAGATAAAAACTTACCCTATATTGAAGTGGTCTGATTTGATCCTCTTTGATGAAGCTTATCTTCTAATCCTTCCTGCAAGAGTGATTGTGATGATAAAATGAGCTTGTATTCTCCCCCAAACCCTTTCTTGAGCTCTAAGAAACTCTTCCTCTCCTCTATACTAGCATCCACTTATCTTTTAATCTCTTTACCCTAGCCTCACATCACCACAATTATATATAATAATCAAAATCCCAAAATTCCCTTAACCCTAAGTTATAAAATGACTATAATGTCTTCCCGGGTAGTCAATTATGTCTAAAACTGTCCCGGGATCCAAACTACACACCCGGATATACTATTTTGATTGTTTTGACCCTTCCGGACTCAATCGTAACCTCAAAATCATCATCCGAATTACCCATTATTTTTTTCTATCTCTACTTTATTTAGTCCGCTTACGACATTCGGGCGAGATATCATACTGTCACATCACCATCACTCGTTGTGACATCAATTATGTAATTACTATTCACTTTGTAATTTTATTTAATAAACATTAATCAATTCTCTCCGATTAATAATTTAATCAACTCATCATATTAAAAAAAAAAAAAAATTACGTCACACGTGTAATTTAAATTTTTAACCAAATTAATTCGTTTTTAATTCTTTAAAATCATAGGTTATTACAATTCCATCCCTTGGTTTCCTAACCACTATAAATACATTATCTCCCTTATCTCAAGGGAAGGACAAGTCAGTACGAATAGGATGGTACCAAGTTTTATGTAACTACTCCCCAACTATAATAACACAATCATCGATGTAGGCTTTTCCCTTAGCTGAACCACGTTAAAAACTATTGTTGTCCTATATATATATATATGTGTGTGTGATTATAAACTTGGAAGATTATATATATACCGATTTTAGACATCAACAGTTATTTTCATATTTTTTGTCCAAATTACCTTTGTCAAAATAGGTACATTTATCAATTTCAATTCATAAAGGTTGTCTTTTAACACGACTAATTTCTTTATCATTTTCTACCCTTTCTCATTATCTTTTTGCTCGTAATGCAACAATACTATGTACTTTAATGGGCTCCACAACGTCGGCGATGCCACCATATGCTTTATAACTAGTGATTTTGGGTCTTTCACCTCAGGCTCTGAGCTTCCTTAATTATTCGGTCACATCCAAATCCCTTTTTTCAATGTGTTCTAACACTTTACCATCCACATTATTCCACTTTTATCGGTCGAAGCCAAAATTTTGAGGACTACACCCTATATTTGTGTTACACTTTAGAAAATCATCATTTCACGTCATTTACACATTTACATTGATTTTATTCCGAAAATCACTCCCATATAAGACCATTTTGTGTAACTCCTTTTTCAACATTTTTATTTCATAAAAATATTCCACTTTACGTAAAATTACTATTTTACCCATTTGTTTCCAAACTTGCATTTTCCTCCATTTTCACAAGTGTTATTTTTTCAAAAATATTATTAAGTTACACACGCTAACTTCTTAAATATTTTTAACTCATTAATACTTCTTTAACACTTTGGAGTAACAAACTTCTCAAGTTGAAAATATCTTTATTTCTTTACTCTCTTTATCAAAGCAATCATTTGACATTTTGAAGACTACTTTATAAAAAAATACCACTTTTACTTTATTAATACATGTAGTCTTGAAAACATACAGTTATCACATTTTCAATATTCATTAGCACACTTTAGGGTCTAAATTTCTATTTTCTTCACTTCATGTTAAAACTCTCTAAAACCTCTATTATACTTGTTTATATGCTCATCATCAAAATACTATAATTTTATACTTAGGAAAGAGGGATTTTAAGACCCAGAGTCCTTAAAAACGAGTTTAATACATGATTGACATAAGAAATTTCACAATACTTGTAAAAACACATGCTTTTCAAGACTAAAGGACATTTTTGTTATTCAAAAATTGAAAAAAAAACTAACTTCATAGAAATTCCATTTTTACAAGAAAACTTTAAACTTTACACATAAAATATCTTAACAAGATAGATATCATTTCAAAACATTTTATTTCATAAAATGTTTAAATACCAACTCTTCTTGAAAATATATCATTTTCTCAAAACTTTGAAACCATTTAACATAAATCATGAGGAAATAACCTTCTTACGACATGCATGTATTCTATTCTTAAAACTTTACATACAAGGCGAAAGACTAATGAATAGATTTCTTAAACTTAAAGAGTAAAGTTTTTTTTTTAATCTCAAAAGCTCTAACATGGTTGGATAAAGAAAAGGGACGATGGCAACGTCCCACCTTCTAAGGCGGCCTCAAAGAGGTTACTATCTCAACAAGCATGCTCCATAAAATCTCCCAGCAAACCCCCCTTCAAACTCCATTAATTTTCTTCACTTTTTATCTAAAAATCCCCAACGACATCTCCATAAATGACATCTTGCCTAACATGTGGTGAAAATGGGGTTTCTAGGCTTAAATAGGGTGGAAAAGGGTTTAAAGTATGATGGTTTAGGTGGAAGAGTGGTGGTTCTAGGGTGGTGGATGGTGGTGGAGTAGCTCTAAGAGGTAGAGAAAGAGAAAATCTGATTTAAGATACAAGAAATGACCCCACACACCCTTTATATACTCCAAAAACTCTAAAGGTTAATTTAAAAAATGCCCTAAAGATCAACTCCGAGTTGATTTGCTTATCTGGGAGTGTGACACGTGTCTTGATCCAGCGGTCTAGCGATTGTGATAACTTATTTCTGAAATCGCAAAATTTAAGTTCTGCTATCTTGTTCGAACGAGATTTGGAACTCGTTCGAACGAGAGTAGGTATATAAACAGGGATGGGTCGTTGGAAAGTCATTTGAAGTGGTTGTTCAAACGAAGGAGGCTTGTCATTCGAACGACCTGGTCTTAGTTCTAACGAGATTAGGATCTCGTCCAAATGACCCATGGTCTCATTCCAACTAGGGCTCTCAATGGACCGGGTCTGGACCATACCCGATCTGAATTCGATCCGTTTACTCGGATCTGGATCATATTTTAAAATCTAATTACCGGATTATCCGATTATTAAATAGATCAAATATGTATTTAGTTTAATTCGATCCGTTAAGGACTCGATCCGATTAAATATAACATATATACATATACATATACATATGTGTATATATATGTGTGTGTATATATATATATATATCGTGCATTTTAAGAATGCGTCACCTGGCAGTGAGCCCAGGAAAGAGAGAGAGTGTGCCTATAATTTAGGCGATAATTTCTAGGCGCACCGTTAGGTGACACACGTCCGGTACATATTCTTAAAATGCGGACTAATCCGCACGGGAGCATTATATATATATACGAATCATACACTATAATAAATTATAAAATATTTTAATCTAAGATTATAAAATAAAGAATTCGAATAAAATAAAAATTAAAAATAAACGTATATTTATGGCCAGATCTGAACCCGGACCCGATCCAATTTGATCTTATACGGATCTGGATCAAATAGTCTAGATTCGATCTGGATCTGGATCCGAATCCGAATATTAATCCGATTAAGTTCTTATTAAATGGATCTGTATCACCTTAGATATGGTCCGAACCCGATTCGTTGACACACCTAGTTCGAATGACCCTAAATTTTCAAAATTACAAACCAGGCCATTTTAAATCCATTTAATTTCACCAAAGCCTCAAAATCATTCAAATTTGGCGCATGGTCTAACTTAAAAATTCCAAATCTCAATTGGGTAACACCTCACCAAGTTATGTGAGTAAGGTCAAAATCGCAAAGGTGAGTGCTACATTATGTGGGGACTAAGTTTATGATTGTTGGTGTAGTGGAGAACAAAATGCAATCATTGCAATTTGATTAGTGTAATGGGGACCAAAATTCATTGAACTAGGTCTCAACCCCGCGCGATGCGCAAACACCTTCTAATTTTATTGTAGAAAGTAATAGAAATTTGAAATTTAAAACTAAATTAAAAAAGTGTGGGCATAAAAGAAAAAAAAATGAAATTAAAAAATAAAAGGCATATAAAAGATGAAACATATTGATTAAAGGTAGGACAACATTGGTATATGAATGACAAAGACGAGGAAAATTTTCAATTATTTAACAATCCTATAATCATTCAAAAAGTCAAAATTGATAATATAAGAAATTAGTGAACTATAAATTATTTTGATTCTTAAAAACTACATTTTACAATATGCATATATAGAAAAATGTTCAAAACATATGATTGCCAAACTAAAGAAAAAGTTAGGTAAAATACACTTTTCAAATTAAGACCGATATCAACAAAGGTTAAAAATTTTATAGTAAAAACTACATCACCTAAACAATTTTAACTTATCTTGGATTTGATGCTCTATCCCATACACATTATATACAAATTTTTTACTGAGAGAGATACACGAACTATGTACAGTTTATATATACACAACCTTTGATACAGTTTATATATATGGATTTTCAACAATCAAACATTGTTTGATAAACCTTGTACCATACATTGTATTTGCATGTTTTGTTTGTGATGTGAATTATGCTTCATCGTGTCTTTTTCTAAAACAAAACCACCGAAACATATTAGACTTGAGGCTTCGACATATCGCTCAAAGAGAAACATTTGAAAATCGACTCAACTTAAATTTTGAAACTGATAAACTCTTATGCAAAAAGAGGAGATTCAACGCTTCGATCAAGCTTCCAGTGGTTTATTTTTGAGACACCGCCATTAATTGACTCACCATAAAGACCTAAAATCAATACACCATGAGAAATTTTGATTTATTCCTACCATCTAACTACTTAAAAAGAGGAAAGTTCCTCTTCAAATATCAAAGTACTAAACTACCCTCATTAAATTAATATTTCCTATCATACCCTTAATATTAGTCTCACACATTCATTAAATTAAAATAATTTCATGAATCTTAACTTGATACGTTCTCTCTCCTAATACATTCATCTAACAAAACTTCCAAATACATTCATCTTCTCATTAAATCAACATTTTCTATCATACCCTTAATATTAGTCTCACACATTCATTAAATTAAAATTATTCCATGAATCTTAACTTGATACGTTTTCTCTCCTAATACATTCATCTAACAAAACTTCCAAATACCTTCATCTTGAAACCTTAGAAATCAAAAGTCAGCTGCCAAAGTTCCTTCATCTTCTCATCAGATTCATATTTCATAGTTTCTTCGTTGCTGTTATTTTTTGTCCAAAAACAAGGTCAATACTCCTAATTTTCTCTCTAACTTTTTACTCCTGTTTTCATTTGCCATCAAAAGTATGCATTTGTTAATTTGAAAACAAATACATAATTTTTGTAATTATATATATCTTATTCATGAATGTTGTTTCTCTTTTGTGCTCAGATTTTGTATTTCCAATTTCATTGTTGTTCTATTCATGTTTTATAATAATTCTAAATCCAATGTTAATTTCAGAAAAATTATATATATTTTTTAAGTTAAGGAATTACCAAGTTCACACCTTATTAGATTATTGTTTTTTATGCATTCGTATGTATTTCCCAGCTGGACATATTTGTATTCATGTTTATTTCTTAAAGATTCTAAAAATTCTTAAAACACTCCAATTACTTTTTAAAAGACAAAGTTGCCATTTGCATTAAAGATAAAACAAATATTTTTTTATTTGTTAATTTTTTTTCAATAAAAAACAGTATTTTAAATTGTTTTTTAAAACATTTTTTTATTTTTTAAAATTAAAAACTAACTGTTTTTTTTTTTTATAAAAAACTGTTCAAAAAAACTGTTATGATAGTTTTAAAAACTCCTTTTTATCTTAATTATGATACTTTTATAGAATTTTTTTTAAGATAGATTTAAAAACTGTTTTTTTCTCAAAAAAAAATGTTTTTTACATAAAATTGGGAAACAAATTAACGAATAAAAAATAGTTTTTTAAATTGAAAATTATTTTTATAACCGAAAACGACTCAAATAAAAGCAACTCGACACAACACGACACGATAATTTTTTTTTAACCAAACATGAATACGATCATAATAAAAGTGATACGACACAACATGAAATATTATTTTTTTACAAAACACGACCCAAGTAAAAGTGTCACGCCACAATATATGTTATTTTTTTAACCAAACACGAACCCAACCAAAATAAAAATGACACGACACGGCTCAAAATCTTATTTTCACCTATAAAAGTAATATGACACAACACGAAATCTCATTTTTTACCAAATACTATCACTGTGTCGTGCCATGTCACTTTCATATGTTTCATATTCATTTTACGTAAAATTAAGATTTTGAGGTGTGTCTTGCCATGTCGTGTTAATTTTATTTTGGTCGCGTATTGTAAAACATTTTAAATAAAATGTACAAAAAAACAGTTTTTAACAATTTTTTAAGTGCCTAAAGATTTTATTTAAAAAAAATTAAGATTTTAATAGTTACTGCTTTGGAACTACTGACTTTTTATTTTTATAAAACAATTTTTGTAACTATTAGAATTATTAAAAATTGTTTAAAACTGTTTTTTTGTACATTTTATTTAAAATGTTTTATAATATCGCCTATACATACCGCTGACGCGTACCAAGATACTAAAAAAATTGTCCCCGCCTATGCGTACCGCTGGCGCGGACCATTTTTTTAAATAGTAAAAAGATTATTTTTGAAATACCTCTGTGTTGAATTTTTTTCACACTGTATGGTTCAATGTATTCATTTTATCTCTCTACATACATATATTCTTCTGATTAAGTCTTACGTCGGTTCCGGTTGTAACTCCCCACCTAAGAAAAACATAACTTCCAAGACAACCAAATAAGTGAGCAAAATGAGTCCAAATTTTCTTACTGAAGTTGCAATTACATGTCTTGGTTGAATTATCTTTGTCAACTCAAACACACACTATAAATTGTATCTTTAGCATCTTTAGATACATAGTGTTCAAAGAATTTCAGTGTGTTCTTCCCTGCTCTTAATATTTAGTACTCAGTGTCACTTATTTAGTTCATGATTTATGGATACTTATGGAATACGTTGCACTTATTCAAGTACCATAATTTTTTTTAATTTTTTAAAATTAATTTAAAATTGTTGTTTTCAATTCATCTTATTGTTGAGTAAATTGTTTTAATTTCTTGGAAACTTAGGTTTGGCCATACTTATTAACCGAATGGATTCTCTTTGTTATTTTGTAATTTCTATTCAATGAACATGAATGCAGTTTCTCTGTCTCACGTAATTTATCTTTGAAAGTTGTTGTATTGATATATTAAGACTGATAATCCATCCATCATATTATATAAATGTAACGACTAAAAAGAATCAATGCCCTATTTAATTTCATAGTGATGATTAAGTAATTAAACATTTGAGTATCAATTCCTCACTTAGTGATTTCCTTTTAAGGATTGATAATGGGACGAAAGCATCAACACATGATGAGGGCCCCGAACAGTCTCTCATTGACGTTATCTTCCCATCATTAAATATAAATGCCAACTCGCCAAACTTCTTGACAAATAGAGCAATTCTTGCAACAACAAACGAGCACGTAGACTCATTCAATGATATGATGATTGATATGTTCCCCGGAGAATTGAAGATATTAAATAGCTTTGATGAAGCTGTGGATGACACGCACAACTATTACCAAGAAGAATTTTTAAATTATTAGATGCCGAATGGATTCCCACCACACACATTGAAACTTAAACATAATTGTCCAATCATTCTTCTACGCAATATAAATCCATTAATTGGATTATGTAACGGAACAAGAATGTTGTATAACAATTCTTCGGATAATGTCATCCATGTTCGTCGCTCATAAAGTTGAAGAGGAAGAAGAACCTTTGAATCCTAACAAACGTCAAGAGCAACATATTTAAGCATTAAATTTTCAGTTTTTAGGATTACACTGTTTTTATCAAATGTCATCTTTCAATAACTGCGATTTGAAATTTGCTTGCTGAAGCTTTTTTAACTTCTTTTTTTTAATGATATTTCCCTATAAATCATTTCAAGCTAATTTCATTTTGATATATTTATTCGGATTATATATACATACATGTTTGTGTGTACTTCTTCCTGCTTTTGAGTAGGGAGTTCTGAGTTCGTTTGTGATAGATTTAGAGTATTTACAGAAATATCTTGTAGAGTTTACAGTTGAATGGAGGTTTGGGTTTTGGGGTAATGATTGATGCTTCGTACTAGGTACTTTATGTTATATTCTAACAAAACAGATTCTACATAATATGTTGCAAGTATTTTTATTACTTTGTCCTTCACATATTTGCAGTGAAAGATTAATATCTGGAAACGACCATAAATGCAACGCATGTGGGCACAACTAGTATATATAAATCGATACACCATTAATTGACTCACCATTACCATAAAAATCCACCGGTGGTCTATTTTCGGAACATGATTGAAGGGCATTTGATTTATTGCTACCATACGTATAAATCGATACATCATGGGAACCGACTCACCACGATTGTACAAACCGAATTAACTCAGAGTCAAAAATTGACAAACCTCATTAGATTAGAAAAGATGGGATCGATCTCTTCGATTAAGCATCTTGTGATTTATTTCATACACACCATATCCTCCGCACATCATAGTTGTCACTCATATTAGGTCTCTATTTTTTAATATATAAGGCTCAGAGAGAGATGGTCGATTCCAATTTTAGAGAGAATAAATGGATGAGTTATGAGGAGAGGAGAGGAGAGGAGAGGAGAGGAGGGAAATTGTCAAGTTTTTTTTGGGTGAAGAGAAGTTGAAAACGGAGGGGCATGGTAATGAAGAGGGGAGAAAGAAAGATATAAGTGAGGAAGTAATTATTGTTGACACGTGCAATAAATTTGTGAGGAAACTCTGCATTTAAATATATATATATATTAGACATTCTCTGAATGAGGAAAAAAATAGCTGAAGTTTAATTGGCAGAGTGATATTGGAGTCTAGTGAGAAGATAGCGAATAGAAAGAGAAATGTTCGAAAAATTATTTTGTATAAAATATTTATATGATATGATTTATTTTGAGGGGGCCTTGTGCGCATCCTAAATTTGAGTTCAGGGACTAACTTGGGTTGGCCAAAATTAGACCTGTTAAAAAACACGATAACCCGTTAACACGACACGAAATTATAAGTTAATGGGTTTACCTTTATTGGATTTGGGTCATTAACGGGTTAACATGGTAGCGCCGTTAACATTAACGGTTTAGGTTTGGAAATTTACTTGTATATGTTTTAACCCGTTTCTACCCGTTAACACTAACGGGTGCTATAGGATCACCCAACCTGTGCGCGATAAGAATAACCGTTAAAACCCATTATTTCTAAATTCTTTAAGACTAACGGGTACTATAGGGTCACCCAACCTATACCCAATAAGAATTACAATTAAAACCCATTATTTTTAAACTATTAAAGACTAACGGGTACTATAGGGTCAGCCAATCCGTTACCCGTTTAGTCCAAACTGATTTTTTAATATTAGCGGGTGGTAACGGTTCGGGTCGTGTACCCGTTAATATTAACGGTTCGTGTTTGAGTGTAAGAATGAGGGTGTTTTGACCTCTCACCCATAACCCGTACAGACGACCCAAACCCACCCGTTACTAGGGCTAGCCAAAATGGCCCGTAAATCATAACTCTGTAGCTGTGGGCGTTAATATGGATATGGCGGTGGTTAGCTTTCATTTACCTCCATTTTCTTCTTCTTGTTTGCCGGCTGTAGCTGTATCTGTATCAACTTCATTACCCCGTCTTGGTCGCTCTCGTAGCAGTTGCTGTCATTCCAATGAAAATGAATATGAAAATTGTGTCTCCCCAATTCCCAACAAAACCTTATCAGAAATTACTAACTCCGGTGTTATTGCTTGTCTTCGTGCTCAAAGGTATCTTTTTTTGCATTGTCCGCCCGCCTCTCCTTTTTTCTCTACATACATAAAAATACACTTGCGAATATATAAATACCAAAATGCGAGGCGTGTCGCACCCTCGTTCGGTCGTATCAAATGAGGGTATGACACGTCAATTGTGTCAGCGTACAAGCATATGTACGGTGAGCTGTAATGTGCGCACTCATACACAAACACCTACAACACCTACGCCCTGTTAACAACCCTCTTGGCCTAGTGGTATAAAGCTGCCACCGGGACAGTCTGAGTTTGGTTCCCAGAATTAATCGATGTGCGCGTAAGCTGACCTGGACACTTCATGGTATGCAACAAAAAAAAAAACCTGCACACTGTTTACTTGTGCAAAATTCTTTTCCATTTTCTATTTCCAATGTTCATCTCCATTTCTTGTTGAAAATTTTAGAAAACTAGAAAATGCCTTTCATAAATTATTATTTTTTAAATTTAGTTTATACAAAATTTGGGTGTCAAATGTAATTTACACAAAGTTTAGTGTTGTAATGTAATCACACAAAGTTCACGGTCCAAATATAATGTATAGATTGTCAAGGGCTCAAATATAATTTATAGAAAGTTCAGGTATCGAAATGTAATTCTCAAGAACTTCAAGTTCAAAATGTAATTTTAGAAAATTAAGAGTTTAAAATGTAATTTATCAAAAGATTAAGGGTCTACATATAACTTATAGAATGTTGTGGGTCAAAATGTAATTTTGTGGCTGGTGAAAATTGGTGGAAAACTTGATAATATGGTTTTTTAATATCCTGAAAATTTTGGATAACTATTTTTCAGTTTTCTATTTTGGAAAAATATCAAATTTGAACGCATTTTCTAATTTTCTATTTCAGTGGAAATTTTGTTTTTGGAAAACATTAGGTTGATTACATTACATTTTCAACTGCAAGACCTAAGGATAGTAGAAATTAATATTAAATTTCTTAATTGTCTGCTATAATTTTTTTTTTAAAGTTATGTGGAGCCTTTACAATTTCTGATTTTCAAATGACTACTATATGAGGAATCCAGTTCAGATATATATAAGAAGTTGCTCAAAGTTTTTTTAATAATTATAAAGAAATAAAAATGTCATTTTCCCCATTGGCTAAAAAACCACCTTATGAAATATTTTCCAAAACGATCCACAATCAGGATCGGTTTGGAAAATGTGATTTTCTTATAATTGGTCTTCGCTAGAGGCAATTTCACTTATTGTGCAAGATTTTTCAAAACAATCCACAATCAAGAATCATTTAGAAAATGTTTTACAAAAAAAATTTATTTATGAAAAACATGTTGTAGTCGAAATGCCATTAGCCCTGTCCAAAGAGGTATTCCATGTGGGCATGTAGTAATTATTTGTATATTGAAGCAAATTTTGGAATTTCGTACATTGATTACATCTCAAAGAGGTCATATCCCCAAATTTGTTGATTATTTTAAACTCTTATCATTTTTGCCCTTTGTTTAGTTCGGAGCTAGCAGTTGAAGCTGCACGCGCTGCACTCAGTGGTGGCATCTCAGTGGTAATTTCACATAGATGATGACATGTCAATCATTTGCAATGTTCCCCGTTTGAACTATCATACTAATACTTCCCAGATACTCTCAAATTCGCGTTTCATGCTTCTTTGATGTTTCCATAATTTATTTGGAATTCTTAATTTCAGATGACTGTCAGTTGGACATTCTCCAACGGTATCTCCCACCTAATAACCACATAGTAAATTGAGATTAGATTTTCTTTAGCTGAAATAAATGATAAATAAAACTGTGAGATAAGATTGCCATGTTCCTAAACGTGGCTCCTGCCACTAACCAAAAGGGTAAATAACCTCACATTGCCAGCCACACATATATCATACTCCCTCCAACCTGTATAAGAGTCCACTATTCATTTTTGGATTGTCCCAATTTAAGAGTCTACTTTCCTTTTCATTCGAACATCAATGGACCATATGTGGCGATAACTAATGTCTTGATTTTGGATCCTTAATAAACTCGTAAAGTCATATAGGGACTCTTAAATTGGGAAAAAGAGTATACAGCCCTAGCTCAAACGCTACAACGACGACCATGATTAAGTCAGCCTAAGGCTAGAAGAAAAATATAACCAAACCTTACACGCGACTAGCAGCTCTTTCAAACAAACCACTAGTTTTATAGATTTTCTCCCCATGACTTTGTAGCTTATGAGATAACTGGTACCAAATCAGATTCTCTGTGTTTATTCCTTGCAATGCATCCCCAAAATGAACTGATTGGCTCTTCACAAAGTTGGAGACTAAGGCTCTTTGGCCTATATATATGCATAGAATCAAACCACAAAACATATAGACAAAAACATTGTGAATAGGAGGAAGTAAAGAGATACAACAAAACTCTAGAGGTGCTTGCTACTCTCTCTCGTATGTTAGGGTGCTTACATCTTGACCCTTTCAATCTCTATATCCCCCTCATCTCGCCCCTCACTCCCATCAACAAACCCAAACTCAATTACGACTATCAACTCACTATCCTTTAATAATAACTATTAAGATAAATCAAGCTAAAGACTATATGACAACAAAAATAAGTTACAAAAAATTATACTGGATAGTGGAGAAGTCTCTCTCTCTCTCTCTCTCTCTCTCTATATATATATATATATATATATATATATGTGTGTGTGTGTGTGTGTGTGTGTGTGTGTGTGTGTGTATATATGTATGTATGCATAAATTAATTATATATCCGCACATTTTTTTTGGTATGTCTGATTAAACTTATATTACTCGAAAGTTATAAATCTCATGTTATTATCAATTTTTTGTTATGTTGCAATCCCCTTTTTTGGTGGTTGAAACTTTGTTTTTACATTTTTTTAGTGTGTGTGTGTAAAAAATTGATGGATTTACTATGATTTGATTGGGGCAAAATTTGTTGACTTGTGAATAAATTCGTTTATTACATGCTTGCAATGCTTTAGAACTTAAACAGTTGTCTGTCAGAATGGTTAAAGTTCACTTGTTTCCTATGCACTTGTCTTCTAATACATGTGTTTCTTAATTTTCAGCTGGAGATTGTGATGTCCACCCCAGGTGTGTTTGAGGTTGTTTCACATGTGCAATCTCTCTCATTTTTACTGGCCACCGGCCAATAAGCTGGAGAGCTGAGATGTTTTTTTCCTCCCTTGCGCAGGTTTTACAACAGCTTGTGAAGGACTGCCCCGAGACAGCAATAGGAGTAATTATTTCCCTTTTCTCTCGTGGATTAATTACAATGCATTTGTCTTTTAGCTATAGTCCCCCCCACCCTGTTCTTTTTATTTATTTTTAACTTCTAAGGAATGGGTAAGAATTTGATTCCATTAAAAACTGGAAAAGTAAGAGAAACACTCATCTCTTCTTCAAGTCCTTTTCCAGCTTTTCATTTACTGGTACTATTTTCAATCCTTTTCTATTTCATAATCTAACGCACGCAAACTCGTAGACCATTCTTTTCAGTTATCTGGTAACTATTAAAGTTGACCTCGAGTCCCGATTCATTATAAACTGTTAAACTATAAAGGGCATGATGACGATTTGATGGATGCCCTATTAAATTGGCTTAGCATACATGTTATTTTTGGTCTTAAACATGTGCAGGTGCATGTGTTTGGTCAACCAGTTTTTGCTTAAACCATCATTCTGAAGAGTGCTTGACATATCCTAATGCTCTAGTATCTTGCAGGTTGGGACTGTTTTGAATGCCAGAGATGCCAAAAAGGCCTTAAATGCTGGAGCAAAATTTCTTATGAGTCCTGCAATTGTGAAGGTATCCATCAAAAGTTTTCAAAATACTCCCACACTATTGTATTGATGCAACAAACTGAAAGCCAATTTCGTTTTAACTTTGGCTGTCTCCCCATCATGAACCTCTGATCCTATAAATTAATTAGAATTAAAACACACACTCATTTGTTTTATCGTAAAGCGGTTAATGATTTTCAGGACATTCTGGATGATATTCAAGGCTGTGAAGCTCTATACATACCTGGCGCAATGACCCCGACAGAAGTAAGTGCCTATATAAAGAGTTTATTTCAGTTGTTTATTTGACTTTTGACTCTATTCATTTACCTTGCCTATACTTTTGTCATGTCATGATGAATTTGGAAGATCACATTTTAGCATTCCATATCATTTAGTTTTTTGGTTCAGTCTTGGGATTCCCCTCCTCAGGTTGGGCTCATTTAGTTTTTATTTTTTATTTTACAGATATTGTTTGCGCATAACGCTGGTGCCAAAATTATCAAGGTGACCCTTAACTATTTTTCATAATTAGAAGTGTGAATTGCTTCATACATATACATGCTTGTCAATTTGTCATCATCCGGAATGATATTGAGCACATGCATTTTACTCCTTTAAAAGTTTCATGTTTACTAAATTCTCCTGCTCAATTGGTTAGTCGATCCTTGCATTTTATGCAATCGTTGCTTCATGCTTTAGCTTTGCCTTGTACTGTTAGATATTCTATTCTACTTTTAAATTTGTAATATATTATGTTTACGCAGAACTTCAGAAATGAAATTCTCTTTCTTTCAAGGTAGTATTTTTTTTTTATGTTTGAGTGGCTTATTTAGTTCATTGAGAGGTCTTTATTTCTTTTGTTGGTACTCTTCTTATATTGAATTTTCACCCCCTTTAGGCTGTTTTTTGTTCTTTCTTGAAGGATTGGGATTTTGCTTCTCTTCTATTTCCCAGTCCTATTTCTGTGAGGAATTGTGTTTTTGCTCCTTCCTTCTGATTGAAACCAATTACTTGTCGTGGTCAAAACCTTTTTATTATTGTCTTGGATTGTAGTTGACTAGAGAAGCAGAGATGTCTGTTTTTGCTTATCCTCTTTTTTCTAGTCCTATTTCTGCAAGGAATTGTGGTTTTCTCCTTCCTTCTGAATGAGACCAATTATTTGCCCTAGTCAAAACCTTGTTTATTTATTTTTTCATGGATGGGTATTTAACTAGTGAAACAAAGATGTCTATCAAGCATGGTTCAAAGTCTCGGTATCGGACACTCGATTTTCAACTCGGTCGCGGTATCGGGCGATACGCAAATATATGCTATTTAGAGAGCGCAGAAAATTGCGGAAAAAATATAGAAAATTTAAAAAAAATAAGATTAACAATGTGGACCAATGAGATACATTCAAACCCATCATTCAATATGCATTGCATTGTAGAATTGGTTATACTGAAGCGCGGCAGAGTTGTCAGATTCAATATTGCATAGTAAACCAATAATAATATTGAAAAACAAAAATATACATTTTGTTTTAACAACAATGTATATTTTTTTACATTTTTACAAAAATGTACAAAAGAACATTGTTACAAAAATGTACATTTTTGTAACAACAATGTACATTTTTTTACATTTTTACAAAAATGTACATTTTTTTAACAAATATGTATATTTTTTTTTACATTTTTATAAAAAAGTACAAAAGAACATTTTTTACAAAAATGTACATTTTTACAAAAACGTACAAAAGGACATTTTCACAAAAATGTACATTTTTTTTAACAAATATATATATTTTTTTTAACAAAAATATATATTTTTTTACAAATATGTACACTTTTTTTTACAAATATATATATTTTTTTACAAATATATATATTTTTTACAAAAATATATATTTTTTTACAAATATGTACATTTTTTTTTAACAAAATAACATTTGTACAGAATGTAAATTTTTTACAAACATAAATGTACATTATATATTTTTTGTAAAAGATTTGAATATTTTTTGTAAAAAAATAACATTTCTTTGAAAAAAGAGTTTTAGTAGTCATTTAAAAAAAAAAAAGAGTACTACTTTTTAAAAGATTTATATATTTTTTTTAGTAGAGTCATTTAAAAAAAAGAGTTTTATGTTTTAAAAAATTAATATTAATACTTTTGAAAAAGTAATACCATTCTGTAAATGTTACAATATATTTTCAACAACGAAGAAATATGGTAAAAGATAAAAGTTCTATAAAAAAATAAAACAAAATATGACAATATCGTTTGAATCGGTTGTCTCGGCCGATATCGCGGCGAGGCGTCTCGGAATAGGTTGTCTCGGGCGATATCGCGGTTGTCTCAGCCGATTCAGTGTTTTTTTTGAAACGTCTCTCGGTATCGGATCGGTACCCTCCGATTCCGAGTTGACTCGGCCGATACCGAGTCAACTCGGCCGATACTTTGAACCATGCTATCAAGTCACACTTCTGGTAATGTCTTTGTAACACATCTCTGAACTCAGATTTAAGCTTAATTATTGACGTAAATATGAAAAGTTGTTAAAATCGAATCTTGAAAAATAAACATTTTGTTTCACAGGATGATCAATCAGCATACTGCTACTGGATCAATCAATTTAGGGGGTATTTTTATGCTCTGGAACGGTAACTTTTGAGATCCTAAAGCGATTTTGTCAAGGCCAAGTAAAGAAGTCATAAGCAAGTGATAAATGATAAAATTACATTTTAGCATCTACAGTCCCGAAAATTGTAGGTTGTCCAGCTACCATGAACAAAATTAGTTTATTTATTACTTATTTATTTATTTTTAATAGATAGCAGCTGGGGTTAAAAGAAATGTAAAGAGAGAAGAGAAGAAATAGATTTTATCAGTTAAAATTTGCCTCCAAATTGCACACAGCTCAGGATATATATTATTAAGATAAAATATGACTACCTCACTACAATGTTCAGTTAAAATAAGAATTCTAACTCTCCCTCAAATTGGATCACAAAGGATGATTATGTCTAGCTTGGAACGCATACTCCTGAAGGAAGATCTGAAGGAATATCTATCCTGTGACTTCGTGAGAATGTCACTCAGCTAGACTGAACGTGTGGTGTGACAATCTTCTTTTGCATTATAAGACCATGGATAAAGTGATAGTTAACCTTTATGTGCTTGGGTCTCACGTGAAACACCAGTTTTCAAGCAATGAAGATTGTCACAATTTATGGTCATAGGCATGTTGACATCAACATCCATCTCACATAGCAAGACCTCACTCATATCATCTCATATGTTTTTTGTGCCATCACACTGTATTCTGCCTCTGCACTTGACAGGGCTACATTCTGTTTCTTTCTTCGCCAAGTAACTACGTGACCTCCCCACAAAGGTACAATACAGGTGGAAAGTCTATCATTGCAATCACTTTCCCAGTTGGCATCTGGAAAACCTATAACGGACAAGGAAGATGACGACTTAAACATAAAACATTTGCTTGGAGCCCGATAACCTAAGCATATGGTAAATAGCTTCCAAATGAGACTTATGTGGAGCGTGCATAAATCGGATAGCTACCCCAATTGCGTACGTGATATTTGGGTGAGTGACAGATTCGTCGACCCAAATGAAAGAGAATCATCCAAAGCTTCAACATACCCCTGGTCATATTATTGCGTATGGCTTATTCTTGGTTGGAGATTCGGACAGTCTCCGGCCGTATTAATATAATTTACCATCCCCTGGTAGTAGAATATATAATGAATTGTATAACCCTGGAAAGGATGGGATGCTTCTTGACCCGAATATGAGTGTCTATTTACTAGTCGACCTTACATGTATAAAGAATTTTCACAAGAAGGTTAAGGCCGTCTCTTTTTTGGCACAATCTCACGATTTACCTACCTCCCATCGTTTAGGATGGTCAGTACGTTTGAGGATCTTTGATATACTCAATGGTACGCGAATCATGTCTCGTGCAATGTTTTAATAGGCGAAACACCAGCTCGAGGCGAGGAGGCAGAAAGAATCCTTGAGGTTTATGCCTCTTGGTTGTACAGGTAAAGCATATGCCTCAATGCATATCGCCTCAAGGAGGATGTGGTGTGCGCCTCAGTTTAAGGCACGGGTCAAAGTTGTTCAAGGTAAAACGAAGAAGAAAGAAAAATGGTAAATCAGATAATGAAGGGTAAAACATTCACGAACCCTTAGCCAAACCTCAGAACATCATCTCTTCAGCGCTAAACTGGAGTCGAGCCCTAAGGAGTCCCAGTTCTTCAGCATCACAACAAGATTCAAAGCCCTAGCTTGATTAGATTGTTGTTAACACAACGTTTATAATCGTTTCTCTTTCTCGATCTTCATGTTCATTTTCATTTTTCTCACTCGATTTTCATGTGCATTTGTCTCTGTTGATCTTTTCTTATATATCATATATGTATGCATTTAGGGGCTGTTATATATAAGAGATATATCTGGATTTATCAGATATTTGAACTATTATATTGTTAGAGAATAAAATGTAGTGAGGTTATTTTGTAATTTGTCTCAAGGGTAATATTGTTATCTTCCATATTATGTCACCCAAAGTCACGAGTATATATATTGATGATATGTAGTTGTAGAGTGTATCCAATAATACTCTCTGACTCTTGGGTTGTGTAGTGTGTTTATCTCCATTTCTTCTCTCTATTTCCCCATCTTAAATTTAACTTGGTATCAGAGCATAAGATCTTGGTGTTGAGTCCTTAAAGCTTGTCTTGCTTCCACCGGCAACCGTAAATGATAATTCGGGATCCTCACAAATATCATCCAAAGCCAGATAAACTACTCAATCGCGAAGTAAAGGTCCTTTCTTAATGTACGGTCAAAGCATTGCTGCAATGGGTTGAGTATGCCATCATCCCCTCCAGGATATCAAAAAATTTCTGTTTAGGCTCTCCCCTTATGAAAGGATACTGGCAACCTCAAGAATCAAATGGTTCGCTCGAACTGCCTTAAGAGTCGTCTCGAAAAGTAGTGATGCCAAAGTCCAGATAAATGTGGTGAAGTACGTATAATAAAGACACTGAGTTACATATAATTATTAATTTAAAATACCTAAATTATATGGAGTGATGCCAAAGTCCACCCCCAGCAGGTGAGTAGTGTGAGTTGTGTCCGACTGACGCTTGAACACTGATTCAAAGGACGCGGGCCTTGTTTTCCGCTGAAATGGTTGTGAAGCCGCATATATCAATCAACTCTTGTATGTTCAGTTCTTTTTACAATTTTCTTGTATAGTTTCATCGAAACTAACCCCAACGTCGTGGAAGTCAATTTTTTTTTCTCTAATAATATGGGGGCCTTTAGTGTTAAACCCCTAACACTCAACAATTTGTGTGTGCTGTCCAACAACATATGAAATTTAGGTTACTATCTTGAACTTTACAATTTAATGACATTGTTATATAACAATGTAAATCTGTTATTTTACAATATGGGTCTTTTTTTACAACTTTTGCCTTATTAGAAGATATTTCCGTCATATTATGAAATATACGTCATACTAGCTACAGTACATGTCATATTAGCTACAGGAACTGCACACAAACACTTAAAAAATATTTGGCCGCACACAAACACCTCCCTCACTTGGGGGCTTTAGACAAGTTCTCTAAATAATATAAGTTTTTCCACCACTTTCTTGTTTTTTGTGGTTTACATCATTTGTATGATAAGACTTGCTTTAGGGATTCTTGTGGGCAGTGACGCTTGACCTGGCTCAAAGTTCCCCTTTGGGCCCCACGTTTCTCAACACTCATATTTTAGTTGTAAATTAATAGTGCTGTTACTCTAGGATTCTCCATTTGGAATCAAGTTTTTAAGTCTTGTTGTTTTTAATTATCTCATTGGTTTTAATAGTTGTTTGCCAATGTAAAGACGTATTAAATCTTATACATGTGGAAGTTGATGTCTATCTTAATCCTGAATTTCTAAAGAGTGTATTAATGATTCAATAAGTATTTTTATTTCTTGATTATAATATTTGCACGTAGAACACATCCGCACAGCTATCTTCTGTAAATTTTTAAACTGAGGTTGCATTCCATAGTTTGTCTCCGTTCTAATTTTAAAATAATATCTGTAACATTTGTGCTTAGCAGATAAAAGCAGGAGGCAATGTCTAATAATTTCTTCTAAAATAATGAATTCCGTATTGTTTCACAAGTATAAATTTATATGGAATGGATTTACATTTACTTTTATGCATGTCTTGTGGACAATTTTTCTCTTAATTTTTTCCCCTCGGGACAAAAGGTATATCCTGTTTCGGCCATGGGTGGCATTCAGTACATTGCAGCTCTCAAAAGGCCTTTTCCCCATATTCAAATGGTTGCATCTCAAGGCATAACAATAGGTATGTAACAGTTTAATTTTTGCTTATTTTTACCACTGCTTTCAACTATTTTCACTCCAAGGAGAGGAGTGTAAAGGGTTTGAGTGCTTATGCTTTCCATTGGAACTATACAGTATTCTTATTGGAATTTATATGATCTATATATGAAAACAAATTTGTTGACTCTCTGAAAGCTGGGGTCATGGTGACCCTCACACCGTAGTGGTTGATTCATTAAAATAGCTATAACTGTTTTCCGGTGATTGTAATGCATCAATCAATAGGGTGTCAGTGTCACTACCTATCAGACAGTCTACAAATTTGACTTCCATGTATTTATTACTGCATATAGAAATGACAAGCATCTCCAGTTCATGGTATTAAGTTATACTATGCACAAGATACATATATCCTACGTGAGAGAGTTCTGCAACACGATAGTATAATTTTATCTCAGACAGAATTTGGAAAGTCGTTTGAAGCTTGAGACAACTTAAGGTTTACTGTACTGGAGCCCCAGATAGCAAATCCGTAAAAATATTTCAAATGTAAAATTGTATTTCGTATATGGGACGTAAAAATCTCGTGTGGAGGTTAACTGCTACAAAGTTATTGTGGATCGTTTACGGCGGCTATAATCTGTTGGCTATAATGTTCTGTCTGTTTGTGAATCTATACTCTGCCAGCAATGTCTGGTCTACCTCCTTCCATTTTCGTTGTCTCTCATTTAGACAGTCCCCCCCTTCTATACTTCAAATGGGATTGGTTTTATGTATAAGCAACAATGGTGATGAGACGTATGTTTGGAAAATGTAGTGCACATCCTAGGTAGGAACAGACCCGGAGTACAACTACAACATAAGTGTAGTTGGTTAGATTACAGATGCCAACACTTACGCTTGGAATAGTAAGTCAGCTAGAAGTGACTTGTTCAAATCAAAATATATAGTAGCTAAAAGATCCCACAACTCTACATTGATCCGTGTAATTAAAGTGATGGTCTGAAAGATGTGATTGATAGCACCGTCTGGTCCCACCTTTTGAGTTAAAAATGCCAAACATCCAGGTTGCAGCATGTGTGCAGTGGTGGTGGGACATGACCTACAGGTTTCACCTTCACGTAGAAGAGTTCGGAATCACACCCCTGAATTCACATTTTAATAGGCCATAAATATTAATTGTCTACCTACAATTGTTGGAATAAGAATTATCAAATAATTTATAATGCAAAAAGTGTGATTATTGGCATGAAATTGTGTTATTACTATTACGGTAAATCTATCGGTACTCATTGCCTGGTTACTCAAGCGCTCCTGTACGCCTAGAACAAAAGGTGGGGCATTCCTTAAAAAAATCCATATTCAAAATTATATTTCACAAAAAATGTGCATGACTATTAGAGGAATTTTCAAATTTCCAAATGTGGCAAACTATTTGGACACAGTCATTGAAGCGTGTGTTTCAGGTTCAGGCAATGCAAGGAGTTCAAGTTCTATACACTTGGAAAACTAGTTTTTCCATTTAGTGGCAGAGTGATGTCCACCGGGTGGTTAGCATTAATTTATCCCCTTTTGTACTTATTATTACAGTATTTTTCTACAAGTATGTGGCCATCTCTTGATGACACTGGGCTTTACTTATGACTTAGAATCCTTCTGTGGAGGCATGCCAATTGAAAGGGATGACTAACATGATTAGAAGTATATTTTGCATATCTGGACAACAACTGGAGATGCAATCCACATAGTTGATCCCTTAGCGGCCATATGCGGATTCTCGTTATATCGAAATTAAAGTTATAAAAAATTTAGTTTTATTGTGAATGTACCTTGCGATGTTGGTTGACCCGCAAAATGGTGGCATTTGGTTTTTGGGATAGCGATATTTAACTTTATAGAGATATTGCACTATAGAATAGCCCAGAGGTCTCGATGTTGAATATTTCAACAATCAAGACTATCTTGAGTCACCCTACCACTACTACGACGACCTCAAAAGGTCGTACCTAGTGCACAAGACTCCCACTTAACTATAGGGTCTGAGAGAGGCGAATGTCGGCTGACCTTACCCCCATATATGGAGAGATTGCACCCATATCTTGAACCCGAGACCAACCGTAGCTTGAGCGAAGACACTTGCCATCGCACCAAGGTACGACTTCTACGACGACCCCACATAACATATATCACCCCCGGGGGTGAACCTTTTACCGATATAGTCCTCGTAGATGGCAAACCTCAATCAAATTAACTTGACTGCCCCATGATGGCCATTTTATCACCTCAGCTCCCGTAGATCTCGATGTCATCCGATGTGAGCACGACCAATCTACCTGAGATTGGATTCGACCGCCACCCTCGCACTTCCCAACCCTTACGTTCGACACTTCTCCCCTATTCAGGTCCACAAAGAGGGAGGCTACGACACCTCCCAGCAGGCCTAATTCTCTAGCCGCCCCAGTCGTAAACAATGGGGGCCGTCAAGCCTTACCATCCGCATAACATCCTGGTCCCACCCGAACCACGACAATGCACCACATGCCATGAAGTTGTCCACAAGGCAGTTGTGTTCCCCACCCGACGCCTGGAGGAATCACACTGAACGGGATAACCCACTATTCACTGTAACCCATAGCCCATGCCGCATATTGCGACACCTCCGACAACCTGCAGGTGACTGGGTTGCACCTTGGGTGATCTTGAGTACCAAGACATTGATGAACAGGCTACTTATGCAGGAGGATATTCAGGTTAATATCTCGACCTTTTGCACCCGAACACGCTTATCAGAAGTAGATGAACGAGTGGGACGCTACATAACGGTCTTCAACCAAACCAATGATCCTGCAAGACTGGCTCATGAAGGAATTCTAAGCAGTTGAGGTGGCTTATGAGTATGCTATCTTGCTAGAGGAGTTTCACTGTGCCACACCTCCACCCGTGACTTTTCGTGATCCCAATGAACCCAAATCCAACACAACCGAAGATCCTCTTTAAGATCGAGGACGTGCCTTTTGAAAAATGGGGAAAAATGTTAATGGGGGTTACCCACATGCTTTTCGTCCCTAGGAGAGATTTATATCTCCTTTTTTATTTTTTATTTTATATAATTATCTCTTAGTTATCCTTGGTTTATTAGATTTAGATAATTAAACAACTTACTTTTCTATGCTTATCTTTTAGCTAGGTGATAAGATTACGATTCTATTCTAATTTCAATATAAATAAAGCTTATGACCCCTGATTGTATTTATTCAATAATAATAAGTGTGTAGTAGAGATTTCCATATCTACGTCAAATAAGATAACATGATTAAAAGACTATAAACAAACCTAATCACAACCTTTTGAGGTTGAATTACCCAATTGTGTAGCTCATCTTCTCTCTTGAAATAAGTACAACTCCAGTTTAGAATTTATTCCCATATGGAGAATTTTAAAAAAGTGAATAACTAACCCCCCCACCTAAATTGGACCGCCACTCTCCTATCATTTTTGCTACAAATCTTTAAAATCATACAATCAATTCTATTCTCATTCAACTACAGTGGCTCCAGTAGGCCGTGCATACATTTTTTTTACAATATATAGATAGATAGATAGATAGAGAGAGAGAGAGCGGATCAAGTGAGGTCCCCCAGTTTGAGGTCTCTGAATGAGGTCTATTTTTTTAAAATAGTAAAAAAAATATTTTGGGGCTGATTTTTTTTTGTTATGGTTTTTAAACATTTCAGTAGGATCATAAAAAAATAATCACGTCAAAATGAATTTTTTTACTATTTTAAAAAAATCGGTCAAATTTTGTCAGTTTTTAACAGCTTAAAAACTGACACAGTTTGACCGATTTTTTTAAAATAGCAAAAAAATTCATTTTGAGCTGATTATTTTTTCATAAAAAAAAAAATCAACCCCAAAATATTTTTTTTACTATTTTAAAAAAATGGACCTCATTTAGGGTCCTCAAACTGGACCTCACTCGATCCTTTCCCTATATATATATGTTCCTTTTTTTTTGTAATGTTTATAATAATATATAAAGAATATTTTAATCTACTCCTATAACATGTCATTTATATTAAAGTGTCTTTATAATACTTTTTCTCACGTAATCGAAGAACCAATTTTCATGATAATGAACAAGTTTTGATCATGGCCATTGATCGTGTATCCATAAAAACCTTTGTTTTCAAATAGGGACTACTAATTTGGGAATGAGGGTGTATAAAAGTATGTAATATTTATTAAATATTAATTTATTGCATATTATATTATGTACTTTATGATATTTATAACATATTATGTTATATGTATATATATATATCTTAAAATTACTTATTTGGTAGAAGTATATAAAACATGAGTATAAAAGGTCATACCCAGTGCACAAGGCTCCCGCTTACCTGCAGGGTCTAAGAGGCGGATGTCGGTAGGCCTTACCTCAATACACTTATGGAGAGGCTGCTCCCATGTCTTAAACCCGAGATCAATCGTAGCTTGGGCGATGACACTTGCCATCGCACTAACTGTGGCTTACAGGTTGCACACCCTTTTTGGCAACTATCGCACACAAGATCCTTATGGCTTACAGGTTGCACACCCTTTCTGACTTAATGTAATAACTATATGTGCCACTCCAACTGTTGTTTGAGAGTGAAAAATACAAGTACAGCACTGATACATTTTTTCCTTAAAACTTTCACTTCAAATGGCTTTTACCCATCTGGCATGTTGCTGGAGGGGGTAAAATCTATCGTAAACTTGCGAATTCGTTAAAACCCATTTTGCAAGAGTTCCCGCAGATGGTCTTAGCTATGGGAGTCCATAATGCTCCACATTTTGCAAATCATGTTGAAAAGATGCCATGGAGGATAATTGCAAATTATGTTGATCATACACACGACACGAAGAATATACAAGCTATGGGGTTTGGATCTGATATGAATAAATTTGGCACTTAACTTAGTCAAGGCCCAGTCCACCTCAAGGGTCTAAGTAGAAGAGAAATTGTATCAAGCCCGATTTGCCTCATAGGGCCAAGGCCACTGTATACAACCCCATGTGAATAGGTTCGAGCCTTACATGAGCCTAAAACGTAGGACCCTAATACATGTATATGTCCATGGTACAAATCAACATCTGTGGGCCCCTCTCCTTGTGAAAGAATACCACTCAAACTGGAGACATGATTTTGCAAAGGGTGTGGGACCCCCGGTGGATACAATTTCAACTCAAACAGGAAGAAAAGACCAAGTACATGTCCTGCACATAACCTACCTTGTATGTGACCAAATCCCGCACGTGGTCAAGTCTTGCACATGACCATGTTCTGCGTATGACCAGACCAACTCAGCAAAGGGATCCAAGATTGCATGTCCAAGGCATCTCATAATGATTCTATAACACCCAGGTAACACAATTAATGCCTGACAGGTCCTCGGAGAATGTGAGCATTGAATGGTTCTGACACACCCTCGGAGAGGGTGAGCATTAATGGCTCTAACATATCCTTAGAGAAGGTGAGCATTAATGGCTTTGGCATGTCGTCGAAGAAGCTGGTTATTATGCCTCCCAACCACCACAATTAAAGCATCCTTCCCGGGTAAAGCTCCAAGACTATAAAATACCCAACACTTCCCTAAGGAAAGGCTGGTTGATAATAGAACTTCATTTGACTACATATTTGTATTCTCCCTCTCTCTCTCTCTCTCGCTCTACTTTTAATTCCCCAACCTCAGGAACATGATGTGTTTAGTCTTTTGAAAATTGTAACTGACCCTCCGGGCACTTGTAATTTGGCATTCTAGCCCCATATTAATACAAAGAGAGAGAGAGCATTCCAACCATGGATGTAGGCCCAACCCCCAAGGCTAAACCACGTTAAACAGTGGTGTCAAAATTAGTTTATTGTCTTTTATTTCCTAAGTCCAACTCACACATATTTCATACTAGATGAAGTCAAAGTCATCCAAATTTGGGCATTATCTTTTGTCGTATCCTCATGTCATACCGAATCAGATATGATTCACGTATCCGTATCCATTCTTCCTATGTGAAACCTGTCTGGTAAGGTAGGTGGCGTCGGGTTGAGGGGCCCTAGGATCTGATATAGTGCAAGAATTATCAACATGCCCCCTCACTTATGTGAGTTGAGTCGAACATGCGGATGAATTAAATTGGGTCATGTGGAGTATATGGGCAGCCAGGGCCATGATACATCCTGCTGTGATACAATGTTGAAGTATGAGCATCCAACGCATGGCCAATTGGCAATGGGTTGAGGGGTTCGGGATATTTTATAGTGTGTTGCAAGGCTTTAATTTTCCGATGGGAATTTATAATTTTCACACGGTCCAAGAAACAATTCGATGTTTGCACGCTAAAGAACACTTGAAGAGGTAATAAAACAGCTCTTTTCAATGTCGACAGCTCAAGCATCTTCATACTGCTTTAGAAGGGACATATACTCTTCAATCATTTTTTATGCCATCAATAAAGGCCAACATATCATCCCCAAAAATTGCCATTCCATCTTGATAGATCTTGGCAATACCTACCTTTAACACGGCATTGCCTCCAAATACATTCTTATCTATCCACTATGAGTTACTGATGTAAAGCAATATTTCCATGAAGACTCGACTCCTACCAAAAATTATAGGAAGAATGTCTCTATCTATTTGAGTGTAACCTCTCATTTATACACTCTTGGTATCGTCACCAATGATTTTATGTGGAATACTGATTCATAAGATGCCTGTGAGTTGAATATAGTATGATTATATTTTGAAACAGATTTAATAGGAGATTACATTGCTCATGGAGCATCAGCAGTTGTTCTGTCAGATGCTATATTCGATAAAGAGGCAATGGCTCAAAGAAATTTTGGCGCAGTATATAAACTTGCCAATCTGGCAGCTTTACGAGGAAATTTAGCTGTAGAAAGGTGGGAATTTGTGTTGGCTGATGCATCTTAATATTTTTATTGGGTTATTCGTGGTTCGACCCTTGTACAACTGAGTTAGGTCCTTACGATTTTTGTTTATGCACATTTGGTACCCAAAGGGTCGTAATATTTTTTTTATCGAACTTTTTTGAAAATATGTATGAAGTTTTTTGCATATTTATGACACTTTTAGGTGCTAAAGGTGAATAAATGAGATTTATTGGGACCAAAGTCAGTTATGCCCCTAACCTTTTTGGTCATTTACTCTCCATTAAATCTTTCTTCTTCTTGATGTTATGGATTTTTTTTCTAGTTATTTAACAAAACTAACAGAAAACCGAGAATGAAGAGAGATATCCAAGTGAAAGCATCAAAAGCATCTCTCACATGGCTATGCCCTTCTCTCTTATATATATGTGGGTAGACACAAGAACCAACAATTAAACATGAATGCTGGACCAGAAAAACACTTTATCCAAGGGTGAAACAATATTTGATATTCCTTTGTTTAGGGTCTTGAATACTACCTCGGGTAACCACTATGAGAAAAAGTAGATTTTGGAAAAATGACCAGCAATATTTTTTTTTTCTTTTAATACATTATTAATCTTCGAGACTTGAATACAATTTTGTTTAGAAATTAGTTTTGCCCTAAGTTGTTAATAAATTCGTTACCTATAATTGCACGTGGCTTTTTGAATTAAAATAATACAAAAAATGATTAAAAAATGAAAAATGAAAAAGAAAATGTATATGAATTTGACGTAAAATGAATCGTCAACAGAAATACAGAAAGACACGCACGCGAGAGAGTAAAAACTAAATTTAAAAGAAGCGTAGAATGAATTGTATTAATGACGTAAGAGGATATATATAGGGGAGTAGGGAATGATTTTGAAGGGGACACTCATAATCCTAAATAAGGAAGTGGGCTTAGGCCGATGTGATGTCACATGACCCAGGCACACCCTTGTACAAAATATGCTTAAGATGCCCCTTCTAGAAGCCTCCACCTACTAACCTTATAATACAACTAAGGAAAATAACAAAAATAAACGACAACTAATAAAAAAAAAAATACAACGAAATTACAAATGCAAGAAAATATTAAAACAACCCTAATTTTCATCACTCTCTTCCACTTAGAATGAAGTTCGTCCCGAACGTAGGAGATGAGCGGCAACAAGGCAAAGCAACTATCAATGGGCTCCCCCACTTAAAAGGGGAGTCGTATTTGGAAATATTCCTCGTATTGGCTACCGTGAAGTTCGTCCCGAACGTAGGAGATGAACGGCAACAAGGCAAAGCAACTATCAATGGGCTCCCCCACTTGAAAGGGGAGTCGTCTTTGGAAATATTCTTCGTATTGGCTACCGAGAAATCTACGGAGAATAGGCATACAACTCAACCACGACAGACCAACAAAATCTTGGTCCTGGAGTACTGTGATGAGCCTCTTCAACACTAAGCCGCGAACATCCACTGAGCGCATATTAAATATCACAAAAAATGGGTCCAGATACCCACCATCAATCACATCACCCAAAATCACCACCTCATCCTTGGGAATGATAGCCACCGATCCAACCCTATCAAAATTAAAATCTCCTTTCTCATTGATTGGGAAGAAATCTCCCAAATCAAACTTCGCCGGCTCGCGAAAATATATACGATTCACCCAACCATTCTCGACAAAAATGTCAAAAAAATCCCCAGTACACAACTCAATTTCGTCTTTTCAGTCTTTCTTGCAAAAAACTGGTTGGGGAGGGGAACTTTATCCTCGATTTGACCCGATTGGGTGCGTGAGTGAGAGAGAATGATTGGGTGGAGCAGTCAATTTTGGACTTGCATCCGATAATCATGGATGGAGCCTCGGGAGTCAATTGGGGTGGAAACGGAATTTTTGAAATGTTTGGGGGTTGGAATATAATTTTAAAAAAATTCTAATATAGTTTTGAAATTTTCAGAAACTTCAGGGGCTGAAATGTAATGCGTTTCAAATGGAAAAGGGTTCAATTGGGGCAGATTTGGTCGGGGTCGGGGTAGGCTGGGCCAGGGAAAAAGGGCTGGGAAGGTCAGATCTTCTCGGGGGCGGAGGGCCCTGGTTCGGATGAGAGAGGGAAATGCAGGGATGGTGGGAGGCGAGTGGATTTGGGTGTCCCCGGGTCGGAGCAAGCAGTAGGTGTAGGGGGCAGGTCGGTCTGGCTGAAGATGGGTAAGGTTGGGTTATGGAGTAGGTCGGCGAGTAGGGCGGGGCATGGCGGAGGGAGAAGGACGGAGGACCCCAGACATAATCGGGTTGGGGCGCTCAATAGGGGAGAGGGCTGGGGGTTTCGTCTTGAATCAGGGGTGGGTCGTACGACTAAAGGAGGGTTAGGGGGGTCAGGGGCAGGTTCGATTGGGGTGTTGCCCGAGCGGTGGGGTATGGCGGAGGGTGGTGTTGGTTGGCGGATGAAATTTGGTGGGGGATAGGTCTTTTCGCGGTGGGCAGTGGATGGAGCTGGGGTGGTGGTGCTCGTGGAGGAATAAGTCAATTTTTTGGGTCAACATTGCTACCGCTTCTTTTAATCGGACGTTTCTTCTTTCAGCATTGGTGGGTTTCTGCGGCGCCATTGAGAGTTTAATTTTTTTTACGATTTTTTATTTTTGACAACAAAAATAACAACCAATGGGCGGAGCGTCCTCACTCTAATATCAATTGACGTAAAATGAATCGTCAACGACAATACAGAAAGACACGCACGCAAGAGAGTAAACACTCAATTTAAAAGAAGCGTAGAATGAATTGCATTAATGACATAAGGGGATATTTATAGGGGAGTAGGGAAGGATCTAGAAGATGGTACTCATAACCCTAAATAAGAAAGTGGGCCCACGTGATGTCACATGAGGGCGGAGGAAGGTGATTTAGGCTGGCGGTGAAGTGATGGGTAACGTAGGGGAGTGGCGGTGCGGGTGGGGTGGGCTGGGATGGTTGGCTGCTGACGAGAGTATTTTTTTAATTTCTTTTTTTTTTAGTTATTTATGTAAAAAGCATATAGTTTTTATTTATTTTTATTATCTTTTTAGTTTTTTTAGGGTTCTTGTATTATTTTAATTCAAAAACAACGTGGCAGTTATAGTTAATGTCTTCAATAATGAATTCTGACAAAGTCTAATTTTTGAACAAAATTGTATTTAAGTCTAAAATCTAAGATTAGTAATGTATTAAAGTCAAACCCCCCCCAGAAAATGGACTTTTAACCTCAACTAATCTAACTTATATTTACATGCTATTGGCTGGTTTTAGTTGATTTGATCCAACCTGTTCTGACCTATTGCTCGTTAAACTTATTTTCAACCTGCTTCTTCCTTGAAATATTTTTATTTTTACCAAATTTTCTGGGAATGACAAAATCATGTTTGGCAGTCTAGCATTTCATATAAAGTGTGGATGTTAAATCACTAAAAATCTTTATCGCCATTTATAGAGCAATGAGTGCCGCCCTCTTCAGGGGATAAACGATGTACTAATGACATGGAATGCATATTGCTCACCTATAAGGCCAAAACAACAAAGGGTTTGTTTTTTAGAGAGAATATCAAATGATTAATAATGCCAATCTCTCTTATTATATCTTACTGTGTTGTTTTTTCACCGTATGCTGCATTTTAATTGTATAGCTTTGTTCCCGTTTAATTATCATGCAGGAAGAGGAGATGTGATCTTAAATAGTTCTATGGATATCAGCGCTCAGCTGTTACGATTATTTTGTTGATGCACTGTACAAGTTTGGTAACACCTCATATACTGGAAAACCTGGGTAAGAAATAACCCTCCGTGGCCTATGCAAGTGATACTGTTGACATGATAGTCATCGGCTATATACATCATATGAAATAACTTCAATGTAATGAAACTACAACAAAATATCCCCCACATGACTAATGCCTCCGTGGCCTCTATTTTGTCAAAAAACAAGGATTGAACTCTAAAACTCAAAATCCACAAGAATGATTAGCCCAATGAACTCCTGTACTCAAGACCCTTACCCCTCAGTAAGTGCAATCCAACATGATCTTGGCTCACGAGATGAAAAGAATAAGAAATCAGAAGACACTTATCACTGCTCATTGCGGCGCAACTATGGCCTCCTCTCTCTCTCACACACACACACACTTACACACAGACACAGAATATCTGCAACCCTTTCAACTAAGTTTCATCATTTCTATTTATGGAGTTGCAGTTTCAGTAGAGTTTCTCAGTGATGACTTTTCTAGTCTCTCCAAAATTGTTCCCTAATAATGATTTTCATTGGTACAAGGATCCAACCCTTACTGGCTGGACTAAGGCTTTAGCCAGTTCGTCCAGACCTGCGGCTTCGACAAAACCTCGGTCCTTAGACTATCTAGCCAAGATTCACCCAAATATGAACACGTAACTCTCCTCTGCCTAATAGTTACCTACCGTAGACAAGGACTGTAATCCAAAAGTTACTCTGTATTTGGCCTCACAGTTTGAGGACTCCCTCAGCCCTCCGATGCCTATTTAGAAAAATTAAACTGTAAGGCTTTGGGTATTTGCATTAAATGTTGCAGTCTGATAATTTTTTACATGCTAGATGAACTGTATTTTCTTGTTTGTAGTTATTAGAAAACTATGTAATACTACTGTACGGTACCAATCTCGCTCTTTAATCTTTCAATTTCATTGTTTTATTTTTTCTTTTTCTATCTCTTCCTTCATATCTATATTTCTCACATTTTGCAGATTTCATTCCTTAATAAAACTGAGTCTAACAACCCCAAATTATCTAATCAGCAAGCTACAGAGCTGGGTTGAGTTGTCATGACACTTAATCTCTACATCACATGAATGAGGAGAACATCATTATACCAGTAATTCCCACTGATGGATTAAGGCTGATTTGAGTTTATTCTAATAATCTTTAGAGGGATTCTGTGTAGTGGCTATTTGAACATTAATCAACTGGAGTAATATTGGTGGTGTAGATTCCTAACATAACTATTCTCTCTTCGTGACAATATCAAGCAGTTTTTTAATTTTTTGTTTTTACTTTACTACGTTACTAATTTTTTATTTTTGACTTTAATCCAAGTTAATCTATTTATTAGACTTAAGTACATTTTCATCGTTAACTGTGAAAATTTTGCTACTAAAAGTTATCTTTGGTGACATTTAGCGACAAAAATGTACTCAAGTCTAATAAACTGATTAATTTAGATCAAACTCTAAAATAAAAAATTAGTATTGTATTAAAGTAAAAAAAAAACCCTTATTTTTATTGTTTTGCTTTGATATAAACGAGGACTTGATTCATTAGGGAAATCCCATAATATTTTTCATACTTTATGAGCTCCTTGCACTAAAGCCTGTTAATGGAGTAAATTTGTTGGGACTCTCAAAGTTCATCAATCTCAGTATTAAGAATTAAGATTTTTTTTATTATAGTAATATATTGAACATCCATGGTAGTCATTAATATTTGGATCGGGCCAAACCTGGACCACTGATTTGCCCACTTGGATGGTGGATACTAACCTGGTGGGAATTAGTAATTAATTAGGATATTAATATTAAGTTTCCTTGGACAAGGGATAAGTATTGAATATCCTAATTAAAATATAATTGTAGTGCCCAACTCTTAATGGGTTTAGGAGTACGTATTCTAAGGGTACCACAACTTTTACTTCAAAATATCTTAAGAAAAAAAAAAGGATTTTTTACTAAGGATCACCACATCATATTTATATTTTTTACACACTATTTTCAACACAAAATATTACACATTTTCTCTATACACTATACTTCAAACTCTCCCTTTATCTTCTTCAATAAATCATCTTCAATCGACCATCTTCAACATTATTAAATATAGATTATGTATTTTTAGGACTTAAAATATTATTGATTATGGATATAGGACAACATACATTTCGTTTCCATTTTTAGTCCCTATTTTCAAATTAAAGGGACACGTGGCATGTTGTGATTGGTTGACGTCTTATGAAAATGGATCCGCGCCAGCGGCTTTATTCAAAAATAGGGACTAAAACTATAAATAAAATGTTTGTTGTCCTATTTCCAAAATTCATATTACAATAGGTCCTAAATTTACAAAGCCCCTATTAAATAATTAGGGTTTGTTATTTAAATATTCAAATATCAATGGATATTGCCCCAAAAAACAATGACAACTCCTCAAAGCAAATGAAAATTTTTCAAATCACATTTTTCTTTTAAACTTTGGGTCCCATTATATATATATATATAGGCTCAAATGAGGTCTTTATGTGAGGTCCATAATAAGACAAAAGTAAGACCTTTAGTAATATTATATTTTAGACCCCAATACCTTTAGATAACAATTTTGCATTTTAAGCTTTAAGATCTTAGAAATAAAAACTCATCGAATTTCGATCAAAATCCTAATTCTGGTATCAGAGCCATAAGACGCTCCTTTTAGACTTATAGTAAAAAGACTTTAATGCCCTTGGAATTTATTCCTCGCATTTACCAAGATATTTTTGGAATCAACCCAATTAATATTAAGACAATTAATAAAAGACACCCAAACCCTAGAAACAGAGATAAAAAATATCTCTAAAAGACTACTAGAAATAGATAATCAAATCTCAATAGACTTAGTACTTGTTTGACAAGAAATAAATCTTAAGATTAATCAAATAGAAGTCCTTAACAAAGACATCTTAGAAATTTAAACCTTAACTAAAAATCAAGACAGTGAGTTAATTAAACTTACTAAAGAACAAGCTAAGCTTATCCCTAGATTAGATAATTATCTTCCTAATGAAGATTGTTAGATCAGACTAAAATGAGGTACCAAGAGACCTCTCCATTAAGACTTTATCAGAATTTTATCAAGGAATTTTAGAAAAGATAAATGATGATAGATTTTATTATAAGATAAATGAAAATGAGATTGCAAACGCTGCTAAAGCGACTAGACTCATATTAGAAAGATTAAATTTAATTTCTATATCCATAGCAGCTACCCAAGACTATAACAATAGCTTTGTTAAAGACTTGCATTTAGATTTAAAGACTACGACAGAAGGATTAACCACTTTTTATACAGATTTTGTTAAATTCCAATAAAATTTAGCAAATTACCTTAATAATAAGGAAAGCCATAACCTATCCAAGATGGATAGTATTATTATTGAACTTAGACTAAACATGACCCAAGTAGAAGAAAATATGAAGAAATTATAAACGGAATCAACGCCGTATATAATAAACCTTCCCAAGCAAAAATAGACTCTCCTTTTATTCTAACTCGTTTAGATAAAATTGAAAGGACTGTAGAATTTATAGAAGCTAGATCTGTGCAACAAGAAAAAGATAAGGAAGTAAAAGACTATATTACAAATGTTGCAAAATTCCTAGTTAACTCTCTAGCTAGACATGGTGAAGAAATTTCTGAGAAGACAAGAAAAGAAAATAAGAATTTTAAAGAAGAAATCCTTGGTCAGATAAAAAGACAAAAAGATTATTCAGACTTCTTAGAAAGAATTGAAAAAAGACTTGAACAAAAACAGGTAACCACCTGTAAGTTTAGAGAACCTCCTCCTATAGAAACTAAAGAAAGGAATACCATAAGTAGACGAGTCATAAATGATGGATTAGATAAGACTAGTAAGATAGCAAGCTCTATCCCAAATATTGGACAGAGTAATCATATGCTCCAAAGACTTAAGGACTCATCATCCAATATTAGAACATGGTGGAAAGAGAGAAATTTCACCAATCCTCTCCAATGGAAAGAATAGGGTGAAGTTGACTGGAAGATTGTTGAGGATTCCATTCATAATGGACAACTTCCAGCCGTTAGATACATAGATTTTTTTAAAGAAGGTGCCACTCCTAAGACTCCCAATTATAACATGACCTACCATTGTAGAAATCATGTGTTAGATAAATCCTATACTGAGCTTCAAGTATTTGACTCAGAATGTCTTAGATCTAGAGGAGCTGATAGGAAGTTCCAATTTCTAACCTTCAGACTCTTTCAAGCAAGAATCCAAGGATTACATAGACCTCAGAATATTATCAACATATTATGTTGTTTAGTAGATAAAAGAAGAAAAGATTTTGAGAAAAGCCTTATTGGGATAGCCCAATTAGAAATGTCAGATAACATAGGATACTTCAATGTCATTCCGGGATTTACAGTAACCGTAGACACGGCCAAACATTTTAAGTTGATCTTATATGCTAGTGGCCATGAAGATTATATTATCCCAGATGCTAATATAAATATAGAATTCCAAAGCTATGTGAAGTTCTCCCAATTTCGTTATGAAGGAATGCAATCGGGAATACCTAGCGGTAGACTTAATGAAGAAATCTTAGTTAGAACCAATGTTTCAGACTATAATCATACTTACAGTATTAGAAATACTGGACCTATGAAAGAAAAAGCTAAGACCCTCTCGTAATTGCCAGAATTTCAAGAAACTAAGACTATACAAAATAAACCTTTGTTTATTAATCAAGACGACGTCACTGAAAATGTTACCATCCAGTTTGGTCCTCCTAAGATTGTCAATAAGAATATCTAGACCGAAGAAATTAGATTTAGGAATATGGGATAATCCATAATCAATGATCCTTCAGAAGGAGAATGTAGTAGTAAGACTAGTGCTAGTTTACTAAGACAAGCCCCGATAATTAGACCTAGAAGATCATTTGAACAAAAAGACTTAATTAAAGAAAAAGCTAGGATCCAAAACTTTGGACAAGAATCCTCAGAACTGGATATGAAGACATTTAAAGATCACCTTAAGAAAAGCCATTCGGTTAGATTTCAAGAAAGAGAAAGATTTAATATGATAGCTCAAGAACGTATATTAAAACTAAAAGAATCTAAGAATACAAAATAACTTCTCAGAAACCTAAGACTAATAGAAGAAGGAGAACAAAGATTAATGCCAGCTATACAAGTAGTGCCTAGTAAACAAGATATAGGAAGTAGTTTTAGGCTAGAAGATGCTCCTAGAATTTTTAGTAAACCAATAGGAATAAATATTCCTATATACTCAAGCACCGTAGTAAAGACTAAACCTGATTATATAAAAGACTTTCCAACTAATGACAAGAGTTTTACTCATGTTAAGACTATGGCAAGCCAAGCCATAAATTCAGTAGGTATATATCTTAACCTAGACAATGTTCAAGATAAAAAGAAAGCCTTAGATGAATGGCGTAATCAGATGAACATGTGTTTTGCATCTAATGAACAATGTGATGCAAGTTCATGTAAACAATACGCTGAGAAATCCATTAAGAGTATTGCAAAAGACTATTTAGATAGTTTAAGAAAATCTACTGATGAAGACTCCTTAGCTAAGGTTGAGAAGATGAAAGAAAACTTAGAAGAAAGATCAATTGAAGAATATATTTAGTTGTTCACATCAGAATTCATTGGAGCTGGACATTTAGATCAAATCAATGAACAAGACCTAGCAAAAACTAAGTTAGCCCTCCTTAGCATTTGTAAACTAGATAAGATAAATGAATATAGCAATAATTATGAGCAACTATATTATCAAATTAAAGAATTTGGAGAGACCTTAAAAGATGAATACTTTAGGAAGATACCAGCCATAGGACAAATCCTAATTAATGAATATAGGAATTGGCCAAGAGTAGCTGGAGTTAAGAATAACTCCCTTGGTGAAAGAATCAATTTTGCCAAAGACTATATCATATCTAAGAGACGTGATATAACTCAAGGAAAGTTGATAGAAGAAACTTTCAAACAGATTCCTCCAATCAAAGACGAAAGAGACATTGCTCCAATTCAATGGGGATGTGGAAGTGAATCTAAGAAATTCAAAAAGAAATTAGAATGGAAACATAGGAAGTTTAAGACTAGACCTTTAGGATTTCACAAGAAGTATAAATTTAGACAATCTACTACCTTTAGAGAAAAGAATCCTAAAACTAAGAAGAACAGATTTAACCAAAGAAGATACTTTAAGAAGAATACTAGTAAATATAAGAAAGTTCCTAATTATAGGAAAGACAAAGAAGTAGCTCAATCTAAAACTGCCACCAAAGAATGTTGGACTTGCGGCAAAGAAGGACACTTTGCTAAAGACTGCCATAATAAGAAAGATAAAGAAAGTATTAAAATTATTAATACAATATTAGACTATGCAGATCAAGAAGAGTTAGATATCCTATATGCTATAGAAAAATCAGACATAGAAGATGATGCCAACACTAGTATCTATAGTGCATATACAGACAATGATTCAGAAGATTATAGTGATACTGATGAGTATGAAGACTCCCAGGATACTCTAGACTTGTATATGATGCAAACTAATCAAGACGATTTAGATAATGAATATATAGACTTTGAAGAAGCTTGGTATAAGTGTATATTAAGCCTCTTTTTAAAGAAAAGATGGACAGTTAGTAATCCTGAGTTACTAACCTATATACCTAGATGCTACTTTGATAAAAGACATTATTGTACATTCGAAATTAAATGTAGCAAGAAAGACTTTAGATGCGTAGAATGCTTTGAGATTATATAAACAGAATTATTTATGGTTTGTGTTATTTGTCAATTACACTACCATGAAGACTGTTGGAGAACTAGATTTAGAGCAATTTATACTAGCCAGTATGACGCTCAAATAGATTTAGATATTAAAACATATTATCAAGACATTGATAGAAATATAGCCAAAAGATTGCAAGAAAATGAAGACTTCAAAGGAAAGGGAATTTCCTATGATTTAGAAGAATACCATTCTGATAATAGTTCAGAAGACCAAATACCCTTAGATTTTATAGATAAACCTAAAAAAGGAATATCTATTTTAGAAAAGAACAATTTAGGAATTTCTACTAAACCACATGCTTGTTTTGTAGAATTATTTGTTCAACACAAAGACTGTCCTAAAAGACTTTCAGCTTTTATAGATACAGGGTGCTCTCAGAGTATTTGTAAGGTTAATGCCTTCCCTGAAGACTATTTTTTAGAAAGTACTCAAGAAATCTATGGTAAAGTGGCTAATGGAGACCCATTTACCATATATTTTCAGACTATTCCTATTTATTTTAAATTAGGAAATCAGACCAATAAAATCGTTAATCATCGATTTTGGATAATGGATCTTCGTCCGAGTTTCACAGGAAACATTATTTTAGGACAAGACTTTATTAGTAAATATCATCCTTATACTCAGTATAACGATAAGATATTAATTAGTGATAAAGATGAATTTAATATTAAAGCCCCTCTAATAGATCACAAGACCGCCTTTGACCTTATGCAGGTCAAACCAAATTATAGACCTATAAAACATCAGAGTTCTTCAGCTGAGCATGGTGGACCTAGACCTACAACCCAACAAGAAGCCTTAGATATAACCAAACCCTTACAAAAAGAGTGTAAGTGTCCAGACCAAAAGTGTTATAAGAAAATAACGCTTATACAACAAGACATTTTAGATCAAGCCCAGCATACGTTATTACAGGTTCAAGCTATATCCAAACAGAAGAAAATGGATATAGAAGTAGAAGAGGGAAAGATTAGGCAACTGGCAGAGCCTACTTTAGGAGAAAATCCCATCGCTAAGTGGGATGAAGACCAAAGTTATTGTGAAATCATCCCTATAAACCCAGACGCCACTATTAATGGTGGAACCTATAAGATAGGATATTCACAAGAAGACAGGGAATAATTTAAAAAAGACACAGATGAAATGCTTAAGCTAGGCATCATTAGAGAAAGTAAAAGTAGACATAATAACCTTGCCTTCTATGTTCAAAATGAATTTGAACGTAAAAGAGGAAAAGACGTATGGTTATAGATTATAGACAATTAAATAAGAATTGTGAATTTGATTCTTATAAGATACCAGACAAGAATAATTTGATTAATTTAATTTAAGATAAAATTATATTCAGTAAGTTTGATTGCAAATCATGCTTCTGGCAAATTAAGATGCATCCAGACAGTATTACTTGGACAACCTTTAGTGTGCTCCAAGAAAAATATGAATGGCTAGTAATGCCATTTGGATACTTGAATGCTCCTCAAATATTCCAAAGAAGAATGGATAATATATTTAGACCTTATTCAGAATTTTGTCTTGTTTACATAGATGATATTCTTGTAGCCAGTTTGACTGAATGCTGGTTTTACATAGACGCGTAAGACCAAATGCTGGTATAACGCAAAGACAAACTCATATTCAAGACTCTCAAGAAAGACCAATCCTAGAGAACTTTGATGATATCTTGGTTCCCCCAGGAAAATCTAGACAAGAGATTATCGCTCAAAATTGACTTATTGGGAAAATGTATTTCCCTCAATATAGACCCGATCAAAGATATCCTGACTTAATAAAATTTAGACGAGAATTTTCAGATGATGAAAATACTCTTATAGACGCTATATGGTGGAACGTGAAGAATAGATTATGGATTGAGTTCAAACAAAACTTGGTAGCCATTGCCAGATTCATGAGGACTCGAAGACTTGCAGTTACCTAGCTTAGTGGTACTGGTGTGCCTAGACCTCAGACTCAGACTTATGCTCAGACTCTTGGAGAAACCTCCAAAACTAGACCTACTGATTTCTGTTATCAGAAAAAGACTTTTAAGACTAAGATTGTTATACCGTTTGGTCATAATAATCTCCTATTAGCAGAAGACTTTAAAAAAGAAACTAATAATATTATTGATCATTTTAATATGTTATTATAAAAAATAAATGGAGATGCCTTAATGATCAAGGGTTTCTTCAAATACGTTCCAAAAATATATCTTTTTGAAAAATCAGGCATAGCTCATATAACTCTTGCAGACCACGAGTTCATTGGACTCGTTCAGATAAAAGATATTGAAGACTCTGTTGCTCTTGGAAAAATAGTCCATGAGTATGTTAAGAAAGTAGAAGACTTCCTTCCTCTATTTGCTAGAATCTATCAGATTGCTCCAAGTTCCTGTAGAGGAATGAGAGTTGAAGGATTTAGACTTATTAGATTTTCCAATTATATATTTGAAGACGTTGAGATTTTATCTGAAGACGAGACTAAAGATTTAATTGTTGATAAATCCAAGCTCCAGATTGCTCAAGCCATGGAGACAATTAAAATCATGGAATTATTGACAGGAGAAAATAGGTGGCACACTGCCTACCACAAAGAAGACATGATAATCCAAGCTGATGAGCTATTCAACGGAAGGCTCAAGAAAGAATCCAAAGAAATGGTAGAGATAGCTTTGCCAGCTAGCCTTAGAACTGTAGGCCTCATTGATGAATTTTTCAACAATGCCCTACCAAACCAAGACAAGGAAGAAGAAGACACGAATGGGACAAAGACGGGCCCCTCGTTAGCAGAAGAATTATTAAAGACAAAAGATGCCCTGCACTAGACCTATGCATTATTGCAAGAAGACAAGAAGACTCCATTATTTAGACTGATGATTCCCTTACAGAATAAAACAGCTCAGACCTACCCCATATGGGCCCAGACATCCTCCTTTCATAAAGATAAAGGAAGACAATGGAAGACGTTAGGTGCAAGATAATTGCAAAACGCCAAGATTGCATTTAAAAAAGAAGAAAAGTGAAGACTCGAAAGACTCCAAGGCTGCAGACTTTTAATATAATTAATAATTATATGCTTTCAACCGGATCGCTTTTGGTAGCCGGTTACCAGTCGTTTGTAGAGCCCTTGTTCTATAAAAGGGAGCTTCCATTTGAGTTTTATATATCAGGAGTTAGAGAGTGATAGGTTGCTATACTTCCAGTATTAGAGAGAGAGAGTATGCTTGTAGTAAGTAATATGTATATGAGTGAGTAAACCTCTCATAGTTAGGGGAGAGTTGTAACTACTTATGCTATGCAATAAAAGTATTTTCTTTTCCAGAAATATCTTATGTTGAGTTGTTATTATTTTCCAAATTGTCTCCAACTTTCTGTTCATAGAGGACTATTGTGTGGAACCTCTGGTGTAGCACACAAGGTGTTATACTGGTGAACCTCCGTCAGGTGCCGATTTGCCGTGAGCCGTTAGCCAGGTGGGCGTTAGGCGTGAAGGCGTACAGGCAGGAAACGGGTTCAACGCCAAAATAGTGGATTGAGGTGTGACACATAAAGAGGGAGTTACAGGAGGCCAAGACCGGTGAAGAATAGTAACACGGCTGAAGAGGCGAAAGGAAGAAGATAAATATATTGTAGACCAGAAGGAAGGTATAACTCGAACCAAACCCTTAACTATTTTTACATATTATTTCTTTAAAAAGAATCTTATATGAGCTTACAAATCATTAAAGACTTTTTTAGAATTTGTTAATCAAACAAGTTTAGACTTAACTAGAGAAATTCAAGATTGGACTCTTACAGACCCTAAAGATAAAAAAACTTATAGAATCTGCTTTAACATATGCAGGTGGTACTTTCAAATATATAGACTAGATTATTGAGTGGTTAGGAAGAGAAGTACCTAGAATAGAAATAATAAGAACAGGGATCCGAGATCTCTTTAGACAAAAATTAAGATCTGAAGATTTTCCAGAAGAACTATCAAGACCTGAAAAATATCAAGAATATACTAGGATACTTGAAGATAGCATAGACGTATTAAAATTTATTAGACGAAAAAGATTAGCTGAAACAAAGGCTATTTGAATTAGAGCCGGAGGAATCCTCCCTCTTATTAAAAACGTAAAAACAACGGCCCCTAGAACATACTGTAGATTTTTGTCATCTTATGGTGATAATGATTTAGACGAATTTATAGATAACGATATAATTGATATTATTAATCAAATATATAAAGAAACTAGACTGATAAACCCTCGATACCGTATAAGGTATTTAAGACTAGAATATTTTCCATCAAAACCTCTTCCAAATTCTAGACTCCCTGAAGAAAATATTTATATAGATAATCCTCGCTATTTAGAACTCCATTACGATAGTGACGAAACAAGCTTAAGAAGTAGCAGTAGCCCTGAAACTTATACACTTAGACTTCCAGATTAATTAAGTTTAAAAAAAAAAATCTTAAAAGCCTTTAGAAATCATTGGGGTAGAAAATTCTATTCCCTAGAAAAAGACGAAAACATATAAAAACAAAAGTGGTCCCTAGTCCGCTAACTAGGTCTGCACTAGATCCACTCTCTCTCTCTCTCTCTCTCTCTCTCTCTCTCTCTATATATATATATATATATATATATATATATATATATTTGTTTATTCATAAGGATTAAAAATATGAAAAAGCGTAGAAATTGTCCGGTGGTTCGGGGTTGGGCCCTCTCAAAAGATGATGATTATTGGGGTGATTATCTCGAATGAAGAAAAATTTTCATTCGGGATAATTATGCCGAATGGAATGCATATATTCAGGGTGATTATACGGAATTAAATGCATATATTTGGGATGATTATGCCGAATGAAATGTATATATATTTTTTTTGAAGAAAAATTTTCATTCGGGATGATTATACTGCATGGAATGCATATATTCGGGATAATTATACCGAATGAAGATTGAAATCATTTTTTCGTACCATATTTGGTATGGGGCAAACATGACGAATATTGGGTCTTTATTTGGGGCTTTATATCGAACCATTGCGTTATTAGCTAGGGTTTTGAACGCTAGGGTTTATTATTTATAGGTGTTTTCTCAACATATGAGGGGTATTAAATGTTCTTTGCATAAAAAATTAACACATTATTGTTGTTCAACATGTTTTTAATATGTTTAACATGTTTTTTAAGGATCAAGTAATAAAGATGAAATGGGTATAAAGATGAAATGGATATTTTGTTTGTAACTTTAAAAACTTTTGGGATTCAAATGGGTATTTTGTTTAATGTACTTTAATCTTTATTTGAAGTAGAATGAATTTGAAGATGAAAGGTTTGAAAGTTAAATATGAAAGGTTTGGAGGTTTGAATGTGTAGAGAGATAGAGGGAAAGTGTGTAAATGAATTTTAAAATATTAATATGTAGTGACCCACTATGTGGTATTGGGAAATAACTATTAGATTTAAGTGGTATTTTGTAGTAAAAAAAACTTGTGGTATTTAAAGCAAATAATGTGGTGCCCTTAGAAACACCCTATAAATACGTGGGCATAGAGAGAGAGAGATGTGCATATTGTAAAGAAAAAATCGCACTCCAATTATATTTCTCTCTCTAGTTTTGTCACTAAGAACCCTTGGATTTGTGATGTGAGAATTAAAGGAGCAACTTTAGTAGTAAATTTTACAACCCTCACAAAGATATGAAGCATACATACAAGGAAGGAGATCAAAGAAATTTCAAGTCCGAGTTTGGTTTGTAACCACAAGTTCGTATACGTCCAAAACCCATTATATAGGCCGTGCGCTATGAATTAACACTGGTATTGGAAGTATAATATTTGTTGATTCGTCGTATATGTGTCTTGCTTGAATAAATCATGAATCAAATAAAAAAAATTCTCAAATTTCCATTAAAATACCCATATAGAATTAATTTTTGATGGGTTTTAGGTCAAATTTTTTATATGGTAATATTCATCTTTGCGTAGGGAAGTTCCCAATAAAATTTCCTGAAAATTGAACAAGTTGTTTAAGAGAAAACTAACCATAGTTTTTAAAGATTCGAGTGAACATATTTTTCTCAACTTTAATACGTTTTTCAACGCCTTCACAATATCCAAAGGGGGATTTTATTTCAACCCATATTTTTTTTCTAACCACCCCAATTTTATTATACCCCTATTATTGGGCTAACTTTTTATTTACCCATCCCATCCCATGGGGTGGTTTAAATGAAAATCGAAATATACTTTAATGCCACATGCAAACACTTTAAATGACTTTTTTTTTCCTATTTTGTTTTTGTATGTTTTCTTCAACTTTGATATTTTTTACTTTTTCAAAACACACACACACACACACACACACACACACACACACACACACACACACACACACACACACACACACATATATATATATATATATATATAAAGAGAGAGAGAGAGAGAATCTCAGGTAAGGGCTTAAAAATAAACCCGTACCGTACGAATTCTTTTTTTAAGAATACAAAAAAATAAATTATTGATTTTAAATATTTAAGGGTGCCCATTAAAAAATCAACTCATTTTTTTTGCTATTTTGAAATAATTCGTCAATGTTTGACGATTTTTGTGAGATTCTCTCCCTCTCTCTCTCTCTCTCTATATATATATATCCGATAAGGCTCTCCGACGGGATAATTTAACGGGCTTAAATGACGGGCTAATATCATCCACACGATTTTGGGACTGGTTTTGTCTTTTTAGGATCACCTTTGGGGGACCGTTTTGTCTTTTTATGCCTATGTCTTTTTCTAATGTTAAAGGAATAGAAATTTCTACCCCAATGATTTCTATGGTCTTTTAAGCTTATTTTAAAGCCTAATTAATCTAGAAGTCTAAATGTAGAAGTTTCAGGGCTACTGCTACTTCTCAAGCTTCTTCCGTCACATACATATTACTCTCTGAAAGCTTACACACTCTTTCTTATTTCTAAACTTGATGCCTTTTTCCTACTTCCTACCTCTCCTTTTATAGCATAAGGAGGCTTACAGATGACTGGTAACCGGTTACAAAAAGTGATCCGGTTGAAAGCATACCATTATTAAAGAGAAATACAATAATTAAAGGTCTACAACTTTGGCATCTTTTGAGTCTTCACGTTTTTGCCTTTTTCAAAAGCAATCTTGGCATCTTGCGATTATTGTGAACCTAACGTCTTTGTGGTTGTCTCTTTCTTCTTTATGAAAAGAAGTTTTTTGGGGCCCATACGGGGTAGGTCTGAAATTTTCTTCATACAAAGGAATCATCAGTCTAATTAATGGATTCTTTGGTCTTTAATAATTCGTTGAGTAAGGCAGGGCCCTTCTCTGTTCTATCTTCATCTTCTTCTGCCTCATTTTTGTCTTCGCTTGGTAGAGCATTATTATTGAAAATTCATCACTGAGGCCTACCACTCTAAGGCTGTCTGGTAAGGCGATCTCCACCATTTCTTTAGATTCTTTCTTAAGTCTTCTATTAAATGGCTCATCAGCTTGGATAATAAGGTTTTCTTTATGGTATGCAGTATACCATCTGTCTTCACCTGTTAATAGTTCCATGATTTCTATCGTCTCTATAGCTTGGGAAATCTGGAGTTTGGACTTATTAATAATTAAATCTTTAGTCTCGTATTCAGATAGAATCTCAACATCTTCAAATACATAATTGGAAAATTTAACAAATCTAAATCCTTCAACTTTCATTCCTCTACAGGAACTTGGAGCAATCTGATAGACTCTAGCAAATAGAGGAAGGAAGTCTTCTACCTTCTTGACATACTCATGGACTATTTTTCCAAGAGCAATAGAGTTATCTATAGTCTCAATTTGGATGAGTCTAATGAACCCATAGTCTGCTAAGGTTATCTGGGTTATCTATGCTTTTCCAGAAAGATAAATTTTTAGAACATATTTGAAGAAACCTCTCATCATTAAGGCGTCTCCATTAGTCTCAGATAATAACATATTGAAATGTTCAATAATGCTATCAACATATTTTTGATAGTGTTTTGATATTGGAAGATTATTATGACAAAAAGGTATAACAATCTTAGTCTTAAAAGTCTTTTTCTGATAACAAAAATTATCATCAGGTCTAGTTTTGGAGGATTCTCCAAGAGTCTGAGCATAAGTCTAAGTCTGCGATCTAGGAGTACCGCTAAGCTGGGTAACTACTAGTTTATGAGTTCTCATGAATCTGGAAATAACTACCAAATTCTGTTTGAATTCTATCTATAGTCTATTCTTTATGTTCCACCATATAGCGTCTATAAGAGTATTTTCATCATGTGAAAATTCTCGTCTAAATTTGATCAAGTCTGGATATCTTTGATCATGTCTATATTGAGGGAAATATATTTTTCCAATGAGTCTATTTTGAGCAACAATCTCATGTCTAGATTTTTCTGGAGGAACCAAGATATCATCAAAGTTGTCTAGGATTGGCCTTTCTTGAGAGTCTTGAATATGAGACTGTCTTTGTGTTATACCAGCATTTGGTCTTACGCGTCTAAGATAATCTGCAACATCTTCTTTGTTCAGTCTATTTGTTCCAGGGGAACTCATGCTGTTTAGGTCTTCTGTTTACAATATAAAACATGATATCATATTAGTGTTAGCAAACATTGGTTCTCTTGATATAATATCTGGAATGGTATTTTTACTTCCCTTAATATGTATAACAGAGAAGTCATAACCATTAAGCAATTGTTTCCATCTAATAAGTGTATTAGTCCTTGATTTGGACAAGTCTAAGTCTCTAAATTTTACTGCATAAGAAGAGTCGGTATAAACAGTAAAATGTTTAAGTCTAAGAAAAAGTATATATTTTTTTATTGCCCTTACTATAGCTAAAACTTCTTTTTCATAGGCAGTGTATTTTGTTTCTGGATCTGTAAAGGTTTCATAATTATATCTACAAAGTTTTTTCTTTTTAGTCTAATAATCAATGGCAAAGTATACTGCTCCCCATTGTTTATCAGATGCATCTGTTTCTACTATAAATTGGTCTTCAACATTTGGCAATGCCTCTTTAATCTGTCTTATAACTTCAAAATCATCTTTAGTCCAATAAAAAGGGTTAGTCTTGTCTGTTCCTTTTAATTTGGAAGTTAGACTTTGTTTTTTTGAAGCAAGGTCTTTAATAAAGTCTGCAGCACAATTAAGCAATCCTAAAAATGATTGTAATTATTTTCTATCTTTGAGTTGGTCTGGAAACTCAAGGATCTTTTTGGTTATGTGTTCTGCTAAGGATAATTTTCCTTAATTAATATTCATTCCCATAAAGTCTATCTCAGTCTGAAATAATTGCATTTTCCTTTCGGAAATAATAATATCATGTTTATCTAATTATAATATAATCTTTTTAAGATGGTCTACATGCTCAATCTCAATCTTATTGGCTACACGAATGTCATCTATGTAAACAAGACAAAATTATGAATAAGGTCTAAATATATTATCCATTATTCTTTGGAATACTTGAGGAGCATTCAAGTATCCAAATGGCATTACTAGCCATTCGCATTTTTCTTGGGGCACACTAAAGGCTGTCCAAGTAATACTGTCTGGATGCATCTTAATTTGCTAGAAGCCTGATTTGCAATCAAACTTACTGAATATAATTCTGTCTTCAATCAGATTGATTAAAGTATTCTTGTCTAGTATCTTATAAGAATCAAATTCACAATTCTTATTTAATTGTCTATAATCTATAACCATACGTCTTTTTCCTCTTTTACGTTCAGATTCATTTTGAACATAGAAAGCAAGACTATTATGTCTACTTTTACTTTCTCTAATAATACATAGCTTAAGCATTTCGTCTATGTCTTTTTTAAATTCTTCTCTATCTTCTTGTGAATACCCTTTCTTATAGGTTCCACCATTAATAGTGACATCTGGGTTAATAGGGATAATTTCACAATAACTTTGGTCTTTTTCCCACTTAGTAATGGGATTTTCTCCTAAAGTCAGTTCTGCTAATTGCCTAATCTTTTCTTTTTCAACTTCTATATCCATTTTCTTTTGTTTGGATATAGCTTGAACCTGTAATACGGTGTGTTGGGCTTGATCTAGAATGTCTTGTTATATAAGCGCTATTTACTTATAACACTTTTGGGCTGGACACTTACATTCTTTTTGTAAGGGTTTAGTGATTTCTAGGGCTTCTTGTTGGTTTGTAGGTATAGGTCCACCATGCTCAGCTGAAGAACTCTGATGTTTTATGGGTTTATAATTTGGTTTGACTTGCATAATGTCAAAGGTAGTCTTGTGATCTATTAGAGGGGATTTAATATTAAATTCCTCATTATCACTAATTAATATCTTATCGTTATACTGAGTATAAGGATGATATTTACTAATAAAGTCTTGTCCTAAAATAACGTTTCCTGTGAAACTAGGACGAGGATCCATTATCCAAAACCGATGATTGACGGTTTTGTTGGTCTGATTTCCTAATTTAAAATAAATAGGAATAGTATGGAACTATAAGGTAAATGGATCTCCATTAGATACCTTACCATAGATCTATTTCTTATTGTCCAGAAAATATTCTTCAGGGAAGACATTAGCCTTACAAATACTCTGAAAGCATCCTGTATCTTGTAAGGACACAAATTTCCAATTGAGTCCTTTGTAGTTTTGGCTCAATTCTGGAAAAAAACGTTTAGGTCATAGGATAGAGTTATTGTCCATCCTTCAAGCCTTGACATGCTAAAGTTGAAGACGTAGTGGTCAAGATATTAAAGTTTCATCAAATGCCGAGTTTAATGTGCCTGCTTTCTACGTCATCAACATGGTTCTATTGCTCCTAAGGTATGAATGTTTTTTGAATATATATATAGGAGCTTGGAATAATATTTATATGGGTGTACTTTGTTTAAACTATTATTATTTTCAGAAAGATTTTATTAAAACTTTAAAATAAAGTATATAAAGTTTCTGGGCTAAAAATAGAATTTTATACTTTCTGTTTTTTCGTTCGATATTGTCGTTCGAACGAGTTTGCCAACAAGTTCCCACATTGACCACTGGAATGTCGTTCGAACGAGAATGATGTTCAAACGGGATTTCCAATGAGATTTCTAATGAGTTCACACTGGAACTTCGTTAGAAGGCTCGTTCGAACGAGACTTCGTTCGAACAAAAATCTCATTCGAATGAGTTTTGGTGGGAACAGTTAATTTGGCAGTTTTGAGCAGTTTTTCCCTCTTTCCCACTTCTTTTTTCACTAACTTTTTACCTGAATAATTAAGTGCGGAAACCAACGTTTTCTTTTCAACTTTTTCATATCCTACAACCTCCAAGAGAGAGTTTGAGAGCAAAAATCAAAGTAGAAAAAGTTTATGTTTAAAGTGTTAATTCTTTCAAGAAAATCTATAAAACACTTTTGTTTTACACCCATAGTTTGTTTATCCAAGTTCATATATATATATATATATATATACTTTGCTTGGAGTTTGGCACCAATTTTTATCTCTACCGTTTGAAGACAAGTTTGGGTTTGCTTCTAAATCCCACAAGAAGAAGAAGTTTACGTTGACTTACCCACTTGGAGAAAGGCTCCTTGTTTGGGTGACGGTGACCAAAAAAATTCTGATCGGTGGATTCCGAGACCGCGGTGGAGCTCCGTGGTTATTCGATAGGAAGAGGTTTATACAAGAAGAAGCGCCAGGGCTTGGACGGAGTCAAGTCGAGTGTTGTAAGTCTTATTGTCTTGTATTTGTAAAATCGTACATAGTGGATTTGAGGCTAGGGCCGTTCGAGGTTTTTTCCCGTTGTGGGTTTTTCCTCGTACATCGCGGCGTAGTGATTCATTGTTTATTTTATCTTTTGTAGTACTCACCTAGAACGCATGCTTAGGTAAAAAGATAAAATTGGTTTTAATCACTACATGTTTAATTTGGTGCTAAATTAATTTGGGTAATGTTTATGTTAATTTAATTCAAGTCATTTAATTTAATTTGATAAAATTTGGTTTGGCCTAATTTGGAAATATTGAAAATATGACTTAGGCAAATTTCTAGGAATTGGGTTGATTTAAGTTGGTTTAAGTGAAATTAAAATTTATTTGGATTTAATCTTATTTCACTTTGTTGGATTTTAATTTGAAAAGAAATTAAAATTTATTGTTTAATTGAACCATCTTTCGCTTCCGCATCTCATAAAAGGAAATTACTCTTTTTGAAGTAAAGAAGTATTTAAAAGCCTCGCGCACCAACAAGTGGTATCAGAGCATTGATTGTGAAAAGAATCTTATTATTTCAGATTTGTATCAGAGTGGGATCGCTAAATTATTGTATTTAAGATCCTTTAAATATTTTTAGCTAAAATGGAATATTCCCCATTCTCAAAATTTTCTATTTTCGATGGTTCTAATTACGCGTATTGGAAAGCGCGAATGAAATCGGCACATAAATCTATCGATGAGAGGGTTTGGTTATCTATAGTTAACGGGTGGTCTCCACCAACTCATTTAGTAGGTAATGAACGTCTTCCCAAACCGGTAGATAGATGGAGTGATAGTGAACTTAAATTTTCAAATTTTAATTTTCGAGGTTTAAATGCCTTGTTTAGCGCTGTCACACCGGATGAATTCCATCGCATTATGACGTGTGAAACCACTAAAGAAGCTTGGGATATTTTACAACTCACTCATGAAGGTACAAGTGTTGTAAAAGCTTAGAAACTCCAAAACCTCACCACTCAATTTGAAACCATCAAAATGAATGAGAAAGGAACTTTTGATGAATTTTATGCTAGACTTTTCGATATTGTTAATTCATCTTTTAACTTGGGAGAGAAAATACCCGACAACCGAGTTGTAAAGAAAATTTTAAGGTCCCTACCCGATAAATTTATTTCAAAAGTGACCGTTTTAAATTTTTTACCAACTTTAGCCTCTACGAAATTAGAAGAGCTTGTAGGTGATTTACAAACCCATGAACTGGATATGTTTCCCTCTAAAACTGAAAAGAAAATAGAAAAGGGCGTTGCTTTAAAAGTTCGAAAAGAGGAAAAATAAGTAGTAGAGAGTGAAAGTGATAGTGGCTCGAAAAATATGGCTATGTTTGCTAGAAAGTTTCGAAAATTTCTTAAATTTAACAAAGATAAAAATGATTTTAAGAAATTTGAAAAATCTACGCATGACAAAGCCGAGAAGTTCCCTAAAACTATTAATGAAAGCTTAAATAGGGACGAGTCAAATAGGTGTTATGGTTGTGAAGGGTATGGACATAGGGCCAAAGAGTGTCCCACTAAACTAAGGAGAGAGGGCAAGCAACCAATGTCTTTTAATGCAACCCCTAGTGATAGTGATAATGAAGAGGGACCCGATTTCCCCACTAAGCCAACTTTGTGGCTTTTATGGCTAGTCATGTGAGCACCGATAATGAATCTTCCCATGAAGATATTCAAACACATGACACTTCCGTGGTCAAAGTTTATAATTCCCTTATTTTTGATGGTAGTGAGAGTGAAAAAGAAAGAGAGAGTGAAAATGAAGAAGAGGTTGATGTGAGTGAACTTCAAAATGCTTTTCAAGAACTTTATGAAGAATCTATTAAATTAAAAAGAGCTAATTTGAAGTTAGAAACGAGTTTAAGAGAGCGTGTCAAGGTCGTTGATGATAGTGCATTAGTGGAAAACCTTAGGACATGAGAGAGAACTCTTCGAGAGAATCTTGAATATGTAGAAGGCGACAGAGATAGCCTTAGAGGTTTAATGGAATCCTTAAAAAAAGGAGCTTCTTGAGTTTGAAGAGAGAAATGTTTTATTAGAGTCTAATATTTTAGAATTAAAAAATAAATTAAAAGACTCTAGAAAAGTCAAATTTGATTTGGAGTGTAGGTCCGAAAAACTAGATAAAATCTTAGGCACGGTCCAAATAAAAAATGACACTTGTGGTTTAGGCTTCGATACTTGTAATAAATCTACTCATAAAGCCAAATCCAATGTTCTAGTAGAATCACCTAGGAAATATTTTAGAGATCATTCATTTGGTAAGTATTTTCGCCGAGTCTTTAAGTGCTCACATTGTGGTCGAAAAAGTCATCTAAGAAAATTTTATTTTGATCTTAAACGAGTTCCTAGAAAATCCAAATGTAAGGCAACCGAGGTAGCCAAGATTCCTACACCCCTAGATCATCATTCATCATTAGTTCGGGTTAGGAGATCCGACTTGGTAGCTTTACAAGATAGGGTTTTTAATTCTTATTTACTATCACATGCTTCCTCACTTGCTAAATCTAAAGGTTGAATGTGTTAGTTTTCTTTGCTTACTCTAGATTTTTGTGCTTCATATTATATATCATTGCTAGGTGTATGCATGATTAATCGTTTTCTAGTCTATCCTCCATGCTTAATCACTTACTAGAATAATGATTTTTGTTTATCTTTTGTATTCTATTTCTTTCATTTTAGTTTGCATTAAATGAAAAATACAAAAATATTTTTGTTTATCATTTGGGTTTTTATCTCTTGGTAATTTAAGCTTAATGAAAAATTCAAATGATTTTTGTTTGTCTTTTGAGTATATATTTTTATTTTTGGTTAAAAATTTCAAAAACTCAAAAAGATTTTTTGTGTGTATTTTAGTTTGACACACTTTATGTGGCATACACTTGTGTTAGAATCCCATCTTTTACGCTCCCATGTGGTTAGAACTTTTAGTTTAGATTGTCAATCCTTATTATGTTCTTTACCATGCTTACATGGAGTAGTTGGATTTTGTGTTGATTAAATGGATTCTATTTTTATATGCCTCTATTCACACATGCACGAGCTCTTTTGAAATTTAATTGTCACATGTTATATTTGAGCTTTGTGAGGTGTTCTCCTACCAATCTTGTCATCTACATATTTTTGACCTAGGAGGACTAGTGCATGTCAAAATTCGTTGCACGTGAGATTTGTGAGAAATAAAAAATATTATATATAAATGTGCATGGGGAAGGGCTCCAAAAGGATTTATTATCCTTTGCGAATAGTAAGCCACCGTTTGTTTGGACCTAAAAGAAATACGTGGTCCAAAGGCCTAAAAAGAAAATATGGCATTCAAAGAAAAATAATTTGCTAAGGCCTAATTTGTTTGTTTGATACATTCATTCAAATATATATACTTATTGAGGGAGATTGGATGGTATATCAATGGATTGCCCAATGTCGTTTATCCTAGTTGTACTTTCAATGTCATGACTCTATTGGTTTGTAGAATCATCAAAATTCTAGGCTTGTATGCATTGTGTATGTTTGTTCATTGAGTTCAATTTATATTGTCACATGAGGTTATATTCAAATGTGATGAAGTTTGCAATCAATTGAGAACTCCGTGAACATGTTTAAGTGATTGGGTTTTAATTTAATTGTTGCTAGTTCACACCCCAACACTTCCGTTTCCATATGACACATTTTTGCCATACGAGTGTGAAAAGCTTATCTTATTTTGTGTCATTTGTGAGTTTATCTCTCTCTCTCTCTCTCTCTCTATATATATATATATATATATATATATATATATATATATATATGCATGTGCATCTTTGGTATATCTAGAGTATGTATATATATGATATTTTTTTTGGTCTTTGCCTTGCTTTCTAGTCCTTATATGCTTTAATTCATAATTGGTATCTAACTTGTTGCATTCTTTGTTGTAATCAAATGATTAATATTTTTTGTATCATATTGGTATCATTTTATTGCATCCTAGTTGGTATCCGTTCTTATTTGTTGGATTAGTTATGATTTGTTTGCCTATGTGCTTTAATGTTCTCATCACTTTATGCACTAATGAATGTTTAGCTTGTTATCCCATTTTATTTATCCCTTGTTTAGTTTAAGGGGTGTATTTGCTTTAATTGGGGAAGATAAGTTAATGTTTTGATTCTTTAGCCTTTGTCTATTCCTGAACAAAAAGTGGGAGAATGACAGGGAGAGAAATGGTATCTAATCCTATTATAATCGTATCTTAGTTTGGGGAGATTTATCTTTGGGGGAGACGTCTTTCTAAGAAGGTCATTTGTTTGATAAATGGGATAATTAATTAAGGGGGAGTATTTAATTTACATGCTTTTTAATATTTTGATATTCCCTATGCATTTGATAGTTTGCTTATGTGTGCCGGAATTCTTCTTAATGGCAACGTTCATCATCGGGCAAAGATATTGATCCTTGGGTTGTTTGAGTCAAGCATTGTATTTTTATTTTGGGTGGGACTTATTTATTAGTCTAGTAGAGCTTGACGGCCCTTTAGGATTTTTGTTGGTTTTTGTCCCGGAATAACCAAAGGGGGAGATTTGTAAGGACACAAATTTCCAATTGAGTCCTTTGTATTTTTGACTCAATTTCGGACAAAAACGTTTGAGTCTTAGGATAGAGTTATTGTCCATCATTCAATCCTATGACATGCTAAAGTTAAAGAGGTAGCGGCCAAGATATTAAAGCTTCATCAAATACCGAGTTTAACGTGCCTCGTTTCTACGTCATCAACATGGTTCCATTGCTCCTAAGGTATGAATGCATTTTGAATATATATAGGAGCTTGGAACAATATTTATATGGGTGTACTTTGTTTAAACTGTTGTTTATTTTCATAAAGATATTATTAAAACTTTAAAATAAAGTATATAAAGTTTCTGAGCTAAAAATAGAATTTTATACTTTCTGTTTTTTTGTTCGATATTGTCGTTCGAACAAGAATGTCGTTCGAACGAGTTTGCCAACGAGTTCCCACATTGTCCACTGGAGTGTCGTTCGAACGAGAATGATGTTCGAACGAGATAGGGGGAGAAATGGTATCTAATCCTATTATAATCGTATCTTAGTTTGGGGAGATTTATCTTAGGGGGAGACGTCTTTCTAAGCAGGTAATTTGTTTGATAAAGGGGAGAATTAATTTAGGGGGATTATTTAATTTACATGCTTTTAATATTTTGATATTCCCTATGCGTTTGATAGTTTGCTTAAGTGTGCAGGAATTCTTCTTAATGGCAACGTTCATCATCGGGCAAAGATATTGATCCTTGGGTTGTTTGAGTCAAGCATTGTATTTTTATTTTGGGTGGGACTTCTTTATTAGTCTAGTAGAGCTTGACGGCCCTTTAAGATTTTTGTTGGTTTTTGTCCCAGAATAGCCAAAGGGGGAGATTTGTAAGGACACAAATTTCCAATTGAGTCCTTTGTAGTTTTGCCTCAATTCCGGACAAAAATGTTTGAGTCATAGGATAGAGTTATTGTCCATCCTTCAAGCCTATGACATGCTAAAGTTGAAGAGGTAGAGGCCAAGATATTAAAGATTCATCAAATATCGAGTTTAATGTGCCTTGTTTCTACGTCATCAACATGGTTCCATTGCTCCTAAGGTATGAATGCATTTTGAATATATATATATAGGAGCTTGGAACAATATTTATATGGGTGTACTTTGTTTAAATTGTTGTTTATTTTCTGAAAGATTTTATTAAAAATTTAAAATAAAGTATATAAAGTTTCTGGGCTAAAAATAGAATTTTATACTTTTTGTTTTTTTGTTCCATATTGTCGTTCGAACGAGTTTGCCAACGAGTTCCCATATTGGCCACTGGAATGTCGGTCGAATTATCGTTCGAACGAGAATGATGTTCGAACGAGATTTCCAATGAGATTTCTAACGAGTTCACACTGTAACTTCATTAGAAGGCTCGTTCGAACGAAATCTCGTTCAAACGAATTTTGGCGGGAACAGTTAATTTGGCAGTTTTGAGAAGTTTTTCCCACTTTCCCACTTCTTTTCCCACTAACTTTTTACCTGAATAATTAAGTGCGGAAACAAACTTTTTCTTTTCAACTTTTTCATATCCTACAACCTCCAAGAGAGAGTTTGAGAGAAAAAATCAAAGTAGAAAAAGTTCATGTTTAAAGTGTTAATTCTTTCAAGAAAGTCTTTAAAACACTTTTGTTTTACACTCATAGTTTGTTTATCCATGTTCATATATATATACTTTGCTTGGAGTTTGGCATCATTTTTTTTCTCTACCGTTTTAAGAGAAGTTTGGGTTTGCTTCTAAATCCCACAAAGAAGAAGAAGTTTGCGTTGACTTACCCACTTGGAGAAAGGCTCCTTGTTTGGGTGACGGTGACCAGAAAAGTCCGATCGGTGGATTCCAAGACCGCAGTGGAGCTCCATGGTTATTCGCTAGGAAGAGGTGTATACAAAAAGAAGCGTCGGGGCTTGGACGGAGTCAAGTCGAGTGTTGTAAGTCTTACTGTCTTGTATTTGTAAAATCGTACTTAGTGGATTTGAGGCTAGGGCCGTCCGAGGTTTTTTCCAATTGTGGGTTTTTCCTCGTACATCGCGGCGTAGTGATTCATTGTTTATTTTATCTTTTGCAATACTCATCTAGAACGCATGCTTAGGTAAAAAGATAAAATTGGTTTTAATCACTACATGTTTAATTTGGGGCTAAATTAATTTGGGTAATGTTTATGTTAATTTAATTCAAGTCATTTAATTTAATTTGATAAAATTTAGTTTGGACTAATTTGGAAATATTGAAAATATGACTTAGGCAATTTTCTAGGACTTGGGTTGAATTAAGTTGGTTTAAGTGAAATTAAAATTTGTTTGGATTTAATCGTATTTCACTTCGTTGGATTTTAATTTGAAAAGAAATTAAAATTTGTTGTTTAATTGAACCATCTTTCGCTTCCGCATCTCATAAAAGGAAATTATTTTTTTTGAAGTAAAGAAGAATTTAAAATAGGGGGCCTCGCGCACCAACAAGTGGTATGAGAGCATTGATTGTGAAAAGAATCTTATTTGTCATATCTATAAAAGCTGAAAGTCTTTTATGATAATATTTATATTGTATAAACAATTCGACAAAACAAGCACGTGGTTTAGTAGAAATTCCTAAATTATTCTTTTCTAAAATAGATATTCTTTTCTGAGGTTTATCTAAAAAATCTAAGGATGTTAGGTCTTCTATACTATTATCAGAGTAGTTTTCTTCTAAGTCATAGGAAATTCCTTTTCCTTTTAAGTCTTCATTTTCTTAAATCTTTTAGCTATATTTCTATCAATATCTTGATAATATGTTTTAATATCTAGGTCTATTTGTGCATCATACTGGCTAGTATAAATTGCTCTAAATCTAGTTCTCCAACAGTTTTCATGGTAGTGTAATTGACAAATAACACAAACCATAAATAATTATGTTTGTATAGTCTCAAAGCATTCTACACATCTAAAGCCTTTCTTGCTACATTTCATTTCAAATGTGCAATAATGTCTTTCATCAAAGTAACATCTAGGTAGATATGTTAGTAACTCAGGATTACTAACTGTCCATCTTTTCTTTAATAAGGGGCTTAATATATATTTATACCAAGCTTCTTCAAAGTCTATATATTCATCATCTAAATCATCTTGATTAGATTGCATCATATATAAATCTAAAGTGTCTTGGGAGTCTTCATACTCATCAGTACTTGTGAATCACTGTCTATATATGCATTGTAGATACTAATATTATCATCATCTTCTATGTTTGATATTTTTATAGCATATAGGATATCTAATTATTCTTGATCTGCATAGTCTAGTATTGTATTAATAATCTTAGTACCTTTTTTACCTTTCTTATTAGGACAGTCTTTAGCAAAGTGTCCTTCTTTGTCGCAAGTTCAACATTCTTTGATGGCAGTCTTAGATTGAGCTACTTATTTTTCTTTCCTATAATTAGGAACCTTCTTATACTTACTAGTGTTCTTCTTAAAATATATTCTTTGGTTAAATCTACTTTTCTTAGTCTTAGAGTTCCTTTCTCTAAAAGTAGTAGATGGTCTAAATCTATATTTCTTTGGAAATCCTAAAGGTCTAGTCTTTTACTTCCTATGGTTCCATTCTAATTTCTTTTTGAATTTTTTAGATTCACTTCCACATCCCCATTGAATTGGAGCGATGTCACTTTTATCTTTAATTGGAGGGATCTGCTTGAAAGTTTCTTCTATTAACTTTCCTTGAGTTATATCACGTCTTTTAGATATGATATAGTCTTTGGAAAAATTGATTCTTTCACCAAGGGAGTTATTTTTAACTCCAGCTACTCCTGGCCAATTCCTATATTCATTAATTAGGATTTTTCCTATGACTGGTATCTTTCTAAAGTATTCATCTTTTAAGGTCTCTCCAAATTCTTTAATTTGGTAATATAGCTGTTCATATGTATTACTATATTCATTGATCTTATCTAGTTTGCAAATGCTAAGGAGAGCTAACTTAGTTTTTGCTAAGTCTTGTTCATTGATATGAGCTAAATGTTCAGCTCCAATGAATTCTGACGTGAATAATTGAATATATTATTCAATTGATCTTTCTTCTAGGTTCTCTTTCACCTTCTCAATCTTAGCTAAGGAGTCTTCATCTGTAGCCCTTCTTAAACTATCTAAATAATCTTTTGCAATACCTCTAATGGATTACTCAGCGTACTGCTTATATGAACTTGCTTCCCATTGTTCATTAGACGCAAAACACATGTTCATCTGATTACGCCATTCGTTTAAGGCCTTGTTCCTATCTTGGACATTGTCTAAGTTAAGGTATATCCCTACTGGATTTATGGCTTGACTTTCCATGGTCTTAAGATGTGTAAAACTCTTGTCACTAGTTTGAAAATATTTTATATAATCAGGTTTAGTATTAACTAATGTGCTAGAGTATATAGGAATATTTATTCCTATTGGTTTACTAAAAAGTCTAGGTGCATCTTCTAGCCTACTACTACTTCCTATCTCTTATTTATTAGGACCTACTTGTGTAGCTGGCATTAGTTTTTCTTCTTCTCCTTCTTCTATTAGTCTTAAGTTTTTAAGAAGTTCTTTAGTATTCTTAGATTCTTTTAAGTTTAATATACGCTTTTGAGCTATCATAATAAATCTTTCTTTTTCTTGAAATCTAATAGAATGACTTTTCTTAAGGTGATATTTAAATGTCTTCATGTCCAATTCTGAGGGTTCATGTCCAAAGTTGTGGATCCTATCTTTTTCTTTAACTAAGTCTTTTTTAAATGGTCTTTTAGGTCTAATTACCTGGGCTTGTCTTAGTAAAATAGAACTAGTCTTACTACTACATTCTCCTTCTGAAGGATCATTGATTATGGCTTCTCCCATATTCCTAAATCTAACTTCTTCAGTCTGGATATTCTTATTGATAATATTAGGAGGGCCAAACTGGATAGTAACATTTCCAGTGACATCCTCTTGATGAATAAACAAAGGTTTATTTTGTATAGTCTTAGTTTCTTAAAATTCTGGCAATTGCCAAAGGGTCTTAGTTTTTTCTTTCATAGGTCCAGTATTCCTAGTATGGTTGTAGTCTGAAACATTGGTTCTAACTAAAATTTCTTCATTAAGTTTGCCGCTAAGAATTCCCGATTGCATTCCTTCATAAGGAAATTGGGAGAACTTCACATAGCTTTGGAATTCTATATTTATGTGAGCGCTTGGGATAATATAGTCTTTATAGCCACTGGCATATAAGATTAACTTAAAATGTTTGGCTGTGTCTATGGTTACTGTAAATGCTGGAATGACATTAAAGTATTGTATGTTGTCTAACATTTCTAATTGGGCTATCCCAATAAGGCTTTTCTCAAAATCTTTCCGTCTTTTATCTACTAAACAACATAATATGTTGATATTGTTTTGAGGTTTATGTAATCCTTGGATTCTTGCTTGAAAGAGTCCAAAGGTTAGGAGTTGGAACTTCCTATCAGTTCCTCTAAATCTAAGCCATTCTGAGTTAAAAACTTTAAGCTTAGTGTAAGATTTGTCTAACACATGATTCCTACAGTGGCAAGTCATGTTATAATTAGGATTCTTAGGAGTGGCACCTTCAATAAACAAGTCTATGTATCTAACGATTGGAAGTTGTCCATTATGACTGGAATCTTTAATAATCTTCCAGTCAACTTCACCCCATTCTTTCCATTGGAGAGGATTGGTGAAATTTCTCTCCTTCCACCACGTTCTAACATCGGAGGATGAATCCTTAAGTCTTTGGAGCATACAATTACTTTGTCCAATATTTGGGATAGAGCTAACTATCTTACTATTCTTATCTAATCCATAATTTATGATTCTTCTAGTTATAGTCTTTCCTTCCTTAGTTCATACATAAGGAGATTCTCTAAATTTATAGGTGGTTACCTGTTTTTGTTCAAGTCGTTTTTAATCCTTTCTAAGGAGTCAAAATAATCTTTTTGTCATTTTAGCCGCCTAAGGATTTCTTCATTAAATGTCTTATTCTCTTTTCTTGCATTATTGTTAATATCTTCAATATTTTTTACAAGAGTATTAACAAGAGAATTAGCAATCTTATTAATATAGTCTCTTTCCTCATCTTCTTTTTCTTGTTTATGCACAGATTCGTGTGCCATCCTAGCTTCTATGGTTTCTACAGTTTTTTCTATTTTATCTAAACGAGTTAACATAAACGGAGAGTCTAATTCGGCTTGGGATGGTTTATTATATATAAACTTAATTCCCTTTATAATTTCTTCATATTTTTCTTCTACTTGGGCCATGTCTAGCCTAAGTTCATTAATAATGCTATCCATTTTGGATAGGTTAAGGCTTTCCATATTATTAAGATAATTTGCTAAATTTTGTTGGAATTTAACAAAGTCTGTGTAGAAGGTGGTTAATTTTTCCGTCTTAGCTTTTAAATCTATATATAAGTCTTTAACAAAGCTACTGTTACAGTCTTGGGTAGCTTTTATAGATATAAAAATTAACTTTAATCTTTCTAATATGAGTCCAGTTGCTTTAGCAGCGTTGGCAATCTCATTTTCATTTATCTGGTAATAAAATCTTTCATCATTTATCTTTTCTAAAATTCTGCTAGGGTCTGAATGGAGAGGTTTCCAGTAACCTCATTCCAGTCTGATCTAAATATTTCCATTAGGTAAATAATTTTCTAACCTAGGAATAAGTTTAGTTTGTTCTTTGGTGAGTTTAATTAACTCACTGTCTTAATTCTTTGTCAAAGTTTTAATCTCTAAAATGTCTTTGTTAAGGGCTTTTATGTGATTAGTCTTAATATTTATTTCTTGTAGTACTTGCACAAGGTCTATTGGGATTTGGCTATCTATTTCTAGTAGTCTGTTAGAGATATTGTTTTATCTCTGTTTCTAGGGTTTGAGTGTTTTTTATTAATTGTATTAAAATAAGGAGTATGCACTTATTTTGGCCTATTATGTTATTAATAGCATTGGCAATAACTTGTCTACTATCTGAATGTTTGGCTGGGATGTGTTTAGTATGTGAACAACCGTCTATGTGTGAGGTTAAGTAACCTTCTGGGTCTAAATAAGTTATGGGTATATGTTGGTAGTCTGGGTTGGTTCCAAAAATATCTTTATAAATGAGAGAAATAAATTCCAAGGGCATTAAAGTCTTTTTACTAAAAATAAAAAAGGAGCGTCTTGGCTCTGATACCAGAATTAGCGATAAATTAAGTCCCATTAGGGATAAATTAAGAGAAAATAGACTTAGGTGGTACGGACATGTGTTGCGTAGACTAGTGGATGCCCCCTGTAATAAGAGGAAGACTGTTGGAAATAGAGGGTAAAAGAGAAATAGGTCACCCTAAGCTATCGTGGGAGTAAATTATTAGGAGAAATCTTAAGGAATTACACTTGAACGATAATATTGCATATAATAAATTAGAATGGAAAAGGAGAGTCCATGTGGCCGACCCCATATGATGGGATAAAGGAAAGGATGGCGATGATGATGATTAATCACGCCAACTTAACTCATTATAAGACTACAAACATCGTAAGATAAAACTTTTTACTTTACTTACAAAAAATAAGATTTGTGCCCATGTATATAAATAACCTTAAAAATATGTACGCGATACTTATTATATGATATTAACACAATATGAGTAGTTCACACACTTTTATTTTGTCGTTTGAGATCAATTACCATTTTTGCACATTTATTATTCTTTGTATGCATGTGCGTCATGCATACTTCAAGCCAAGACCGAACACGGCATGCACTTTTATATTCGTTATATTCAACCTCCGTATGATACATATAAGTTTTTGCATGCAAACTTTTATGTGAAGCGTTCGCTAAAAACATAAATTATCATTTTTGCGACCCATGAAGTGCAACACATGTAACAGTTTTATGTAAAACATCAGCGCGTCCCAAATATCTAACAATTAATTTATTTATTAAAATCAAGGGTATTAAAGTTATGATAGCAAACCTAGACACACAAACTATGTATAGAAAAAACCCGAACTTATTATAAAATCCACTCTCACCTCTCACAAAATACTTCCTATTGTGTATAGAAAACATCCAAACTCTCAAATGAAAAGAACCCAAACATGAAAAAAAGGGGTAAGGGACAACAAAAACCGCTAAACTAACTCAATATCCCCAAATAATAAAAACTCTTAAATGCGTGACACACAAGATTAAACAAAATAAGATATTTAAATAAAATAAAATGATCCAACCAAACATAAAAACACTACACATGACGAAAGATATATTATCCCATGTAAAGAAAGATATATTCTTCCATGTAAAGTGTAAACCATATAGGGTATGTGCAAATAAACACAAGATTCTTACCAATAACTAATTATCCACTTTTAAAGATCATTTATCATTAAGAACCATCAAGTTAATTTAACATATAGAATTAACCCAAGAAAACTTAAAATCTTAATTCACCTAAAACTCAATTTAACATTAGATGTTATACATATTATCATATATATGCATAGAGAACTAAATGAAGCACAAGTATTTCAAATTGCATTGATTCAAATCATATGATAACTAGCCATTAAAACACAAATTCATATTATAGACTACTCAAGAAGTTCCCATCCACTTTATATACTCTCTAGGAATATGTTGGGCAAATATTTTATGCCAAACTAAGTAGAAATTTCCGTTGAAATAAGGCTATAGCCCTATCTCATTTTTATTTAATTTGATTTTGCTAACACTTGGCTATTCGATTTTTCTCAACTTATATTTTTGCCAATCATTGGATTTTCAAAAACTTTGTAAGACATCCTTCCTAATGATACTCAAATTTGAATTAGGTGTAATCTATCTAATGGTATCCCTTATCGTTGCTTAAGCAAAACAGTAATTTTTCAACTCCATCAAATATATAACTCTCACTCACGAAAGTGGACCATGGAGACTTAACAAGGAAGACATACAATGATAACATTGTAGAATATTTCCTCAATTATTATAATAATTTTCAATAATCTAGAAAAATAAGTGATAGTGCGGTGTAAGTGATATACAAGATAAAATCTAGAATACACTTGGAAAAATGATTTTCATGGTGTTATTAAGTCAATTTTGTACATAAAGCACATAAAAACTTGGAAATAATTATATCCAATTCTATTTTCTTAACAAGATTTATCCATTGACATTAAGTATGGATAATCTCAAATAAAAAATCAAGTAAAAAAAAAATATTTTTGAAGTTTCACACTTTGTCCTTTTTGAAAACTTTCACTTTTCACAAAATCCACTCCTCTCATAGAAATTCCATTCCCATTCTTCTGAGGTGGAACATGAGACATGTTTATACAAGATCATTTTCGCATAGTATAAATTCCAACTCCCTCTCAAATGTGTTTTCCTTAGAAAATCCCTATCACTTTCCATTGTCAACTCATTTACTTTGGTTAGAAGCACATTCAAATAATATTTTAAGAATTAAAGAAAATAAAGCCATTTAAAAGTGAAACAATATGAGAATTCCTAAGAATGAATAAAAAATCTGTAAGGTGCTCAGTTCTATGACAATGAGTGCACATGTAAGGTTCATAGTGAACTGCCTTACGATGTCATTTAGGAACAATTTCCATTATTAAGAAAATTGCAAAAAAATTATATCAATTACCCTTTTGTGAAAATATGTGCAAATGTGGGGTTCGTAAGGTCTTTTATAACTTTTTTGACCTTTTCAAAACAGCGAACCTTGAAAATATTTTCGTCATTTCTCTTTTGATTAAAAACACTTAGAGAAACATACACATTTTTCTTTAAATTTTCATTTTTCACATTCACATTCAAAGTGTTTTCAAACATTCTTATTAGTTCATGTGTTTAAACTCCTTCAACAAAATTTGTGTTTGATTAATACTTATTATTTTTCACTTAAGACTCTTTCAAAAGAATATTGTCAAGTGTATTTGAACGGTCTTTAAGGTCATTTTTAACTTCATCTGACAAGGATAATTCAATTTAAATTGAAACAATTTTCTTATTAAATTCACATTTTGACACTTCACATTTTTGAATTTTCTTCTTGACATTTTCAACTTCCAAAATCAAGTCATCTTTCTCATTGTCAACCAACTTAAATTTTTCAAACGCACTTTCACTTTGAATATTCAGATTTTCCTGAGATTTAATTTCCTCTTTTAAAGTAGCCGTCTCTTTTTTCACAACACAAGTCAAGTCTAGGAGTTCACTTTTATCATTATTAATCATCTTGACATTTTTATAAAAAGTTTTCATTTGATGTGCCTCTTCGCTAGAAGAACTCTTTTTGTCTTTGTCCCAATTCAATACTAAACAAGTCCGAACTAATTGGATACTTGTGTCAGAATTTCCCCATATTGGTTTTCCATTTTCATAAATGATATAATTGACAACTCGAAGTTGCACATTAATCCCTTTCCTGTAGTAGATATGGGGGAAAAGTGTTGCTAGCTTTATACCGTCCGTTATTTCACGTGTGACTACAAGCTGAAGAAAAACAGAACACTTTTTCTTGGTAGGTGTAATCCGTTGGACATAAATCCAATTTTTTCATTTTTTTATTCCTTGGAATTTGTTTTTCCCGCACCTGGTGGTATCAAGATGCCATTACCATCAAGTTAATTTTTTTATTAAATCATCTTTAAGTTCAAACAATTTAATTTTAGTAGATAACTTAGCATTTAAATTTTGAAACTTGAGAAACTTCATCATGAGTTTGTATTATTCTAGACTCGAAACTTTATCATTTTCATCTCCACAAGACTATTATCACAATGAGAATTTAAAAGATCAACACTTGAGTTCTCTTGGGATTGAGAACTAAAATTCTAATAAACATTGGAATACAAATATTTTGACTCATCATTTATTACAGAGGACTATTATGGTGAAATAACATATTATGTGCACTAAGTAAACATCAAAAACAAACTTAGAGGGAGAGGACTGGGAGTGGTGGTGGTGAATAGGTTTGAAGATAAATTATGACCAATTTTTCATCTTAATCGATTTTTCTTGCAATTCCAATTAACCTAGCACATGAATTAACTAAGTGTGATGTGGTATGTATCGTATACACCACACTACAAGATTAAGATCTAGAATAAATGACTATGAATCACAACCTAATTCTAATTTTAGAAATTACATTAGATTTAGATGTCATTTATGTGTAGTGTGTGACCAAAGTGTGCAATTGAAAGAATAACAATCACAAACATTCCATAAGCTATATTTATGAGAAAAATCCCCACCTAGGGGGTAATAAACCTGGACGCACTCCAATTTATATTTTTACTTGAAAAGTGTTTTATACAAAGCAAGAAGGTATCCCTCAATCATCCCCTTACGAGTAATTACATACGAACTTCAAACTTTCCCCCATAGAAGAATAAAAATATGTAAGGATCTCCACGCCGCGAATGAAGAAGTCCATTCTCTTTCTTGGAATCGCGCCACACTTTAATTCTCCAATAATATTAAGTGCCTCCTCTTTTAGATTTATGAATGATAGATTATACAATTCAAAAGTAGATTGATTTTTAACTGAATAGGCCATGTGAAATCTAAACCAAAACACTCTAAAAAGCATAGGTCAATTATATAAAGAAGTTTTATCAAAATAAGAGGGAACAGGTGAATTCAGAAAAAAAAGAAAAAGAATAATACTCCCGACCTAAAAAATTTTCTCAGAAATGTATTTTATTTATGCGATTTTCACACACTAAGAAATGAAAGGGAAATGGGCCTTTAAATAGGAATTTTTCCAAAATCTGTCGTCGATGTGCGTATGGTTAAATCTATCCATTGGCATGGTTTTGTAAAGTATGGACATCATGGGATAGACGTAAGAACGGATACAAAATAAGGTCGTTCAAATGGGGCTATGCGCATAAGATTAAAAGAGAGCCGTGTGAACGGTTAGTCCAAAAACATTTTCTCAAAATCATTTTATATAAGGCCGAACAGAGTTCCACACTAATTCATTTCCCAGAATCATTTTTCTCAAAAGTTCTGAGCAATTTAAAATATTTAGGCACTTGTTCCGTTAATTTAATCATCCTCACAAACTTTTAAAAATGTTTTGTGAACATGTATGTGTGTCTAGCCATAATCAATTCATAATCTAGAAAATGGATATAGTTTTCACACTTCGATGCAAATGTATGGAAATAGACAATTAGGCTTTTTAAAGTTTTGAATAATAATGATTCATGAATATTTACAAAATCATGTTTAGTAGAGAAACATAGCATATAAACCAAATTTATAAAAAATGCTCATATGAAAAGAGTCCTAACCAAAATAAGAAACATGATACCATTTGGAAATCACTCATCGACAAATATTTTTTCCACACAAATCAAGAATGAACTAGGAATAGGAGCCTACAAGAACCTAGTCATCCTAAAAAACTACCTTCGTAGGTAGTGATAGAACGAAATCACTTTCGTTCTTCACAAACTTCACAAGAGGAATATCAACCTCTACTTTTTTCTTTGGTTAATTCCCAGGACATTTACTAATAACTTTTGGAATCCATCTTGTATTCCTCCTAGGATTCTTATGCCCAGTCCTTGGAGTTTGAAAATATAGTGTAGGTCTTGGTCTAGGAAACTCTCCTGTAGCCTTACCTCTCTCATGAACTATCAAATCCATTAACCTATAAAATTTTCCACAAAGTTCACTAATAGATCCATAGGAATAAATTTCCTCATATTTACCTTGAATCATTTATTTCTCTCTCTCAAGTACGTACAAGCTTGATTGTGTGGCCTTTCACCTTACAAAAAGTACAAAAAAGGTACATTTCTTCTCACAACATTTTTCTTTTCCAATCTCCTCTCATTCATTCTCTAGTCTTTCTTCTCATGTTGAGCTTTCAAACTAAAATTTTCAAGTCTTTTCTTTTTAAAACAAAAGTTCACAATATGATTCATCTTACCACATAATGGGAATCCAATACCATTTTTCAAAACTCGGATTTTGATTCAACCTCCTTCTTTTGAAGTATTGGAGTTTGTACCTTATCCACATTTTAAGCATTTGAGCTTTCATCATTAAATTTTATTTTTCCAAACTTTTTCTCAATCAATTAAACATTGAAACCAATCCCATGATTGATATATTTTGGTTGAGCATTACCTAATGAAATACAATATAGTTTACTTGTTCTATCATAAACTTTAAATATTAAATCATTTGCATGCTCAACTCCAAGTTTTAACTTTTCAATGTCATTTTTTAAAATTGAATTTTGAAGCTCAATCTCTGATTCTTCTTTCAAAATAGATGCAATCTGTGATTTCAAAGACTCACATTGTTTTGACAAAAGCTCAAAACCTTTTTCAAGATCAAATCATATTTAATAAAAAATTTCAAACTTTTCTTCTTTCTCATTAAGTTCATTTTGTTTGAAAACTCAATGTTTGATTTTTAAGCTCTAGAGATTCTTGATAAAAATAATTAAAAGATTTTTGAAATTCTTCCTCCTCATCATCACTATCATCCACCTAATAAAAATTAAACTCCTCCTCATCATCGCCACTATAAGATGAAGAATCACTAAGAGAACTATTTCTAGAGGCTTTGATCCTATTCTTCTTCACCAAACTTTCATCCTTATTCAACATAAAGGAAAACTAGCAGCTATTTTCCCTCAAAATGTAGGAATCGATTTGCTTTGAATCATGTGATGTACATTCAATCAATGAGTCAACTTGAGAAGAAAATGACTTATTTATTAAATTTTTGAATGAGTCAAATTCCTTTTGCAAGGAATCAAATCTCTTCTTAATCTCACTTTTGGAGATTTCACAAACAAGAAGTTTTCAATCACTTTTCAAGTTCAAAAGTCAAATCACTTTTCTCATTTTCTACAAGCATGAGTTTTATAAATCAAGTCTTAAAGAACAATTCAATCTTTTCAATCCTTGAATTTTGTTCTCTCTATCATAGATATTTTCAAACAACTCACCCTTCTGTTTTCAAACCTTTTCATCTTTTGATTAGCAATTTGACTAGTCATTTAAACCTCTATAAAAACTTCTTTTTCTTAATAGAGGAGTTTGCCTTGATTAACCAATTTAACTTTCAACCTTTTCATTTTGATAGATTGAGCATTTAATTATTTTTTAAGGATTTGACATTTTTAATTTCATTACTTTCATAAAACTAACATTATTAGATTTTGATTTTGCCAGAGAATGAGAAGTTTTCCTTTTCTTCTTTTCCATTTTGGATATCAAATGTTCTATCCTTTCAATATTACTCACAATTATAGGATTCAATGGTATTGGACAATCAATACTAGCCAAATTAGGACAATAAAAATCCACCATACTCACAAAAGCTAGATCTAAGCAAAGAGCACAACAGACACACACAAAGGACAATGATCAAGTTGAGCACATCAATGTTATTCAAATGAGAACTTGGCTCTGATACCAATTGAAAAAGCATGTTATGTGCATTTAGTAAACTTCAACAACAAACCTGGGGGTGGGGGTGAATAGGTTTGAAGACAACTTATGACCAATTTTTCATCTTAACTGATTTTGCTTGAAAATCCAAGTAACCTAGCACATGAATTAACTAGGTGCGATCGATGTTGTCTCATATAAACCACAAAATAAGATTAATTATATCTAGAAGAAATGACTAGAAATCATAACCTAATTCCAATTTTAGCAATAACATTAGATCTAGATATGATCTATATGTAGTGTGTGATCAAAGTGTTCAATTGAAATAATAACAATCATAAGCATTCCATAAGCCATATTTATGAGGAAAAGCCTCCACCTAAGGGTGAAATTTTTTTTATGTACTCTAATTTTTATCTCTATTTGAAAAGATTTTTACACAAAGAAAGAAGGTACCTCTCACTCATGCCCTCATAAGTAGTTACCTATGAACTTCAAACTTTCCCACATAAAAGAATATAAATCCTCAACGGGCTCCATATCGCAAATCAAGAATTCCACTCTCTCCCTTGAAATTGCGCCGCATTCCAAATTCTCTAATAATCCGAAGTCTCCTCTTTTAGATCTAGGGGTGATAGAACATACAATTAAAAGGTAGATAAATTTGAAATGAATAGTCTATGTGAAATTTTAACCAAAAAACTCTTAAAAGCATAGATGAAGTATATATATAAGTTTTATAAAAATAGGAGGGAATGAGTGAATTTGGAAAGAAAAGTAAAAGAATAATGATCTTAACCTCAAAACTCCTCTAAAAAATGTATGTGAGTTATGAGGTTTTCACACACTAAGAAATGGAAGGGAAAAGGGACTTTAAATATAATTTGTTCCAAAATACGACGCCATCGCGTGCACGATAGATCTGGTCGTTGTCACGATTTTGTCAAATATGGACATCGTGGGCTAGCTGTACGAATGGACACAAAATAGAGCCATTCGAATGGGGCCGTGCACACGGGCTCAAAAAAGAGTCGTGCAAACAATTAGGCCAACAATATTTCTAAAAATGATTTTAAATAAGGCCTAACAGAGTTCAACACTAATTCATTTTCTCAAAAGTTCTGGGCTGCTTAAAACATTTTATCACTTATTCCATCAATTTTATCATCCTCACAGACTTTAAAAAATCATTTGTACTTGTGTGTGTTTAGCCATAATCAATTCATAATCTACCGAAAATATATAGTCCCCACACTCTAATGTGAATGAAAATGGAAGTTTTCAATGAGTGGTGAGGAATGGTCTTCAATCTTGAATCTTTAAGGTTCACCTAACCTAATCTTGATCGCGTCTCACTCATAAAGAATCAAATATTTAATTTGATAGACTCAATGTTTTGACAGGGGGATATAGCCACTTTATATATCAATACAAAATTTATATTTTCACATGGGAAGATTATAGAAAATTACATAAGAATACCCTTAAAATGTAATCATACATGCCAATATCTATAAAATGAGAACAAACAATGATCAAATAACCACACAAGCAAAATAAGAACAAGCATAAGACCAATAAGGCACAAAATAAGGAACCAACTCAGGATCTTAATCCCTAAAAGGACAACCACACTCTGCTGCCTATGTTGTGATAATTTATTGGGGGGTGGGGTGGGGAGTAAATAAGACGTATGCATAATTAATGGCCAATTTTTTTTTTTAATTTTAAAACAAATTTAGTTAAAATCCAAATTTTTCCTACATTCAAACACTTTTTAAAACTCTAAAAAACATATTTTAATAAATTGAAATCAAAATTATGCAATAAAACCAAATCTCAAATTTAAATTTATCAATGATGGTCGATTAGTATAATGAAATTTAAACTCACACTCACTCAGGAAAATTATAAAACAAACTTATCCTTTAAATGATGGCATAAAATTTTAGTTTAGTAAAAGTGTCATGTTATCAATCAAATTAATATTCAAAGTACTTTGAGTTCAATTTCAATGCATCATGATGAAAGCTCAACATTTAGATCCAATTATATCAAATTCCAATTTAATTTCATATTAGGTGATCTTGGGCCAAATTAGTTCAATTAAATTGCTAGTGTATGAGATCTAAACATTTAGAAACTTATATCTATGGTAGGTTTAAAATTGTGTGAGGTTGTGTGTTTTGAATAAAAGTAACTGCAAATTGACCACAAGACCAAGATACAGAGGGAAAACAACGATTATAGGTAAAGTAAAGAAGATATTTTTCAGAAAATAAAGAGCAGGATTGATAAGATAAGGATGCACTTTTGAAGGTAATGATGTACTCTTTAGGCCTCAATTTATTTTTTTAAATATGAAGTATGGGTGACGGGGAGAAAGGTTTAGTGGATTGGATCGAGTACCTATGCAAACCCCATCACTAGATGCGTTTCCTAAAATGAGGGCTCGAAAAAAATAACAACCCTTGATCTCAGTTAGACAAATGACCAGTGTATCCCTCATATAAGAGGGGAGAAAGAATGGAGTGCTCTTAAGTTCCAATGGGTAAAATGACTCTTCATTGCCAAGGAAAATTATCCACTGACCAAGATAAAAGCAAGCAATTAGGATCAACAGTGACCTCAACACATATTCTCTCAGGATCAAAGCGAACCTTCGCAGCCTCAATTAGTAGAAAATATTTGGAGGAATTATTTAGGGAAGTAATCTTCCACATGTGGATAGATATCACGTGGCCCGCCAACCCGATCATCTATCCCTATCACATATATAAAGATCACTAAAGAAAACTAACCTATGGAAATAAAAGAGGAAATAGAGATGATAAATGAAAAGATAACTACGGTAGTGATTAAGGAACTAAGGACTCTACTATTTGTCCATATAAATATGAACCTTGACCCTAAGAAAAAGGGGGCACTTAATCAAGAACAATGTAAATATGTCAAAATAGATTGAAATCTATAAAAGAAAAGAAGCCTCCTTGGACGTAAGCACATTGTCGAACCACGTACATCTTGTCTTTATTTGATTTCTTGAAGTTTAATTTTTTTATATGCTTAGTAGGATTTTAACACCTAAAGCTACAACTACTCCACCTGAACTATGAAGATGTTATAAGAGATCATACATATACGTAACTTGAATTCCCTTAAAAGCTCTCACTATTTTCCAATCCTCTTTACTCCACCGAACTTAGCGTCTCTCGATCGAAGATCCTTCGTAAAGAGAAGAAAATAATTATCATCCACACATCCAATTGAATACAACTTCAATTATTTAGATCTCGGACCTTATTAACCTCTCCACATATGATTTTCAATTGAAAGTGATGATGGCTAAATTTTCTAAGGTTAATTTGATGAACTAATCAAAATTCTCTCATAAAATATTTTAATTAATGATAAGTATAACAAAATATCATCTAGGGTTTCTAGAGAGAAAAGAGACGCACTCGGATCTAATAATATGTGAAGTGAAAATGAGAATTCTAATTGAAAAATAGAGCCAAGCCGAGGTTTTATAGTGAAAATTAATTTTTCCTACTCCCAGTAGACCCGACACATGAGGTCGACTCATCGTCGTGCGCACTTCTATTCAAATGGGCTCAAAAAGACAAAATTAACCTTCATAAAAATTGGTGTTATGTGTACGGGTTATTTTATTCCTTGCATACATCCTTATTTATGGTAGATAGTAAAAACCATCAAAAATTATTTTTGGACATAAATTTTGAGGTGAATGATTTTGAAAGGTTCCTTTGGTACAAGTATGAAAAATATGAACTTTTAATAATAAAAACAAGTTCATAAAAGTGAGGAAAATCTAAGGTGTGTCAATATCATATCCACGTTCAAAAAGGTCCAAAATTCTACCCATAGTCTTTGAAAATGATGAAGAGATGTAATGCATACTGACCTATATGTGAATAAAGTCATCTATGAAAATCAAGAATCTAGGACCACTAAGATTGTCAAGGATATGTTCCTCGATGACAAATAAACTATTTTGATACAGAATAAGCCAAAATATAATTTTATACATTTACATTTCCTATTCACGACTTGCATGATGCAAAAATCCATAGAAATACATGGGAAGGAAAAAAATACACTACCATAAGAGTTAAAAGCATATATATATCCTAAGCCCTTGAAATTTATACCAATTTGAGATAAATAATAAATTATAAATCAAACTTCAAATCAATTTGAAAGGAATTGAAAATTTTAGATATGAGTTGATATACACATATCATAAAAAAGACATGGCAATTTAATTAATTATTTAATTTTTGTGAATACATGGATAATTCAAAACACGTCTTAGTGGTGGCCGCCAACTATTAAATTTTTGAGAGGAAAAAAGTTATTATTATGTAATATAAATTATTTTTATGACAAAAAATAAAAGTTTAATAATTTTTAAATTAAGAGTGCTCTTAGTGAAAATTCGTGTCATTATTGGTTGGAAAATGTTACAATTGTTTTTGTAAGTGATTCTTAATTTGTAATTCTGGTGAAATGTTGAATATGTTATGTTTAATTTATTATGAGTTATTAATGATAGTCACGAACTAAAATGTAATCGCCTTTTATTTGACTATGAATGTGGAAAATTATACTCTAGGTTTATCATTTTTTTATTGGACATAGGGACGTTAATTAAGATTTTTTTATGTAAATATAATTGAATTCTAAGTAATCTTATTTTTTTTATCTAGGCAAGTAGATTTATTATTGTATTTTAAAAAATTGAATTCAAAAAAATTAATGTGTTGATATAGTTAGATATAAGTGTAAAAGTGATGTATAAATGTGTTATACCGGAAAGGCTTTTATAACTTATGTGGGGGAATTATCTGAATACGAATAAGGAAATGACATGTGTCCACTAGACTTGATAGCGATCAGAACTCAAAGAGTTAAGGACGGATTGGGTCTGATTAGCAGAAACTTGGGAATTGGATTCAACAGACCAAGATATGATAATCAATTCAAGGCCATGGAGTCCCACACGACTCAATATCTTTCTGTTCTCTATAAATGTAACACATACTCTTGGAAAAAGGGACATGCAACCTTTGTTATCAAGAATTGATCAATAAATAAAGAGAGACACTGATAATACGCAAATATTGCGTATTTTATCTCTCGAACCTACACATTTTGTCTCCCTCGGGTGCCTTAATCTCTATATTTAAGCCCGTTAACCAGACAACCTCGGTTTATATTTTTAACATGCTATATGAATTATAATTGGGATTTTGTAGGTATTTAGGTACTAAGAATGGAGTTCGGACGCATTCCGCTCAAGTTCCGTACGCATCCGCATGTTCAAGGGAAATTTAGTCATTTCACAGTTATGGCACCTAGCCTAACATCTCACGAAAGTTGTATCCCTCCTCTCTAGCTTCGCGTGGCCGTGAACGGTGCGCGAATCCGATTCATAACGAAGAAGTTACGACGTTTTTGGCGGAAGGAATGACATTGAAACCAAAAGAAGGAGAAAGGAAGAAGAAACTGCAATGCTGTGTGCTGCGTGGCTGACCCCTGCTTGATTGATCGATCGACAATTTTGGTCGATCGATCAACCATTCTAAAATGTCAAAATTTGGCCTTGATCGATCTATCGACCAAAATCATCGATCGATCGAGCCCCTGTTTTTCTGCCGATATTTTGCTTTCTTTTCTTTCTTCTTTTCTTATATACCAACTTACTATATAAGCTAATTTGATGTAATAAACCAGGGGAACGATTATACTTAGTTTGAGAATACATTTTAGGTTAGGTTTTGGTTTTGAGAGCTCATTTTATCTTCTTTTTGGGGTGACAACCAATTGGTATTGTAAGATTGAGCTTTCCATTTCCATCTCCTTTAATATAGGTTTGTTCTTCATTTTTTCCTTGCTTTGTAATTTATTTCCCATGCTTTGTAGTTAGTTTAATTGTTTTAATTCTTGTTTTCCTAGTTTAATTAGTGTAATTTAGTTTATTTCATCTTGCACCCTTAGATAAATAGGGTCGGGATTTCGTTCTGCCATTTTCGGGCCCCGAGCTCCAAAAATGAGGTTTTGTGCAAAATTGTGTTTAATTGAGCCCACGCGAATCAAAGTCAGATTATTATGCGTTTAACTTTCTTTGTCATGCAACGTTAGTGTTTATAGCGATAATCCGAATTTAATCCGCGTGCGACCAATTCTAGGTTAAGTGTTTATTCTCGCAACTTTGGCTTAAATTCCTTATTGTGTGAAGTTTATGTTTAATTGATAATGCTCGATTAAATTGCTTTTGAGCCGTAATCTTGATTAGTAGTTGTTTCGCTCCGTATGGTTGGATGATATCCCGATCCTCACTTTTACTTTGTTTAGACTTAACTTCTATTTTCTTTCATTTACATTTATACATCACCCTTTTACACTTTTATTCTTGAATTAATAATTCGTTACGATCTATCAAACATTCTCTGTGGATTCGATACCCGACTTACCGCTATACTTGTATCGCAAGTGTAGTCATAATTTAGGTTTTTGTATAGTTCAGGTGAGCCGAATATAAAACGACCGGTGCGTAGGTGACTCTCGCGCCGCAAAAAAACCCTGTCTATCAAATGGCGCCGTTGTCGAGGAGTGTTTTGTTATAGATTTTAATTGTCTTATTAGTTTGTAGTATTCTTTCTTTTGTATTTGTATTCTTTCTTTTAACCTTTTTTGCAGGACTTCGTGAGCACTTAGAAACTCTTGAATTTTGCCGTGCACACATTGCTTTGTGGAATTTGCTGTCTCGAGCCTTTGTTTGGGGTAAGCATGTCTTATTCCAATCATCTCGGTAATCATTATGATAATTCTTAAAATTCTCGTACTCCTATGACTTTTGGTAATTACTTAGAATCCCAAAAAATTGCAAAATCAAAAATGACTTTGGGCGAGTATTACAAAAGTCAAGCATTGGAGTGCGTGTATTTTGATGAAGATGATAATGATTTTGGGCCTTTACCTCCTTATAATAGGAGTTTTGAAACGAATTGCAATAGTTTTCAAAACTCCTATAATAATGAGTTTCACTTTAGTGCCGATAATGATTTTCAAACCCCTCATTTTCAAGCATCCGCACCTCGGCCTATGACTTTCGGCGAGGGTTTGCTTATGCTTGAGAATGAGAGGTATGAAGAACGTTATCGAGAAGAACATTGTTGTTGGGAGCAAGACTTGGATTTATTATTCGAATCCGATGACGATTTCTCCTCTGAGACTTTTGAAGTCGAGGAATGTTTTGAACCAAATGAGGACTTTGTGCCTACTTTTGAACAAACTATTCATCAATTGGCCCATCTTGTAATTAAGAATGAAAGCGAGGATGAAATGGATGTAGTATCTATTTGCAATGAGATGATTTCTTCTTTGGATCCGAAAGAAGAAAGTTTCATTGAAAATGATCCTATCTCCTTTGAAATTCCAACTTTGAGCGATGATAATTCATCTCCTGAGTTTGAATTTCTTTCCTCCTCATTTTCATTCTCCGTTATCGCACCATCAGAAGTACCCGATGAATCGGTACCGAACTTTAAAACGTTCAACCCTTTCACCGACCAGGAGTACTTGCTCGATTTGCTTTCCATGAAGGCATCTTTGCCCTCATGTGTGCCACCTCCCATTATGCTTGTTAAATCTTTGGGAGGAAATTCAGTTTTTCTTGGTCCACTTGTGTATTTATCACCCGTCCTATTCAAACCCCCCATCCTCCCTCCCAAATTTTTAATTGGGGATGGTTCACCTTTTCCTCCACCCACATGCCTTCCGTCGTTCAAACGGAATTCATATTTATCGGAAGGCATGCCTGTATGTGAGGGTACACTGGTTATCCTCCAAAGTCAAATTGTTTTCACGGTGGACCCTCAGTTATTTAGACTTCTAGTGTACAATTAGTGTGAAGCCTAAATAGTAGGTTGTATATATTTAGCTTTTTATTCTTTCTTTCTTTTTATTCTAGTTTAGTGTAATTAGTTAACTCGTTGTTATTTATTTTTGCTATGCTCGGTATTAACTTGTTTTGTAGATTCTTTGGACTTGTTCTTATGGGGATCGCTCCAATTTTGGGTAATATCGCTCTTTTCCTCTCTTTGACTTGGTTCTTAATTTACATTGAGGACAATGTCAAGTTTTAAGTTAGGGAGTGTGGGATGTTCTATCCATTTCTTTATTTAGTCCATGTTTTTGCTCACATGTTAGTTACTTAGTATGCTTTTCTTAGAAAAATTCAAAAATTTCAAAAAGATTTTCTTTTGTTTTTTCCTTTTTTGGGCATTTTGCCTTTGTTTCCGATGATAAATTTCAATAATTGCCCGATCCAATAGACAACCCAATGATGCATGTTCTCGATTTTAGAAGTTATTAGACTTTATTCTCACTTATTGGTATTATGAATAACTTGATGAATTAAACTTTAATTCCATGAGCACATGCACTTTTATCATTCTATTGATTTGGTTTAAGATTTTTATAACTCGGTAATCTTTTATTGCATTGTATATACTTACACCGAGTAAGCTTTGTACCTTTTGTCGTTTGTGAGTGTATACACTATTCTTTTCTCATTGAAAACATTGAATTCATTGGTAATCTCACTATTCTTTCATTTGACCGTTCGTTAATTGAGTTCATACTTGAAATTTGTTACTTGAGCATGATTTTCATATACTGTTTTGATTCGAGAATTGCGTAAACTTTTGGAAATGATCATAGGCATTCTTTGTTATATCACCCATATTAGCCTTGACCTCACCCTTATATGTTTTCCCTCGTTAACCCCCATGAGCCTAAGATTAGTCTTTTGTTACATAACCCAAATCCCATAACCAACTCTAAATTGGAGTTTTATCCCATATATACACTTTCCATACCTTTGTTTGGAATGTTACTTGGGATTGAATGATGTTGTCGTGATGTCGGTTGCAATTTAGGCATATGAGAGTTTGAAAAGTAAAGAAAAGAAAAAGTGAAAAAAGTGAAGAAAAAGAGAAAGCAAAAAGCAAAAGAAAACATAAGAAAAAGGAGAAAAGAAAAGAAAGAGAAATTTGTAAATGTTGTATATAGTTCAATAAGCTTTGATTACTCTCCCCGATGATATATGTAATAACGTTTTGGAACTTGTTTTTCCAATTTTGATATTGCCCGCATTCTCCCATTATCCCAAGTTTTCATCCCGAACACTTTGAATCCGTATATACATTCCTTCATTTCATAACCTAGCCAAACCTACATTATAACCCTATTAAGGTCCTATGTGATCTTAGGTTGATGTAATTTAAAAGCCATAATAGTTTTGATAATCTGTGAAAATGCATTTCGCCTCTTTTAGTGTGCGGTATCCTTTAATTGAGATTACAGTTTTTCAGTTTATATATTGCGTACTTCATTGTGACATGTGTGCGGCCTAGTTTCCATTTACATTTACTCTTTATGCCCGCATGTTCCGTGTGTTACCTCCCTGTTTCGAGTGAATTCACTTGATGAGTGTAATGCCCGTGAGGATTGAATGTATGATTGCTTTGATGTTTATCCGGTTTATATAAGTTTTTCACCAAATCATACTTTGCATGTGCTCGTCCCCCTCCCACATTTTAAAGTTTCAATTATATGAGGTGCATTCTACAATGTTAATGATTCGAACTGTTGTGTGAATCCATTCACTTTGCTAATAATGCGTATGAAATCTTGTTCGGTTTTGTTAGGCTTGTTGCAGGTTGGTTTGGGCATATTTTGAGGAAACCATGTGATGTTTGTGGGTACCATCCCTGAAAACCCTCACGAGACGACACTCATCCACTAGGGTGACCTAGGGGTTTAACGGCTTATTGCATATGCTAAATGCAATCGAATCGCCCGCGAAAGTGGCCTTTTGATTTTATACCATACTTTTGTACTATCTCCTACTTTTGGTTTACTTGTTGCATCCTATTTCATTGCTAGGGACTAGCAATGTGTAAGTTAGGGGGTGTGATAATACGCAAATGTTGCGTATTTCATCTCTCGAACCTACGTATTTTAGCCCCCTCGGGGGCCTTAATCTCTATATTTAATCCCGTTAACCAGATAACCTCGGTTTATATTGTTAACATGCTATATGAGGTATAATTAGGCTTTTCTAATTGTTTAGGTACTAAGAATGGAGTTCTGCACGTTCAAGGGCAAGTTAGTTATTTCACAGTTTGGGCACTTGGCCTGAAATCTCATGGAATCTGTAGTCCTCCTCGCTAGATTTGTGTGGCCGTGAACGGTGAGCGAATCCGATTCATAATGAAGAAGTTACGGTGTTTTTGGCGGAAGGAATGACATTGAAACCAAAAGAAGGAGAAGAGAAGAAGAAACTGCAATGCAGTGTGCTGCCTGGCTGACCCCTGATTGATTGATCAATCGACGATTTTGGTCGATCGATCGACCATTCTAAAATTCTAAAATTTGGCCTTGATCGATCGATCGATCGACCAAAATCATCGATCGATCGATCCCTTATTTTTCTGCAGAAATTTTGCTTTCTTTTCTTTCTTCTTTTCTTATATACCAACTTCCTATATAAGCTAATTTTGATGTAATAAACCAGGGGAACGATTATACTTAGTTTTATAATACATTTTAGGTTAGGTTTTGGTTTTGATAGCTCATTTTCTCTTCTTCTTGGGGTGACAACCAATTGGTTTTGTAAGATTGAACTTTCCATTTCCATCTCCTTTAAGATTTCTTTTTAATTTTTTCCTTGCTTTTTAATTCTTGCTTTCCTAGTTTAATTAGTGTAATTTAGTTTAATTCATCATGCCCCTTAGATAAATTGGGTCGGCATTTCGTTCCGCCATTTTCGGTCCCGAGCTCCGAAAACGAGGTTTTGTGCAAAATTGCGTTTAATTGAGCCCGCGCGAATCAAAGTCGGATTATTATGCATTTAACTTTCTTTGTCATGCAACGTTAGTGTTTATAGCGATAATCTGAAATTAATCCGCGTGCGACCAATTCTCGGTTAAGTGTTTATTCTCGCAACTTTGGCTTAAATTCCTTATTGTGTGAAGTTTATGCTTAATTGATAATGCTCGATTAAATTGCTTTCGAGTTATTAGTAGTTGTTTCGATCCGTATGGTTTGATGATATCCCGATCCTCGCTTTTACTTTATTTAGACTTAACTTCTCTTTTCTTTCATTTACATTTATACATCACCCTTTTACACTTTTATTCTTGAATTAATAATTCGTTACGATCTATCAAACATTCTCTGTGGATTCGATACCCGACTTACCGCTATACTTGTATCGCAAGTGTAATCGTAATTTAGGTTTTTGTATAGTTCAGGTGAGCCGAATATAAAACGACTGGTGCGTAGGTGACTCTCGCGCCGCGGCAAAACCCTGTCTATCAGACACCCTGTGGACATAGGTACATTGCCGAATCATGTACATACTGTGTTATTGTGTAATTATGATTACCTTACTTTGATCGACTTAATCCTCTTTAATCCATAACAATAGGATTTTACCACTCATAATTGGTGCCATTTATGGGAAACGATTTCGTTTCCTCAGCTAAGAAATGACAATGAACAACTATGTTTTATTCACACCGTCACTTCTAGCCATCTTACGACAACCCTTAAAATGATTAGAATGGACCTAAAACACCTAGTGTTAGGTTTGAAGTACATCCTAATAGGACTTCTAGATCACCTTATCAGCCATAGAAAGAGCATACTGTGGAGAACAATGAACATCCATGATCCAACCAAATCTTATGGTTGGTAGACGCCTATGAGCGATAACTCCATAAACAGGAGAATGTCGTACGCCTCCAACAAGAGGAGAATTATTGTTTACATCGTCGCCTAGCCCATAGGAGAGCAAAACTCATAATAAAGGAAGGATTTCATAATACAAACATGATAACTTCAAGAATATGAGCCCACCGAATAGAAAGGATAGCGAAGGTGATCATCACGAAAAACATGGCCTCCAAAATCTTATCTGACAAGAGATGCATGAACACCCTGCTCATTGGGTGGATGGGTGGAAGATTCAACTAACTAGGAGGGATACCATAAGTTAGATGAAGTCACCTTTATCAAGGCCAATCAAAGACTTCGAACCTCCTAAAACATTATTCATCCCCAAGTTTAAGACCTATGACGGGAAGACTGACCCCATCGACCATGTATGCTAATATTGACAAGATACGACCCTTTGGAGTAATAATAAGTCCTCATGTGCTGCATATTTTCCTCCATCATGGGAGACCTAGCACATAACAAAACGACTGGACTTACTCCTCACTATAAGGAAGAAGCTTCAGGTAACCCTGTGAAAATACACCCAACGATATTGGGAATCCTATAACAAAGTGGAGGATTCTTCTGAGCAAGTGGTTGTGGCTTCATTCAAGATCGATCTACCGAGGAAATCTACGCTTCACCAGTCCCTCGTGAAAAAAAGGAGATCACCACCTTTGATGACCTCATGTAAAGATTTGAGAAGTATGCAAAAGAAGAAGATGTAGTAGTTGGAACCGAACATGACTGTTGATGTCTAAAATTAGTATAGATTCTATCTTAGCTAACAATCGCCAATTTCACAATCACAGATAATTAGTTGAGTAATGTAAATGAAAATAATAATTAAAAAATATTTTTAAGTGGTTCGTCTTAGGGAAATCCTACATCCACTGTTATGGTATTGCGGTTAAAGGTAGTTACATAGAATTTTGGATAGTCTTGTGTATGTGTCCTAGACTTATCCCTTGAGCTAAGAGAAATGAGATATTTATAATGGTCCAGAAATCAAGGGACATAATGCCTTTATATATCTAGGAATTTACATCCGTACATAATGAATGAGACTATTAATCTTGTAAGGCACGTGTGGCACGTCTCTTGATAATTCCCATGTGAATGACTTTTCTTTTTCCGATTGGTTCATCTTCTTAAGCTGGTTGGTCGGCATGCTGACCAAGTTATTCTGGAATTCACCAAGTATAAATAAAGCTCTAAGGTTTATACTCATGAGGACATATATCCTAACATCATAGGTCCATGTGGCATGAATAATTTAGCTCACAACAATAGCCCCCAATGCACCATGTTTGATGTTTTGTTGAAAGGATGGAGTATTAGTTCTAAAAACTTGCTCGACTTTCAAGCATGATGATGGTCAATAGCCGATCTCTTGGACTTGTAAATTTTTTATCAGTTTATCAGGCATTGGAATTTTTATTAATAATATAAAAATAGTGAACCGCCAAAGGGAACGCTGGTCTTTTTGCATCTTTAGGAATTGTGCGGCCATCAAGGATTTGATTGTTAGTTCAGTTAATCATTATATTTTAACTTTTGAGGAAGGATGGAGGTTTCCCCCTTTTCTCACCATCACCAAATTCTGAACTTAGGATTTTTCTTTCTTCCCAAGCTTTTTTCTCTACTTCTACTATTTGCTCTTTGTTGTTTCTTCTCAAACTCTATAAGATTTCTTTCCTTTTTTGATTTTCTTCCTTTCAAGAACGGTGTATATTATAGATGAAAGTTCTTTAGAGGAGTTTAGGGAGAGAAGAAAAAATTCTAGTTGGCTGAGGTTGGAAATAGCAAGTGGTACTATTGACATTTTGCATTGGCTGAGGGTCAATGGATCCCCACCTTATTCAATGCTGAGTGTGGCATCACTTTTATCCCAAATCCACCTTTTTTTCATTTTTGCCAATATTTTGATGCAGTCATAGCAAGGGAAAACCCAATACATGGAAAGTGGTAAATGAGGTAAATAGGTTAAATGAAATTCGTAGGACTCGTATTGGCATTCCTGAGTTGATGTTCTATTAGAAATGGGGAACCACTAGTGACATTACCTATTACTTAAAAGTCAGTCTGGCCAATAAGGCATTGGTGGTCAATTTACCAAACTCAAACAAGGATTACCGGGACTATGGTGTAGTAATGAACAATTGGAAATATGCCCCCTTATGGAGGGGGTAAGATATTCTGGACCCAGGTGCCCCAAGGAAGGGCATGACATAGGTCGTATAATATTTTAAATTTTCATTTCTTTTCACGTGTACTAAATGTTTGATTATATGCCAACTAATTGTTTTGCTTTGTTCTTATGCAAATGATAGCAAAAGGAAGTGTATGAAGGAAGGGAAGGTTAATATTAACGATGTTAAATACCTGTAGGGCATTCACCAAAGACTGGGAGAAGAATATCCATGAGTTGCCTCTGTTCTGCTGGAATACAGGAGCTCCATCACTTCATTTGTTGCTCGACCAAAGGTTATTCTGCCTCAATCCTCCATAAAATTGGACGAGGGAACAATTTCTACCTCCTCTGCTGCTGAGTCATCTGGAGTAGAGAGAGTTAGCACAAGGAGGAACATTATCTTCATTCAAATCCCTTGATATCACAACCATCCCAACTTCACCTTTTGTAGAAATGGTAAAGAGAAGAATCCCCAACTTATTGAATAGTTCTCCCCCTCCTACCAAGAAAATTATGATCACCAATAAGAGGCCTCAGGTCCTCAATGTGGAAGAAATAAGAACTATTGAGCCTCAGTTCAAAAGGTTGAAGATAGGTCTACCCAATCAATAGGAACTGCCAAAAAAGTACCTACCGACCAAGGTGGTGCTGAGTTTGCCTCTATGGTAGTGAACCCTGGGTTGTCCGGGGGTTGATTAGGGATGGGGCCCTTCCAAGAGATAGGTCGACTACTGCCCCAATGTCCAGATCCCGATTAGTATAAAGGGCTAACCATAATCTTGCACTTGTAAGTATTTTAATCCTTCGCTTATTTCAATAATTTATATTGAACACCTTTTATGATGTTATATCTCTTTCCTTTTGTAGTTCTTGGTCGATTATGAATAACTTTTGATTAAGGATGACCAATTGAGGTCATACTTTGCTAATGTATAAGGGGCTTTTGAGGGCTTAAAGAAACCCTTGTAGGAGCTTGGGGAAGCTTTGGAGAGAGAGAGATGAAGGCTTGGCAAGAGAAACTGAAGATAGGTTAACTATGGTAGAAAAAAATAAAGGTTGCCGATGATAAAGTAAGGGTTACCGAGGAGAAGTTGAAGAAATCTGAGAGCACGAAGAAGTCTATTTGGGAGAAGACCCTCAACTTAACTATAGAGGCACCTGCCGATAAGAAGAAGTTCTTGGATTGGAAGGCCAAGAGCAAGAAAGGTAATGAGGAGGCCTATAACAAAGGATAAGACAAGGTGTTTGTTATTATCGCCATCTAGATTGAATATTTTAAGAAACTTTCTTACAAGGATAGTTAGTCGGACGCTTTGAAGGAGTTTGAAACACAGGCAGACTCCAAACTATTCTAGAGGCACGATCTAGGTAATCCTCCTAACTTTGATGAGGAAATTGATGATGATGAGGGTTCTGGGGAGTATTTTAGATGACCTACCTCCTCCTGAATTAACTGCTAAAGACAAGGAGAACATGTAACTCCTTTAGCTAGTTTTTGATTGTTTTTAAATTGAGTGTTTATCTTTCCTTTTTTCCTTTCTTCATTACGATGGAAACACAACTGTAGTCCTTGGTTTGTTAATGAGATAAAGAAGTTGTTTAATCCCTATGATATTCCTCGCTTGCTCGATTACAATTGTTTATTTTCCTTAGTTAGACTTGTGTTCTTATGCTTATGATTTTCCAGTTTGATTCCAGGAAGGTTGTGATAATTTCTGCTAAATCTATCCTTATAAAATGTTGCATTAATCTACTTGAAGCCGGACATGTGAGTTTAATTAAAATAGATTTAGAAGGATTGATCGATGCAGATGTGTCAGGTCAAGTGAAGGATACTTATGTACATTTGTATAGTTATTTTGATAAGGCAGTGGAGAACAACATTGCATACTATGAGATGATCGAGAAACTGCAAGAGGATCATAATATTTATCAGGCTCTGCTCTATTATGATTATGATGCCTAATATGAGGCATTAAGTACAAGTTGGGGTTTTGATAAAAAAATGCAAGAGATTACATTCGCCTCCAGGATGAAGGAATTCGTGCTAAACAGAGAAGTGGAAAGTGCTCGAGAGATCGCTACTCTTCTTGAGAAGGAGAATAATAATTTAAGAAATGAGTTGAAAGTCTTGAAAAAGTCAACTGAGGTTGTGCCGAATGAAGGTGCCTCTGTCTTGGAGCTTGAGAATGCCAAACTGTTGGAGGATCTAGAAAACTTGAAGAAGAAAACTAAGTCTGTCCAATCCTCTAGACAGGTAGTTGTTGCTCGACTAACTGAAGATGAAGAGAGAACTAAGAACCCTTAGCCGACCAAGAAGCGTTGTTATAAGAGAAAGATAAAGCCATCAAGAAGCACTAAGACATAGTGGACCGAATAACTTTTTAATTTCACAAACAACCTAAAGCTGTCTAGATGGATGGCTATGATGAAGCCTTAACTAACCTGGACGATCATCTGGAGCAAGCTTATTGGGAAGAATACAAATAGGTTTGGTTGAACGTGCTAGGGCTACTGAAGGTAGCTTGAAAGAATGATTTGTGGCATTGTCATGACCCGGAATGTTAAATTATCTTGACCCTCCACTCAAGATTAATGCCGAGTGGATTCTGACCAATGCTATTCCCTAACGTTTAGTGAGAAAATACTTAGAAGATTATGGCCTTCAAGGGGAAGATGAATACATTCATCCCCCTCATCTGTTGGATTGCACGAGAAGCAACAGACATAATATGCCAAGATATTTTAGAACTACAACTTTGCCCAGCACTCTTAATGATCCTTCGGCTGGAATGGATAAAGATGTAAGAAAAATCCCAGCAGAACGAACTTGTTTTTCTTGCTTTTTCCCTAATTGTAGGAACTGTTGATAGAATAAAAAGGCTGTTTTGTTGCACACACACACACACACACACACACATATATATATATATATATATATATATATATATATATATATATATAGAGAGAGAGAGAGAGAGAGAGAGAGTTAGGCTCTCCAACATACCTCATTAAATATACCTATGAACATACCTATTTTTTTAAAATAGTAAAAAAAATAATTTTGAGTTCATATTTTTTATATGGGTTCATGATATTTCAGTGTGCTCTTGTAAAAATATTTAGATGAAAATAATATGTTTTGATATTTTTAAAAAATAGGTAAAAAAATTGGCAGTTTTAAAGGGTAAAAACTGACAGTTTTTTTTTACCTATTTTTTAAAAATAACAAAATCCATTATCTTCAATTGATTTTTTTATAGGGGAACATTTAAATATCATTAACCCGTATAAAAAATATCATCTCAAAATTATTTTTTTTACTATTTAAAAAAAAAGATATGTTGTTAGGTATGTTGGAGAGCGTGACTCTCTCTCTCTCTCTCTCTCTCTCTCTCTCTATATATATATATATATATATATATATATATATATATATATATACTTTAGTCTTTGATCCATAATTAATCTTTTTGATTAGTGTATTGACTATGTATCCCACTAATCTGCCTAATTTCTCTGTGTCTAATCAAGTTATGAACTTGAGTTATAGGGCCTTAGGTTCTACTAATGCACTTAGGTTAAAATTTCTTAAAACTAAGTGTTTGCATTAGTTACCAGTGGAAACCAAGTGTATTAGGAATTTAGGTCTTTCCTGAATTTAATTTAGTCTGCTAAAACTCCGTGTCCTTGACTTTGAGTCATACATGAAGTTTCAAGGACTTCTTTTTCGTAACCTATCAAAGATGAGGTCATACATGAAGTCTAAAAGAATTTTCTAAAAATATTTTTGAAGATGGAAAATTTTGTTAGATTGTGGTGGATGTATATCATCACCATATTTAAAAAAATAAGAAGGAAGAATAATTGGTAGGAAAGAACAACTTTATTAAATTGGAAGAAATAATTACATCAAATCAAAATTACTGATAATAAATTTTGAGGTGGTCGGCATTCCATGGATTCTTAGATTCTTCCCCTTCAAGTGTTTCCAGGCGATAAGTGCCTGGTCAGACGGTTGTCGAGATATGGTAAGGACCGTGCCAGTTTGGTTCCAACTTGTTTCCCTTTTAGATGACATTCTTAAGGACATAGTCTCCTTATTTCAAGTTGGTCGGCTTAACCTTCATGTTTTAGAATCTAGTAGTCCTTTTTTGATAAGCAGCCACTTGAAGTCCTTCATCCACCTTGACTTCTTCAATCATGACCAAATCCAATCTCCTCGTGAGGTCACTCATAGGGGAATTAAATTCAATACCACGTGAGTCGGTAGACCTAAGATGGTACCATGGCTTTTGTTCCAAAAGCAAGCGTATAAGGAGTATCTCTGGTGGTTGTCCGTGGCGTAGTTCTATACGCCCAAAAAACACTATGCATTTCGTTTATCCAGTTTCCCTTTGTATCATCCAACCTCATTTTCAACCCATTAAGTATAGTTTTGTTGGTAACTTCTGTTTGGCCATTGCATCGTGGTGGCCAGGGGCAGAGTGAAGTTTTTGGACCTTGGATTGAATATAGTACTCTTTAAACTCCTCATTGTCAAACTGAGTTCCTTGTCAGTGATGAAGGCATATGTCATTCCACACCTACATATAATGTGTTTGCTTATGAACTGGGAAAATATTTCATAAGTCATCTCAACCAACGACTCAGTCTCCACCCATTTGGTGAAGTAATCCACGACCACCACCAAGTATTTGAACCTTACTTTGGTCCTCGACCAATTCAATTCCTTAAATAACAAAAAGGCCAAGGGGAACTAATGGGAGTTAAGGCATACCCCAGTCTTCTATGAATCATTGAAACCTTTTAACATTTATCACACTTCTTTGCAAAGGAAATGCAATTTGTTCTCATACTTAGCCACTCGTATCCTTGCATAGCTATCCTATGAATTAATGATTGACTAGATGAATGAGATCTATATGAACCTTCATGCACTTCTCTGATCAAGTGTGGTACCTCTACTTGGTGAACACAGTAAAGAAATAAAAAATAAAAAAGTGTATCCTCTTTTGTATAAAACTCCTCGCTCTAACACATAACTGATTGCCTTGAATCTTAACTTCTTGGCTCCTTATGGATCAACTGGTAGTACTTTTATTAGTGTAATCTCTAATAGGATCCATCCATAAAGGTCTTAAATCCATCGCAGTAAGGTTGTCCACAACTTCCACATCTACACTCCCATGTGTAAGAATTTTCACAGGGATGGTTCTACTAAGTTCTATCCTGATGGCTGAGGCCAATCGATCAAGTGCCTTTGCTCAGGCATTTTCTATCCTTGGAGTTATCATCATTTAGACTAAAAAAAACTTGGATATGAATTCTATGGTTTTAGACAGATACTTGATCATAATATCCCCCTTTACTACTTATATTTGAAGCACCTGGTTGACAATGAGTTAGGGATCATTATGTGCCATAATCCGCTTGTCTCCTAATGATAAAGCTAACTCCAAACCTGTGATCAATGTTTTGTACTCTGCTTCATTGTTGGATGCTTAGAACTGAAAATAAAGTGCATACTCCACATTAATTTCATCTAGAGTGTTGATAATTAGACTTGCTCCATTTTTAGTAGTATATGATGATCCATCTACGCACAAATTCCAAACTGGAATGTCGTTATTGAAGTTTTCCTCAGACACTACTCCTTTTTGGAATATTTTCTTGCTCTATCCATTGTACCTTTGAGAAATCTCTTGGGCAACTGACATTTTAAGTTGGTCGGTGATCTTTTCAGTTTGCTTTAGGGCGGAGTTTTCTTCCAAGGAAGTGTACCCGGAAGGTAAACTTGGAGTAATAATTGCCTCTGGATACTTGAATTTAGCAATAAAGTTAACTAAGGCCTGAACTTTCAATGTTATTCTTGGCTCGTAAAGGCTTTTGTATTCTTTCAATTCAACTGCCCAGGACACCAATCTCCCTAATTTTTTGGCCTTGTGAAGTGCCTAGCGTAGTGGTAAATCTGTGTAAAACACAATGGTGTGTGATTGAAAATAGGGTTTTATCCTCCTTAAAGCTTCAATAAGGGCAATGGATAGCTTTGTTAGGCATAGATACCTGACTTCAGCTCCTATGAATGCTTTGTTTGTGTAATACACTCTCTTTTGAATCCTATCTTCCAACCTGACTAACGCCGAGCTAACTGCGGATTCTGAAACAGCTAAATACAAATATTATTTTTCTCCTAGAAAGGCCGAGAGAGCAATGACGGAGACCCCAGGTACTTCTTTAACTCCTAAAAGTCATTTTTATTCATTCAATTCGAAGGTTTTCTTGAGTACTTTGAAGAACGGTAAACACTTATCAGTGGCTCTGGACACAAATCGATTGAGGGTAGCCACTATTCTAGTTAACTTTTGCACATCTTTCTTACATGTTGGAGATTGCATTTCAACCAGGGACTTTATTTTATCCGACTTAGCTTCAATGCCTCTTTGATTCACAATAAAGCCAAGGAACATTCCTTCCTGTACGCTAAACATGCATTTGGTTGAATTTAGCTTCAGTTGATGTTTTTCCAACTGATCAAATGTCTAACTCAGGTCTTTGATGTGGTTGGCATCTACCTTTATCTTAGCAAGCATGTCATCCACATGTACTTCCATGTTCTTCCCAATTTTTTCTTCAAAGACTTTATTCACCGGCCTCTGGTATGTTACTCCTGCATTTTTAAGCCCCAAAGGCATAAGGTTGTATCATAAAGTACCTCGATTGATGATGAAATATGTGCTTTCTTTATCCGTAGGTTTAATTTTAATCTGGTTGTAACCATAGTAGGCCTCTATAAAGCTTAACAACTCGTGATATGCTATTGCATCTACCAATTGATCGATCCTTCATAAAGGGAAATGATATTTTGGGCATGCTTTATTGAGGTCAGTAAAATCCACACACAATTTCCATTTATCATTATTCCTTTTTACCATTACTACACTGGCCAACCAACTGGGATACTTGATATCTTCATGAAATGAGATTTTTGCAATTTGTCAACTTTTTCTTGGATAACCACATTTTTTCAGGACTGAATACCATGCATTTCTGCTTGATCGTCTTAGCGTCTTTTTTGATGTTGATCTCAAGGCATATGAAATTAGGATCAATTCTTGTCATATCCTTATGGCCCCAAGAAAACACATCATTCCGCTCTCTAAGCAATGCATTTAAATCTTGTTTGTGGGAAGATATTAGGTTGTTTGACCTAATCTGGGTGGTTCTTTCTGGCTTTTCATCATCAAGTATAATAGTTTTCGTGTCCTCCACTACTTGCCCTTTGACTAAATCAACTTCTTCACGTGGGTTCCTAAGTATTTATTTGATATGTGGTGGTGCACTTCTGAACTTCTTATTGGTCGACAAAAGTATAGTAGCACTCTCTGGATTCTTTCTGACTGCCCTTTACCACACCGACCCTATAGTGAGTGTGGAACTTCATACACTGATGAACTGTGGATGCCATTGCTTCGAACATCCTTAATCCGACTCTGTTGAGGATCATATTTTAAGTTAAAGGAACGTTCTTGTCTAGGGTCAAGAAGATAATATTTTCTATTGTGCTTGCTGGCCAAGTGCCGATCAATAATTATAGCTTGATAGTTCCTAAAGGATACAACTTTTCCCCCAAAAATCTAATTAAAAGTCGATGATAAGGTTCTAGTTTTCTATCCCGAAACCCTAAGCTATTAAAGAAGTTGTATATCATGACATCAGTAGAGCTACCATTATCTATGATAATTCTTGCTACCGTGGAGTAATTCACCCAGTAGGTAATGACTAGAGGATCATCATGAGGGTACAAAACTCCCAACAAGTCATTTTTGGAGAAGCCAATGACCAATTTATCTTTGTTTACCCTTCTGGTCTGACCATCTACTTCATCTATTAAATTAACTTGCCTAATGTAAGATTAAGCTTATGCCTCATTTAAATAAGCCTTTATCTCAGTTATTTCATCTCCGCCTCCAGTATTCCCTCCTGCAATGAAATGACAACAAAGATATCATGCTTACATCAAGTTCAGGCTCCCTGGGTTTCTTTGGCAGGTCGGGATCATCTTCAGAATCATCAACTCAACCTCTCTTCCTCTCATCTTTGTTTTTGTAAGGGGATTTCGACCGTCTTCTGGTGTCCTGACCTTCACTCCGGTCAATAAAATTAGTCAATTTTTCTCGGAGAATTAGTGATTCAATCTCATTCTTCAAGTCAATACACTTATCAATAGTATGTCCATGATCTTTATGAAAGTCACAATACTTGGGCTTATCTCTTCGGTTGGGAGTGATTTTAGTTTTTCGAGCCATTTCAAGTCTATACTGCCCCTAACTTCCTCCACAAAATGATGCACACCTATAGTGAGAGGGGTATGTTCCTTATACTTTTTAGGCTTTTTGTATTTCTTATTTTTTTGCTCTTTCTTATCAAAACTCTTATGGACCTTGGATTTTGCCTTGGGGGTTTACTTAGAAGCCATATCCTCTTTAGCATTCATGATTTTCCCATATTTCTCCATTAATTCAATCATAGTTTTTGGAGGTTCCTTTGCCAATGCATGGTATAACTTTTTAAGAAGTAGCCCGCTCATTAAAGATGTGATGGTCATTTTCTCTTCATAGTAAAAAACTTCCATTTCTTAATATTGAAACAAGTGATATATTTTCTGATAGTTTTTCCTGGTTGCTGGCGGGCACTGATTAAAATGGCTACTCTCTTGATTGGCTTGGTCTGAAAGTAGAAATTGCTGATGAATAGTTTGGCGAGGTGAAGAAAATTGGCAATCTACCCTCGGGGTAAATTATTGTACTAAATTTAAGCTAGACCTTTGATCGTACTTGAAAAATCTCCGCGTCTCATCTCGTCGAGTACAAAATAAATATCACTAGAAACTTAGTATGATTCGATATGAAGGACGGGATCCATTTTACAATCATATTTGGGCGTGATCACAAGCAGTTTGAATTTTAAAGGTGTGGGGTAATCAACAATATCCTGGATAAAAGGAAATGTTTTCACAAAACTCCTCTACAAAGGATTTTTAGTCTTAGTCTTTACCCTTAATCGATCTTCCAATATCTATATGGATCCCCTCCAAGAGTGCTCCTCTGGTTTGGACTTTGCTGAGGCTGCTTTGGTGGCTTTATTGTGCACCTGTGTTAAGCTCTCTTCCTGAAAAGTCTTCTCGAAATGTACAAATACTCTGATGCTGGCCCTGGACCTGATTCATCCTTCCCAATGCTTGTGGGATCGGGCTTGCTCTTTGTGATATCCTCTGGTTTCTCAGGGACCTAGGTGATCCAAATCAGACACCTCACTTAAACATTTTAAGATGATCGGACACTCATAAGTGAAAGACCGATAATCATTGTAATTAGTAGATCAAATTGATGACGTTGCCCCCGGGCGATAGGATTTGTCATGAGAAGATCTGAAGTAGCTACTTTTTTCATTTCTGGTGGGATGAGGTGGCATGTTCCTCCGAGACGGTGCAGTAGTGGACTTATCTTGCAATATTCAAGCCAACTGCCTAATTGACTCATGCATGTCTTCTTGCCCTTTGGCAAGATTAAGTAAAATTCCTTAAAGATCCACACCATTAGGAGGAACAAATGAATCTAGAGCGTTTTTTGCAGCTACAAGGATTCTCTTAGGGAAATTTGTCACCCTTTAGAAAACTTTCTAGGGGATTAAGTGTATAGGATAGGTGGAGAACAATAACTAACATTCATTCCCACAGACGATGCTAATCTGTTGATGTCCAAAACTGGTATAAATTTTATCTTAGCTAATAATCACCAATTTCGTAAGCACAGATAATTAGTTGAGTAATGTAAATTAAAATAATAAGGAACAAATTTTGTTAAAGTGGTTCAGCTTAGGGAAAGCTTACATCCACTGTTATGGTATTGCGGTGTGTGCTAGACTTGTCCCTTGAGCTAATGAAAATGAGATATTTATAATGGTTCTGAAACTAAAGGGCGGAATACCTTTATATATCCAGGCATTTACACCTATAAATAATAAATTAGACTATTGATCATCTAAGGTGCGTATGGCATGTCTCTTGATAATTTCCATGTGAATGATTTTTTTTCTTCCTGATGGTTCATCTTCTTAAGCTGGTTGGTCTTTTTGCTAATAGTTGTTCTGGAGCCGACCAAGTATAAATAAAGCGGTGAGGTGTATACTCATGAGGATAGATTTCCCAACATCATAGGTCCACGTGGCATGAATAATTTGACTCTCAACAATGACAGTGGTCGATCGAAGATAAGTAATAAATAAGACAAAAATAATGCTCTCAAAGAGGGACAAAACTCAAAATGGAGGGTCAAAGGTAGATAACAGAGATGACCCCACCAAAGCCTATCATTCAATCAAAACTGTGTTTAAAGAACCAATCTACAAGATCTTGAACAAAGTGAAAGATCAACAGTATTTTATGAGGCCAAGGAAGATGGCAAAAGATCCAACGAAGAGAAAAACTTCCCTGAGATATTCCTACCACAAGGAGCATGGTCATAAAATAGAGAACTATAAGGTGCTCAAATCGTACCTGAAAGAGCTGGCCCAGTTAGACAACCTGGATAACTATGTAAGAAAGATGAATGAAAAGGCCATTATGTAATGCGATTAAAATCCCGGTAATATCCTGGATAATAATGAGGTTAAACATGAGTTCGCAATCATCCACGGAACCTCAAACATGGTAATACTGTGTGGATGCAACCAGGAAAAGTTACTGTGGTCATGAAGTCTTTATAGATTGATCCTGCCAAAACTTCAGTAGATAAACATCGGTGACCAAAGAACGTTTGACTACAGTAAGAATATTGTTTTTACCGATATGAACTTGGTTGAAATCAGAACCCGACATCATGATTCACTAGTAATCACTCTCAGGATAGCCAAGTGCGATGTGGACAAGCTGCTGCAGGACTAGGGAAGTTCCTCGAAGGTCATGTATTTAAAACTCTTCAACAAGCTCAATCTTAACATATATGATCTAAAGGAAGTGATCGTACCTTTAGATGACTTCATTAGGAAGATGACTATGTCCTTGGGGAAGGTAGTGCTGCCAGTATGAACCAGGAATATATATAAGTTGATATAATTCTTAGTTGTAGACATCGAATCCCCTTACAAAGATATATTAGGACGAGGTTGGATCAACATAATGAAGGATGTCCCCTCCATTCACAACCAAAAGCGTAAATGCATCGCCGGTCGGGGGATAATGAAGATAAGGGGAAATCAGGTTATACAATGCTTGATCACTTCCATCATATCTAAGCAAGAGAAAGAGAAAGAAAAATGTGGTCATAAAAGAGGTTACCACGGAGGGGGTCACTCCCTTCCAATAGCATCTAAAGTAAGGAAAAATGAGGTAGAAGAAATAATGGTTCCCCCATTAAATAGAGTCATTGAACAATTATAAGAAGACATGTTCGATGACTCACACATGGAGAAAAAAATTATAATCGGTAGTTCACTTACCGATCGAGAAAATGAAGAACTCGTAAGCATATGCATTATAATCATGTGCTCTACTAATACTAGATTATCTCATTCCTTTTACTAAAATGTACTTTGAATCTTGTCCTTGAGATCGTTCTGACAAAGCTTCATGCAAATCATTGGACGCACATCCTCACCTTTATGCGTATCCTTTTATACCACTATTAGGAAGGTAAAATCTAGTTCTTTTTTATAGAAAATACTGTGGGTGTGTGTGTTTATATGATGATATGTCTCTTTGGAATTGTTTATGAAATGAAAATAAAATAATTTTGAAAACTCTTGTTTCCCTATTTATATAAAGCCTTCTGAGGTCTTTCACAGGACCTTCACTACATGGAGATTTTTCCTCAGTGCAGTGACAGTGTCTCTCTAGTCGCGCAACTTCCCAAAGATTTTCTCTTTGGCTTGCCTTGTATCGTCATTGCAGGTTCACCACGATGAGTGAAATCTTAACTGTAGCGAGGCTCCAGAGAAATGTGTCAGTCTGGCGCAAAAAGATACTTTTTGCACTAGATTGTGCATATCTTTCTTGATACCCATGAAAACTAAAGATCTTACCATATATTTTCTGCTTTTTATACTTATAAGTAAGTATTTCAGACATCATTTTGTGAAGAGAGTGTCAAGTGTGATTTTGTGATTTCTTTGGGGGGAAAATATTTTTGCTAAATCTTTCTTTCCACAAGAATCATTATAGGATAGACAAATATTTTAAAGATAAAAACTTCTTTTAGTATTAAATGTTGTATTCTTCCAAGTTTTAATTGTTATTTTCTCTTCAATATATTCTTGAGATATTTTAATTTTAAATACTTGTGAAATCTAAAACAATATTTTGAAGTAAACTTGTTTGCTTTAAAATCTTTTTATGCTGTGAACAAATTTCTTTATGATTTATGCTCATTTATTTTTAGATTTGATGTATCGAGAAATTTATTTTGTGACTTATGCCATTATTTTAAAATACTCTTTCACCTTAGATTCATCACACACCTAAAAAGTGGTACTACACTCATTGAAGGCTTCTCATTTTTGTTCCAATACTTGATTTTTAAACTTGAAATGAAGCTTTTATTGGCAAAAGACTTGGCGGCATTGGTTATGGACTAAATCCAGTCTAGAATGTGTAGAATTCTCCACTTATTGACACTCTCTACGAATTATATGGTGGAAAAGAGTGTCTAGTCAATCATTTCATCATGTGGGAGTAAGTCTCTATCTTCTAGGTGTAAAACTCTACCATAATACAATTTTCGTTCTGTCAGTCGAGGTTTATTCCCGTTGTGGGGTTTTCATCGTATGACTTAGTGTTGCTTTATATTTTTTATCTTTTTACACCGAGATAAGTCACCTAAATATCGAAGATAAAATTTGATGTTATCTACTTGGTTAAAATTTTTACCACATAGACCTTAGGCCTTGTATTTATTGTCGTAAATTGAACTTGAAAAGAAAACCTTGTCATATCCTGATAAGATATTTTAATTGTGCATTATTCATCCATCTCGATTTTGAGCACACATACTCAAATGGTATCATATCCATACCTCTCTTATTTAGGTTTTACCACCAAGAGATATATCGAGTGCGTGTGATTATGCACTCTTCTGTGAATGGACAAATGCATGAAATGTTGAGAATCAAGAAAGGTCATGTTTTACCTAAACTTATCACACCGTTTGACATTTTGACTCACTTTATTCCCAACTCTCAAAACTTTCTGTTAGTTGAAGTAATGGTGATAGTGAAGAAGATGATCTCCAAACTTCTTACAACAAGCTTTACATAGAATATAAATGATTATTGAAATACAATGTCATTCCATCTTATAAAATAAAAATATTTAAAGAAGAAAATATTGTTGAGAAGAGTAAAGATCATTCATATTTCCAGATGCCCAATGAAAGGGATATTTTATTAAAAAATATTAAAGCCCTTGAAAATGAGAAATCCAAAATTTCTAATGAGCTTGTTTTCGTAAATGAAGAAAATTAATTTTTTCACGCCTCGGAAGCTCATGGTCATTCCATATTTTCAAAAATTAAGACCTTTCATGTTGACTTTAGTGACCTCCTATATTTTCGTGATGAGTTAAAAGACCAAAATGAGATTCCTAAAGAAGAGGGTGAATGGTTGTTCACAAGTATAAAAGAAAGAGATGATTTAACCGTCTCATTGTAAAATTTGAAAAAGAAATATCAAATTTATGAAGAATACAATGTCAATCTTTAAAAAAATATTTAACATCTTTAAAAAGACTTGTATTCTAGCGAATTAGTTATTCCTAGAGGAGAGACAAATTTCTCAAATGTTTGGCATCATAGGAGACAACACCTATTGAAAGGGTTCCCAAAAATTTTCAATTAAAAAGGAAATATGTTGTCAATCATTTGTAGGGGAAGAATATTATTCCTTCTATTGGTGTTAACATAAATCATATGCTCAACTCTAAGAGACACCCAAGATGGACTTTCTTTGTTCCTATTATCACAAAAAGGTCATTATAAGGATTTTTATTTAAAGTTGAAAAAGATTAAACAATTTAGTAGATTTGCTACCAAAAATTCTTCTCCTACGTACCATCCTAGGGTTTTTAAATATGATAACTGTAATTTAAAAGGACATTTAAGAGAATTTTGTTACTTATTTAAATCAACCTTGCATTTTTGCAATGCTAGGAAGAATAATAACTTTGGCAGAAATAATTTTTTGGCAAAGCCAAATGAACATTATTGGCATGTTAATTAGAAAAAAGGGTAGGGATATTATTAATATGCCCAATATTCAGCCTAGTCCCGATTTGCCTCATGTTAGACAACTATGGATCAGGATGGATCATTTACATACAATATATTTAGAAATTAGATCGGATCATTCACTGATTCCCTCGACATTTACTTGTTAGAAGGTTTCGGTATGTGCCTAGGACTTATTAGAAAGCGTCTCTTATTCCTCGTCTCATTCTATCTTTTGAATGTTTTATTTTCATAATTTATTTTTATATACCTTTTGTGATTGTGTGCTTATAGGTCACCTTACTAAAATGTTAAGACTAATTTATTTGACTTGTTTGCACTTTGTGTTTATATCTTAGTTGTGTTTATGACTATAAATTCTACATTTATAACTCAAAAGATTTAGAAATTTATGTTTTTTAAGATTATTTTATCTTGAGTATATGTTATAACTCGTCTCACTTACACAACATTACATTTTGAGTATTATCTTATGAACTGAAGAACAATTCACTTTCAAGTAATGCTTTATGGAGTTTACAAAATGTATGTGAATTGAAAAAGGGTGTCATTTTAGCCTTTATATTTGTAAGATTTTTATCTTCATGGTTGGAGTTGAAAATTCAATACGTCAAAATCAGGAGAAAAGATATGGATAGGGCTACAACATTGATTGATGATACTAAATTGAAAATTTGAAATAATATCTCATCTTACTAATATATGCGTGAAAGCCACATCATGCAAAATCATTTTTTAAAGCGATTTTTCAAAGATTTATATCCATCCAAAAATTGAGTAACATCAAAGATGTGAAATAAAGGTTTTAACCAACGAATAGCTTAACGAGGAAGGAAAAAATGTTAGTTGAAGATTTTACCTTTTCAAGGAAAATGAAGTTTTTTCAATAAAAAACTACTAAAATTCGAAATTTCAAAGGAAAACTTTCTTTTGATATTTTTTTTGATTTCATCGGACATATGATCATGTTTGTACACTTACTTGTATCAAACGAGTTATCTCCTACGTGCTCTTTTAGATGAAATTGAAACTTGCTATGAATCTTTCAATAACTAGTTTGTTCTCCATGTAGAGTACTTGGAACCATTTGGACATTGACTATGAAAATTCATAGTGCAAATATGATTGAAGTTCATCTGTCTTAATAATTTTGGAAGTGGATCATGTGAGACTGAACACTTTGTATCATTTGTGAGTTATTCCTTGGATGGGACACTCATTTGAAAAATTTGGAATTCTCTGACCTTTTAGGTGGCCAACGAAGCCGTTTCTCCGCAGTGATAATCTTCGTCACTCTAGAAAGCGAAGGTAGCGACCAAAGAAAAGTTTCGTTGTAGTGATAATACCTTTTTAGACGCGTCCAGTCAGTTACCTCTGTCATTATCTAAAAACTAATTCTCTCTCTTATATGGAGTACAATCAACCCAATTCCATTTTTAGTCATTTCAAAGCCTTTTTGGACATCGTATGACATCTATATATCATTTATATATTATAGGATGTTCGAGATCCATCTTTCCATTGATTATTGCTTGTGATCTTTAGCTTATTATTTTATGTGCTTTTATTTGGTACACCATGTCTTACTTAGGCTTATTATTAACTCTAGTACTTGGTGCCTACTAACCCATGTTTTACATACTTGTTGACTTGCACATGTGATTCATTATATCTATTTTTGTTGCACTTTGACTCATATTTTTTATTTCATGTTCTATCTTGATTTTGATATTTTTCTATCCTTTTAGTGGATTTTGGACTAGATTTCTTGAATTGCATATCCTATCTTTGTTAAATTTTGATTGAAATAATTCACTCTATGATCATTGTTAGCACAGTTGTTTAACTTGATGTTTCTTTACCTTTATCAATTCCATGACTAAAAGGGTGAAAAATATTAGATTAAGGGGGAGTTTTAATAACGAACATATCATGATTTGTTTCATGGTAAACTAAATAAATGTGGAAATATGTTCAAGAAATATAGTACATTTTTCATTATGGATTCATTTCTAGAACTTATATACCCACCTTATAATGATGAGTCACTCATATATTTTATTCATCACATGTTTTTAGTTTAAATTGTTCATTAAATTGGAATTATTGTATCTCGTGTTTAGAATGTATGACAACTTAATAGGTGCAAGATATCTTTGGAACTCTTTTCATTAAACATTTTTAGTATAACATTGTCAGTTGCCTTTGGTCAAGCTTGTGTCTATATGGCATAGGTTGCTGGACTTTCTTCTTATACTTGTAATCTTATTTTTAGAACATTTTATCAAAGAATAGATAAAGGGGGAGATGGTAAGAATATGCAATATTTCCATGTGCCTCAATAAGACTAGATTCTCTAATTTCGTTGACTAAAATATACTTTGAGTCATATCCTTAAGGTCATTCGGCAAATATTTATGAAATTCATTCGACATACGTCCTCACCTTCACGCTTATCCTTTTATAACACTATCAGGAAGGTAAAACGGGCACGTAGACTCAAACACACTTTTTTCTCACACTTGTTCTTTTTATAGAAAATACTTTTGGTATGTATTTATGTGCTAATATGGCTCTTTGGAATTTTTTATGAAATAAAAATAAAACAATTTTCAAAGCATTTATTTTCTTTATTTTATAAAGGTTATGAGGTTTATTATAGGACCTTCGTCGCAATGAGATTTTGCCTAGCTGCAGCGATTGCATCTCACTGGTCACGCCACTCCCCAGAGATTTTATCTTTGGCTTACCTTGTATCATCACTGCAGGTTCGCCACAATGAGGGAAATCTTCATTGCAATGAGGCTCCGTCGAAATGTGTCAATCTGGCATAAAAAGCTACTTTTTGCACTATATTGTACACATCTTTCTTGATACTCGTAAAAATTAAAGATCTGACCATATCTAGTCTATTTTTACACCTTGTCACTTTATGTAATCTACTCCTTACCTATTTGTACCCCCCCCCCCCCCCCCCCAGGTTGTTTTTGCCAGCTTGGGTATGAGTATTTTGGACTTCATTTTGTGAAGAGAGTGTGAAGTGTGATTTTGTGATTTCTTTGTGAACAAAATATTTTTTCTATCTTTCTATTTCCACAATAATCATTGTAGGAAAGAAAAATATTTGAAAGATAAAAACTTCTTTTATTATTTAATGTTGTATTCTTTCAAGTTTTTAATCATTTTTTTCTCTTCAATATATTCTGGAGTTATTTTATGTTTTAAATACTTATGAAATCTAAAAAATATTTTGATGTAATCTTATTTGATTTAAAATACTTTTATGCAGTGAACAAATCTCTTTCTAATTGATTCTTGCGTTATTTTTATATTTTATTTATCTCCAAAATATATTTTGTGAGTTAAGATCTTATTTTCAAATACAGCTTGGCCTTAGGTTCATCACACAACTAGAAAGTGGTACTAAACTCATTGACGACTTCTTATCTTTGTTCCAATACTTGGAACACAAAAGTTTGCTTCAAAGTACAAATGATGATTTTATTGTCAAATGACTTGACGACATTGGTTACGGACCAAAACTGGCCGCGATTGAGTAATGTCTTCCAGCTGTTGGTTCTCTATACAGAGGATAAGGTGAAAAAGAGCGTCTTATCGGTCATTGAGTCATGCGGGTGTTAGTCTATGTCTTCTAGTTGTAAAACTCTACCATAGTATATTTGTCATTCTGTCAGCCCAACTTATATTACATCATCTAATTATTGAATATAAAATTTGGTGTAATCCACTTATTAAATAATTTGTCACATATAACTTAGGCCTTGTATTTATTGCCCTAACTTAAACTCGAAAAGCAAACCTTGTCATAACTTGACAAGATACTTTAATTGGACATCATTCGTCCATATCAATTTTTAATACATGCACTTTCATAACTGATCTATCTTCTCATAGAAAATCAAGATGTGTTTGCTTGTCAGCCATATGATATTCCCAAGATTGATCTCAAAGTCATGTGTCATTAACTTCACATAGACCTTACATTTTTTTCGATCACCCAGAAGGCATGACGAACATCCCTAGAAAAGCTGAAGGCAGTAAAGGAGGAAATAGGGAAACTTCTATAGGAAAGGTCCATTAAAGAATTTGAATTCTCCAAATGGATCTCAAACCTAGTCTTATTTAGTAACAATAGTGGGAAGTGGAGAGTTTGCATATACTTCACCGACCTGCACATATCTTGACTCAAGGATAACTTTCCTTTGCCGAAGATTTACCAATTAGTCGACGCCACAACCAACCATGAACGAATGACATTATTGGAGGCTTACTCAGGGTATCATCAGATTCCTTTGTTCAGGTTTGACTAAGAGAAGATTGCTTTCATAACTACCCTTAGCCTACACTATTACATAGTCATGCTATTTATACTAAAAAATGCAGTATTAACTTACCAACGGCTAGTCACCCAGATGCTCAAACATAAAATGGGTGACACCATAAAAGTTTATATATATGATGTGCTCGCAAAAAACTAATCTCAAATGAGACCACCTGGAGGATCTAGCAAAGACACTTGAAGTCCTTAAATATTACAGGATGAAGCTTAGCGCGATCAAATACTCTTTTGGAGTACAGTTTGAGAAGTTTTTAGTATACCTGGTTATTCAATGTCGAATCGAAGAAAACCACGGCCTGATTAAGGCAATAAAATATGTCTAACCACCTAAAATAGTTAGGAATGTTTAGAAGCTGACCATCATGTTATCAACACCTAATTAGTTCAACTCTAGATCCTACGAGAAGTATTGACCATTCTTCTAGCTCTTGAAGAAAATGAAAGGCCATACCATGAATGAAGAATGTTCAAAATCACAAAGGGATCAAGCTCTACCTGAGCTGGCCACCTATGCTCTGGTCCCAGATCTGGGCGATCCAGTCTACCTGTATCTCTCGGTGTCTGACCACATAGCCAGCTCGACTTTGGTATGAGAAAAGGAGGGGCACCAGGCTCCAATCTACTATGTTAGGTAAACATTGCTAGAATCTGATAAGTATTACCCCCCTCTGGAAAAACTATCCTACTCATTGGGTTGAATCATTACTTTGAGGACTACTCCATCGTTGTTATCACTTATTTTTTGCTAAAACAATTCCTCCAAAAGTCCAACCTCTTTGGATGGATGTCCAAGTTTTTAGTGGAACTTGGAAGGTTTAGTATTCATTATCAACCTATAATTAGTATCAAAGGATAATTATTAGCAAACTTTATTATCGTGTTCACTAGAAAATAGGAGCCCAACGAGAAAGAGCTTTTCAATCAAGTGAGCAACAACAAACCCAATTAAATCGGCAAGTGGACACTATGTTGATGGAGAATCCAATTCAAAAGTTTCCAGAACAGGGATCATCATGGTTCCTCTAGATCATAATGTGCCTGTGAAATGAATCAAACTTGTATTTAAAACATCCAATAACGAAGCCGAATATGAAGCCCTCATCGGCGGATTGAGGAAGGCCTTATCCATTGACGCTAGTCACCTTGAAGTCTATTGCGATTCAAGGTTGGTATTAATCTAGATATCATATTACTACAATGCTAGGGATAAGCTCATGTCAACATATCTCTAAATCGCCCAAGATTTGGTCACCAAATTCAAATACGTCCAAGTCCAATAATTTCCTCGCAGGACTAATAGTTATGCAACCACTTTAGCCACTTTGGCCTCAGTCATTGACTCAAAACTCAAGAGAACGATTGAAGTAGAATATTTGTCTCAACTGAGCATCACATAAAATACTATTGATGATCAAGTTCTCTTCATATAGAGCAACACTAGCTAGATGGATCTGATCATGGAATATACACAAGAAGATACTTTTCCTACAAAAAAAAAGTAGACTCATTATATCAAGGTGGGAAGATCCATATACGGTCTTTCACTAGGACATAATTTCAATGTGTGCATCTTAATGATGTCGATTAAGTTCTATATGAGTTACACAAGGTAATATGTGGGCGTTAAGTCGGGGGAAGATATATGCCATTTAGGGCCGTAAAAAAGGGATACTGATGGCTTTTCATACAGAAGGACACTGTCTCATACGTTAGTAAGTGCAATAGATGACAAGAATTATCTCCCATACTCCATCAACCAACAAGTAACCTAAAATATTTTACTAGCCCATGGGCTTTTGCGTAAAAGGGGTTGGACATAGTAGCCCCCTGCCTATAACACCTTAAAATTGGAAGTATCTCCTGGTCGGCATAGACTACTTCACCACACTGACATGATTAGATTTATCTGGAGAAATATATAGTGACCTATTTTAGCATCCCGAGAATGCTCATAATGAACAATGGAATGCGATTTGAAAGAGGACCATTAATTCCAAAACTTCTGCAATAGTTACGATGTTAAATACTACTACAGTTTGGTGGCCTACCCCCCAAAAAATGGGAGGGTCGAGGCCTCCAACAAGACAATGCTCGAATGAACTAAGAAAAGGTTAGATAAAGCCAAAGGTTCTTGCTTGGATGATATTATCGAACAATGACCAAAAGGTCGATGGGGGGAAACTCTCTTCTCTTTAACTTACAGAATGGAAGAGACAATTCCATTGGAAGCTGGCTTGTTGTCCATGAAGATGACCATTTTCGATCAAAGTTTGAGCAAATAAATCATAAGGACCGACATTGACCTTACCAATAATAGAAGAGAAATGCCTTGATTAAACTGGAGTCCTACCAATAATAATTTTCCAATAAGTACAACAAAAGTGTCAATCCAAGGATGTTCCAGGTTGGAGATTACGTACTGAGAAAAATGATCAATAATGCAAGGAAGCCATCAGATGATAAATCAGGATCTAACTGGGAGGGATGATTAAAAGTCATCACAGATGACCTCTTAGCAGCCTACTGATGAAACATAAATATTGCGTATTTTATCCTCCAAACGGACGCATTTTAGCCCCCTAGGGTATCTTATTCCCTATATTTATGCTCATTAACCAGACAACCTCGTATTTCTATGTTAACATGTTTTACAGGAGTTAATTGAGAATTGTAGGTATTTGGATGCTAAGTGTGAAGTTCGGACGCATTCCGCTAAATTTTCGTACACAGTCGCACGTTCAAGGGTATTTTAGTCAATTCACATTTTGGGCACCTAGCCCATCATCTTCACGGAAGTTGTATCCCTCCTCACTAGATTCGCGTGGCCGCAAACGGTGCACGATTTCGATGCAGAACGAAGAAGTTATGACAATTTTAGCGGAGGAGAAAAACTTGGAAACCAAAATAGCAATGCAGTGTGCTGCCTTGGCTCATACCTGCTTGATCGATTGATCGATCAAAAGGATTGATCGATCGATCCTCATCGACAGTGGGATATTTGTTCACCATCGATCGATCGACCAAAGGGGCCGATCGATCGATCCCCTGTTTCCAGGAGATATTTTGGCCTTTCTTTTCTATTTCTTTTCCCACTTACTATATAAGACTTTTTTGTTTTAATAATAAAAAATGAAGTAGTTAGAATAGATTTTAGAGAGAGTAGCTTAGGGTTTGTGGGATTTGAAGAGTTTGGCTTTGATTCTTCTTGGTTTGACGCCCAATTGGGTTATAAGTTACACTATTCATCTTCCCTACCAATTTAATATAGTTGTATTTCTTTATTTCTTGCTCTGTCGTGTAATTTCCATGCTTTCTAATTTAGGTTTACTTGCTTGATTTCATTGCTTTATAGTGTAACTTTATCGCGTATATTTACTCGCTTTATTTACCGCATTTTTAATATGCTTTCTAGGTAATTTAAATTAGGTTGTGTTTGAATGGAATTCATTCGGGTTAACACGTTGCTTTGCTTGGTGATAGTGTTTACGGGTCTATTTCGGGTGCGTTGTCCTAGTTATTGTGCCTAGGAGATTTGACAAGGCATATCATGTATGTCCCATACTTACGACCTTGCGTGCGCAATTTTTGGGATATTTGTTGACGCCAAAATCATATTAGGCTTTTATGCGAATTTAGGGGAGTGACAACCCTTGATTTATTTAACTGTCAAACGAGACGCATTTGTAATAACTTGTCGACCCATGTAACCATTTTATACAAATTAACCCGGGTGAGGGATATTCGACGCAACCTATAGTTTTACTCGCTTTGTTAGTCTAGTTTCAATACACTTGTCTAGATTAACATTTCCCTTTCATGCATCTTTTCCTTTTTAGTTTGTAATCACCTTTTTCCCTTTTATTTAGAAGCAATAAATCATATAAATTCTAGCATCTCTTCCCTATGGATTTTCGATACCCGACTTACCGCTGTGCTTGCCTCACAATTGTAGTAGTAACTTAGGTTTGTTTGTATTGAGTAGGCGAAACAGAAAACAATGATTAGCGTCTTTACACGCGCAACTTTTCGCACTCGATCAAAATGACGCCGTTGCTGGGGATGAGTTTGTTTTAGACTTTATTTGATTTAGTATTTCATAGTATTTTCTTTCTAATTGTATTATTTTCTATTCTTTTTGCAGGACTTCCACATTTGAGCACTTAGAAACGCTCGAATTTTCCCACGCGCACTTATTTTGTGGAACCCGCCACTTCGAGCCATTTTTGGGGTAAGCATGTCTTATTCCAATTCTTTCGGTAATCATTGTTATAATTCTCAAAATTCTCACAAATCTATGACTTTCGGTGAATACTTAGAATCCCAAAGTATAACAAATTCAAATATGACTTTGGGCGAGTATAACAAAAGTCAAAATTTAGGTTATTGGAATTTTGATGATGATAATGATTTTGGGCCTTTACATCCTTATAATAGAAATTTTGAAATGAATTGCAATAGTTTTCCAAGCTCCTATAATAATGAGTTTTCGTTTAAGTCCGATGATAATTTTCAAAGTTCCCATTTTCATGCATCCTCACCTTGAGCCATGACATTCGGTGAGGGTTTGCGTATGTATGAAAATGAGAAAATTGAAACTCATTATCGGGAAGAAAATCATTGTTGGGAACATGAATTGGATTTATTATTTGAGTCCGACGATGATTTTGCTTCCTAGACTTTCGAGGTCGAAGAATGTTTTGAACCAAATGAGGTACTTGTACCTACTTTTGGAACAAATCATTCTAGACTTTGCCCATTGCATGATAGATATTGAAAGCGAGGAGGAAAATGACGTAATAACTATTTACAATGAAATGATTTCTTCTTTGGCCCCCAAAGAAGAACATTTCATTAAAAATGATATTATTTCCTTCGAAACTCAATCTTCATGCGATGATGATTCATCTCATGAGTTTGAATTTCTTTCATCCCCATTTTCATGCTCTATTATCACACCGTCTCAAGTACCCGATGATTCGGTTTCGAACTTTAATGTTTTAAACCTTTTCGCCAATGAGGACTACTTTCTCACTTCGCCTTCCACAATTGCATCTTTGCCTTTGTGTGCGCCACCTCCCATTCCAATTTCAAAATCCTTGGGAGGATATTCGGATTTTCTCGGTCCCCACATGTTTTTGTCACTCGTTGAATCCAAACCCCCCATCATCCCTCCAAAACTTTTAATTGGCGATGGTTCCTTTCTTACGCCTTACACATGCCTTCCGTTGTTCAAATGGAATTCATATTTTTCGGAGGGCATGCTTGTATGTGAGGGTACACCGGTTATCCTCCAAAGTCAAATCATTTTTGCGGTGGACCCTCAACTATTTAGACTTCTAGTGTATAGTTAGTGTGAGGCCTAAATAGTAGGTTGTATATAGTTAGCTTTTTATTCTTTCTTTCTTTTTAATTTAGTCTAGTGTAATTAGTTAACTTTTTGTTATTTGTTTTTGTTATGCTCGGTACTAACTTGTTTTGTAGATTCTTTGGACTTGTTCTTATGGGGCTCGCTCAAATTTTGGGTAATATCGCTCTTTTTCTCTCTTTAACTTGGTTCTTAATTCACATTGAGGATAATGTCAAGTTTTAAGTTAGGGGGTGTGGGATATTCTATCCATTTCACATTTTAGTCCATGTTTTTGCTGACATGTTAGTTACTTAGTATGCTTTTCTTAGAAAAATTCAAAAATTTCAAAAAGATTTTCTTTCTTTTTTCTCCTTTTTTGGGCTTTTTGCCTTTGTTTCCGATGATAAATGTCAATAATTGCCCGATCCAATAGACAACTCAATGATGCATGTTCTCGATTTTAGAAGTTATTAGACTTTAGTCTCACTTATTTATATTGTGAATAACTTCATGAATTAAATTTTAATCCCATGAGCACATGCACTTTTCTTGCTATATTGATTTGGTTTAAGATTTTTATAACTCGGTAATCTTTTGTTGCATTGTATATACTTACGCCAAGTAAGCTTTGTACCTTTCGTCATTTGTGAGTGTATACACTATTCTTTTCTCATTAAAAACGTTGAATTCGTTGGTAATCTCATTATTCTTTCATTTGATCGTTCATTAATTGAGTTCATACTTGAATTGTGTTACTTGATCATGATTTTCATATATTGTTTTGACTCGAGAATTGCATAAACTATGTGAATTGATCATAAGCCCTCTTTGTTATATCACCCATATTAGCCTTGACCTCACCCTTATATGTTTACCCTCGTTAACCCCTTTGAGCCTAAATATAGCCTTTCATTTCATAACCCCATTCCCATAACCAACTCCAAATTGGAGTTTTTTTATCATACATAACACCTTACATACCTTTGTTTGGAATGTTGCTTGGGATTGAATGATGATGTTATGTGTCGGTTGCAATTTAGGCATATGAGAGTTTGAAAAGTAAAGAAAAAGTGAAAAAAGTGAAGAAAAAGAGAAAGCAAAAAGAAAAAGAAAATAAAAGAAAACATGAGAAAAAGAATAAAAGAAAAAGAAAGAGAAAGTTGTAAATATTGTGTATATAGTTAAATAAGCTTTGATTACTCTCCCTGATGATATATCTAATGCTCGTTTGGAACTTGTTTTCCAATTTTGATATTGCCCGCATTTTCCCATTATCCCGAGTTTTCATTCCGAACACTTTGAATCCGTACATACATTTCCTTCATTTCGTACCCTAGCCTAGCCTACATTACACCCCTAGTAAAGTCCTATGTGATCCTAGGTTGATGTAATTTAAAAGTTGAAATAGTTTAAGATAATCTGCGAAAATGCATTTCGCCTCTTTTAGTGTGCGGTATCCTTTCACTGAGATTACAATTTTTCATTTTATATATAGCGTTCTTCATTCGTGACATGTTTGCGGCTTAGTTTCCATTTACATTTACTCTTTAGCTTGCTTGTTCCATGTGTTACCTCCCTGTTTCAAGTGAATTCATTTGATGAGCGTAATGCCCATGAGGATTGAATATATGCTTGCTTTAATGCTTATCCAGTTTATTTAAGTTTTTGCCAAATCACACTTTGCATGTGCTCACTCCCCTCCCACATTTTAAAGTTTCAATTCTATGAGGTGCATTCTATAAGGTTAATGAATTGGACTTTTGTTTGAATTCATTCAATGTGCTAATAATGTGTATGAAATCTTTTTCGCCATTATTGGGCTTGTCGTATGTTGGTTTGGGCATATTTTGAGGAAACCATGTGATGTTTATGGGTACCATCCCTGTAAATCCTCACGAGATGACACTCATCCACTAGGGTAACCTAGGGGTTTAACGGCTTATTGCATACTCTAAATGCAATCGAATCGCCCACGAAAGTGGCCTTTTTCTATTATACCATACTTTTGTACTATCTCCTTCTTTTGGTTTGCTTTTAGTTCTTGTTGCATCCTATTTCATTGCTAGGGACTAGCAATGTGTAAGTTAGTGGGTGTGATGATACGCAAATATTGCATATTTCATCCTTGAACGGACGCATTTTAGCCCTCTCGAGAATCGTATTCCCTATATTTATGCTCGTTAACCAGACAACCTCGGATTTCTTTGTTAACATGTTTTGCAGGGGTTAATTGAGCTTTTATAGGTATTTGGATGCTAAGTGTGAAGTGCAGACGCATCCACTCGATTTTCGTACACAGTCGCACGTTCAAGGGCATTTTAATCAATTCACATTTTAGGAACCTGGACCATCATCTTCACATAAGTTTTAGCCCTCCTCTCTAGCTTCGCGTGGCCGCGAACGGTGCACGATTCCGATGCAGAACGAAGAAGTTACCATAATTTTAGCGGAGGAGAAAAGCTTGTAAACCAAAATAGCAATGCAGTGTGATGCCTTGACTCATACCTGCTTGATCTATCGATCGATCAGAAGGATCGATTGATCGATCCTCATTGACAGTGGTATATTTGTTCACCATCGATCGATCGACCAAAGGGGTCGATCGATCGATCCCCTGTTTCCAAGAGATATTTTGTCCTTTCTTTTCTATTTATTTTCCCACTTACTATATAAGACATTTTTGTTGTAATAATCAGAAATGAAGTAGTTAGAATAGATTTTAGAGAGAGTAGCTTAGGGTTTCTGGGATTTAAAGAGTTTGGCTTTGATTCTTCTTGGTTTAACACCCAATTGGGTTGTAAGTTACACTATTCATCTTCCCTACCAATTTAATATAGTTGTATTTCATTATTTCTTGCTTTGTAGTGTAATTTCCATGCTTTCTAATCTAGGTTTACTTGCTTGATGTCATTTCTTTCTAGTGTAACTTTATTACGTTTATTTACTCGCTTTCTTTACCGCATTTTTAATATGCTTGCTAGGTAATTTAAATTAGGTTGTGTTTGAATGGAACTCACTCGGGTTAACGCGTTGCTTTGCTTGGTGATAGTGTTTACGGGTCTATTTCGGGTGCATTGTCCTAGTTATTGCGCCTAGGAGATTTGACAAGGCATATCATGTATGTCCCGTACTTACGACCTTGCGTGCGCAATTTCTGGGATATTTGTTGACGCCAAAATCATATTAGGCTTTTATACAAATTAACCATTTTATACAAATTAACCCGGGTGAGGGATATTCGACACAACCTATAGTTTTACTCGCTTTGTTAGTCTAGTTTCAATACACTTGCCTAGATTAACATTTCCCTTTCATGCATCTTTTCCTTTTTAGTTTGTAATCACCTTTTTTCCTTTTATTTAGAAGCACTAAATCATATAAATTCTAGCATCTCGCCCCTGTGGATATTTGATACGCGACTTACCGCTGTGCTTGCCTCGCTAGTGTAGTAGTAACTTAGGTTTGTTTGTATTGAGTAGGAGAAACAGAAAACAACGATTAACATATTTACACGTGCTACGTTTTGCACTCGATCACCTACTATTTGGAAATAAGGGGGCAGGGAGATACCTACAGCCTAGAATGTGGTCAAATATAGGAAATATTATTTTTAACATTTTAGCTTGAAGTAAATTTTAATTTGTCCATTCCAACTTCTGAATGTTTTACGTTCAATTAATGCCATTAGTATTCTCATTATTCCAAATGGTAGGCCAACATCATATAACTTTATCCAACCAAATCATGATTATCATTATGGCAACGCTATTATCACTGCCAATTTATTCAAATATTTTTGACCAAACTCTGATCTTCATAATTATGCCTTAGAAAGATTACTCCTAAACTTATCTTAAGGTTATATTTTTTCATCAGTAACGAGCAAAAAAAATCGAGAATTTCCCAGAAAAGAAAAAGACCTACAAGAGATCCCTTGGCACTAAGTGCTTCGAGTTTGGTTGGCTAAAATCTTAAACAGGTGGATGGCCCTGCAATTAGGTTCATGTTTGCCATAGTTTGTTATAGGCCTAAGGAGGTGTGACGACACTACCCTAAAAGGTAAGGCAACTAGTAAAAACATGGTTGACATAGAAAATGGGAAAAATGCATATTATTGGATTAATAGATAATTTCATTCATAAAAAAATTACTTAATTACAAGTATCTAGATAGTCAAAACTACAAGATGAATATATACAGGGGCACAAAATCATGATGATTGTCATCATCTTCTACAAGTCACCAACTCGACTATACCATCTCGGTGACCATCACCAGGATTGGATTGAAAATCATCATCACCATCATGGGATATAACATAATTTTTCACCAGTTGGAGAGGAATGGCATCAGTAGGTATCCATCACGCATCACTCCTAAGAGGAGGAAGCTGAGTAAAAGGGATAATCTATTTGGTACTAGTACTAAAATTTAGAATCCTTTGGAATATTACAAATGGTCAAGGTGTTGATACATCCATGATAATAAGCCACATGTTTGGCTTCTTCCAAGTTGAAGGGAGGATCATTTATCCAACCTTCGTCATAGTTTATGGCACGGAATACATGAAGACCCTTCCTGAAGTAACAAACCAATCCAATCAATAGTCAGAACTAATTTATATACAGCGAATTTATCTAATTAACAAGCTAATCCAGTCAATGTACCACAATGACGTGAACACATGAAAATCTTAAAATGAGATTTTAAACCCCATCGTATCATTCATGTTTGGAAGTACACATAAACTTTTAAAATGTCCATAATTTCCAAAGTCACACACACACACACACACACACACACACACACACACACACACACACACACATATATATATATTAAAAAATGGAATCCAACGAGATGAATATCACCACTAATAGAGTGCCGCAAACATGTATGACTCAACATCAATCACTTTCAACGTTTATATCCAATGATCATTAATCTAAATTGCAAAAATATCAAGTTATCCATATGTTTACCGCCCCCCCCCCCCCAAAAAAAAAAAAAAAAAACAATCTAATCATCCACAATGCGAAAAAGTAAATCTAGTACTATCCTAAAATCCGCTAGTTTGAAATAAAACATGAAATAACTCCACAAATGAACGCCACTGGAGCTCAATAAAACCCTGTGAAAAATTGGAAAAAAAGTTTATGCAATGTTAAAATTTTAAATTAAGAAGCAGAGAAATCGTTGAGAACATACCCATTTCATCTTTTAGTGCTTCTTTTTTACCTTCTTTGCTAGATAAACCCATAACGAGTTCATTAAATTAGTATGTTTTGTAAATATTAAAAAAATCATAACAATTACTAGTGCAAGATCACACATGACACATGGGAGCTCACATACGACACGTGGGTGCTCACACATGACACATATGGGTGCGCATTAAGCCTAAACCATTTATTGATACTCACACTTATGAAGCAAATCTAGTTAACATACATTAAAACCAATCCATTCAATCTAAATGTGCGCGTTTGGGTATTTTGGATGAGAAAAGGAAATTAAAAATCGGTTACCTGCCAGATATTTTAACTTTTATTTTATAAGTGATAACAATAACCGATAATTGTATGCTAAATGTCGTAATTTTGCGATATTTTTTATAATGTTATTGAGTTTTCATCATTTTTTTTAAAATGTCGGATATTTTCTGATTTATTTAGATTTCCTGACATTTATACAAAACGTCATTAATAAAGCATCGGTATATTTATAGTTTCTTGTAATGTCATCGTGAATGATGATCAAAGGCTACATCTGGCAGGCAAACAAACATATGCATCCTAATCAAGTTGCGAAGATTCTAGGACAATCGTGGGAGAATTATCCAATTAGGCATGAGAAAATAACACATATCCACTAGACTTGATAGTGACCATATATTAAAGAGAAAAGGACGGGTTAGCGCTAATTTGTGAAAATATCGAAATTAGAGTCACCCGATCAAACTACAATGACAAATCCAAGATCATGGAGTCCCACACGACTAAACCTTTTTATGTTCTCTATAAGTGTAACCCGCACCCCTGAGAAAATGAGCATGTAGCCTTTGTTATTAAGAATTGATCAATAAAGAAAGATAAACACCCCATGGATGAAGGCATATTGTCGAACCACGTATATATTGTGTTGTTATTATTATCTTACTTTTCTCTACTTAATTGTGTTGAATTCATAGCAGTAAGATTTTACCACCTACACCTTACAGTATTCTTTCTGATTCAAAACTCTTTGAAAACTGGATCAAAGAATGAGAATCTTGATTTCAATAAAACTTGATCTCGATATTCAATCGTGAAGTTAATCTAAATATTGAAACTTGAAGAGCACCTTGTATTTTTTCATCACGCGCTCCGATTTAGGAAAGGTGGCCAGTTTTGTATGGGCACCTTGTTCCTGATCACAAGAACAAATCATGAAAAAGAAGAAGACCTTTACTCTCTTCCTTGTAGCATTCTCTCTCACTCTCTTTATCTCTGTCTCTATCTGACTCATACACCCAGACACACACATACATATATACACACACATACAAACACACATAGTTTCAAACTGTTCAAGTTATGTGCAGAGCCATTAAGGTTATATTGATATAGGACTCAACCTTAGGAAAAATAATTAATTAACTTTCAAATAAACATAGGTAGGTATAAATTAACCTTCCTAATTTATTCTCAATATTTTATAACAATTCACTCCATTAAATAATTATAATTTCACTCCGATTGTTCATGTTAATTTTTAACATTTTAAGTCATTCATTATAGAGATATGTGCACATTAATTACTATAACTTATTGACAATTTAATATTATCGACCACTTAATTCCTTGTTGTAAAAATAACTTATTTGATATTCTTGATTAAATTAATCAATTGATTAGATTTGGTATAATCAAAATTTATGAGTTTATCAAGTATATATTAGATTCTAAAATAATTTTGATGCATATTGCATTTGAAGATAATGTCATGCTATATTAATATTATTATCATACAATTTAGAAGAATTATTAATCCAAGAACGAATCTCACACATTTTCAAGTGTAGTAATAATAATGATTAAATGCGTGTTCATTCAATATTTTTGGGGATTAAAGAATTTATGCACCCAATCAAGTTAGTACGAAGACATTGATTTCAAATTGAACTTGTTCAGTACACTCCAAGTGCATTAGCACTATTTTTTTTATTAAATAGTTTCCCACTTTCAAGATAAACCATACCTACTTATCATGCTACAACCATACCGATAATGTGTCCAGCTCATCTCAATTGTCAACACGTTCTCTTTCACAAGGAATTGGTAATCTGATCGTATGTGAGTGAGCCGAACTCAACCCAATTGATTAATTACATTGATCATTATGCATAGAATAATAGTCTATTTTCATGCTACATTCTCATAAAAAATAATAAATAAATTTTATAATTTTTTTTGGGTTTAGTCTCATTTCCAAAGTTTTGCTCGCTTCGATCTCATTTAATTTTTAAATTGTACTTAGTCTCATAACCGCCTAAAACTGCCTCCAACCGCCCAAAACAGCCTCTAACTTCTCATCTTCATTTTCGTAGAGAATGACACTTGTCCATAGTGGTTATAACGGGACCAACAACTAAGCAAATAAAAATATGGGAGTGGCTACAATTGAATCTTTAAAATTAAGACTAATTACTTGTAATCCCTTAATTTAATTAATAAATAAAATTCAAATGAAAAAATATTCCATACTTCAAAGTGACATGACTTTCCGTACTACCCCTAATAATCTCCCACATGTTCTCAAATTCATGTGGCTATGCATCTCACTACCATTACTTTTATGTGGCTATAAAAATTCTTAGACAATAAACTCTTCTGAAAGGATTTTCCAGGTAGTTTTTTGATGCAATATTTAACATCACCACATTACCACTCCGTACGATCTCTTGTGTTAGGGGATATTTATGCTCAATGTGTTTACCTTTATCGTGAGTCATATGTTCCTTCGAATTAACAATCACCCATCTATTATCACAATATTATATTCTTGTCCCAAAAATTACCCAAGAGGGGATGAAATGAATTCATAGAGAATTAATAACACATTTAAAGTTTTAGGAGAATATGAAAATATCTATAAATAATAATCAATATGATAACTCAATAAATAAATGAACACATCCATGTCTCGAGGCGACACCCAAAAAACTTCACTTTTTTTTTAACAGAAGGGGAAACCCCCAGTTTATTTATGAGTATAAAAGAGGGTAGACGAAGAATATTTCTTTCTCGGCGATTAACAAAGAAAATAAATAGAACTAGAACATAGGCTCCACCATAGCCTTGACCCTCACAAATCTAGGTAAATCTATATATGGGAAAATATTAGGAAGAGAGAGACAATGATTGAAAACCTTATCTCCTTCGGTAAAGGAAACATTCATAGCGAATTTTCTAAAACCAATCGAAATCAATACAGTTTTAAGATATGATTTAGCCTCTAATCTACATAGCTGAGGGAGCTGAGCTAGTATACCTAGGGCACATCATCGACACATCCAGAGTCAAGATAGATTTTGAGAATACGAACTCTGTTTGGGAATGGCCAAACCCCAAGTCGCACTTGCCCTAATGACGACCTTTTTGATCTCATTTGTATCCTGATCGTAAGAGTTAGGTGTTGATTTTCATAAAGCAAGCACCTCTTTCTTTCTAGCTCCTAATTTAGCAATGAAATAAAACAAAGCTTTTACGAGAGAATATTGACTCTTTCAATATCTAGTTTAATTTTAGGGTTAACCCATGACCTATAAGAATAAATTAATTGGTCCCTAGTTCGTTCTGCCATCCCATCAATCTTGAAAAGGGTCCAATAAAACTTCTTTCAAGTACTTCAAGGACAAGCTGAGACTCTAACTCTTGATGCAAGATAAGGAATCTAAATGAGGAGGAGGGTTTTGAAATACATTGAACCTGACAATCAAATGAATCGTAACATTCATAATGATCAACTTTATGGAGCCCTATCACTTGTTTCAAATTAATAGTTCGATTTTTTTTTTGGACATAATCAACCATCCAAATTTCCTAAATTTTCTTTTTCAAACATAATTAACGATCCAAAATTTCTAAACATGTGTTGACCTTGGTCATTGATCGAAAGTATCTTTAATCTCTCCAAAAAGTGAATAGCAACTCTTAATTTGAGATAGGGAGAGTCTAAAAGAATATATCCCAAACTTCCAATGTCTCGGAAGCTGCCTGGGAGGTTTGTAAGAAGTGTTGAAGAAGACATTAGAATTTGAATTTGAGTGCGTCTCAACCCATGAGTTCCACCACCCTTTCTCAGAAGAAATATAGATAGTTATGATCACCGCTTTAAACTCTAAAATACAAAAGTCTTACATTGAACTAATTTGAGAGCAAACATCCCTTTGACAAACCCTTCATGGTTACGGTATATCCCAACAATCCATTATAATTCTTCGATTGCCTTTTGAGGTTCCATCTAAATTGACTTTTACCCATAGAAGTGGAGGTGGCATCCATATCAGCGGGATAATATTAGGATCTATCCTTGGTTTAGATTTCACTCCAAGCCTCTTAATTGTTGTCAAACCATTGACAATTTTATGCATGACCTCATCACTTAGAATATCCACCTTTGAAATGCATCTTCTAGTTTCTTGATATGTAGAGAAGGATTCTTATCTTCGAATCTAATCCCATTATGAATATTCCATAGTTTCTAGAAAATATTACACGTTGCTGCACCCATAAATGGTAGATTTGTGAGAAGAGTTTTTTGCTGAGAATCTCACTTAACAAATCTAGAAGTGAATTTTGGCCGAGTGTCCCAATAACGAACAAATTAAGAGACAGTGGTGTGAATTTTCCATCCACAACCAAGGTTGAGTATCAAATGCGTAGGAGACAGTGGTGTGAGAGATGATATTGCACAAAGCACGAATCGATATTATTATCACGTCGTGTTTATGATGAACAACATGAGTGGGTATTTTATTGTGTAGCATCTTCCATATTAGAATGGATCTCCTAGGTGGAATATTCTTGTGCCATAATCCCATATAGTTTTTAAAGGAATGCCCCCTTGGTCTGCAAGTGTCAAATATGAGTTTAAGGTGATATTCCTTGTTGAATCAATAATTCTAGGTCGACACCAAAATTTGACACTTTGGGTGCGACACGTCAATCACCTTGATGTGTCGCACCCGTGTAGGTTCGTGTTTCAGCTCCATTGTTGGTTGGTCCAGGCGCGAGCCAATGTGGGTGCAACATATCAGGCCGTTGCCCTAAAATGTGTCGATTTTTAATGTTAGCGTAGAATGACTGCGGATCCATGAATTCAACCTCTTGAATGTCATTCTAAGCTTGCAGAAATCATTGTTGAAAAATGGGAGGAAGCACCCATTTGCCATTGATAATTTGAGCAAGCAACCTAATAGATATAGGCTGCCCAATTTGAAGTTTATCCACCAAGGAATAGACTGGTCATGCATCATGCAAAAAGTCTATAATAGAACCATCACCAACCCACCATGGAGTATGAGTATCAATAGTTGGTATGGAAGACCTCATGCCAAACCGAATGGAAGATCCCATATGTTTTGATGGTAACAAGAGTTCTTTGTTTCAAAGCAGCCCACGTGAGAGTTTGACAAGGCAAGTTTTGTTTATGGCCCATGGACTCTGAATATCAAGACCTCCCTCCTCCATTGGAAGGCACATAGATGCCAAGAAAGCACCACCAGTTTCTTTGAATCAACCAATCATGTCCATATAAAAATATTGATTTTTTTCTCTAGTGACTTTAACGAGAGTGAGATAGAGGATCGTAAACCACCGAATTCATAAGCTGAATAATTCTATCCATTGAGATACAAGATTCCTTCCAATTACTTAGCTAGCTTGGATACTATTTTATCAAAAGTAGGCATGCAAGTGTATATTTTGAAGTTTGCCGCTTAACATTGGAATGCCCAGTTAATCATATGGACTATTAATCAACTTCATCCCTGATGCTTGTACAAGAGAATGCGCTTGAAAAGAAGTATATATTCCCTAGACAATGTTGAATATTTCTTTATTAATTATTTGTCCCAAAGCATCTCCATAGAGGTTTAAAAAATACATAATTTTGTCTATGTATGAAACTGTGGCTCTACCAAAAATAATCAAGCCATCGCATACATGATATGAGAGAAAAAAGTTTGATGCCTCATCTTGAAGATGTGATTGGTCAATGCCGCTGACACGAACCCATATTATTTATGAAAATCTATCCGCGCCAACGGTATTGACCAATCACATCTGCAAAGACATCAAATCTTTTTCCTTATATGAGAGCAAGAAAAATAACCCAATTTCTTTATATTAAATCTTGTGCGTGTTTTGCAATTTTTGTATTGGTTCAAAAATGTGGTTTTACAACAAATAAAAGGTGCATTTAATAACATTCAATTATATCATACCTTCCCACCAAAAGACATTTTGTCCAACATATTTATACTTTGTAAAGCCGGTGTGATGCCACCTCATTCCGGGTAATGATGCCGTGCTGCAATGTTGTTGCGACAATTATGATCCAACATTGACGAAAAAAACCTCCGTTAAAGTTGTTTGCGTCAAATGAGAACACTGCTGCCTTGACTTCCACCATTGTTGGGATGGATGGCTATGATGGAATTCAATGTTCAATCTCAATTGGGACATACAAGTAGATATTGTCCACATGTAAGACCAATTAACATCAACTATGTCTCGGTCTAAACTTCTCTAATAAATCTCATAGGTCTACGCCAAGACTTTACCCACTTAAACTCAGGACCTTGAGTCTGAAGATGAATTAAACCGCTACTGCCCCAGAAGTTTCTCATCACATTCATGAGATCGAGGCACACGCAGTTTTTTTTTGCATTTACTCCCATCTACAAAGATTTGGGAGGCTTCATTTTCATCTACTTGTAAAAAGTTTCCTAATCATTCAAAACCACCAATAAGATCACCTTTTTATTTTATTTTTGTAGAGAATGACAATTGTTCCATATTTATTATAATATGATCAATAAGTAAAAAAATAAAATTATTAGAGTCACTACAAGTAAATCTTTACAAATGAAACTAAATACTTAAAATCTCTAAGAACGAAGAACACTGTCAATCTTTCTATTTAAATTTGACCATAGACCCTACGTATGTTCAATATATGAGGTTGAAATCTAAAAGAAGTTGGGTAAGCATCGATGGTATCATCTTTTTTTGGAGGTCATTTTCTTTAGGAACAAATACCAAAAAAAGTTCCTCGAATAATTTTTTTAAACATATTTAGTCTAAACTTTTTTATTTTGTTCCGAAAAGTCCCTCAACAGATAAAAATACAAAAGACACTAATTTTTAGTTTAACCCATTTTGTCCTTCAAACACTTATTTACCCAATATTATCTTATTTTTAAAGGTCCGCACTAGCGGCATCCCTCCCCACCTCCCCTCCCCTCCCCACACTCCACCTCCACTGCCGGAGCTCTGGCGACTGTCTCCAAAGCTCCGGGGAGGGCTGCCGGAGCTCCGACAGTGGGGGTGGGGGATAGAGGGAGGTGTGCAATTGAGTTTGTGTGCATCCTTATTTTGAGTGTCTTTATGTTTTGAGGAACTTTTTGACTAAACGTATATTAAAAAATATTTTAGGGACTATTCGGTATATGCCCCTTTTATTTAAACCTTACTTTTCTTTTTATAACTCCCATTTATATTAAAGTTTAAAAGCTTTTTAGGGTCGTTTAGAAAGAAAAGTTGGGTGGGCATAGAAACACCCTAAAAAAAGTAAATGTTAACATGATCCTTTACTGTGATTAATTAAAATATAAATAATTCATTAAAAATTAGAATAATGATATGAGTAACAAAAATATAATCCTCTCCCAAATGACGTGGAATAAATGTTATGTAATGCAATGTAATAATGACATAGTATAATACTTTATTACCGTGTCAGCGCATTTGGTGGATGATATGGGGGATTTATTTGGTACTCGTATTATTACTCTAAAAATAATGGGATTCATTTACTGAGTCATTCATGTTTCAACGAATCAAATTGGAAGGTCATGTTAACCCTCATTTGTATAGAGCCAACAAATTTGTACTCAAAAAATATTTCCATCATATTCACAAATGAACACTACAAGATAAAGCAATATAGACATCATACGATGTATGTCGCTAATAGTTACAAACGTGTCGCTAATAGGTATTGACAACAAAACTCATTGTGTAGCCAACTTATTGCCCAAAGTCAGTCTGAAAAAGTCATTGGCGACAAAACAAATTTTGTTCCCGAAAGTATACTTTTGGCCTCACGCAAATGTGTAGCCAAATGCATACTTTTTAAAAAAAAATTTACCCAAAAATACTATTTATGTTGCCAAAGGTCATATACGCTGACCTTTGGCGACAAAATATTTGTGTCTCCAAAAAGAATATATTTTGCATCACAACTTTTTTTGTTGCCAAATGATTATGCATGAATTCTTCGTATTTATCCCCGTAATTTAGAGGCTTTTATCACGTCGTATGATGTAAATTATGTTGATTTATCTCACATACTTGCTACTGACATCTTCCATCGAGTGCATCGAGTTTCGGGTATTTCGTTTACATTTTGCAGGTATTTTATACACGTAATGAAAAGAGAAAACTCAAACTCAAGAAAGAAACAAGTGAAGGAAAGTTAAGGGCAAAATAGTAACTCTACACCAGGAATTCGGACACGGAACCTAAGGAAAGTTGAAGACCTCGAGTCCACAAGCATGTAGGAAGAAACGACATCCAAATTCGACTCTCGGGTGAAAAGTTATGAGCATTTGAAGTTGAGAATAAATTAAGAAGAAAAAGGAAGAAAAATAAAAGGCAACAGAAGCGAACCGATGGAATATCAGTCGGACCGGTCCCATACACTGGAATGCTAGAACCGAACCGATGAAATAGAACCTGGATCGGTCCCCTGTTCTGCTTTATACCGGACCGGTTCGTCCATTAAAGAAAGAGATACCAGATCGGTTCGACGGACATATTTTGTATTTTTTTTCTCTTAAAAAGAGTTTTGCATGGTGCAAACACTTGAAAGAACGAGATGTATTTATTTCTTTATCATACCAGACATTAGAGGGCTTGGTTTTTGTTAGTTTTGAAGAGTTCTTGAGGCCAAGATCCCTAAGATTCATATTGTTCAACTTTTGGATTAAATTCAAGGATCTTTTCATTCCAAGTAATATTTTCTTTGTTGCTTTCATATTTTTGGTTAGTGATTCATTATTTCTCGGTTATAATTCTCCCTTGCATGTTTAATCGCACTTTTCACATAATTATGATTTCATGCAATATAGATTTCTTGATAAAACATAGTTACACAATGTCTGGCTAGATTTTCGAGGGTTGGAATGCATGAACCTAGCCCTAAACAGTTCGCATGGGTATAAAAACACGTTCTTGAAATAAGTAAGTAATTGGAAGACGTCGGTTCGTTAGTACAAACATCATAGGACTTTTAACCTCGTTTGCCCTAGGTAACCGTGGTGTTTAAGAGTGCGATGCGTGTATTAATGAATTGACTTTGTATGTTATTTATATTCTTGATTATGTATGATGTGGGCTCGTACCCTTATATATGTAATTCTTGAGTTAAATAATGTTGTTGTTTCAATTAAATATTTAATTCGAGACTAGTTTTCATATCCATAAACTTAGTAGGGGTTGGGGGATTGTATTCCGACCTTATTTCTCATATATATTCATTAATTCAAAGTTAGTTGATTCTTGCTTGATTAGTTAGTTGAGTTAAATTTTACTTGTTTGCCTAGTAGTAATTCGTACCCTCATTCCAAAATCACATTTTCTTATTCTTTTTGTGAGTCAAAATTTAGGTTAGTCATCTTTTCCCTATTCGTCGTCACGATTATTCGTCGTCACGATTATTTGTCTTAGTCCCTGAGATCGATACCTGGTTTACTGGGATATTACTTACGTGACCGTTTTGCACTTGAACTGTAATTAGAACGCACTAGATACACTTTTTAAGTCGCGACAAGTTTTTGGCGCCATTGCCGGGGAGCGGTGTTTTTTAGGATTTTAGTGTTTTAATTCTTTTTGACTTGTACTAAATTGTTTCGAGAAACTTGAACTTTTAATCATTGTCACGTTTTTGAATTGCCCACTTTGAAATGTCTCATTTTAACTCTTTAGATGACTTTAATGGTTATGATAATAGTTCTCAAAGTTACACTCCCGAGACTATGCGTGAAGCCTTCCAAATTCTTGAAAATGAAAGAATTGAGCGTGAAAAAAATTGACCACCACCTATGACAATGGGTGATTACATGAAAATTCTGAAAAATGAGAGAATTTAGCAAAGCGCTTGGTAATTGCACGATGAAGTCGATATTTATAATGATCGGGTAAATAAAACAAAGGTCCAACTCAATGAAATGAATTCTTCTTCCGAAATCTCGGTTGAGGTTGAATTTTATTTTTCACCTCCACCCTATTTTAAAGAAGAAAACATTGAGAGAGATTCAAGAATTTTCAAATTTCAACCTGTAAGGACACAAATTTCCAATTGAGTCTTATGTAGTGTTGGCTCATTTTCGGACAAAAATATTTGAGTTATAGGATAGTGTTCATGTTGTATCCTTTCAAGTCTATGACAAGTGTATGTTGAAGATGTAGTGGTCAGAGATTGAAGAATATATCCTTGCCGATTTTCGTGCCAAGTTTCACGTCATCAACATGTGGATTCCAATGTCTCCTAAAGGTATGAATGCATTAATATATATATATATATATATATATATAGGAGCTTGGAAATTTATTTTGAGTGTTAGTATTTTTTTGTTCAACTTTTTTTTTGAATTCATAGTTCTAAAGATTTTGTTCTCGGACACCTTTTCATAGAAAAATCATATCAAATCCAAAAAAAATACGAAACTGGCGGCCACGCATTCGTATCGAAATTATCTACAATCATGGTCGGTCGTTTGAACGACATTGATTCTCGTTCGAACAAGTTCCAAAGTCGTTCGAACGAGATTTCAAATGAGAATTTTCCTTTTTGTTCGGACTTATCGTTAAAAGTGTCGTTCGAACGAAAAGTCGTTTGAACGAAAATATCGTTCGAACAAGATTTGGCGGGAACAGTTTTTTGGTAGTTTTTCCCACTTTCCCACCTTTGTTCCCACTAAATTTTTTCCCGATTTTATATGTGCGGGAACTAACCTTTTTCATATAACTTTTGACACACTTTGAGAGAGAAATATTGAGAGAGAATTTCCAAAATCAAAAGTTCATGTTTTTTAGGTTTTTAAGTCTTCATGAATTAATTTCTATCAAAACACATACACCCATTAGTTTTAAGTTTAATCCAAGTTCCTATTGCTATATACTTGCTTGGAGTTTATTTGGCACTGGGTTCTACTATACCATTTGAAGAGTTGTTTGGGTTTACCCCTACATCCCTTAAAGAAGAAGACTTGTTTGTTGCTGTGGCGTTGCCACTCAGAGAAAGGCTTCGGGTGCGGGTTGACGGTTGTCCAAAAGCTTAATTGGAGGAGTCCAAGGTTCCGGTGGAGTTCGGGATTGTTGACTAAGCAGAGGTTGGTACAAGAAGACGTGTCGGGGGATTGAAATGAGTCGAGTCGAGTTGTGTAAGTAATCTGTCTTGTATTTGTAAAATTCTGTACTTAGTGGACTTAAGGCTAGGGCCGTCCGAGGTTTTTTCCATTTGAGTTTTCCTCGTACATCACGGCGTAGTGTGTTGTGAATTTATTTTATCTTGCAAATCACCTAGAACGCATGTTTAGGATTAAAAGATAAAATATCGTTTAATTCACACTCTAGTTTAATTTGGTGCTTAATTTAAGTTTGGGTGAAATTGAGATTAATTCAATTCAAAGATAATTTAATCTGGTAAAATTTGGTTTGGCCTAATTTACAAAAATGAATTAATCTTGTTAGGCAAATTGTAGGACTTGAATTGAGTTAAGTTGTTTTAGTGAAAAATTTATTAGTTTCTTAATTTAATTTCACTTTGAGTTTAGTTTAATTTTCAATTTGGAAAGGAATTAAAATTTGTTGTTTGTGTGTGTGTTGTGTTGAACCATCTGATTCGTATCGAATATTGCATATTTTCGCCCTTTATCTTTATGCATTCTAGAACTTTTATGGTCCTTAATGCCTATATTTATGCTCATTAACCATACAATCTTGGATTTGGATATATACATGTTTTGCAGGGGTTAATTGTGCTTTTGTAGGTATTGGAACGCTAAAAGTGAGGATCTGTTGCATTTCGAAGAAGTTCCGTCATTGAATTCTACTTCAAGTGCATTTTAGTTAATTCACATTTCATCTCCAACTCATGGAAATTCCACGAATACGTAGTTCATTGACTTAGCGTCGCGTGGCCACAAACGACGCGTCGTTTGGAGTCCGTACGATGAAGTTATGGCCATTTCCGTAATAGACCTTTCCTCCCCTCTTCAAGGATAAAATAACTGCCAAAAACAGAGTACCGGTCGACCGCGGTTGAAGGCCCAGTCGACCTCGGTTTGTGGTTTTGTCATGGAAAGGAGACAGTGGGCTTTTACTTGAAGGCGCGATCGACCGGCCCCCTGGCCGCGGTCGACCGCGTATAGCAAATATTTGTTGCTTTCTCCTTTTCTTTTCTTTGTCCTTTATTTCTTTTCCAACTTACTATATAAACCAATTTTGGTTTCTATTTTAAGAGATAATTAGTTTTAGGTTAGAATGGCTTAGGGTTTGGGGGTTGAGAGCTCATTTCTTCTTCTTCTTCTTCTTCACTTGGTTTGACACCCATTTGGGCTTGTAAGTTAACTTTTCATCTTCCCTACCAATTAATTTAAGTTTTATTTCTTTAATTCTTGTTTTGTAGTTAATTTACATGCTTTCATAATTAGGTTTAATTGCTTTCTTTCCGTGCTTTCTAGTGCAGTTTATCGCGTTTATTTACCGCATTTATTTATCGCATTTTATCATGCTTTCTAGCTAAATTAGTCTAGATTGTGTCGAATTGAACTCATTTCGAGTTGACATGTTGCTTTGCTTTGGTGATGGAGTTTACGGGCTTATTTCGAGTGCGTTGTCCTAGTTATTACACCTAGGAGATTTATATCATGTATGCTCCATGCTTATGACATTGCGTGCGTAATTTTCGGGGTATTTGTTGGTGCCAAAATCATATTAGGCTTTTATGCTAATTTAGGGGTGTGACAACTCTTGATTTAATTAACTGTCGAAACGAGACGCAGCCTTAATAACTCGTCAACCCATGTAACCATTTTATACTAATTAACTCGGGTGAGGGATATTCGATGCAGCCTATACTTTTATCCTCTTTGTTAATCTAGTTTAAATGCACTAGCCTAGATTAATCTTTCCCTTTTTGCATCTTTTCCTTTTGTGTATAATCATCTTTTACACTTTTATTTAGGAATTTTAAACCTTATAAATTCTAGCAACTCGTCTTTGTGGATTTCTATACTCGGACTTGGCCGCTATACTCACCCATTGAGTGCAGTTAATAGTTTAGGTTTTTGTATAAAGTTGGTGAGCCGAATATAAAACTGCCGGCGCGTAGGTGACTCTCGCGCCGCGGCAAAAACCCTGTCTTTCAAATGGCGCTGTTATCGGGGACTTGTTTGTTTTAAAATTTATTTGATTTAGTATTTCGTAATATTTTCTTTCTATTTGTATTATTTGCCTAACATTTTTATAGGACTTCTACATTTGAGCACCAAGAAACGCTTGAATTTTTCGCGCGTATCTACTTTGTGGAATTCGCCACTTCGAGCCATTTTTGGGGTAAGCATGTCTTATTCCAATTCTTTCGGTAATCATTGTTATAATTCTCAAAATGCTCGTAATCCTATGACTTTCGGTCAATACTTAGAGTCCCAAAAAATTACAAATTCAAAAATGACTTTGAGCAAGTATAACGAAAGTCAAAACTTGGGTTATTGTAATTTTGATGATGAGGATAACGATTTTGGGCCTCTAACTCCTTATAATAGGAATTTTCAAATGAATTGCAATAGTTTTCAAAATTCTTATAATAATGAGTGTAAGTTTAGGTTCGATGGCAATTTTCAAAGTTCGCATTTTCAAGTATCCGCGCCTCGGACTATGACTTTCGGTGAGGGCTTGCGTATGCTTGAGAATGAGAAAATTGAAAGTCGTTATCGGGAAGAAAATTATTTGTGGGAACATGAATTGGATTTATTATTTGAATCCGACAACAGTTTTGCTTCCGAGACTTTTGAAGTCGAGGAATGTTTTGAACCAAATGAGGAACTTGTGCCTACTTTAGAATAAACCATTCTTGACTTTTCCCATCGCATAATAGATATTGAAAGTGAGGATGAAATGGAAGTAATATCCATTTGCAATGAAATGATTTATTCTTTGGCCCCCAAAGAAGAACATTTCATTGAAAATGATCTTATTTCCTTCGAAACTCAATCTTCAAGCGATGGTAATGCATCTCTTGAGTTTGAATTTCTTTCCTACCCATTTTCATTCTCTGTTATCACACCGTCACAAGTACCCGATGAATCGGTTTCAAAATTTAATATGTTAAACCTTTTCGCCGATGAAGAGTAATTGCTCGAGTCGCCTTCTATGAACGCATCTTTGCCTTCATGTGTGCCCCCTCCCATTCCAATTTTAAAATCCTTAGGAGGATATTTTGTTTTTCTTAGTCCCTACATGTTTTTGTTACCCGTTCAATCCAAATACCCCATCGTCCCTCCAAAACTTTTAATTGGTTCCTTTCTTACGCCTTACACATGCCTTCCGTTGTTCAATTGGAATTCACACTTTTCGGAAGGCATGCTTGAGAGTGAGGGTACACTGGTCACCCTCTAAAGTCAAATTGTTTTCATGGTGGACCCTCAACTATTTAGACTTCTAGTGTATAGTTAGTGTGAAGCCTAAATAGTAGGTTGTATATAGTTAGCTTTTTATTCTTTCTTTCTTTCTTTTTATCTTTTCTTTCCTTTTTAATTTAGTCTAGTGTAATTAGTTGACTTTTTGTTATTTATTTTTTCTATGCTCGGTACTAACTTGTTTTTGTAGATTCTTTGGACGTGTTCTTATGGGGATCGCTCCAATTTTGGGTAATATTGCTTTTTTCCTATCTTTAACTTGGATCTTAATTCACATTGAGGACAATGTTAGGTTTTAAGTTAGGAGGTGTGGGATATTATATCCACTTCTTTATTTAGTCCATATTTCTTCTCACATGTTAGCTACTTAGTATGCTTTTCTTGTGAAAATTAAAAAAAAATCAAAAAGATTTTCTTTCTTTTTTCTCCTTTATTGGGCATTTTGCCTTTGTTTTCGACGATAAATTTCAATAATTGCCCGATCCAATAGACAACTCAACGATGCATGTTCTCGATTTTAGAAGTTATTAGACTTTAGTCCTAATTATTGATATTATGAATAACTTCATGAATTAAACTTTAATCCCATGAGCAAATGCGTTTTTCTTATTCTATTGATTTGGTTTAAGATTTTTATAAGTCGGTAATCTTTTGTTGCATTGTATATACTTACACCGAGTAAGCTTTGTAACTTTCGTCATTTGTGAGTGTATACACTATTCTTTCCTCTTTGAAAACGGTCGTTGGTAATCTCACTATTCTTTCATTGACCATTCATTAAGTGAGTTCATACATGAAATGCAATAATTGATCATGATTTTCATATATTATTTTGACTCGAGAATTGCGTAAAATTTATGAAATGATCATAGACCATCTTTGTTATATCACCCATATTATCCTTGACCTCACCTTAAAAGTTTCCCCTTGTCAACCCCTTTGAGCCTAAATATTAGCCTTTCGTTTCATAACCCGAATCCCATAACCAACTCTAAAGTGGAGTTTTAACCCATACTTATTACCTTACATACCTTTGTTTGGAATGTTACTTGGGATTGAATGATGTTATTGTCTTGCGGTTTCAATTTAGGCATATGAGAGTGAGAAAAGTAAAGAAAAGAGATGTGAAAAAAGAGATGAAAAAGAGAAAGTAGAAAACAAAAGAAAACATGAGAAAAAGAAGAAAAGAAAAGAAAGAGAAATTTGTATATGTTGTTTATAGTGATTCAATAATCCTTGTTGCTTTCCCTGTTGTTATATTCAATGCTCGATTATGGAACTTGTTTTTCATTGTCGAAATTTCCCGCATTTTTCCATTATTCCAAGTTTTCATTCCGAACACTTTGAATCCGTACATACATATTCTTTGTTTCATACCTTAGCCAAACCTATATTATAACCCTATACAAGTCCTATGTGATCGTAGGATACATTTAATTTAAAAGTCAAAATAGTTTTGATAATCTGTGAAAATGCATTTCGCCTCCTTTAATGAGCGGTATCTTTCATTGAGATTACAAATTTTTATTATATATATATAGCGTTCTTCATTTGTGATATGTGCACGACCTTGTTTCCATTTGCATTTACTCTTTATGCCCGCATGCCCTGTGTATTAACTCCCTGTTTCGAGTGAATGCACTTGATGAGTGTAATGCCCGTGAGGATTGAATTTATGCTTTCTTTATTTAGTATCCGATTTATATAAGTTTTTTCCAAATCACACTTTGCATGTGCTCGCTCCCCTCCCACATTTTAAGGTTTCAATTCTATGAGGTGCATTTTATAATGTTAATGATTTGGACTTTCGTTTGAATTCGTTCATTTTGCTAATGATGCGTATGAAATCCTTTTCGTATTGTTGGGCTTGTCGCATGTTGGTCTGGACATATTTTGAGGAAACCTTATGATGTTTGTGGGTTTCATCCCTGAAAGACCTCACGAGACGACATTTGTCCACTAGGGTAACCTAGGGATTTAATGACTTATTGCATATGCTAAATGCAATCGTGTTCCCTATGAAAGTGGCATTTATATTTCGATGAATATATACGTCTTGTATTGCCTTCTGTGGACCGATTTTGTTTGTTTCATCACTAGGGACTAATGATGCCTAAGTTAGGGGGTGTGATTCGTATCGAATATTGCATATTTTTGCCCTTTATCTTTATGCATTCTAGAACTTTTACGGTCCTTAATGCCTATATTTATTCTCATTAACCAGAAAATCTTGGATTATGATATATACATGCTTTGCAGGGGTTAATTGTGCTTTTGTAGGTATTGGAACGCTAAAAGTGAGGATCTGTTGCATTTCGAAGAAGTTCCGTCATTGAATTCTACTTCAAGTGCATTTTAGTTAATTCACATTTCATCTCCAACTCATGGAAATTCCACGAATACGTAGTTCATTGACTTAGCGTCGCGTGGCCATAAACGACGCGTCGTTTGGAGTCCGTACGATGAAGTTATGGCCATTTCCGTAATAGACCTTTCCTCCCCTCTTCAAGGATAAAATAACTGCCAAAAACAGAGTACCGGTCGACCGCGGTTGAAGGCCCAGTCGACCTCGGTTTGTGGTTTTGTCATGGAAAGGAGACAGTGGGCTTTTACTTGAAGGCGCGATCGACCGGCCCCCTGGACGCGGTCGACCGCGTATAGCAGATATTTGTTGCTTTCTCCTTTTCTTTTCTTTGTCCTTTATTTCTTTTCCAACTTACTATATAAACCAATTTTGGTTTCTATTTTAAGAGATAATTAGTTTTAGAACTTTTACGGTCCTTAATGCCTATATTTATTCTCATTAACCAGAAAATCTTGGATTATGATATATACATGCTTTGCAGGGGTTAATTGTGCTTTTGTAGGTATTGGAACTCTAAAAGTGAGGATCCGTTGCATTTCGGAGAAGTTTCATCGTCGGATGATACTTCAAGGGCATTTTAGTCAATTCACATTTCATCTCAAGCTCATGGAAATTCCATGCATGAGAAGTTCATTGACTTAGCATCACGTGGCCGCAAATGGCGCATCGTTTGGAGTCCGTACGATGAAGTTATGGCCCTTTTCGTAATGGACCTTTCCTCCCCTCTTGAGGGACCAAATAACTGCCAAAAATAGAGTACCGGTCGACTGCGGTTTGTGGTTTTATCATGGAAAGTAGACAGTGGGATTTTACTTGAAGACCCGATCGACCGACCCCCTGGCCGCGGTCGACCGCATATAGCAAATATTTGTTGCTTTCTCCTTTTCTTTTTTTTCCCTTTATTTCTTTTCCAACTTAATATATAAACCAATTTTGGTTTCTATTTTAAGAGATAATTAGTTTTAGGTTAGAATAGCTTAGGGTTTGGGGGTTGAGAGCTCATTTCTTCTTCCTCACTTGGTTTGACACCCATTTGGGTTTGTAAGTTGAAAATTCATCTTCCCTACCAATTAATTTAAGTTGTATTTCTTTAATTCTTGCTTTGTAGTTAATTTACATGCTTTCATAATTAGGTTTACTAGCTTTCTTTCCGTGCTTTATAGTGTAATTTTATCACGTTTATTTACCGCATTTTTATCATGCTTTCTAGCTAAATTAGTCTAGGTTGTATCGGATTGAACTCATTTCAAGTTGACATGTTGCTTTGCTTTGGTGATGGAGTTTACGGGTTTATTTCGAGTGTGTTGTCCTAGTTATTACGCCTAGGAGATTTGACGGGGTATATCATGTATGCTCCGTGCTTACGACCTTGCGTGCGTAATTTCTGGGGTATTTGTTGACGTCAAAATCGTTTTAGGATTTTATGCGAATTTAGGGGTGTGACAACTCTTGATTTAATTAACTGTCGAAACGAGACGCAACCTTAATAACTTGTCGACCCATGTAACCATTTTATACTAATTAAGTCGGGTGAGGGGTATTTGACGCAACCTATAGTTTTATCCGCTTTGTTAATCTAGTTTAAATACACTCGCCTAGATTAATCTTTACCTTTTTGCATATTTTCCTTTTTGTGTATAATCATCTTTTACACTTTTATTTAGGAATATTAAACCTTATAAATTCTAGCAACTCGTCTTTGTGGATTTTGATACCTGGACTTGGCTGCTATACTCACCCGTTGAGTGTAGTCAATAGTTTAGGTTTTTGTATAGAGTTGGTGAGCTGAATATAAAATGGCCGGCGCATAAGTGACTCTCATGCAACGGCAAAAAACCGGTCTATCACCATCCTATTCCGCATTGTAGGAAAGTTAATTTAAAATAATTTTTTAAAATTTAGGGGCTTCCACGTTTTCACAACCGCTTGTTAATATTTCAAATCTTATTGATGTTGAAGGTACTTTGTTTACTTGTTTCCCCACTATTATCGAACGATTATCTATCGCAATAATCCAATGAAAGTCTTGAGGACTTTGACCCGATTCTTAAACGGGAATGAAATTTTGAGATGCTTTATCTTATGGGTTATTCACTTACACGTGCTCTACCTCCCGTTCTAATTGAAAAACCATGGGGAGATTATTTTAATTTTTTTGAAATCAATTTGGTCTTGTCCCCCTCTTTATCTAAATCCCTCGCCTTATCTAAACCCCCCATGATCCTCCTAATTTTGTTTTATTAATGATGGTTCTTTTCTTTTGCCTTGTACATGCCTTCCGTTGCTGAAACGAAATTCCTATTTTTCGGGACGCATACATGAAAATGAGGGTTCACCATTAATACCTCAAAGGCAAATCGCATTTTGGGTGGACCCTAAAAAATTTTGACTTCTAGCATATGGTTTATTAGAAGTTCAAATTGTAGCTTGTAAATAGTTAGATATTTATTTATTCCTTTTTTTTATTGTAGTCTAGTGTGATTAGTTAAAGTTTTTGTTACTCTTTTTTTTGTTATGCTTGGTTCAACATGTTTTGTAGATTCAATAGACTCGTACTTCTCGGGGGTCGCTCCATTTGGGTAATATCTTTCTTTTCCTCTCTTTATGTTGTATTCTTGATTCACATTGAGGACAATGAAATATTTAATCACATGAGGAATTGAGATCTAACTTAAATAAGTCGTTGAAGATCTCAATTCAAAGTTCAATTAATTATCTAAAATAAGTCATTGAAGATCTCAATTCCTTTGTTTTGATCGGTTATGAAAAACGAGTGAGATGTTATCTTGAAAAATGCACTAAAATATCCCGAAACTCAATATATTCTCGAGATGCATATGGTAAAGAAATTAGCAATTTGGACAATGAAGTAGACCCTCGTTTGTTTACCCAAAAATATTAGCCATAAAAAGTTGTGAAAAATAATCCATTTGCAACCCAGTTTTAGCCTAATAAAATTTTTTCATTTTCGCCTGTAACCCGAAAAACCAATTGGCCCGGAATTGTGAAAAGTAAAAATTCAGATATTTAGTCCAAAAAGTACATAAAAATGGGCAGAAAAAAAATAGAATAATGCTCACCAAAAATAGCAAGAAAAGAAAAGTGTGAAAAATACAAAATAAATAGAAAAAGAAGATAAAAATGAGCAAAAGCCCGAAAAAAGCACTAATGGACATCATAAGAACATTTTTCAATTCCGACTTTATCAACCAATCCCATTTTATCCAATACACCTTATCACCTGATAAAGTCCTAACCGAGTCCGAATTGTGCAATTGACTACCGCGTTGAGATCTAAGACATGAAAAGATAATAAGAGAGATTAATTAGTGTGAATAAGAGACGATGTTTTCCATTTTTCAATAACCGTATTTTGATGAAGAGATCTTTTCACCATTAAAATTCCGTCTTTCAATTTGTGTGCGTGAATTTACATTCCATTTTATTTACTCTTTATATCACGTATATCAATAGAAATAACCACATTCCGAGTGCGTCTTTTGTGAGAACATCCATGAGAAGTTGAATCAAAACCAATTTTTGAAAAAGTAACGTAATGATCAATTGGTGGAAATTAGCGGTTAAATTCTCGGCTTCACACACACACAAAACAAATTGAGACTTGTGAATATAAATTTACAATGACTGTTTATAGAAAATTTTAAATTATATAATTTTTAGGTACTTCGATTTTTCTTTGAGTCAAAAAATGAATTTTGTGGGTACATTCACTGCAAACCCTCACGAGACACAACTCGTCCTACTAGGGTAACCTAGGGGTTTAAAGGCTTGTTGTATACGCTAAATGCAATCGCTTGCCCACGAAAGAAGTATTATATCCTAATAACATGTTTGGTAAGTGTTGGACCTTTCTTTGATTCTTTTACATTGCTCGGGATGATCAAAATTCTAAGTTAGGGGGTTTGATTAGGCATAAATTCTTCATATTTATCACCGTAAGTTAGAGGATTTTATCACCTCGTACGATGTAAATTATTTTTATTTATCTCATATACTTGGTACTGACATCTTTCATCGAGTGCATCGATTTTCGAGTATTTCGTTTACATTTTGTAGGTATTTTATACACGTAATGAAAAGAGAAAACTCAAACTCAAGAAAGAAACAAGTGAAGGAAAGTCAATGGCAAAATAGTAACTCTACACCAGGAATTAAGAATGGAACCTAAAGGAAAGTTGAATACCTCAATTCCACAAGCATGTAGGAAGAAACGATATCCAAATCCGAGTCCGAGGTGAAAATTTAAGTTGAGAATAAATTAAGAAGAAAAAGGAAGAAAAATAAAAGGTAACAGAACTAAACCAATATAATCTCACTCGGACCGGTCCCATACACTAGAATGCCAAAACCGAACCGATGAAATATAACCTAAATCGGTCCCTTGTTCGGTTTTATACAAGGTCGGTTCGCCTATTAAAGAAGGAGATACTAGACCGGTTTGGCGGATGGATTTTTCATTTTTCTTTTCTCTTAAAAAGAGTTTTGCATGGTGCAAACACTTGAAAAAACTTGATGTATTTATTCATTTTCCATACCCGACATTAGAGGGCTTGGTTTTTGTTAGTTTTAAAGAGCTTTTTAAGCCAAGATCCCTAAGATTCATATTGTTAAACTTTTTTTCATCACTTTGGATTAAATTCAAGGCTCTTTTCATTTCAAGTAATATTTTCTTTGTTGCTTTCAATTGCTTTCACATTTTTGGTTGGTGATTCATTATTTCTCGGTTAGAATTCTCCCTTGCATGTTTAATCGCACTTTTCACATAATTATGATTTCATGCAACATAGATTTCTTGATAAAACATAGTTACACAATGCCTGGCTAGATTTTTGAGGGCTGGAATGCATGAACCCAACCCTAAACAGTTCACATGGGGTATAAAAACACATTATTAAAATAAATAAGTAATTGGAACACGTCGGTTCGTTAGTACAAACATCGTAGGACTTAATCTCGTTTGCCTTAGGTAACCAGGGTGTTTAAGAGTGAGATGCGCGTATTAATCAATTCACTTTGTACATTGTTTATATTTTTGATTATGTATGATGCGAGCTCTTACCCTCATATATGTAATGCTTGAGTTAAATAATGTCATTGTTTCAATTAAATATTTAATTCGAGATTAGTTTTCATATCCGATAAACTCAGTAGGTGTTGGGGGATTGTATTTCGACCTTATTTCTCATTTATATTCATTAATTCGTAGTTAGTTGATTCTTTCTTGATTAGTTAGTTTAGTTAAATTTTACTTGTTTGCCTAGTAGTATTTCGTACCCTCATTCCAAAATCACCTTTTCTTATTCTTTTTGTTGTTCAAACATTTAAGTTATTCATATTTTTCTTATTCGTCGTCACGATTCTTCGTCTTAGTCCCTGAGATCGATACCTGGTTTACCGAGATATTACTTATGCGATCATTTTACACTTGAACCATAATAAAAACGCACTAGAGACACTTTTTAAATCGCGTCACCAAACCACATACTTTTTGCATCATAACTATTTTTTATGCCAAATGTGTACCTTTCAGCAACAAAGTCGACTTTGTTGCTAAAAAATAACTTTTGGCAATAAAAAGTAGGTTTCCATAAAAGATTCACAGTCAAAGTTCTATGAGTTGCACTAGAGAGTCCAACATGCTACCAATGACTATTATTATCTACGTAGAATAATAAGTGAGGAGGTGGATAATGGTACTTAGTAGATCCCACCTGTAAATGTCAATGAAAATCCTTGGCTAACTCACGAATATGGTACATCGAACATGGTGGTGGCATACGATGAAGAAGGTTTCCTTGAACTTGAGTAAGCACTGAGTAATGAAAAGTCCTATGAAGAGTGGTTGGTTTATTTGACCAAAGAAGATCGGGAAAATGAGTGGGGCAAGTGGTTGAGTCCCCAAGAAGGAAGTATAGATGTAGTCCTTGCTCTAGATGAAAGAGGGGTATCATAAGCAGAATATGTGTGTAATGCACAAATGAATGATATTGAATTTGACTCAAAATGTGAAGCTATTATGAGGAGCCTAAAGTTTAAATGGCTCTTTGACTAGATTGGAGTGAAGTATGAAACTCAGACAATATAATCATAAAAACGATCCTAGAAGCAATCCAAGAGCGAGGGGACCCCTCTCTTAACTGGCATGGTCTTATATGAAGGCTGGTTAAAGGATACACGTCTGAAGTGGTGTTTATAGAGGGAGATAGGTTGGTGCCCTACTTCCACAATCATCATTTGTATGTCACAACCGTAATGAATGAAATTAGTTTTCCAAGGCCACTATTGGATGGGGTCGTCGATCAATATCACGACCATTAGTAACTTATATGAAACCAGTATTTCTTAAGAGAAGATTGTTCCAGTGCCACTTGTGATCCCTAACTTTGATAGTGCATGGATGCATTCGCTTGAATATATGAACGTGGGGATCAAGTTGGGAAACTTAATATCCCACATTAAGTTTTAAATTATCAATGGCAACATTATCTACCATCTCTTTAATGTACGAATATGGATGCATACACACGGGATTGTTCTGTCGACATTCCACTAATGCGTGAAAGAAAATATTCGCAGAACAAATATTGTAATCAAAGATACTAAAAGACCATTCTTAGTGGAAGAGGCCCACTTGGTTGATGCGACATTTTATACGGAGTTGGATGAAGAGAGTAGATGTTTAATCAAGGAAGAAGAGGAGCCCCACGTGGTTAAAGAAGTTACTCAACTAAAAAAGTCAGTACAAGAGAGGTTGGGCCAGTGAGTGGCTCCCTTTGAGAGTAAAGAAAAAGGAAAAAGGAAGTTTAAAGATGAGTCAAGTCTCCCGTTGACATTCAAGATAATTGTTTACCTAATGGAAAATTTATCTACCATTTACAATGGTATGCGTGGGCAGCATTTTAGGACGAAAGCATCGACCCGACATCCGAATGTTTTATGATTGATGAGTCTCATACAGTCGAGCAAGTTGAGGAGCCAGAGGAAGATCTAGAATGTATGCAAGATGGGCCACGAGAGCAACTTCAGCAGTTTGAATAAATAAATTTAGGAATAGAAGGCAGTGCTGAGTGACCCATTTTCATTTTCAAGGGTTTGAGTCATTAGAACCTGAGAGATATTGTCAGTCTGATCAAAGGATTCACAGATATATTTCAGTGGAAATACAAAAAGATGCCTGAGATAGATCCGTATGTGATTTCTCATAAGCTCAATGTCTTGCTCAATGCTTTGATGGTGAGAAAGGACACACGGACTTACAACGTTGAACTAAATTTGAAGATCAAGGTAGAGGTAGAGAAGCGACTTGCGGCGGGATTCATCAAGCCTATTCAACACCCAATCTGGATCTCAAGCATTTTGCCTGTAGCTAAGAAGGACAAGAAGTAGATACGGGTCTGCATATATTTTAGAGACTTAAATCGTGCCTGCTCGAAGGATGAATTCCCATTACCCAGCATTGATAGCCTGGTAGATGCCATAGTTGGTGAAATATATAGCTTCATGGATGGATATGTAGGCTATAACCAGATTAGAATAGATTAAGCAGATGCAAAAAAGACGGCCTTCATAATGCCTTTGGGAAATTTCTATCATACATCATACCCTTTGGATTAAAAAATACGGGTGCCACCTACAGCATACCTTCATGGAAATATTTCATGATTTGTTCCATGACATATTAGAATTTTATGTAGATGACCTCATGGTGAAATCCAAGAAGGAGACCAAGCATGTGCAAGAACTAAGGAGAGAGTCTTCAAGAGGTGCCGATAGTACAAGGTGAGGATGAAACCCTCTAAATTTTCTTGCAGAGTAACTGCAGTAAAAATTTAGGGATTTTTGGTAAATCGACAAGGGGTGCAAGTCGATGCAAAAAAATAAAAAACCATTTTAATGAGGCCACTGACGAAGAGCCAAATACGACTCAAGAGCTTCCTGGAAAAAGTTCATGTTGGCTTGAGCGAAAGTCACTCACCCTTTTGCCCCTCTCATGAAAGAAAAAGACAAGTGGATTTGAAGGGAGGAATAAAAGAAGGCATTTGAGAGGATAAAAATGATATTTACTTCCCTCTTGATAATGATTCCATCGAAACTGAGCGGTCTGTAGGGGTCTACTCGCCCAAGAAAAGGCATGAATATAGAGACTGGTGTACTATCTATCATGAGTGAGTTCAGGAACATAACGTAGATACACAAGTGTGGAGAGGCATTGTTTAGTCTTGATTTTCATTGAAAAAAAGCTAAGGTACTACCTACTCACGTTCACGGTGCATATCGTCACCAAGTGTGACCCTATCAAATAACTATTGACATGAACAATCTTGGTGGGTAAAGTAGCTAGGTGGTTTCCGATATTATCTTAATATGATTTGAAATGCGCTGTCCTGAAAACTATCAAGAGCCAAGTACTGGCTGACTTATTGGCCAACTTCCCAAGTCAAAACTTCGATCCTCCCAACGAAGAGTTTCTAGGTGAAAATTTTCAAGACTATCTAGTAGAGGAGATGAAGGAGTGGAAGATGGAATTTGACGTTTCTTGTGCGCAAGGAACATGCAGGGCTGGAATCATCCTCTCTAATGGAAAGGAAAAGGTCACTTTTTCCTTTAAGATGGATTTCAAATGTTCTAACAATGAGGTGGAGTATAAAGATCTTATAATTGTACCATTGAAGGCATTGAGGATGAGAATTAGAGTGTTGTGCATAAGAGAACACTCTAACTTGGTTGCCAAGTTATTTAATGGAGAGTTCACACTCAAGCATGCTAACTTAGCCCCATATAGATTGATTATTCAGAGGTTGCTCAGCTAATTTCTAGAAGTAAAGATATAAATGTATGCCTAAACAATATATAGGCATCTAGATGCATTGTCTATGATAGCCCAAAAGTTGGAGATGGAAGAGAAGGAGTCCACTATTATAGTCCGACGAACAATGGTGCTAACAATAATGAAGTCACTATTCCTAAGTGAGGAGTTAAAAGATTGGAGATGTCCGATCGTGATACAACTAGAAACAAGAGAAGGAAAAATAAAGATATCTGAGCTGGTCAACTACCACCTACTCCAAGAGACACTCTATTTCAAAAGCCAAAGAGGATTTCTGGCAAGATACATAGGAGAAAAGGAAGCCAAATAGAGACTGGCAACAATGCATGAGAAGTATTACGAGAACACTGATATCCCACTTTATCGCTGGCTTCAGTAAGGGGGTTATTATTGTCCCACTGTGGTTGCATAGGCTACTCATTTTCACAGAGCTCTTTAAAGTGTTAGACACAGTTCGATCAACCGGTCGTAGTCAATTTTGTAGAGAACTTTGAAGATTGTATGAAGGCTTATATTGCATACCTCAAATATAGAGAAATTTCAACTGAAAGAGCGGATGAGATGTAATTGAAAAAAATGGGCTGCTCACTTTTACTTGGTGAGGCAGTTCTCTATAGGAAAGGGTAGAATGAGAAAGCACTACAATGCATGGCAGGGGGACATGGAGACGTGGATAAGGTATTAAAGTAAACTCATGAACCTTCTCACACGGGTGACTCTAAATTGTACCATCAATTGATGACACTGGCGTATTACTGGTCGATAATCGAGGCTAATTCTATCATCTTTGTGAAGAAATGTAGAGCATGCTAAGTGCATGGTGATATGGTCCATGCCCCCTAGTGATCTTGTAGAGTTTAAAAGTCCCATACCCCTTTCACACTTGGGCATTCTATCCGGTAGGAAAGATTAGCCTAGGATCTCATGGAAAAACCTTTATCATTGTTGCCATAGATCCATACACTAAATGGGCAAAAATGATCCCTTTGAGGAGGGACACTGCTCAAGTAGTAACACAATTCATCCGAAAATACGTAATTTGCAGGTTTGTCATTCCAAAGGTTATTCTTGCAGACAATGGGAAACAATTTGTATGAAAAGAGATGGGAATCCTCACAGATAAGTACAAAAATCATTCACAATAGTTCAACGATCTCCTATCCCAAGGGGAATGGTCAAGCAGAGGCTACAAACAAGGCACTAAAAATATCTTGAAGAAGATGCTGGAGGACTTGCCAGGAGCACTGGATGGGAAGGTGCTAATGGTCCTATGTGATTATAGAACTTTAAAGAAAAATCCAACATGGTTTACCCTTTTCCCTCTGTTTTATGGGAAATAAGTTATCTTTCTAGTAGAGTTGGTAATACCTCCAGCCCAAGTGGCTCTAAGCCATAATCTCATACCTGATCCAAGACATGTGCAATTGGAAACTCTGGATGAACATCGAGACAAGGCAAAAGAAAACTTCAAAATTTACACCTAATAATTATCTAGGGTTTATGATAATTTGGTTAAGCCTAGAGAATTCCAGGTGGGAGACTTGGTCCTATGGGCATCCACTCACCACCTAAGGAGCATGTCGGCGTAAAAGTTTAAGCCGAACTAAGAAGGACCCTTTATGGTACGAGGAGTGGGGAAGTCAGGATATTGCCAGATTTCAAAGCCGAAAAGTGAATTCATCCAGTCCATCAACTGCAAGTGACTCAGAAAGTACTATGCTTGTGGTATCCCAAACATTTCTTGTAATTTCAATCATTAGCTCTTAAGCAGATAGTCATTTTAGTAGAAGGAATTTTGAGCAAGAAATTATTGTAATAGAAAAAATGGGCATTGCCTTACAGAAAATGAATGAATACAGTTCCTTTTAACCAATCATATATGAAATTTCTTTTATAATGATAATATCTTATGTTTATTTTCCATATCTCTTATGCACTTACATGCCAATAATGTGAGGGGATGCATCCAAATTCTCTTGCCTAATAATTTTTCCTAGATTAATAAATTTTGTGGGAGCAATAGATTTTGACTCTTATAGTTTATGAGAGGGTCTTGAATTTAAGGAACATTGCTCATTTAGAGGGGATATATACCTCCTAAGGATAAAGTATAATGAGAAAAGTCCATTAATTTGTAATAGGTCAAGTACCCAACAAATATATGGTACACAGTTTTTCTTCATTGGCAAACTAAAAAAAATGATAGTTTAATTTTATATTAGGAACAAGCTTGAAAATGTAAAATAGTGACCTTACTTTTGTTATACGAGTTATTTATTTAAATACAATGATTATTTGAAAATAGTAAGAGAGGATTGACCCCCTATAAATTAACTTTTAGTTCTAAAAGAAATATAGAACAAGCACCCACATAGTATGGGGCGGTTATAATAAATGACTTGCTTAGTTATGAGCAAGTACTCCCACAGAAAAAGGGAGCAATATCAATTCACAGCAAGCAAATAAAAGTCTAAGTGTGGATAATTCAAAGATAAGTAGAGATAAATAAGTGAAGTAAAAAATTCTCATTAATATAAAGGACCTTCTTGAAATTGATCAGTCCTTGAAGTTACAATAAAAAAAAGAAGTCTATTTATAATATTTCAACTTGACAAAAAAAGGATATTCTCTCAGGAATCAAGACCTTCAAAAGAAGGTACAACCTCTTGCATAAACTCCCACTCAAGCCTCAACAGTCGAGCATCATCCTTAGTGCCACCAACTAAAATTTTGGTCAACTTGACCTCCGGTACCTAGATATGCTCACGAAGACCTGCAGCTTCCACACAACGTCGCTCGACTTTGGCCTGTTTGGATGTTTTAGCTTTCTCTAGCTTCTTGAAAGGTAGACCAATGAGAGGGCGCACGGAGGCATCAAGATAATCAAGATTGAAGTGGTAGAAATTTTCCAAGTCATGAATGGTTGCCAAGAAAAGGTGAGTGTTTTCACTAGTATTATCAACAAGAGCAGTGGATAGGAACTTGTGCACGTGACAGGCGAGAAACTTAATGTTGAGAACTATGAAGCTATTAATGTTGAGAACACTCTGAGTAGTGAAAGTCTCTGGGTGGTATTCAAGAATTAAGTCCAGGACCTCCCACTGCCACAAGTACCTCATGAAAACTTCGTGGGACTCTATTTCAATGGCATCATAGCCTGTGATCATAATATTAGGCTCAGAAGGTAATAGAGAAGACTCCTAGCAAGATTACTCCCCCTCAGCTCCATCAGTTTGTTTAGTTTTAGAGCTTGTCCCATTATCACCACCTGCTTCCACTAGCTCGTTGGTATGATCTTGGAAAATAAGGTATAAAGGAAGGAGTAAAAAGATATTGAACAAAACCATCCAAGGGAGATGCTAAAAACAACAATAATGAGAACTTACTCCCAATCAAAGAGGAGTTATCATGCTACCGGATAGTCTGCGGGGTTCTCCTGACTCACTGTACTAACCTGACAAATGGGAAATCATGATAATGTTAGTCGAGCACTTGCACAGCAGAGGAAAGACTCCAAAAAAAAGATAAAAATAATAAATTAGGAATGGCAGTATAATACCTGAGGAGTGAATGCTATGACACTGACAGACTGTTCTAGAGATATAGGAACATTCATCGCTCTAACATGAGAATAATGAAATGGGGGAATGTCATTGAGTGCTTGTATAATAAAAGAAATAATAAAGAAAAAATGGGAGAAGATAGAAAATAGTGAAAGGTATGACATCATAATACCTCACTCACAGTAGCACTCCCAAGTTGTTCCACAAATATTGAAACACTCGCAGCACTAACAGGAGAACAAGAAAATAAGGATGTGTTAGTGAGAACCTGTAAAATATAAACAAGCTTCAAATGAGATATGATAGAATAATATCGAAGGAGTCACTTAAGTAGTGCTCACGAAATGTCCCATAGGTGAAGGGACTTCAGAGACACTAGCCTAAAAATAAATAAATAGGAAAAATGTCACCAACATACTTTGCACTGTAAAGAGAGCAAATTAGGTGAAATACAAGGTAGAATAGAATAAATACATGAGAGGCCTCTAATAAGGGGGTGCTCACTGCCAATCTTTCTAGAGGTTACACAATGGTAGGAACATTCGAGGTGGCCACCTAAGGAAAAGGAGACAATTATGGTCCAAGATGTTCACACGCAAAGAAAATGTAAGTGTAGAGAACTCAAAAGAAGAGGGAAAAAAATACCTGGGATGACATGACAGGTGAACTACTCACTCGAGCACTAAATACATAAATGATTGGTAGGGAGTTACTAGTGCTCGCATAATATACAGATGAGCAAAGAATAAACAACAACTCAAGTGAAGTGTAAAGCATAAGCTGTGAAAAGCTAAAAGCATGACAATCCAAGTACCTAAACCCTAAGAGGGGGAGATGGACTCAAATCAATCACAGGGGATGGAAGAACGCTAGTACCAATCTATCAACAAAAAAATGGTCAATAAAAGACCAAGTTGAAAATGACAAAGCTATGTGGCTAAATACCTGTGTTGAGGGTGATATATGAGTGACAGGGCTATTCGAGACCACACTATAAATAGGCAGAGTAGGAATGCGATGGACTTGTGGTCTATTGTCTATAGGGAGGAATACCCAGGGGAATAGATATCCTCCTGAAAGAAGGCACTAGGAGTATTTCCCCACTAGTTGGGGGATTGCTCGAAAAGAGCCTTGTAATATAAAGTTCAGATATAATAAATATAGAGTTACGTTAGCCATGAACGAGAAAAAAAAATATATATACAAAGAAAAGATTGATGAAAAGATACCCCTGAGCTAGTGGAGATGATAGTTGAGGGCCCAATTGAAGGGCTGCTTGCCAAAGAGGAAGTAAGTGGACTAGTGAAATAAGTAGGGGCTACAGTCACCTGTCAAAGAAGAAAATGTGCACATGTGAGTTTACAAGAATGAATCCAAAACAGTCATAGGTAACAAGACTTGAACTTTTTTGGAAGATTGATGAATACCTTGACCGAGAAAGCAGATAAAGAAAAATCTCTCGTAGAAGTGGGGAATATGGAAAAAGATGCAAAATAAACAAAGATAGTCAAAATGTCCTCATAAAATGCTAAATAAGTATTGAATAAAAAAATTTATAAGTTTTAGAATTTATGCATAAACCTCTCGAGCAAGGCTTGGAGAGGACATGAGCATATAATTTCTCTCAGTAAGAAAAGGCACTCGAGGAAACATGGGAGCAGCAGACGAGGAGGTAGCTCTGACTACTGAGGTTCCAATCATCCCCAGAGTGGAAATCTAGTCAAGAGAAGGATAAAAAACAGGAACTCAAGTTAGTAAAAGAGTGAAATATTTATACAAAGCAAATGAAAAAGAATAATAAAAATAAAGGTACTAAGAAACTTACAGGATCTTCGAGAGGGTTTTCCCATAGGGCAAATGCTCAGTAGTGGGACTGGTGGTGTAAGGAGAATAAATCATGATGTTGTACTGATCACCATTGGAAGGCTCCCAGTCCACATTAGAACCTTTTAAAGCTAATAAGAAACTACAAGTGTTAGGCAAGTGATATTAGTTGATGTCAATAACACGAATTTCATTTGAAGAAGAATTATTGTAATCATAGGAAGGGGTACTTCCATAATCAACAAGTTCTTCTTCAGATGAGCAAGACGAGGAGAAAGCACTCGTAACCCCATGACTTACAATTTTATGAACTAAGAACGAAGTGATTAAAGTACCTTTTGTAAGAGGATAGGCTAATAAAGTATAGGGATGGGAAAGAAAAACACCAAGGGCCATAGAGCCCTGCTCACTAACTATTTGGAAGGTCGCTTTAATGCCTAAAGTGTCAATGCCTGACTCCTGATTTGGTATAATTGAGGGACCAATGAGCTTAGTTGCCTCTTCTTCTTCTTGCCAGCTAGAGTTCTCACTGGTGAAGTAGAAGAAGCATCCACCTCTGACTGAGCTGGAATGAAGCTTCAAACATGAGTATTAGGATGTTTCCTTTTGGAATGGGCTTTAGATTTTGCCTTGCCATTGACCTGCCCCATTGCTTGTTGAGTCTTGGGCTCAGGGTTTTCGACATAGATGGTCTCCTCACACAAAGGCTTCACCAATATAGTGGTGACCTGCTCAAGTGGGGTCTTTTGAACATAGCTACACTATCAAATTTCTTTTCGAGTCCTTTTAACTAGGTACTTGTCATTTGTGGGCATGCGAGTGGAAAAGGACTCATGAGGGACATCTTTAATACAATTATTGATCAAAATGATTTGGCATTGACATAAGCCAAACCACAACCAACTAAATGAGGGAATATAACCACGAGGGGTATGCAAAAGTTAATGAAGTTTTTAGTTCTCAAGAGCATCCACTAGAAGGTAAAATTGTAATAAGCTTTCAGATACAAGTTTTTTGGCAAGAGGCTAGTGGGAAAATCTGGTGTGTAAGCCCCTTGGTCATAACTAAACTACCTCCTTACAGGCTTAAAATAGTAGAAATCCACTCCTTGGCCAAATTCTGCCAATAATGGAAGGATACAAGGAAGGACGATAGCCATAATATAAATATAGGGGCAATCAGGAACTGACTCCACACTGGTCGAACGAAGAAATCCTAGGTGAAGCTGAGAAGAAGCCCCACAAAAAAATGCCACCCACTCACTTTGAGTAAGGGATAAATGAAAACTCATCAATATTACTTGCCTGTGCAATGAGAAAGGCTCTGGAGCAAAGTTGCAAAAGTTCTCGAACAGGGACCCCATAAGTGTGAAAGAGTTAACAAAATTGGCCACATCAAAATGACCGTGTGAATGCTCCATGTCCAAGTGGGTACGATCCAACCAAGTTTCCCAAGGGTGAGACCTGCTAGGGGAACAATCATCCCTCGAGAAAGCCTAACATCAAGGAAAAACACCAACTCTCGAGGGAGTCATTTGGTCTCCCTTGAAATAAAAATGTGTTAAGGATAGTTACAAAAAAGTAGCTAAGTGAGTGGAAGAACTGATCCTAGAGCCATACTGGCTTTTGGGGGCCTTGTTCGAACTTTCATCTTTAGGAGTTAGCTCAAAATTTTTAAACCAATACCTTTGCCACTTAGAGAAGGAATGCTTAGTGACTGCAGTCTTGGTAGTGGCAACATAGGAAGGGCATTATGATAAAGCTTGATGGAGCTCCTCGCATATAGCCTACTCGATGGGATCCTCATACCCATAAGTAAAAAAATGATCTCCTAAGAGGGGATAACTAGTCAAATCACTAATATCCTCAAGTAAAATGGAAAACTCACCCCAACTACTGACAATAGTGTGATAATCAACACTACAACAAGAGGCCAAGAGATTGAAAGTGTTGGCGTGTTTTGCAATCGTGCATGTCCTCAAACGTTGAAGGGTCAGCCGCTCGATAATAGCCTTATGGGTTGGAAAAATCATAACATAATCCACCTAGAGGTACCATTCACCTGGGACCCCACCACATGCGTCAATGTTGATGTTGGAAAATAGGAAATCACCCCTATCCACTTGAAAGTGCAAAATTCTATCTGCAAGAACAACTAGAGTATGAGGGGACTCAGCATAGTCTTGAATGGGATGCTCATTGATCTTTCAATAAACTCATCTTTAAACTGTTCGAGTGAGGGCATAAAGGTATCCTTCTCACCAAAAAAGGCACGAGATGATAAATAGAGAAGTCCCTTTTCGAGCAGCTCTCTAGATATTCCCTTTAAACCTTAGATAGAGCGATAGCCTCACCGGAGGAGGGGCCAACACCACTTGACCCAACAGTGATGGTGGTGGTCGAGGTAGCCATCGAAGAAGTCATAGTGGTTGGCCCAGTGATGGTGGTGATGGAAATAGTAAACTAAATGGTAAAATAGCCCACTAGAATCTCTTTAACGGAGATTGAGACAGTGGATGACACCATGGAAGAAGAAGAAGCCATTGAAATGATGAGAATCTTGAACAAATAACAACGGAGGAAAATGAGTGTTTAGGAATGAAATGAATTCTTCTCTCTCTAGATCCAAAAAACAGAAGGCAAACAACAAGGTAAAACTTAAAAAAAATGTTTGGGAAGGATATTTATACCATGTAAGTGGCGCACGCCTGATGGCTTAAAAAGACGAAGACGAATTGTGAAATGAAGGTTTCCAAGCAGACACGTGTCTCCTAGAGACACTAAAAGGTTCATCAGTATGTCCGTCATATCAGGGGCATTAAATGCCAAACAAAAGTAATGATTAGTTTAAAGAGACCCCTTGAATTCCCAAAAAGTAATGATTTATTTTGTGCAAAAATCTTCGTTTTAACAATCATAAACTCGTGCATCTAATATAGAAACTTCCCAAAAATAATCCCAACAGGGCGAGGGGATGACAGACAAATAGGTGCAAAGCCTAAAGGAATTGGTGCCAGACGAGGGGGTTACTACACAAGCAGGCCCAAATGTAAAGAAAGTAATGTTGGCCTAATGGTTCAGACAAGATGAGTGGGTGACACGCGAGTGGGCATAAGGGAAAAATAAAGAAAAGACATCCAAAAGTCCAAATAGGATGATTGGGTGCCACACAAGTGGGACCAAATGACAAATAAAGAAGATCTAGCCAATTAGTTCAAACATACGAGAGGGTGCCACAATGAGTGGGCCCAAGAGAAAATAAATAAAAGTGAGACTAAAAAGATCAAATATAGTTAGAGGGTGTCACGCAAGTGGACCCAAGAGCAAAGAAGGGATACCTGACCAAGTAATCCCCAAGCTAGCGAGGGGATGTCTAATGAGCAGCCCAAAGATAAAAAGGAAAGGAAATACACAAGAAAACCTAAGTTATTGAGGGGATGCTATTCTAACAATCAAATGAATATAAATGTTTGCATATTGGAATATCTACTAACACTAACACTTTCTTTACGCAAGCAGGGCTCGAGTAGGCCAGTTGGAATCCCTTGGGAGTTTTGGTTTGGAGGCTAGGCGGCAAGTATTGTTGGGCAAGCTAAGGCCCAACACTTCTTTACATTAGGAAAGAGAGAATACTAATATGAGAGGCCTAAGAGGTCACTTACACGCTTACATAATTAACACTTATTCAAATAAGTGAATAATCAATGTGTGCTCACAAAGTATTTTAAAACTCACCATTAGAGAGTGGCCCTCAAGGTCACTCAAAATTTTTCCAAAGATTATTCACCAAGTTATCGTTTGAAAGGATATGAACCAAATCATACATTTTGGCATATTTCCCGGCATATTTGCATTTGACTCTGGGTTATGCCAGATGTCGTCTATCAAAGTGGACAGATGACAGACAGTGAAATGGGATAAAAAGTATACTTAAGATATGATCTCAAAGGAATATCCTTTTGGTCCACAAATGATAAATCTTCCCTAGTATTTTACTATAAATAGAGCTCTTGGTCAAGGCCGAAACACAGAACACAAGTTAGAACTATTACTCTATCATAATAGCACCAGAAAGTATCCTCCCCCTTCTCTCTCCTTGGTATTTGAAGTGATTATGTAAGGACATAAATTTCCAATTGATTCCCTATATTGTTTTGACTTAATTTCGTGAACAAAACTGTGTTTGTAATATGTCATAGGGAGAATTTTATTTTATCATGATCCCACTTGGTCTATGACGTACTGAAGAAATTGAAGACGTTACGGCAAAGCTTCAAAGAATTAAATTATGTCAATGTTTAATTGGTGCAAGTTTAATCGTCTTCAAAGTTAATTTCATTCCTAGATCTCTCAGGTATGAATGCGTATAATTAATGGTGCTCGGAATTATTTTAATAAAAGATAAGGATGTAATTTTTATAAAGATGGTTTGAAGTGTTTTAAAAGGTTTAAACTTCGTTTTATGATGATAAGCTCAAAATAGAATTTGACTAATTTGAATCTCTTTGTTAAGAGACGTTTTAATTAGAAAGTCAAAGAAAGTCAAACTTTCGCGCTGTCGCTCGAATGACATTGGATCTCGTTTGAACGAGATACAATGTCGCGTGAATGACATGCTTAAGTCGTTCGAGCGACACATTTTTTGAGGCAAAATTTAAATCCAATTTAAATAGCATTTTCATCATAATTTCGGAGGTGTGCATTCTGGAAAATAGCTTTACGAACCAGAACCTTGTTTGCAGATGTTTTCTAAGGTTTAAAAGTCTTAAACACATCCTTAGAGTTTGCAAAGATCCGAGTTATCATTCTTATATGTTTAAGTGATCTTGTTGCACTAAATTTATTTGTTCTACACATTGAATATCAAAGGGTTTTGCGGTGAAGAAAAGAGAAGGACTTCTTGTTCGACATCGTAGACGAATCAAAGCCATTCGGTGGACACCGAGACATTCGTGGACTCATGTGTTGTGGACATGTATCCTGGAAGATGAAGTTTCTACGTGGGCACTATTACAGAATGGTTGAAGATCAGAAGGAGCGTCAAGACCCGTGGAGATCGAGTCTTAGTGTAAGGATAATCTGTCTTTGTAAAACCATTGTTCATAGTGATTGTCTGGCTTGGGCTGTCCGAGGTTGTTTTTCTGTTTTGGGTTTTTTCCTCGTACATCCGGCATTGTGAATATTCTTTACTTTACTTTACTTGCTTTAATCACTAGATGCATGTTTTGGATTAATCAAGATAAAACTGGTTTAAAGTAAGAATTGGGTTTTCACAACTTGGTTTGGTGCATAATTAAAAGTTTGATCTTTTTCTGAGAAAAATTGGTTTGAAAGAAAGCACACATATTGGGCACTCTTCATAATTGGTATCAGAGCTAGAAAACATTTTTATTTGTTTTGTGATCCCGTGTGTTTTCAAAGATGAATTCTGGATATACTGAATTTTCTCGAACTCCTATTTTTGATGGCACTAATTACACTTATTGGAAGATGAGAATGAGATGTGCTTTAAAATCTATTGATGAGCGTGATTGGCTTGCAGTTGAGAAAGGTTGGACACCCCCTGTCACTATTGTAGGTGAGGTCACTAGTTTAAAGCCTGTTGAGTCATGGACCTAAACTGAACAAAGACTTGCACAATATAATTCTAAGGGTCTGCACGTTATTTCTTCACATGTCACACAGGAAGAATATAATAGAATTATGACTTGTGAAACATCAAAAGAGGCTTGGGATATTTTGGCAATCACTCACGAGGTCACTAGCACGGTTAGGGCGTCAAAACTTCAAAATCTCACTACACAGTTTGAGACCATTAGGATGTTAGAGAGTGAGACCTTTGATGAGTTTTATGCTAGGTTGTCCAATATTGTCAACTCTTCGTTTAACCTAGGTGAGAAAATTCCCGACAACCGTGTCATTAGGAAAATCCTTAGGTCGTTGCCTAGTAGGTTTGATGCGAAAGTGACCATTTTAAAATCCTTGGGTAGGTTAGAGTCAACAAAACTAGAAGAGATTGTAGGTGACTTACAAACCTATGAAATCGACATGATTACCTCCGAGCAAGTGACTAAGAAAGAAAAGGGTATTGCTTTGAAAACCCGGAAGGAGGAAATTAAAGTTTTGGATTCCAATTCTGATTCCGATTTTGAGGATGTTGCTTTGTTGGCAAAGAAATTTAAAAAATTTATTAAGTTTCCAAAGCAATCGAAAGATGCCAAGATATTTGAAAATTTAAGAACAATAAAGTAGATCCCGCCTTTAAGGATAAGTTTGAGAAGTCTAAGATAGATGAGTCGGATAAGTGTTTTGGATGTGAGGGGTACGGTCACAAGGTTAAGGAGTGTCCCAATAGACTTAAGAAAGAGGGCAAGCAACCCGTTGTCTATAATGCCACCTTAAGTGTGTAACACCCCGTATTTTCATGCATTTAATATTTAATTAATTTGGGAATTCAAAATTACTTGTGTGTCGTAATTTTAATTGAATTAATTATGAAAATTTATATTTAAATATTAATCGGTGAGTGAATGGTTAATATTTAGGGAAATTCATTTACTAAGTGAGTAGTAATGATGTATGTTGATGTAAAAAATTAGATTATCTCTAATTATTTAATCACAGATAAAAAATAAATAAGACAAGAGATTTTTAAAGTGGTTCAGCCTTGAAAGAATGGCCTACGTCCACTATTTGTGTTATTGCTGACTGTTTGCAGAATTCTCGATAATGAGTTTACCAAGAAATTCTGAGTCCCCTGCTAATGAGGAGGTTACAATGTATTTATAGCCTTGAGGCTGTACATATGAGAGAATATTACATAGCTGTCCATTAGGCGTGTACATCCTATGACAATAATCAACATTTAATGCGCATTCAATCCTCTTAATTATTCGGTTATAAATGCTCTGTACGAGGTGCAGCTCGGACCGCCTAAGTTGTTCGGACCGCCTAAGTAGCTCGGTACAATAAAGTTCCTCGGAGAACACTTGTTGCTCAGAGAGACTGAGTTGGTCGAGGAAGCTGAATTCCTCGGAGTCAAGGTGTTGTCAAAAATGTTCTCGGGTGCCATGTAGATTGACACGTGTCTCCACATAATTGGTCCACGTCAGCAGGTTAAATTTGGTATCAACAGAAGCCTCCAATGTTTCGTGGTTTGATGTTGAAGAAAATTATGGAACATTTATGCCGCCTAAACTTTATGAATTTTAGACAATCGTTCGTTGTACATAACTCCTTTTCTGAGTACATAGTATCAGGATTTTTAAAGTGTTTCGAATTGTAATAACCGCTTCGTGTTTCGTGCCTTTTTCTTATTTTTAGCCGCCGGATACACAATCGTCCATCTTAGCAATCATTACTTTTCTCCATTCTTGAGGTAAAGTATTTAAACACTTCAAAAAACTCGATCGTCTTTTACTTTTTCAAATCTTCATCTTTAGAACTTCTTCACTTCTTCTCTGTCTTGTGCATTCGTTTCTTCCATTGTTCGTTGTCACCTGATTCATCTTTTTCCTGTAAGATCTTCTTTCCTTCTCTTTTATTTATTTTGTTCATCATGGTTTACCTTGTTGAGTCGCTTGATAAATTTCGCTCTGATTTTTCTATTCCTTCCTGGGTCATATTGGAAGAGCTTTCTGAGCCTTCTGACTATTTTCGTTTGGCTGAGGGACATTGGTTCCCCAGTCTCTTTATAGCTCAATGTGGCTTTTATTTTCCTCCAAACCCCTTGTGTTTAGAATTCTGCCAATATTTTGACGCGATACCTGCAAAAATAGCTCCCAATACCTGGAGAATAGTTAATGGAGTCCATAGGTTAAATCAGATTCATGGAACCCATTTAGGAATTCCAAAAATTATGTTTTGATATAGATGTGTTGTTAGTGATAGCACTTTTTATTTAAAAACTAGGTTTTTAAATAGGGCTTTAGTTGTCAATCTCTCCGATGCCAACAGGGATTACTTCGAGCATGGGGTTGTTATGAAAAATTGGAAACATGCTCTATTAAATGAAGATGATGTGTATCAGGGTTCTAGATGCCCTCCCTATGGCAATGGGATAGGTTGTTTTTATTTTATTTTATTTTTGAAATTATGTTTTCTTTTTGTTTGATAAAATGCGTCATTTACATCTTAATTTTTGTTTATTTGCAGTTGATAGCAAAAAGAAATCCCCTAAAGAAACTGACGTCAATATGAGGCATTTGAAACTTATCTGGAGTTTGCATCAAACTGTTGCTGACGAACATATCAGATCAGCCTCGTACTTGTTGCAGTATAAGAGTTACACTTCATCTTTTACTGCTTGTCCAATAATAAGTGAAATAGAACCAGCACCAATTTCTGAAGGTTCCTCTCCTGAATAAAATATTCCTCTCATTGACAGAATGAAGAGAAAAAGAGCTCCCTCATACTTTGACAAATCAGACTCTGCCAATGCAGAGGCAAAGAGAAATAAGCAGGATGTCCCAGAGGAAGGGACAAGAAAAGTTGATGCACCCCCTCCTGCTGCTAAAAAGGTTGTCGAGAAGCTCCCTGTGGCTCCGAGCAAGATTGTAGCTGTTTTTCCTCCAAGCGAGGTTATAGTCATTTCACTGACCAAGACAACATCCTTGGTCGAGAATGTTCCTGATCCCACGAGGAAATTGAAGAAAAGCTCCTCGGATAAATTGGTTGAATCCATTTCAGCCTCTAACTGCTGGAAGTGGTGTTCCCGCTTTTGTTGCTCCGAGCTCTGCCATGGGCTCTGTGAAGTCTTGGATTATCCCTGAAATCCAAGTACTTGAAGATACTCTTTCTCGGGATAGGGTTACCACCTTGGCAGGTCAACATATTTCCTCATTAAGTATTACGAATCTAAACTTTCACTTTTCAATGTTCTATTCTTGTACTGACTCAAAGTTATTTTTCTTATCAGCTGGTAACATGTTTCAACACCATTTTGAAAAAGGATGAAGCTATTAAAGCTTCGAGCTCCTCGTCAGGTGTGGAGGAAGCTCTTGTAGGTCTGACACAGTCATTAAAGGATTCTCGTCAGAAGTATGACGAAGATAAAACTTCTTGGGAAAAGCAATTAAAAGCCATCGAGCAAGAGAAAGAGAAAGCTGTGGAGGCCTCTCAAGAGTTGGAGAGGAAAATGAAAGAATGTGAGAAGAAGAATACTGAGGCTTGAGGAAAAGCTCAAAAATGCTGGAGAGCTTGAGACCAAGCTTAAAACTCCTGAATAAGAATTGGGCAAACTCCGTGAAGCTGATCGTCAGAAGGAAGAGGCTGAAAGGAAATTAAAAGCTGCCGAGGAACTTCTATTTGAGAAGCTTTCCTCAAAGAAGGTGAAGAGGAAACTGGTTGTTAAAAAGTCCTTCAGTGCTGGCTGGGACAAAGGTTGGAACAAAGGCCTAGCTGCCATGTCCTCTCAGTTGGATTTTGCTAGCCTCAAATTCTTTAGGGACGGATGGATTGCTGCTCTGTAGGAGTTAAAGGTCTCTGAGAATTCTGAGCTGTTTTAACGTCATGTTCATGGTCCTCCTCCTTCCCCTGGAGAAGAAGAAGAGGACGAAGCTGCCTCTGCAGAGTCTTCAATGATGGTTGGGGATCAGGTCCCTACAGTTGAACTTCGCTACGAGCAGCCCCAACCAACTATTACTCCTATCGAGCAGCTTCAATCTACCAGTACCTTTGTCGAGCAACTGCCAATATCCTCTGAGCAACCAACCTCCTCATCTCGGCCTTCCGAGGAAGTCGCAAAACACAAGGAGAAGGTGTAAAGTTTCTCGGGCTTTAATTTTATTATTTCTTTTGAATGTAACCCTAAACCTTGTACTTGTCTTTTGATGAATAAAAATTTGAGTTTTTGTTGTTCATGTTGAATTTCTTCGTCTTGCTCTGCCTTTATTGTTTATTAATCCTGTTTATGGCTTTTCTTTACTAGTTTATGTCCAGTATGAAACTCTTGTCAGCTCACGATACTGAGCTGATGAAAAAATGTAATGAATATTTAAAAGCTGGCCATACAGATTTGGATGAATCATAAATTTTTGATATCCTGGGTTCAGATGCCTCTGAGCGAGTAGTGGAAGCTTACCAATATCTGAAATGCTTACTCGACCGAGCTGTTGCCAATAACGTGGCTTATTATGAGATGATTGAAGATCTCCAGGGTATCATCGAGGAACTTCAGCAACAATATAAGGAATCTTCTACACTTTTGCATCAGGGGTATGAGAAAAAGTATTAGCAACTAAATGTTAACAAAGGATATGATAAGTTAGTCGCTGCTTATGATTTTAAGGAGATGACTTTGAAGACCGAGGTCGAAGAGCATATGCAGATCGCGAAGTTGCTGGAACAGGAAAATAATAACCTGCAAGGAGAGATATCTCAGCTAAAATCTCCAGCATCTATCTCGAGCGCTTTGGTCCCTGTCAACGACGAGGGTTTCTCTTTCTTGGAGGTCAAAAATGCCAACTTGAGAGATAAACTGGAAACCTTAAAAAGGATTGGACCTTCTACCTCTGCTCGCGGACGAGAAAGAGCTTCTCGGGGACGAGAAAGGGCTGCTCGTATTTCAATTAAGGAACAAAGAACTCAATCAGTTTTGGAAAATCAGGCCTTCCAGTTAATGGAGAAGAATCAAGCATTAGCTGAGATGTCTAAGAAGATTCAGACCTTCGACGAGTAACTTGCTGTCCAAAATTCTGCCTTGGAGAATAAAACAAATTTGGTGAAGAATCTTCACGAGCAGTTAGAGAGGTTGACCTACCAATTCCACAAGAAACCCAGAGAATTCTGGATAGCTGGTTATAATGAATCCCTCTATCACCTTGATGACTGGATCCAGCAGTCGAACAATGAGGGGTACAAGTAAGGATGGTTGAATGCCTTGGGTGTGCTGCAGTTGGAACAGGGTCACTATTTGTGGGATTACTATGACCCTGGGTTGCTCGAGTTGCCAGTGCCACCTTTCAAACTTGATATGAGCTGGATTCCTGCTCGGGCCATTCCTCAATGCCTGATTTCAAAGTATCTCGGTGACTACAGTCTTCACTCTAATTTTGAGATATCTCGGCGAGAGCACCTTCTTGCTTGTCCTTCTGTGATGAATATCCGAATGTTGAAAGACATAAACTTCATAAACTCCCTCTATGCCTTAGATGATCCTCCAGCCGGAATGGAACATGCTTCAAAGGCAGAGGGAAAGAAACCCATAGAATAGGATTTTATGTAATGACTTGTACTTTTCACCACTTTTGTAATTCTATTTCATTTGAATGAAAAATTGTCATTTCATTTTTCTACTAAATAATTTCTAGAATGCTTTTGCTTGATGGTTTCTTATTTCATTGCAATGCTTTATCAATCTTTGATCGTTATGTGATAAAACATCCTTTATCTCATGATCCTGTTTAATTTAAACAACCGGAGATGATTGTAATTGGCTTACTGACCAACTAGAATTTATTAAGATATTTATTGCCGACCAACCGAAGTTGGTGAACTTTTATTCCCCAACCTATCGTAGTTAGGGGGTTTTATTTATCGACCAACCGTAGTTGGTAGACCGACCAACAGTAGTTGGTAGGGTTTTATTTACCAACCAACCATAGTTGATGGACTGACCAACCGTAGTTGGTGGAATTTTTATTTATCGACCAACTGTAGTTGGTAGACCGACCAACCGTAGTTAGTAGGGTTTTATTTACCGACCAACCGTAGTTAGTGGATCGACCATCCATAGTTGGTGGGATTTTTATTTATCGACCAACCGTAGTTGGTAGACCGACCAACCATAGTTGGTGGGATTTTTATTTATCGACCAATCGTAGTTGGTAGACCGACCAACCGTAGTTGGTAAGATTTTTATTTATCGACCAACCGTAGTTTCTAGACCAACCAACCGTAGTTGGTGGGATTTTTATTTATCGACTAACCGTAGTTGGTAGACCGACCAACCGTAGTTAATAGGGTTTTATTTACCGACCAACCGTAGTTGGAGGGATTTTATTTATCGACCAACCGTAGTTGGTAGACCGACCAACCGTAGTTGGTAGGGTTTTATTTTGAACTTGATGCATAGTGTGTAGCACTAATACTCCGAAAAAATTTCAACAAAAGGAGAAAATTGGGTAAAACATCCAAAGATTTATTGATATCGAGGGAAACTGCATTACATCAGGATTGAATCACTGATAATATTTGCATAGATGCTCTGCGTTCCATGCATTCTTAAACTCCTCTCCTTCTAAGGTTTCAATCTTATATGTCCCTAGTCGAACAACTTATGTTACTCTATAAGGTCCATGCCAGTTAGCTTCCAATTTATTATGCTTTTGAATTACTTTCTTTAGCACGTAGTCTCCTTCTTTCAAGTCACATTTCTTTACTCTCTTATTGTAGAACAGAGCTGTTCGTTGTTGGTATGCAACATTCCTGATTGCTGCTTCTTCTTTAACTTCCTCGAGCATATCTAAGTCTAATCTTCTCATTAAGTCACTGATAGGAGAATTGAAATTTAGCACTCTGTGTGTGGGGAGCCCAGCTTGGCAGGTATAACAGCTTCACTTCCAAATGCCAGCATGTATGGAGATTCTCCCGTTGCTACTCGTGGTGTAGTATGATAAGCCTATAGTACAGAATATAGCTCGTTGATCCAATTTGCCTTCGCATCATCAATCTTTTCTTCAAACCATTCAGCAGCGTTCTGTTCGTCACCTCAGTCTGTCCATTGCTCTGGGGATGGCTTGGTGCCGAGTGGATTTTCAATATATTTGACTGATTACAATATGCAGAGAACTCCTCGTTATCAAATTGAGTTCCATGGTCTGTGATGAATGCACGAGGAAGACCATATCTACAAATGATGTTCTTCCATGTAAATGGATACACCTTCTCATAAGTCATATCAATAAGAGGTACAGCTTCCACCCATTTAGTAAAATAATCCACAGCGACGACGAGGTATTTGAATCTTCCTCTTGTCGTCGGGAGTGGCCCGACCAAGTCCATTCCCCACATGGAAAATGGCCAAGGGGATGTTATGGGTGTTAGAAATGCCTGAGGAGTTCTTCGAAGGGACGAGAAGCGCTGACATTTATCACATTTCTTGGCATACGCTATGAACTCAACCCTCATCGTTGGCCAATAATATCCCTGCATCATTATTCTTTGCAAAAGCGTCCAACCTGCTACATGAGCTCCACAGGACCCTTCATGGACCTCTTCAACCAAATCTTTCACCTCAAAAGGGTTCACACATCTTTGTAGACCTGCTATAATTCCTCATCTATATAGAATACCATTAGTCAATACATAGCGAGCATCTTTAAACTTTAGTTTATTAGCTGCGAGTTTGTCGGTTGGTAATTTCCCTTCTTCAATATATGCCCTGATAGGATCCATCCAAGATGGTCTTAACTCAAGGGTAATAAAGTTCATCATTAGATCTTCGTCTATGCTTCAATTAGCCAAGACTTCTATTGGGATTGTTCTTCATAGCTCGATGCGTATGGTTGAAGCTAACCGATCTAATGCATCCACTCTTGCATTCTCCAATCTTGGTATTCTAATTATCTGTACTGCGATCAGGCTTGATAAAACTTTCATTACTTTTGCATGATACCTGATCATTAATTCTCCTTTCGCTACATATAATCCCAGCATTTGATTTACGATTAATTGCGAGTCACTAAATACGATAACCTGATCCGCCCCCATGGTTTTTGCCAAGCCAAGTCCTGCAATCATAGCTTCATATTCAGCCTCATTATTATAAGCCTTGAATTAAAAAGGCAAAGCATACTCCACATCGACCTCATCCGGGATGTTCAAAACAATCCCTGCTCCACAGCCTGTAATGCAAGATGAATCATCCACATATAGATTCCATATAGGTACCTCATCCTCAAATTTTTTATCGGATAAAGTTCCTCGGTGGAATATTTATTGCTTCCTTTTATCCTCCTCAAGTACTTCTTGCTGCTCGTCGACCATATCCCCCTGATCGTCAACTGACTTAAGTTGACCGGGGTTTAAATTTGATGATCCTGTAACATCCACAGGTTGGTCGGTATTCAACTTTTGCTCCTCGGAGGTGTCAGGATAAGTGAATTCTGCGATAAAATCAGCTAATGCTTTCCCTCTAAGTGACGACCTAGGCTCATAAATTATATCATATTCACCAAGTTCTACTGCCCAGTACATCAATCTCCCAAATTTTTTTGGTTTATGAAGAGCTTGTCTTAGTGGCATATCGGTATACACTACTATGGTATGATCTTGGAAGTACGACCTCATTCTTATACTTACTTCGATCAACGCTAGTGCCAACTTTTCTAGTCTTGGATATCTGATGTCTGCTCCTCGGAAGGCCTTGCTAGTTTAATAAATTGGTTTTTGCACTCCATCCTCCCTTCTTATCAATGCCGAGCTAACTGCATTCTCCGAAACTGCCAGATACAAGTACAATCTTTCTCCCATCACTGGCCTGGACAACAGTGGGGGTGCTCCCAAGTATTTCTTTAACTCTTGAAAGGCCTTCTCGCATTCATCATTCCATTCAAACGTTTTTTGGAGTGTTTTGAAGAATGGGAGGCATCTGCCAGTTGCTCGTGATACAAATCTATTAAGTGCTTCAACTCGCCCTGTGAGACTTTTCACTTCCTTCTTCGTCATTGGAGTTCGTAGCCCTAATAGAGCCTTGATCTTTTCTGGATTTTCTTCAATACCTCGTTGGTTGACAATATACCCGAGGAACATGCCTTCTCATACTCCGAATATGCACTTGGTAGGGTTCAACTTCATTTGATATTTATCTAATTGATAAAAGGTTTGACCTAGATCAATTAGATGGTCAGCAGCTCTCTTGCTCTTCGTTAGCATATCATCAACATAAACCTCCATATTGTGACTGATTTTCTCTGCAAACACCTTGTTCATCAGCTGCTGATATGTTGCACCTGCATTTTTCAAACCAAAAGGCATAACATTATAACAGTAAGTTCCCCTAGGGGTAATAAAAGAGGTACTCTACCTGTCTTCAGGTTTCATTTTAATCTAGTTGTAACCAGAATAAGCATCCATGAAGCTCAACAACGTGTCCCGAGGTAGCTTCCACTAATTAATCAATTCGGGGTAAAGGAAAATGATCCTTTGGGCATGCCTTGTTGAGGTCAGTGAAGTCTACACACATCCTCCACTTGTTGTTCTTCTTCTTTACCATCACCACATTAGCTAACCAGTCTGGATATTTGACATCTTCAATAAAGCAAGCTTTTTGGAGCTTCTCGACCTCCTCTTGTATAGCTTGGTTCTTCTCGGGGCTGAACACTCTTCTTCGCTCCTTCATAGGTTTGATTTCCTTGTTCACATTAAGTTCATGACACAAGAAATTTGGGTCTATTCCTGTCATATCTTGGTGGCTCCATGCGAAAGTTTGTTTTCTGCTTTTTAGGAAGGCTATCAATTCCTATTTTAGTGGGGTGTCCAACGATGAACCGATTTGAGTTGTTCGTTCTGGGTGTTCGTCGTCCAGAATGACGTTTTCAGTAGCTTCCACCACCTGACCTTTTACTAGCTGCGACTCGTCTCTAGGATCCAACGTTTCAATTTCTGCACCTTCATCCACTTGATAGGTGGTAGTCTTTTTCCTAGATTCTTCCAGTTCTTTTTGCTCGACCGATGAATAGTAGCATTCCCGAGCTACTTTTTGTCACCCTTCACAATTCCTACTCCAAAGTTGGTTGGAAATTTTAGGCATTGATGTATAGTAGATGGTACTGCTTCGAACTTCTTCAATCCTACCCTTTCCATGATGATATTGTAAGCTGATTGAACATTCTTATCCATCACAAAAAGCGCACTCTTTCTGTTCGACAAGTAGGCCATGTACCGATGAACATATCCAACTTGATCGTCCCAAGTGGAAAAACTTTCTCGCCAGTAAAACCGAGGAGGGGTCGATGATATGGCTCCAACTGGGATAGCTTTAGGTTCAAACTATCAAAACATGGGTAGAACATAATATATGTCGAGCTACCATTATCCACCAAGACTTGCAAAATCACTACTTCCTTCATCTTTATTTTGATCACCAATGGGTCATCATGAGGATATAGCACACCTGCGAGGTCATTCTTGGAGAAATCGATGACCAATTTATCTTTGTTAACCTTCCTCGGGTGATCTTCTTTAGCTAGATTTATCCGTTGAATATACGAACAAGCTTGAGCCTCATTGAGGTAAGCTTTCCTTTCTGCTGTAAGGTCTCCACCTCCTGCATCTCCACCAGTAATAACATTGCAATCAAATGACCCAAAACGGATATAAAATACCTCACGTTCTGGCTATCTTGGTCTTTTAGGGAGATCGGGGTCATCTTCTAAATCATCTTCATGATCTATTTTCTTGTTTTCTTCTGCTCGACGAGGATATCTAGATCTCCGTCTTGCTTGGTCGTTGCTTTTTCCTTTATTTCTACGATCAACATACTTGGCCAGCTTTCCTCATCTGGTGAGCGCTTCGATTTCATTCTGAAGAGTTATGCAATTTTTGGTCGTGTACCCATGGTCTTTATGGAACTCGCAATATTTGGCCTTATTCCTTTTGTCAGGATCTGTCTTCATTTTCTCGGGCCAGTTTAACTCCTCGCTGTTCTTGATCTCTTCCTGAACATGGTTTATATCTACCTTCAAAGGAGTATAGTTTCCAAATTTCTTCAACTGTTCCAACGCTTGCCTTGCTTTTGACTGCTTGTTACCACCATTATTCTTCTGATCCTTCTTCTCAATTTTCTCGGCCTCAACTTTGGTTTCCTTAGTATCCATGCTCTTCTTTGCAGCCATAGCTTCCTCGACATTCATGATTTTGGCTGCTTTTGCCATTAATTCTGACATGGTCCTAGGTGGATATTTGGCCAAAGTATAGTACAATTTATTTGGCAACAATCCACTCACCAAAGCAGTGATTGCTATCTTTTCCTCGTAGTCAATAACTTCGAGCTTCTCGTTATTGAAACGAGTAATATAATCCCTGGTGCTCTCACCTGCTTTTTGTCTAATGCTTAGCAAGTGTGCTACTCACTTAACTGGTTTTGCTCCAAAATAGAAGTTTCCAATAAAGAGCTCGTCCAGTTGAAAGAAAGTTACAATCTTCCCCCGAGGAAGATTGTTGTACCATATTTGAGTAGATCTAGAGAGTTACTGAAAATGCCCTACGTCGCATCTCATCTGGAACACCATAGATATCAACAGCTGCCTGATATTGTTCTTTATATAGAACAGGATCAGTTTTTCCATCATATTTTGGTGTTACCACTGGGCTTGGAACTTTGATGGTGTGGGAAAATCCACAATTGCCAGGATAAAAGATGTCCCTTGGACAAAAGTTCTTTGTAGAGGATTTTTGGCCTTAGCCATTTCCCCTAGTCTATCCTCCAACCTCTGAATAGAGCCTTTCCATGCATCATTTTCCTCCTCGGTCCTGTTGGTCCGAGCAACTGATCGTGTTGAATTTGCCTCTTGGGATCTTTCACGACGAGCAGCTGGTCGGGATTAGGCAGAACCTTCCTTTAAATCAGAGAATCATTGAGAGTTCCTCGACACCATCCTAGGGGGACTTTTATTCCTCCTAGGACCCAAACGATCAAAGGGAGAGACTCTACTCAATATTTCAAGAGCACTGGTCCTTTCTGGAGATAAAGTGACATTTTTTTCAGTATCTGTGGCTCATACTGATGAAGTTCGTCCAGGTTGATAAGAAAAACCATTAGATCTATCAGCACGATATGAGTCGCCATGTCTGGATCAAGATTCCTCTGGGAGTAATGTTTGTCTAGTTCGTGAGGAAGGCAATTGGGTATTCCTCTGAATGCTTCGTTGTCCTGACTGGGCAGGTGCTCCACCCTGGATAGTTTGCATGAGTTGTCGCATGGTTTCTTGCATGGCGGTCTGGCCCTGAGCTAAATTATCCATTATTCCAGCCAGATCTTGGACACTTGGAGGAGTGGATGAATTTGGGGGGTTTCCAGCGTTTCGATTACTGGATTCAGGATTATCAGCCATTGAGGATGAATTATTTTGGTGAAAAAGGATAGTTTCAGTCGTTTCCCATAGACGGCGCCAATCTGTTGATGTAAAAAATTAGATTATCTCTAATTATTTAATCATAGATAAAAAATAAATAAGACAAGAAATTTTTAAAGTGGTCCAGCCTTGAAAGAATGGCCTACGTACACTGTTTGTGTTATTGCTGACTGTTTGCAGAATTCTCGATAATGAGTTTACCAAGAAATTCCGAGTCTCCTGCTAATGAGGAGGTTACAATGTATTTATAGCTGTGAGGTTGTACATATGAGAGAATATTACATAGCTGTCCAATAGGCGTGTACATCTGTATGACAATAATCAGCATTTAATGCGCATTCAATCCTCTTAATTATTCGATTATAAATGCTCTGTACAAGGTGCAGCTCGGACCGCCTAAGCTGCTCGGACCGCCGAAGTAGCTCGGTACAATAAAGTTCCTGGGAGAACACTTGTTTCTCGGAGCGACTGAGTTGGTCGGGGAAGCTGAATTCCTCAGAGTCAAGGTATTGTCAAAAATGTTCTCGGGTGCCATATAGATTGACATGTGTCTCCACATAATTGGTCCACGTAAGCAGGTTAAATTTGGTATCAACAATGTATTTACGTCATTTCGGGTATTAATGACGGGATGTGTACTTATTTCAACCAGGAGCCGGTATAGACTAATTTGGTGTGAAATAAGGATTTTTATAAATGAATTCGGATGCGAATTCTGAGTGTAAGGTTGAGTCCGTATGGGTTGAGATTGTCGAAAAAGTGTAGCCGGGGGTAGTAAACGGGTCACGGGACATTTTTAGGCATAATCGGGCCCACACGGTGGCATTTGGGTCGTTTGGGCTTGGCCCATTAGGAAAAAAACGGGATTAAGGTTAATTAAATAATTATAAGAAATAAGGGAACGACTGAATTGAGTTTAGAAAAGACTTAGTGGTTTAGGAAAACCCTAGTGGCAGTCAAAGGCAAAATTGGGGATCACAAGAGAGCCAAAATCGTCATCTTCAACCTTGGGCATTCACAACTCCAAAATCAGACTCTACGAACCCTAAGGCAAGTGGTTAACTTGCTGTAGTATTTAAAGTGTATTTCAATTCATATTCATGTGATGTGGATAATCAAAGAAATTCGTTTTGGGATTTAATGGGGGATAAACATGGGGTTTTGTAAACCATGAATCTAATTTCTAAATTGAGTAAAAATTTATATACAATCTCAGTTTTGTATTTGTATCAGGTAAGATGTGTAAACCCAGATGAATTAGAAACGAATTGGTGATATGAATTTAATGTTTAATTTGGTTAAAAATTAAATTGGATTTTAACCCAAATTCGTGAAAACAGGAGGGAAAGTAAATTAATTGATGTTTTTGGACTTTAGGGAGGTTCCATATAAGGTGTTTGATGTTGATTGTCGATGGGAAATCTTAGTTTTCAGTGTAGATAAAGCTAGGGTTTGGAGGTTTGCATCCATGGCTGAAACAGCCAACTCGGGGAAGACAAAGACCTGATCGATTGATCGATCGATCGAAGGGGGACCATCGATCGATCGATGGTCCGGAAACTTTGACAGTTCGCCCAGTTTTTAATATATAGGGAAATTAAATATAAATTCTTCCATGCCTTAATTGTTGAGTAATTAATACATGGGTTTAAATCTAATTAATTGTGAATAAAAATTAATTTGGATTTGAGAGCGACTTGGTGTGACATCATGATTAAAATTAATTGGGATTTGGAAGAAATTAGGTGTGTCACACTAGGGTTAAATTTTGGAAAGTTTATTCAAAATGGTTAAATACGGATGTAGTAGACAAGTCCGGGAATAATGGTTGAGCAATACCAAGTTGTAAATTTTATTTAGGTAAAGGCTAAATAATTTAGAGTCGGGGATTTTGACTCGGGTGGTGTTATTTCGGGCCACAAGAGTAAGTCTGCATATATTGGTTGGGGCGATACGAAAAGAAATTAATGTGCAAATTAATTAATAATTAGAGTTGGGCCATAAACTCAAAATAAAATGGAATAAGCTTGTGTCACGGACTTAGTGCATGGTGTAGCCGGGATATTTTATATTTATATATATACGGTGTGTGATAGTATATATATTATGTGTGCGTTAATATCAGTGGATAGATATTATTATTATATATATACTCTAGTGCTATAGGGGGAGGTTGCGCGTAGTGGATGAATCCCCTAGCTTGAGGAGTAGGGCGAGTATAATCCTAGGTCATAGCGTCCGTTATAGGGGTGAGGGGCATCTCACTTTCAGGGAAAGAATATGACCGCCTCCAACATTTATGTATTAACCAAGTTAGTGAGCGATTCTGACTTGGGGTAACTAGGTTATGTGAATACACCTAGTGGGATAGAACTTTAGCGGATTTATACCCGGTGAGACTTTACTCGGGGGAAATACTATTATTAAATGTTATTTCAGTATGTTTGTGAAGACTGCAATATGATTGAGTATATAATTATATACGGGCAAGTTAATACAAAGCATGAGTTGTATTATATGTATAACAGATGTGAAAGTTATATGAAATTAAAAAGGGAAATGATTTAATTAAGTTGATGATGATAATAACTTAAAAATCATAATTAAGGCATACTCAGTTAGAGTAGGGTGTTTGTAAGGGGTTTTATAATTTATCTAGTCATAAGATGAAGAACTAGGTGAATTTATTTAAGGCGTTAGTAGTGCACATTAGAGGAGGGGTGAGGATGTCCTCAAGGGAGTGTGACACTAACTAAAATATGGAGAGCATGCATATTTACGTATTATTGCAAGTTAATCATTTGCTAAATGTTTTTCAGATGTTTTTGGGTACTAACCCCTGCTATAAATTTTTTTAAAACCTTTTAGGTGTCCAGCCACAGGGACGCCAGGCTTGACTCAATTTCAGGGATCCGTTGCTGCAGCATATGTGGATGTTATGGGAGTTTAATAGACGCCTCACTCTTTTATTCTAGTATTGAGACTTTTATCAGTTATTTCAAGCATGTCTCTCACAGTTCATTTAGTTTTTGTCAAACTTATTGAGATCGATTACTTGTCTTTATTTTAAATTTGTTGGAGTTTGGGCCGATGGTTTTTTCGGCCAGTTACTTAATTGTGAATGATTGTTTCAGTTAATTGTGATCATTGTGTAGTTTTATTTCCGCATGAGATTTTCATTTAAGTCAATGAAAGATAGAACTTGGCACCAGTCTAATTTTCTCACTTAGGTGGTTAGTAATTAAAAAGGCGACAGTGATGCTAAGAATGAACCAACTGAGAAACCTGTTCTAACTTAATTTAGGACTGATCACCCGGGGTTAATTAGGCGGGGTGTCACAAATGGTATCAGAGAATCAGGTTCTAGTGTCCTTAGGATCTGTGCGGCTTACCACATTTCAGCGTAGCACTTGGTTGTTATAGAGCCCTATTATTAGGACTGTTGATTCATTTTCCGCTTGTGAGATATCATATTTTTGCCGTGAATATTTTTGTGTAAATTGTGTACTTATACGATTCAATCTATTTCAGATGCCACCGAGGAGACAGATAAAAGAGAGGGCTAAGGCTTGGGATGAGGTCAGGGAGGCCCATCAGGAGCCACAAGTACTTCCACTACCAACCCACCCGAGTTGATTTCCACTACTCAGGTTGCAGTGATAGTGGCCCAGGAGGTCGAGACAACGATGAGAGCTATGGCAGCTCACTTTCCACAGCCCCAGGCACCGCCTCCAGTGGCACCAGTAGTTCAGGCTCTAGTGGGGCCACCATCTTAGGAGCGAGTTAGGGAGACCTTTCAGAAGGGTCACCCACCTGAGTTTCGGGGTAGCATAGATGTAGTAGAGGCTTGTGACTGGAAGGAGAACATTCAGTGCCATCTGTGCATGTTGGAGTGTACTGAGGTGCAGAAATAGATGCTTGCTACCTTTCGTCTGTCGGGGGAAGCTCTACAGTGGTGGGAGTCAGTTACCACCGCTGAGGAGCGGGATTTGATGACGATAGCAGAATTCTGCGTACGGTTCGATCGCAAATACTTTCCACCAGCGGTAGAGGCTGAGATGAGGAAAAAGTTCAGTGATTTAGTACAGGGTGACCGATCAGTGGAAGACTATGAGGAAGAGTTAACCCGTTTGGCAAACTTTGTGCCAAATGAGATGAGCGATGAGGAGCGGAAGAAATCGAGATTTATGGATGGCTTAGCCTGGCGGATCAGGCAACATTTGATTGGGAATCCGACGTTAGTGACTTATACAGATGTCGTTAATGCCGCACTTGTACATTGCCAAGATCATCGCTTCCATGCGAAGGGGATCAAGAGAACAGAGGAGCCGAGTCAACAGGGCAAGGCAGTTACTAGTGGTGACACGAGTGGTACTCAGCAGCAAACTGGCAGTCAGCACGGGAATCAGGCTAAGAAGTTTAAGCCTGGTGGGTTCCGATCGGGAGGACATGGGTTCAGGAAGGAGCAACCGGGCTCGAATCAGTAGCAATAGGTTCCTCATGGCCGTCAGGGGCAAGGGAACAATGGGGGAGGCCAGCAGGGCCAGCCACGCCAACGATAAGGGGATGGTCAGAGATGCTTTTTTGTCTATGGCCAGCCAGAACACTTCAAGAGGGAGTGCCCACATAGGGGCAGAGGTCATTAGCAGGAGGCCCAATAGGGGCAATGGGGGCAGATGCCGCCAGCAGCAACAGCCTCACCAGCCCCACCGCAGCAGGGGAAGATGCACTATGGGCGTGTGTATAACGTCCGGGATGTTCCCAATCCTCCAGCGCAGTAAGCACCGCCAGTAGTTGAGGGTATGTTTCTCATTCATGGTTATGATGGTAGTATTCTTTTTTACATGGGAGCATAGCATTCATTCATTAAATATAATTTTGCTAAATGAGCCGGGTTACTAGAGACCGCAGGTAGTCTTCGGATGTGTGTTGAGTCACCAGTAGGCAGCGGGGTTTCGATTCACTCGATTTTTCGGGGGGTGGACATTTTGATTGGGAGGCTTAGTTTAGCAGCGTACCTCTTGGTGTTAGATATGGAGGGGTACGATGTCATCTTGGGTATGGATTGATTGGCAGGTTATCGAGCGATGGTAGATTGCTATGAGAGGACAATCGTGTTCTCCATTCTAGGACAGGAGATGTTTTTGATAGAAATGTCATTACCTAAGGGAGGGTCACACACGCACCTGTATTACATCGAGGAGGAAACCTCACACGAGGTGGCGATTTCGTTGGACTCAATCCCGGTAGTGAGGGACTTTGAGGATGTGTTCCAGGAGATACCAAGGTTGCCACCTATTAGGGAAATCGAATTTGTAATCGATTTAGCACTGAGGATGAGGCTAATTGCTCGGGCCCCATACCGTATGGCCCCTTCAGACATGCATGAGTTGAGAGAGCAGATTCAGCAGCTTCTGGGTCAAGGTTTCATTCGGCGGAGTACATCACCGTGGGGTGCACCGGTGTTGTTTGTAAAGAAGCGGGATGGCTCACTACGGTTATGCATGGACTATAGAGAGCTGAACAAGGTGACGATACAGAATAAGTATCCATTGCCTAGGATTGATGATCTATTTGACTAGTTGAGAGGGGCGTCTTACTTCTCTAAGGTCGACTTGAGGTCAGGGTATCATCAACTACCTATCCGAGAGGAGGATGTTCCTAAGACCGCTTTCCTGTCACGGTATGGATCTTATGATTTCAGGGTGATGCCATTCGGGCTCACCAATGCACCAGTAGTGTTCATGGACCTCATGAACAGGGTTTTAAGGGAGTTTCTCGATTAGTTTGTCATCGTGTTCATCGATGACATCCTGATCTACTCGTGCACCGAGAAGGAGCACGCCGAGCATCTGCGTATAGTTTTACAGACATTGTGGGATCACTAGCTCTATGCCAAATTTGGGAAGTGTGGATTTTGGCTACGGAAGGTTCAGTTTCTTAGCCACGTGGTGTCAGATTGAGGTATTGCGGTGGATCCGAGTAAGGTATCGACGGTGAGGGAGTGGGGCTAGCCCACAACACCAACCGAGGTGTCGAGTTTTCTGGGATTGGCCAGTTATTACGGGTGGTTCATCAAAGGATTCTCAAATATTGTAGGCTCTTTGACGAATCTGACCCGGAAAGGGGTACCTTTCACTTGGAGTGATCATTGTCAATTAGCTTTCGACGAGCTAAAGGACAAGTTGACATCTGCACCCGTACTTGCGTTTCTGAAGGGAGGATTAGAGTATCGGGTTTACACTGACGCATCCTTACAAGGATTTGGGGGTGTGCTTCAGTAGGAGGAAAGGGCTATAGCTTATGCGTCCAGAAAGCTAAAGCCCCACGAGAGGAATTACCCCACTCACAACTTGGAGCTAGCAGCGGTCTTTTTTTATTTGAGGATATGGAGACATTATCTTCTAGGAGAGCAGTCCACGTTATTCACGGATCACAAATCACTTCAGTATCTCTTCACACAGAAGTATCTGAATGTGAGGCAGAGGCGATGGCTAGAATTCGTGAAAGACTACCAGTTTGATATCCGGTAAGGCTAATGTGGTAGCAGATGCATTGAGTCGGAGACCGACTGGGGAAATATCAAAAGTCTGGAAAGCAAAGTGGAGAGAGCATCGATATGAGGATGATGTAGCCAGGGCTTTCATGTCAGTATTATCCATCACACCTGAGATCATTATGCGGGTTGTGAGGGCTCAGGCAGAGGATCAGATCTTCCGGGATAGGGTGAGCTAGTTACTAGCTGAGGGAGTAGAGGGTTATTCAGTCAGCTCGGAAGGAGGCTTACGACTTAATGGGAGGTTAAATGTGCTAGAGGATGAGGAGTTGAGGTATGTGGTTATGATAGAGTCCCATGGGTTGAGATTCGCGGTACATCCTGGTGGGGATAAGATGTACCAGGATATGAGGAGACAGTATTGATGGGCAAGAATGAAACAAGACATAGCAGAGTTTGTTTCGAAATGTGCCCGTGTCAGCTTGTGAAAGTTGACCACCAGAGACCATCATGGATGCTATATTGGCTAGATATTCCCATGTGGAAGTGGGATAGCACCTCCATGGACTTCATTACAGGGTTACCTGCATCGCAAAGGGGTCACTATTCCATATGGGTCATTGTGGATCAGTTGACCAAAGTGGCCCACTTTCTACCCGTTCGCACAGACTTTGAGATGATGCGATATGCGCAGCTATTCATAGCAGAGATTGTTAAGCTGCATGGGGTACCGATTAATATTTTATCTGACAGAGACAAGATTTTGTGGCCCACTTTTAGCATAGCTTTCAGGAGGCGATGGGCACGGAGTTACATTTGAGTATAGTCTATCACCCAAAGACTGACGAGCATACTGAGAGAGTCAATCAGATGCTGGAAGATATGCTCAGAATGTGCATATTAGACTTTGGGGGAGGTTGGGAGAAATATCTTCCTTTGGTAGAGTTCGCGTATAACAACTCTTACCAATTTACGATCGGTAAGGCACCATTCGAGGCACTATACGGGAGACCTTATCGTTCACCCGCTTGTTGGTTAGAGGTGGAAGACAACAAACTATTGGGGCCGAAGATTATTCAGGAGACGTCTGCCAAGATAGAGTTGATCCGAGGGAGGATTCGGATAGCTCAGGATAGGCAGAAGAGTTACGCTGATGCTTCACGGAGACATGTGGAGTTAGAGGTTAGGGATCAGGTATTGGTCCGGGTGTCCCCTATAAAAGGGGTGATGAGGTTCGGCAAGAAGGGTAAGTTAGCACCGAGGTATGTGGGACCTTTCCCTATTATCGAGAGGGTGGGGACAGTAGCTTACAGGCTGGGATTTCCAGAGCACCTTCAGCGGATACACGACGTGTTCCATGTGACATCGCTGAAGAAATATCGCAGGAGTGAGAGGGCCTTCTGGCACATTCCACTCGAGGAAATTGATTTACAGCCAGACATCTCATACGAGGAAAAACCGGTGGTTATTCTGGATTGTAGTGAGCGGAAGTTACGATCTAAGGTTGTTCCACTAGTTAGAGTACAGTGGGGTCATCACAACGTTAACGAGTCTACCTGGGAGTGGGAGGAGGATATGCGGGAACAATATCCAGAGCTTTTCACCACAGGTACGACCTAATTTCGAGGACGAAATTCCTTTGTAAGGTGGGGAGTATGTAACACCCCGTATTTTCATGCATTAATATTTAATTAATTCGAGAATTCAAAATTACTTGTGTGTCGTAATTTTAATTAAATTAATTATGGCAATTTATATTTAAATATTAATCGGGGAGTGAATGGTTAATACTTAGGGAAATTCATTTACTAAGTGAGTAGTAATGATGTATTTACATCATTTCGGGTATTAATGACGGGATGTGTACTTATTTCAGCCGGTAGTCGGTATAGACTAATTTGAGTGTGAAATAAGGAATTTTATAAATTAATTCAGATACCAATTCGGAGTGTATGGTTGAGTTTGGATGGGCTGATATAGTTGGAAAAGTGTACCCGGGGGTAGTAAACGGGTCACGGGACGTTTTTAGGCATAGTGGGGCCCACACGGGGGCATTTGGGTCGTTTAAGCTTGGCCCATTAGGCAAAAAACGGGATTAAGGTTAATTAAACAATTATAAGAAATAAGGTAACAACTGAATTGAGTTTAGAAAAGACTTAGTGGTTTAGGAAAACCCTAGTAGCAGTCAAAGGCAAAATTGGGGATCACAGGAGAGCCAAAAGAGTCATCTTCAACCTTGGGCATTCATAACTCCAAAATCAGACTCTACGAACCCTAAGGCAAGTGGTTAACTTGCTGTAGTATTTAAAGTGTATTTCAATTCATATTCATATGATATGGATAATCAAAGAAATTCGTTTTGGGATTTAATGGGAGATAAACACGGGGTTTTGTAAACCATGAATCTAATTTCTAAATTGAGTAGAAATTTATATACAATCTCAATTTTGTATTTGTATCTGGTAAGATGTGTAAACCCGAATGAATTAAAAATGAATTGGTGATATGAATTTAATGTTTAATTTGGTTAAAGATTAAATTGGATTTTAACCCAAATTCGTGAAAACAGAAGGGAAAGTAAATTAATTGATGTTTTTGGACTTTAGGGAGGTTCCATATAAGGTGTTTGATGTTGATTGTCGATGGGAAAGCTTAGTTTTCAATGTAGAGAAAGCTAGGGTTTGGAGGTGTGCATCCATGGATGAAATAGCCAACTCGGGGATGACGAAGACCTGATCGATCGAAGGGGGACCATCGATCGATCTATGGTCCGAAAACTTTCACAGTTTGCCCAATTTTTAATATATAGGGAAATTAAATATAAATTCTTCCATGCCTTAATTGTTGAGTAATTAATACATGGGTTTCAATCTAATTAATTGTGAATAAAAATTAATTAGGATTTGAGGGCGACTTGGTGTGACATCATGATTAAAATTAATTGGGATTTGGAGGAAATTAGGTGTGTCACACTAGGGTTAAATTTTGGAAAATTTGTTCAAAATGATTAAATACAGATGTAGTAGACAAGTCCGGGAATAATGGTTGATCGATACCGAGATGTAAATTTTATTTAGGTAAAGGCTAAATAATTTAGAGTTGGGGATTTCGACTCGGGTGGTGTTATTTCGGGCCACGAGAGTAAGTCTGAATATATTGGTTGGGGCGATACGAAAAGAAATTAATCTGTAAATTAATTAATAATTAGAGTTGGGCCATAAACTCAAAATAAAATGGAATAAGCTTGAGTCACGGACTTAGTGCATGGTGTAGCCGGGATATTTTATATTTATATATATACGGTGTGTGATAGTATATATATATATATATATATATATATATATATATATTATGTGTGCGTTAATATCAATGGATAGATATTATTATTATTATTATTATATATATACTCTAGTGCTATATGGGAGGTTGCGCGTAGTGGATGAATCCCCTAGCTTGATGAGTAGGGCGAGTATAATTCCAGGTCATAGCATCCGTTATATGGGTGAGGGGCATCTCACTTTCAGGGAAGGAATATGACCGCCTCCAACATTTATGTATTAACCAAGTTAGTGAGCGATTCTTACTTGGGGTAACTAGGTTATGTGAATACACCTAGTGGGATAGCACTTTAGAGGATTTATACCCGGTGAGACTTTACTCGGGGGAAATACTATTATTAAATGTTATTTCAGTATGTTTGTGAATACTGTAATATGATTGAGTATATAATTAGGTAAATAATTATATACGGGCAAATTAATACAAAACATGAGTTGTATTATATGTATAACAGATGTGGAAGTTATATGAAATTAAAAAGGGAAATGATTTAATTAAGTTGATGATGATAATAACTTAAAAATCATAATTAAGTCACATTCGGTTAGAGTAGGGTGTTTGCAAGGGGTTTTATAATTTATCTAGTCATAAGATGAAGAACTAGGTGAATTTATTTAAGGCGTTAGTAGTGCACATTAGAGGAGGGATGAGGATGTCCTCAAGGGAGTGCGGCACTAAATAAAATATGGAGAGCATGCATATTTACTTATTACTGCAAGTTAATCATTTGCTAAATGTTTTTCAAATGTTTTTGGGTACTAACCCTTGCTATAAAAAATTTAAAAACCTTTTAGGTGTCCAGCCACAGGGACGCCAGGGTTGACTCAATTTCAGGGATCCGTTGCTGCAGCATAAGTGGATGTTGCAGGAGTTTGATAGACGCCTCACTCTTTCATTATAGTATAGAGACTTATATCAGTTATTTCGAGCATGTCGCTCACAGTTCATTTAGTTTTTATCAGACTTGTTGAGATTGATTACTTGTCTTTATTTTATATTTGTTGGAGTTTGGGCCGATGGTTTATTTGGTCAGTTACTTAATTGTGAATGGTTGTTTGAGTTAATTGTGATCATTGTGTAGTTTTATTTCCGCATGAGATTTTCATTTAAGTCAATGAAAGATAAAACTTGGCACCAGTCTAATTTTCTCATTTAGGTGGTTACTAATTAAAAAGGCGACAGTGATGTGCTAAGAATGAACCAACTGAGAAACCTGTTCTAACTTAATTTAGGACTGATCACCTGGGGTTAATGAGTCTTATTTGAAAAATACAAAAAGATTTTATTTTTTCAGAAAACTTTTGAAAAGCCAAAAAGATTTTCGTTTTTTTTTTGTTTTTGAGTTTACATGTTTGATGTGGCATATTGGTGTGCTTCGACCCCCCCAATCGTTTCATTATCCTTGTGGCTAGGACATTTGGTCATTATTATCGATGCTTAGAATGATCTTAACCATTGTTTGTATGGGGTTGTTTCGAAGTTGATATGCATTTTGATTCGACTTTGTATATATTCCAACATCGCACACATGCACGAGTTTATATGAATGTTTGACTTCTCTTGCATATTTGAATTTGGTGAGGCGTTCTTATCTCAATCTTGTCATCTATGCGTAAGTAGACTTAGGGAGAAGTGTGCATGTAATAACCGTTTACGGTAAGTATTTAAAATTGGTAAAAATGATGAGTGATTCACGGGAAAGGGCTGCAAGAGTTCAAAATTAACTCGTTGTGAAAGCCACCATTTAAAAGATCTCAAAAGAAAATGCATTATGCGAAAAAAAGGTCCAATAAGATTTTCTCTAAGTTGAGAATGCTAGAAACCTCAAAAGAACTTGAAAAAATATGATATTATTGAGGGAGTTTGGTTGGATAAAATTTAAATGGGTTTGCACAACTAATCCTAATGTTGAAACATTGTAATTTGACGTTATTGTTTGTAGAATCGTCAAAATTCTGGATTTGTGTGCATATAGTATGTTTAGTTCATTAATCTCACACTTTAATTATCATATGGCTATGATAAAGTTTAATGATTTATCACTATCAATTATAGCTTCTTGATCGTTTCGATGTGTTGGAATTGTGACTCATTTGTTGTAGTTTCACGCCCATTCATTTCATGTCCATGTTTGAGCACATCGGTACTATGTTTGCATGTAACTCGTATTTTAAGTTTTTATGAGTTTTTGCATTTTGTGCGAAAAGTCTACTGTTTTAGCACTGTTTTGCACTTGCCAAGACCTTCCTAGAATTTTTTTGTGAAAATTTTTTCACTGGGCAATATTTTATCTTTTTTCTGGGAATCTGGGAAATTTTGGCAGGTCACGCGAAATCGTTCTAACGACATCTCATCTCGCGCGGACGACTTATGTACTTCGTTCGAGCGACTTCCTCATCTCGTTTGAGCGAAGTCCCTGGCTCGTTCAAACGACAAGTTGAAAAAATGGCTTTTGATTGGTTTGCAGTCCATTGGTTTAATTTGATATATTTGGTACTGCGGGAAGAATTTCTGGACTGATTGGTTTATATGCTGGTTCTTTTATGTTCCCAATTAGTATTTTGCATATGATTCCATTTATCACACTTGATTTGATTGGTATACTCTTTGTGTGATTCCTTGGTTTACTAGTTACTGATTTGTCATTGCTTGATCATAATTAACTGGTTGTTTCATGATTATCTAGCGGTTTTCAATTCTCAAATTGGTATAAACTTGATTCAAATTGGTTTCATATTCTCATGCTAGATATTTCATATTGGTTTATCTCTTCACTGGATTGTCTATTCGAGACAAAAAGGGGGAGAGATGTATGAGATGTAGGGGGAGATTTGTTGAGCGCTACTATTGATTTCTTATTTGCATTTTGTTTGATTATATTTGTTTCAAATTGGTATCAAATAATTTCTCACATGTTTCAAATGACTGGTTCTTATTAGAAATATAAATTGGTATCATTTGTTCCTCCATACTTTACTAGGTATTTGTTTGTCTGTTTCATGTGTGTAGGTATGCTTTCAGCGATTCGAGATTTCAATTCTACATCACATTCAGACAGTTCATGCTTGCCGATGCTACATATTCTAGTCCGTGTCCTGTATTTTGTTTTTGGGTTTATGGGATGGGATTTAGGCATCATACGGCTTGACGGCCCGGTTAGGCATTTCACTGGTTTAGTTTTGTCCCGGAATAGTCAAAGGGGGAGATTTGTAAGGACATAACTTTCCAATTGAGTCCCTGTATTATTTTGACTTAATTCCGTGAACAAAACTATGTTTGTAATATGTCATAGGGAGAATTTTATTTTGTCACGATCCCATTTGGTCTTTGACGTACTGAAGAAATTCAAGACGTTGCGGCAAAGCTTCAAAGAATTAAATCATGCCGATGTTTAATTGGTGCAAGTTTAATCATCTTCAAAGTTAATTTCATTTCGAGATCACTCAGGTATGAATGCGTATAATTAATGGTGCTCAGAATTATTTGAATAAAAGATAAGGATGTAATTTTTATAAAGAGAAAAATGTTTTAAAATGGTTTTAAGTGTTTTAAAAGGTTAAAACTTCGTTTTATGATGATAAGCTCGAAATAGAGTTTGACTAATTTGAATCTCTTTGTTAAGATACGTTTTAATCAGAATGTCAAAGAAAGTCAAACTTTCGCGATGTCACTCGAACGACATTGGATCTCGTTCGAACGAGATACAATGTCGCAGAACTACATGCTTAAGTCATTCGAACGACATGTTTTTCGAGGCGGAGTTTAAATCCTATTTAAATAGTGTTTTCATCATAATTTCGGAGGTGTGCATTCTGGAAAATAGTTTTACGAACCAAAACCTTGTTTGCACATGTTTTCTAAGGTTTAAAAGTCTTAAACACATCCTAAAAGTTTGCAAAGATCCGAGTTATCATTCTTATATGTTTAAGTGATCTTGCTGCACCAAAGTTGTTTGTTCTACACATTGAACATCAAAGGGTTTTGCGGTGAAGAAAAGAGAAGGACTTGTTCGACATCGTAGACGAATCAAAGCCATTCGGTGGACACCGTGATATACGTGGATGCGTGTGTTGTGGACAGGTATTGTGGAAGACGGAATTTGTGCGTGGGAACTATTAAAGAATGGTTGAAGATCAGAAGGAGCGTCAAGACCCATGGGGATCGAGTATTAGTATAAGGCTAATCTGTCTTTGTAAAACCATTGTTCATAGTGATTGTCTGGCTCTGGCCGACCAAGGTTGTTTTCCCGTTTTGGGTTTTTTCCTCGTACATCCGGTGTTGTGAGTATTCTTTACATTACTTTACTTGCTTTAATCACTAGATGCATGCTTATGATTAATCAAGATAAAACTGGTTTAAAGTAAGAATTGAGTTTTCACAACTTGGTTTGGTGCATAATTAAAAGTTGGATCTTTTTCGGAGAAAAATTGGTTTGAAAGAAAACACACATATTGGGCACTCTTCAGATTATCTCTTCACTCCTAGGAATCATCAATTCCAAGTGATTCCTTTTTTCTCTAATATTATTGTTAAAAGGTTATAACTAATCATTATCTTCTCAAGTAGTAATCACAAAAACTCCATTGTTACCAAAAACAGATAGATTTCATCTTCCAGCTGCTCACGAGACCTTAGACACCTTGAAGGATGGAGTGGGTCACGTCTCACCAGATTCAGATATTGTACAACTACCCTCTTATAGAGATATAAAATGACTATTGACAACTAAAAAATTTATTTCCATAACAACTTTATTTTATTTTTTTCTATTATTTTTTTATACAATAATCATTTTTTTGCTATTGTTTTTCATGCAGTAATCATTAAAGATGATTGAAAGTCAACACAACATAAACATTTATAATCCAAAATTATATTTCCCATTATTTGAATTCATACATATTTATCATGCAAAATAATACATTCTCCTAATTTAAGTATGAAGTACAAAAGAAAGTCAACCAAAAATCCTATAATATCAAATGATGTCCAAAAATTACATCAAATAACAATCCATCCTATAACATCAAATGATGTCCAAAAATCCTCGATGTAAAAAGATGTCCAAGAAGCTATCCACATCAAGAAACCAAAACTCTAAGCTCCCGAGAAAATAACTTCTCCAAGAGAATCCATTATCATTCTGCACAAAATTCAAAATAAATTATTATCAATTCGACTTTAAAAGATAATAACAATTTATAAAATTATAACAGTTAAAACTTAATCTTTATATGGAACCAAATGTATATACCAAACTATAAACTGTTCATTTTTCTAAAGAGTAATACGTGAACGTAGAATGTAGAACTAAAAGAGTAATGCTCTAAAGAAAAATTGGAATGATCAATATCAACTAGACATCATTTAATATCAGTACAAACACATATAAATAGTGTTAGTAAAAGATTTTTTAACTGCGCATGCAAGTGGAATAGTTTAAGGAGTTTTTTTTAATGTAAAACTAATAGTTTAAACAATTATTTGTAATTAGTGTGACAGGTCAAAGGATTTCTTGGATATTACCTATAATGTTGGAGCTTTAAGTTAGAACATCCATTATGAGACTTCATATGTGAATTTACAGGTTTATTATTTCTAGGATGTCCAAAAACCTAAACTAAATGAGCAATTAAATTATTATACCCTGAAGAATCAGGCCACCTCCTTAGATTAGTGTTCATGCTATTTTCTATAATGTACCAAATTTCCATCTACTTACCATGATTGATCTATCCATAAACCTCCACCTGAACTTGACTATCGAAAAGAACAACAAGAAAATTTTCTTGAGTATTCGACTCGGAGTTAAATTCCCTTATATCATGGGTAGTTTCAAAAGAAATAAATTCTTCCTTCTATTTTTTGCCTCATTTTTCCACTCAGAGATGTTCTGGTGTTTTTATCTCCCATAGAAATTGAATCGACATACAAACGAGTTTTGAGTTACCTACAACACGAATACTTGTAAATCCTTTTTCAAGCGCATATCTCAACCCCAAGATCATGACTCTATATTAGATAGTTCTAGATATCGTAACTTAATTAATTAGTTTAATGTAAATTATTCAAGTCTAACCAATTTTAAACTCTAACTAGTATGCAACCCACACAATTTGTGGGCGTAAGATAATAAAATTATGAAATTAATTTTCTTTCAATTGAAAGAAATTATTTTTTTTAATGAAAATTCTTTATTTTTCATGATAAATATATCATCAAATATTCCTTATATCTCTTGAAACTTCAGTGAAAATTTAAAAACTTGCAAAAATATGGTTGGCGTTTAATGAGCCGATAGGACATTATTACATTACTATAAAAAAGAACAACAACCAAATTTCCTTGAGTATCCATCTCGAAATTCAATTCCCTCATAAGATTGTTAATTTCAAAAGAAAAACAATTCCTCCTTGTGTTTTTTGCCTCATTATACCTGACGCGAAGATGAATGCTCGTGACGACTATTAAGTAAAAAGATTAACCCTAACGATTGACTCACGAAAAAGGAAGAAAATATGAGTGTGATGATGAGACTATTCATTACTATTTTGAAAGCAATGAAATCCTACCTAAATTAACTACGCATGAAAGACTCAACAAATTACGAATTTATTAATATGAAAGAAAGATAAGGCCGGAATACAATCCCCCAACCCCTAGTAATTTCACCGAATACAAAACTAGTCGAGGATTAAGTACTTAACTGAAATGAAGACTTTATTTATTTCAAGTATTACATATATGAAGGAATGAACCTAAATTATACGCAATCAAGAATAAAAATAAAGTGCATGATGAAATGGTCAACACGCGCGTCGCATTCTTAAACACGAGCGATTTCCTAAGGAAAACGGAGTTAAAAGTCCTGTGACGATTGCTTTAACAAAATGACATGATTCCAATTAATTATTTAACTCAAGAACTTATTTTTATATCCATGCGAACCACGTAGGGTTGGGTTCATTCATTCCAACATTAGAAATCTAGCTGAACATACCGTTACTAATTAAATACATGATTTTAACATTGTATCTGAACTTATTCATTATTAATATGTATCTAAGCATGCAAGAATGAATAAATGATGCAAGAAAACTAGAAAAATAATTAAGAACAAAGATTAAAGAAGAGATAGATAACTGTAAGGATAAAATTTCCAATTGAGTCCATTGTATAGTTTTGACTTATTCCTGGAATGAAACACGTTTGAGTCATATATTGGTTTTTATTGTCACAATCCCACACAGGCTATGAGGTGTTGAAGTTTAATTGAAGATGTTGCGGCAAGGCTTCAAGGAATTAATTATGGCAAAGTTTAATTGGTGCAATTTTACACGTATATAAATTCAATTGATGTCCGAGATCACTTAGGTATGAATGCGTATTTTTAATGAGACTCAAAATTTATTTTAAAATGATTAAGGGTGATATTTTATTATGTAAATGTTTTTAAAATGTTTTATAAGTGTTTGGAATGTTTTACACTTCGTTTTAATCTGATGAGGATGAATTAGAGTAGAATTTAAGTGGAACTCTTTCTTAAGAGTTGGTTTAAAAAAAAACTTTAATTCGTTGGTCGCTCAAATGACTTGGCCAGTCGTTTGAGCGAGATGCTCTGTTGTTCGACATTGCTATCTCATTCGTGCAACAGTTCAATGTCACTTGAACGACGCGCCGCCTCAAGGATTTTATTTAAGGTGTGTTTTCCATAAGATTTTTTAAGTGTGTATTCTACAAAAATCAACATTCGTCTAGAACATGTCTGCACATAAGGTTTCTAAGGTTTTCCAGAGTTAACACATCCTTAGAGTTTCAAAGATTCGGGTATTCATTAATATATGCTATAGTGATCTTTGTGGCACGAAGAAGAGTTGTTCTACACTTGAACATTGCTGGTTTTGCGGTGAAGATTCGGTGGAGTCCGGTTTCAACATCGTAGACGTTACAAGCCATATCGATGGACACCGAGACATATGTGGACGCATGTGTTGTGGATAAGTATCGTGGAAGAAGGTTACTTTCTACGTGGGCACTGTGAGAGGAGTGGTTGAATGTCATAGGAACGTCAAGTCTCGTGGGTGGATCGAGTCGTTGAGTAAGACTACCGTCTGTACCTTTGTAAGACCATATTCATAGTGATTATCTCGCTTGGGCCATCCAAGGTTTTTCCCATTTATAGTTTTCCTCGTACATCCGGCGTTGTAATTATTCTTTACTTTATTTTATTTTCTTTAATCACTAGATGGATGTTTAGGATTAATTAAGATAAAATTTGGTTAAGTTAAAATTATTCACAACTTGGTGCGTATTAAAAATTTGAAAAAGGTTTTTCATAAAAATGGAAATAGTTTGTCATCCTTAAAACACGTTTCACATAAGAAATTAAAAGGGACCATAAAATTGGTATCATAGCTAAAAACATATTTTTTGTGTTTGATCCCTTGTGTTTTTCAGAATGAATTTTGGAGGTTTTTGAAAGTTTTTGTGCTCCTGTTTTTGAAGGCACAAATTATGCTTATTAGAAAATGCGAATGAGGTGTGCTTTAACACTACACCCAAACTCTCAACTTGTCCCGATCATTGATCGTGACATGCCTGGGGGTGATAACGTTTTTTGTCATGGTCCTGTCATGGTCTTTGACCTTGACAAGTTTTGTCACGGTCAAAAATCGTTACAAGCCAATGACAAACCAAAAAAAATTGTCACGATCTTTGATCGTGGAAATTCTGGGCAGAATTTAAAAAAAACTGTGGGTAGTATGGCCACTGTCATTGACCAGCAGTATATTTGTACCTGTTATAGCAAAATTGTACCTATTCAAATAGCATATATCCAAATAAAATAAAAAGAATGCACCAAATCTTTGCATATATAATTCCATATCCAAACAAAATATAAATACAATCGATATCCAGACCAAAATGTTACAAATCAAAACTATACAAATATAATCCAAGTGTCCAAATAAAATAGATACATATAATGTCAATGCATAGAGTCATCAGTAGGTCAGAGGATGAAGGAAGGGCAAACGATATATGGATTGAGACACCCCTCAATATGCGTCACATCGCATTTTTCGCGCAACCATAATGCGGAGTTCTCCTTTCGGGGCATCACATGTGTGACAAGCACCCTGGCCACAATGTCTTTAAGGGGACATCCATGAACCGTCATACTCGGAAGGAATCTGGGGTACCTCAACCCCCTCACTATCGGTTGGCCATCATATACGTCGAGTGAAAACACACTCGGCCAACCAATTGTTGATATAGGACGTAAGACATGAGTCAAGATGGGAACTGGATCATATAGCTACGAGTTCACGCGTATTGATGATGAAGCAGTGGCATTCACGTCCTCATCTTCATACACCTCCACCTCCACCTCCACCTCCACCTCCACCATCTTTTCCTTCGCCTTGCCCTTGCCCAACTGACGCTCCATGAAGGCGTACATATCTAGGAGCGCCGCCTCTAACCTTGATAGCTTCCCTTCATGCATGTCCACCTGACGAGCCAACCCGATGTTGCTCGTCTCTAGTCCGATGATCTTAAACTTCCCCACCCACGAGGTCACCCCTAGTCCTCCCCTTTTGATTAGCGCCGAGCACTTGTCTGAGTGCCTGTCGGCATCAGACTGCGACTCATGCACTTCCTTTAGCTTTGCTTGAAATGATAAAAAACACACGATTAGTTAACTAAGTAACTAAAAAAATTATAACGTAATTAACAAAAATTAAACATTTATAATTTACAATCGTGGCTACGATGCTCAGGGACATCTCCTTGTCTTTTCCCTTCTTTGTTAGAATTTCCACATAGGCATCGAGCCTATGTGTCCTATCCCCAAGGCCACTCCCCGTCTCCTAAAATAAAATAATGCAAAATTAGTAAGAAAATCAAAATAAAATAATGCATAATAACATAAAACTATAATTATAGAAAAATAAAAACTTCCCATCCTGTGCTCCACCACGGCGTAAGATGTTCTCTCGGAGTAGTGCACGTCCGAATTTTTCGCCCGATTTTTTCTCCCTGATTGGTGAGATGCCAATTGTCGTTCCTCGATCTCATTATCGATAATCTTTGGCCACTGTGCTAATGCGATCGGTTCCTTCTTCGGGACTGTCTCACGCAGTTTGAGAATGGAGTCCCGGGTCTTCCCAAAGTACCGTGCAACGTAAATTCTTCTTCCATGTCTTATATTGTTCCCTCAATTTCTCTAACAATGGATCACGGAGTTGTGAGGGCAGGTTGAATTGTTCCTGTCAACAAAGTACAAAACAAAAAATAGTAAGTGTTTGTTGCTAATAAATATAAATATAAATTGAAATGTAAATACATTACCTGTAGTGCCGCCCAAATATCCAACTTAAGCTCATTTGACACCTCCCTCCAACTAGTGTACCCCAGGCCGATAATCGTATTCACCAACTCGAGGGATCTAGCCAATAATCCTGTCTTGTTCTCAACGACCGATCCCAATTTTTCCTATTTTCGGATCCTAGGGGCCGAGGAGCCCTCGTCTCCTCTGCTACCGCCATGCCCTGAAGAAGGCATTTTCTGTAAAAATTATTGTTATTAGTACAAATCCAAATGAATTAGAAGAATACAAAGCACTAATCATATTATAACAAAACACTGGAAACTTTGAATTAATGCACTAAACTGATCAAGTACAAATGAATTAAAAGCATTAAACTGATGTCCAATAATAATAAAACACTAGCATAATACACCCACTGGACATGGACTTTGAATTAATGCTTAAGAATTAAATCTAAATATTACATGAAGTAAACTGATCAAGTAAAAATGAATTAAAAGCATTAAACTAATGTCCGATAATTAGAATACTTATTACAAATTTAAAAATTGTTTCAAATTCGGGTTATCATAAAAAATGGATTGATATTCGGTAGGAGCAACCAAGTCACCCACACTACTGTTTAGACGCTTTGGTGCATGTAGGACGATTGACCACGGCTCGTTGTTGATATACTCCAAATAAAATACTTGCTTGACCTTTTTAAAAGCACAAACAAACAGATCATCGCTCACGTGTTCGTTGCTCTTTAACTTAGACAAGTCAACCATGATCAAAATGGATCAACTTTAGAAGCAATTTTATCCTCAAATCTTACCCAATCACATTAAAATACAACCTCCTTGAAGCTTACATAGTCCAATTCTAATATATTTCGAATTACACCATAGTAAGTCATTTAAGCTTCAACGAGGTTTTTATCTTTCGCGCTTTCTCGAAAGAAAGTAAGAGCCTTGTATGAAATGCCCGAGTTTTGTACATTTGTACTTTCCTCGTAGACCCTTGCATCGAATACGTAACTATTGGATCGATAATTTTCGTACTCTTGTGCCATGAACAAGGGTCCAGTGGCTAGACGAGCAAGCCTTGATATCGCATCACCTGTCTTTAAGAGCTGAGAATATAGATAAATTAATTAGATTATTTGTAAAGTTTTATTGTAATCTAAGATTTAATAACATCCATTTTCATTATAATTACCTCGTGTGACAACCACAACCTAAATTCGCTGTCTGATTGTGCCATTATTTTTCATCTTTTATTGTTCTCACGGGCTTCATATTTTTTGCATAAAATTAATGTGACGAACGTATTACAAAATTAATCATGTATAAAATAATCTAAACTAATATAAAACTTACAATAATTTAAACTTACTTATTCCATTCTCCGACATCTTCATGCGTGTCAAATAGATAACGAGGTACTTGTTCATGTTGCAAACTCGTTAATTTCACTCGTTTGCCAATCACATGACCACCCTCATCGACGAACTCATCAATGTCATCAACTCTGGTCGAGTCAGGCATATATTCCCGAGTATTGATTGATGAATCCATGGTGATGTATTCCTCTACAATTGATCCTGCAGTATATTGTGTATTCTTGACGTAGTCTTTGAAAACTTTCATCAATCTTTCAAACAGATACATCCACCGATATCTAACTGGACCGCAAAGAAGTGCCTCGTCGCATAGGTGTACCAACAAGTGAACACTTATGTGAAAGAATAATGGGGTAAATTACTTCTCCAACACACAAATCGCTTCGGTAACTGCCAATTTTGTTACAACTATGTGTTCTCTTTTGACTACCTTCTCACATAAATTTGAGAAGAAGATACTAATTTTCATAATAGCCCTCCGCAAGTCCTTGTGCTTGGAGAAACGGTGCTTAAACAATAAAGGGACCAATTGCATGATCACATCCCAATTGTGGGACTTACACTTATGTAAATCATAGGCAGTATAATTCACAATCCTTTGCAAGTTGGACGAAAAATTAGATGGAACCTTCAAATTATATATTGTGTCTAAAAGCACATTCCTTTCCTCACTCGTCAAAGTAAACGCACCAGGTTGAATTGTTGTCCTTCCCTTACTATCTTCTTTCAATCATAGTTGTGGCTTAAGTTTCAAATATTTAAGGTCTTTTCGTGCATTTTCTCCAGCCTTCGAATGACTCCCTCAATTCATTTGCTCATAATATGTTCAACGACGTTCTTCTCTGCGTGCATCACATCCAACACATGGAGCACCGAATTATTCTTCCAATAAGGCAAGTTAAATAAAATTGACCTCCTAGACCTTGCCTTTCTTATCTCAATTTCATTACCAGTTGGCGTCTTCTTATGCTTGACATTCTTAAATTTAGGATTCTTACCTGGCATATTAAGGCCACAATCAGAAGATTTACTTTTAATTTTTGAACCTGAAAGTTTTCTCAGTGGTAGTGTATGTTCAACCCCGCCCAATAAAAAATTGGAACCTTTCTCAAATATGAAACAATGAGCGGGGGTAAAAACCTCCTATGGCAATAGTATACATTTTTTGAGCTAGTGAGGAGACGAAGAGATTCAGTCTCCTCTCCACAAATAGGACACCTCAAATAACCATGTACTACATAACCGAATAATGTCCCATAAGAAGGAAAATCATGAATTTCCCACATTAACATAGCTTTCAGCGTAAACTCTTCTTTTCTAAAAGAGTCAAATGCTTGCACACCCTCTTCCCACATCTCATTTAATTCTTCTACTAAAGGAGCCAGGAAGACATCTATGTCATCACTTGGTGCCTTCGGCCCAGGTATCAACAAAGACAACATCAAAAATTCAGGTCTCATACACTGTGAAGGAAGGAGGTTGAGTGAGATCACTGGCCATACACTCTGATTGGTGCTTAGATTTCAAAATGGATTGAAACCATCTGTTGTTATTGCCAAGCGAATGTTACGCTGTTGTCGATCAAAATTTGGATACTCATAACTCATCCTCCTCCAAGCTGTAGAATCAATAGGATGACGCATGAGATTATCCTCTACTTCTTCCCTACCATGCCAAGCCATTGCCTCCGCTATCCATGGTACTGTGAAAATAGCTTTAATCTAGGCCCAACGGGAAGATATTTTAACATTTTTTGAGGCACTTTTGATCTTGTGCCTTCCTTGCTAGTAGATTGAACATATCTAGGTTCATCGCATACCAGACACCGATAGAGATTTTTATACTCCTTTCGGTATAGCATGTAATCATACACACAATCATGAATCGATTTTTACTTCATTTCCAAACCTTTAAAACTGTTCTTCATAACATTATAGCTATTTGGAAACGTATTCGCCTTAGGTAGCAAGCCCTTCACCCAATTCATAATTCCTGTCATGCTATTGCCAGAAAAACCGTATTGGGTCTTTAAACTATGCAAACCAACCATGGCATGTAAATTTGTTTGATATTTCTCACAACCAGAGTATAACGATTGGGTCACCTTAAATTTTAAACTTTGGTAGTCATTGTCAAGGTTTATGTTGATATCTTCATGAGCACCTGAACCTTGTACATCGCTAGTGAACTCCTTCTCTTCCACTTCATGAACTCCATACGCGTCATCAACTAAATCCTCTAACATATTATGATCTATGTCGTCCCCTTGTACATCTATCCTACCTGTTGTAAAATTGCTAGGGGACAAAAGGAACTTTTGATTCCCCATGAAAACTTCAAAATTGATAACTATCTTGCATACCTCATCTTAACAAATGCAGTTCAACTGTTTTCCACTCAAACACCTTCCCATTCTTACATCTAGCACATGGACACAAAAATTCTTTATCATTATGACATCCCTTTGCGTATTTCACAAATTCATTAGCATCTATGCAAAACACATCACCTAATTTATTTGTCTCACCCATCTACTCTTTGTATTTATGATATTCCATCATAGTTACTACAAATAATCACCAATTATAGGTAAGAAGCATATATTCATGGATTAGTATAAACAAAAGTAAGAACATTTAGTTCCCATTAGTATAAACAATCATGTATTACTTGTTGTATAAAATTTATAGTATGTTTCATTTAATTATGTCTTATTTATATTCAATTTTTAAATTTCAAATTCAAATTTAAATTCAATTTATAATATTAATTCCTATTTCCTCCACCTCCTCTAAAGGGTGAGTGGTCCTAGCCCATTCAAGACCGCATATTTCTATAATATACTTAACAACTCATGCACATTGTTCCAATTTGAGAAAAATTCGGCAGCATATCCCTATAGTTCTCCAAGTACATGACGTAGATTAGCAAGTGTGAGTATTATTTCAATTGATAGTTTAAATAACACTTAACATCGCATCATCTAGTAGGTACCCAGAGAACATTAAGATACGACTGCAGAACTTGCTCCAAAAGTAACAAGTTTAAGTCATTAAGAATATTATTATATAGAAACTATGCAACCCCAAACTGTCCAAACGGGACAATTCGAGAGATCTCATTATAGGGGTAATGACTCTCAAACGGGTCTAAGGGCTATTAAGTGCGTACGCATAAGATATAGAAGGCTAGTATCTATGCGCGTCATATGTAATTTCAAGTATGTTTCATTTAATTATCCCCAGAAATAACGCCATTTTGATGAAGCGTGAACCGTGTAATATGCAAATCGTTGTTATCGATTCGGCGACTCAATGAAAAAAACCTAAGCTACAACTACACTTGACAAGCAAGCTCAGCGGTAAGTCGGGTATCGAGAATCCACAGGGAATGATTGAGTTTTAGATTTTAATTGATTTATTATTTCAAGAATAAAAGTGTAAAAGGTGATGGGTTGAAATAAAGAAAGGCGAAAAAATAATAAGTTAACTCTGAACTAGAATTAACAAAACGAGAGTCAGGATCACGTCCCCTCCATTGGATAAACAACTAATAATTAGAATTTTGGTTTGAAAACATTTAACTGAGCTTTTTTAGTTAATTATAACATCACGCAAGAAGAAATTTACTCAAAATTACGAGATAAAACATTTAACCGAAAATGGTCACGCGCAGATTAAATTCGAAATATCTCTTCAAACACTAACATTGCGTGACAAAGAAAGTTAAACACATAATATTCCAATTCTAATACACGCAGTTTCAATTAAATGAAATTTTACACAAAACCTAATTTTCGGAGCTCGATGCCCATCAATGGCGGACACACGATCCAAACCCTATTTAACTACTCACTACACTTGAATAAAACTAATTTAAACAACAATTAACTAAGCAAATAAGAAATTAATACACTAAAACATGTTATCTAGGCATATAAATAATTACAAAAGCAAGAAACAAAAGAAATAACAAAGCTTAAAGAAAGAAAATACAACAATGGAAACTATATTAACGGAGAAGAAAGTGGGTAGTAGCTTACAATATCCAAATGGCACAAACCCAAGGAGAGAGAAGCTCCCACTCAAAATCCCCTTTTCTAACCTAAAAATGAATCCTCACAGGTCTAAAAATTATTCCCCCCTTTAATACAATGTTTTTTTACATATACTCAACCAAAAACTAATTTAAAAAATGAAATTTTCGAACTTTCAGCCGAATCGATTCGCACTGTCCGAATCGATTCGCAACTGACAGTGCTGAGTTCTCAGCTTTGTCCAACTTTACGGAAAATACCGTAACTTCTTCATTATAACTCAGAATTAGACACGATCGAAGGCTACACGAAGATAACTCAGAGGATGCAACATCCAATAAGACATTAGGCCAAAAAACTAAATTATGAAATGACTAAAATCCCCTTGAATGTGACCTTGAGTGTGATTTTAAAGATAAAACCATACTGAAAGTGCCATAACTCCCTCATTATATATCGGAATCATGCACCGTCGGTGGACACGTGAAAAGAAATCAAAGGGGTTCAACTTCGGTGAAGAGTTCGTGATCAAAATCCGAATGATGAAATTATTAAAATGCCCCCGATGCTGCAATAATCTACGAATTTTTTCCGAAAAGCGACCAAACTTCACACTAAGCGCCGAAATACCTACAAAATCTCAATTATACCTTATATAGCATGTTAACATATAAAATGGAGGTTGTCTAGTTAATGAGAATAAATATAGGAATTAAGGTACCCAAGGAGGCTAAAATGTATAAGTATAAGGGGTGAAACATACAATATTCGTGCTGAATCAGTCGTTCCACTCACGAACGGGTCATGACACACAAAGTAATTTTAGAAACAAGTTGAAAACTCCCCCACCCCCTCCTGGTTTGGATAATAATCCAGTGGTTGTGTCACTTCCAAAATTAACCAACTCAACAAATTAAGACAATATAATTATTTAAGGATTTATTAGTGTGAATTAAATTAAGGATTTCAAAAAAATTAAACAACCAACTTCCATATCCAACCACATCCGCCCAATATAATCCAAAAGCAATAACAAACCAACAAATGTGTATCTCATACTACTTCTAATTCATCTACTCAATTAATTCATTTTCAACAACATAAGAAATTAAATACATATTACAAATTAGCTTCAAGCCCTAAATAATAATACCTAATCAACATTAACAATTTCTAACCAATTTCAAACCTACATAAAAATACAGAAACAATATTTATAATGTCAAATTAGTTTTATTCTCTAAACAATAAGATATAATCAATATTAACAATACCTATTAATTTCAATATTAACAATACCTATTAGGTTTGTGTGGTCAAATCAATAGAACCAAAAAGTTTTGTGCACTTAAGGAGCATATATTTTTCTATAATTTATGTTAATAATTTAATAAATGTTTAATTATAACACACACACCCCACCACTGCCCCCACCCCCACCCCCACCCCCATCCCCCACCTACACACATAAACACATAATGCCCCCTCCCCCCCACTATCCCCTTCCCTTCCATCGCCCCCCATCCCCACCTTCACACACACGCACCCACCTGCACACACACATATACACATAAGAAAGAGAGAGAGAGAGAGAGAGAGGGAGAGAGAGAGAGAATTGGGGGGAAATAAATCGGTGGGAAAAAAAGAGGCGTAAGGGTTTTTTTACTAAGAAAGTTGTCACAGACCTGTCACGATCTTTGACCGTGATAACTTTATAATGTTGTCACGATCAATGAACATGACAAGTCCGTGACAACTGTACTTATCACAGACTTATCACGGTCATTGACCGTGATAAAAAATGCGTACTTTTTTATCACGGTCAATGACCATGACAAGTCTGACCAGCTAAAAGATGACAATTTAACCTTTTTGATGTAGTGTAAAATCTATTGATGAGCGTGTTTGGTTTGTGGTTGAAAAGGGTTGGACACCACCAGTCACACGAGAGGGTGAGGTCACTAGTTTGAAACCCATTGAGTCATGGACTAATGCTGAACATAGGCTTGAACTGTACAACTCTATAGGTCTGCCCGTAATTTCTTCACATGTCACACCTAAAGAGTATAATAAAATCATGACTTGTGAAACTTCAAAAGAGGCTTGGGATACACTTGCACTTACTCACGAGGGAACTAGCACGATTAGGGCGTCTATGTTACAAAACCTTACTACACAGTTTGAGACGATTAAGATGTTAGATAGTGAGTCGTTTGTTGAGTTTTATGCTAGGTTGTCTAATATTGTCAACTAATCGTTTAACTTAGGAGATTAGATTACTGATAACCATGTCATAAAGGAAAATTTGAGATCCTTGTCGAGTAGGTTTGATGCAAAAGTGACCGTTTTAAACTCCTTATGAATGCTTGATTCGACGAAACTTGAAGAGATTGTAGGTGACTTACAAACCTATGAACTTGATGTGTTAACCTCCAAGCAAGTGCCAAAGAAAGAAAAGGGCATTGCTTTGAAAGTCCAGAAGGAGGAAACTAAAGTTTCAGATGACGATTTCGATTCCAATTTTGAGGATGTCGCCTTGTTGGCTAAAAAGTTCAAAAAAATTCTTAAGTTTCAAAAGCAATCAAAAGATGCCAAAAAGTTTGAGAAATTCAAGAACAACAAGGTTGAGTCCACCCCTAAAAATAAAAGTGAGAAACATAATAGGGTTGAGTTGGATAGGTGTTTTGGGTGTAAGGGGTATGGTAACAAAGTTTCCGAGTCTCCCATTAGACTTAAGAAAGAAGGCAAGAAACTGATTGCATATGATGCCACCTTAAGTAATAGTGATACGTAAGAGGGAGAGAGTTCTCCCAATGAGAGAAAGTTTGTTGCTTTCTTGGCATGTCATGTGAGCGACGATGATAAATCTTCCCATGAAGATTCTCATGGGCATGACACTTCCCAGGCCATTGAATCCCAAGTGAGTGAGGGAGAATTTAGTGAGGACGAGGAGGTCGATGTGAAAGAGTTGTAAGTTGCATTTTAATGAGTTGTATGCCAAAGTCGTGAAAGTGAAAAATGCTAACTCTAAATTGCAAGCTAGGTTGAATGAGCGTGCCATAGAAAATAACTATGTTTTGATTGAGGATCTAAAGGAATGGGAGAAGAAGCTAAGGGAGAAGCTAGAGTATGTGGATAAAGAGAGATATAGCCTTCAGGGTTTGATGGAGACTTTGAAAAAGGAGTTGCTAAAGTTTGAGGAGTCTAGGCGTGTACTTGAGTCTAGGATTCGTGAGTTGGAGGAGAAGTTGAAAGACTCGAGTAAAGCTAAGTTTAACTTGGAATCTTGGTTGGAAAAGTTGCTAAGGATGTTAGGAACCATCCAAGCCAAAAGTGATAGTGTGGTATAGTCTACGATGATAGAGTTGTTCCTATTACCAAAGACAATACCAACCGTGTGAGAGAGCCCTCTAGGAACGTGAGGAGAGGTCGACATTTTGGTTATCATTCCCGCCGTATTTACACTTGTTCCCATTGCGATAGGAAAGGTCACCTGAGACGTTTTTGTTACGGCATTAGGAATACTCCTAGGAAGTTTAGGAATAAAGTCATTTCGATTCCCAAAAACCCCACCCGTCATGTTACACCTACTTGGGTTAGGAAATCGGATTTAATGGATTTAAGACTAAAACTTCATGGTTCTAATTTGGTTGCACTTGATTCTTCCCATGCTATATCTAAAGGATGATTGTGTTACCATGTTTGTCATACGCTAGTCTTTGCATCATGATTTATATCTTGCTAGTGTTATGTCATGTGTATCATTTAGTATTATATGTTTCATTTATTGAGTCTTATTTAAAAAATACAAAAAGATTTTTGGTTTTAATTTTTTTTTTGAGAAAATACAAAAAATATTTTGCTTTTATTTGAGTCAAAATATGTTGAAAAATTAAAAAAAAAATCATTTTTTTACATGTTTGATGTGCATATTGGTGTGCTTGGACCCCCTTCCTTTCATTATTCATGTGGCTAGGACATTTGGTCATAATTATTGATGCTTATAATGATTTTAACCATTGTATTATGGGGCTGTTTCGAAGTTGATATGCATTTTGATTCAACTTTGTATATATGCCATCTTTGCACACATGCACGAATTTATATGGATGTTTGACACCTCTTGCATATTTGAGTTTGGTGAGACGTTCCTATCGAAATTTTGTAATATATGCGTAAGTAGACATAAGGAGGAGGTATGCATGTAAGAACCGTGTACCGTGAGGATAGTAATTTAAAAATTATGACTGTTCACAGGAAAGGGATGCGAGAGTGTAAAAATAACTCATCGTGAAAGCCACCGTTTAAAAGAGCCCAAAAAATAAAGGCAATAAAAAGAATCATATGCCAAAATATGGGCCAAATTAGTTTATGTTCATTCAAAAGAAATTATGATATATATTTGAGGGAGTTTGGATGGATAAAATTAAGCGTGTTTGCACCATGAAGCCGAACATTGAAAAATCATATCATGACACTATTGTTGGTAGCATCATCAAAATTTTGGATTTGTGTGCATGTTTGATTGTTTAGTTAATTAAGATCACACGTTAAATGTCACGTATGGATAAAATAAAGTTTGATGATTTATCGCTATCAATTAGAGCTTCTTGATCGTTTCAATGTGTTGGAGTTGTGATTCATTTGTTGTAGTTCACTCCCATGCATTCCATGTTCATGTAACTCATTTTTGGTTGTTTTTGAGTTTTCTTAGTTTAGCTACTGTTTTAGTACTGTTTTGCAGTTTTGATCCCCTTCTTGTTAGATTTTTTACGAAAGTTTTTCACTAGGCAACACTGTTTAACCTTCTGGACTAGAACTGGGATTTTTGGTTTCTCGTTCAAGCGAGATCTTCTTGTCGAACGGATATGTTGTTCTAATGACAGCGTTTTATCGTTCGAGCGACCTGATTGGTTTTCTGGTTTATTCTGTTTCAGTACCCTACTTCTTATAGTTTCATATTTTGGTGTTGATGGTTGCTACTGGGCTTGTTATATACATCGCACTTTGAATGTTCACATATTTTGATGCATTATTTTGTTTAATCACACTTGCTTAGATTGATTACTTCATATTATGTGATTATTGTTTGCTAGCTACGAATTTGACTTTATTGATCACTATTAGGTGGTTGTTTGCTTGATTATCTAGATTTATTTCATTGTGCTAGATATTTTGCTAAATTGGTATCTTTTCACCGGGTTGTATATTCGAGACAAAAAGGGGGAGATATGTATGTGATTTAGGGGGTATTTTTTCAGCACTATGTTTATTTGTTACACACATTTATATTTGCATTGGTGTCTCGTTTATGTGCATATTTGATATATTGATTTAAAGAATTGTTTGTTTCTAATTGGTATCAAAATATTTTACTCACATGTTTCATTATGATTTATATCATTTGTTCCTCCATACTTCACTGGGTATTTGTCTATTTAATGTGTGTAGGTTTGCTTAAGAGATTCGTGATTTCAAATCTACGTCACATTCAGACATTCAAAGACTGTTTCATGCTTGCCGGTTCATTATTTTCTAGTCTTGTCCTGTAATTTTTGATTTTGGGTTTATGGGATGGGATTTAGGCGTCATACAACTTTACGGACCGACTATTTCACTGTTGGTTCTTTCTTGGAATAGTCAAAGGGTGATATTTGTGAGGAGACAATTTTCAATTGAGTCCATCGTATAGTTTTGACTTATTCTCGGAACAAAACACGTTTGAGTCATAGGTCAGTTTTTATTGTCACAATCCTACACAGACTATGATGTATTGAAGTGTAAGTAAAGATGTTGCGGTAAAGCTTTGAGGAATTAATTATGTCGAAGTTTAATTGGTGCATGTTTATACGTCTTCAAATTCAGTTGATGTCGGATTTCACTCAGGTATGAATGCGTATTTTTAATGAGACTCAGAATTTATTTTAAAATGATCAAGGATGCTATTTTATTATATAAATGTTTTATAACTGTGTGAAATGTTTTACACTTCGTTTTAATTTGATGAGGATAGATTAGAGTTGAATTTAAGTGGAACTCTTTCTTAAGAGTTGGTTTAAAATCAAACTTTAATTAGTTGGTCGCTTAATGACTTAACCAGTCGTTCGAGCGAGATGCTCTTTCGTTCTCGCGACATTGCTATCTCGTTCGAGCAACTTGTCAATTTCTCTTGAATGATGTGTCGCCTCAAGGATTTTATTTAAGGTGTGTTTTCCATTAGATTTTGTAAGTGTGCATTATGCGAAAATCAGTATTCGTCCAGAACGTGTCTGCACATAAGGTTTCCAAGGTTTTCCAAAGATAATGCATCTTTAGAGTTTCAAAGATCTGAGTATTCATTAATATATGCTATAGTGATCTTTATGGTACCAAGAAGAGTTGTTCTACACTTGGACATTGCTGGTTTTGTGATGAAGATTCGGTGGAGTCCGGTTTCAACATTGTAGATGTTACAAGCCATATCGGTGGACACCGAGACATACATGGACGCGTGTGTTGTGGACAAGTATCATGGAAGAAGATTACTTTTTACATGGGCACTGTGAGGGGAGTGGTTGAATATCTGAGGAGCGTCACGTGGGTGGATCGATTCGTTGAGTAAGACTACAGTCTGTACCGCTGTAAAACCATATTAATAGTGATTATTTTGCTTGGGACGTCCGAGGTTTTTCCCATTTGTGGTTTTCCTCGTATATCCGGCGTTGTGAGTATTTTTTTACTTTATTTTATTTTCTTTAATCACTAGATGGATGTTTAGGATTAATCAAGATAAAATTTGGTTTAGTTAAAATTATTCACAACTTGGATCGTATTAAAAATTGGAAAAAGGTTTTTCATAAAAGAAGAAATTGTTTTGTCATCCTTAAAACATGTTTTGCATAAAAAATTAAAAGGGACCATTAATAACTTATATTGATTATTGCATGAAAGAGCGCTACAAAGCATAAATTTGGTGCCAAATTAATCTCTTGTGCTTTTGCCTCTTTTTTCCTCTCAAAACTAGGTTAAAGCAAAGTTAGATATGACTAATGTTGGTGTACAACTCAATGAACCCGTTTTTACAATAGTCATAAGCCTAAACAACTCTAGGTAAAATTTCAGAATAAATGAAAATTTTGCATTCACGTAAGCTGAATCAGTTCTAGTGTGCAGGCGAACCGGTTCGCTTGTCAATTTTCTGAAATTATTCTTTTGCCCTTGAATTTTCTTCTCGAGTTCAACCACGCATAACTTCTTCACCGTAGCTCGGATTGAGGCGCTATTTTTTCCAGTACTGTTGTGACTTCAATCTCTTCAACTCTCAAGTTGGCTCTTTCTCCATACTAAGGCTGCGAAATTATGAAAATTCCCTTCAACTCCCATTCCTTCGTTTCTTTCACTGTTTCAGTTTCTCTCTCGCAATTGCATGAAGTAGATGTAAAACACATGAGAAATGAACAAAACAAGAAATACTCATCAAGGAGGGTTTGTAGCATAAACACGAGACAAATAAAAATTAATTATGATGCACGGGATCATAAAAGGACCAAAATTAAGGGGATAAATATGAAATATTTATGCCTAATTAAGTCCCCTTAACTTAGAATGTTTCCCGTCCCGAGCAATGTAAAAGCATAAGAATATGAATCAAAGAAATATGAAAAAACTTTATTGGGATATAATACCTCTTTCGCGACAAGCAATTACATTTAGTGTATGCAACAAGCCATTAAACCCTTAGGCTACCCTAGTAAGACGAGTGGTGTCTCGTGAGGGTTTACAGTGAATATACCCACAAAATTAGGTTTTTGACTTAAAGAAAAAAAAATCAAAATACTTAAAAATTGTACAATTTAAACTCACCAAAAATAGTCACCGTAAATTTATATTCAATAGTCTTAATTTATCGTGTGTGCGTGCAAAACCAAAATTAAACTGCTAACTTCCATCGATTGATCATTACATTACTTTTTAAAAATTCATTTTGATTCAATTTCTCACAGATGCTCTCACAAACGAATCACTCAGAATGTGGTTATTTTCTCTCGGTGTACATGATTTATAAGAGTAAATATAATGGAACACAAATTTGAAATATGGATTTTTTATGGTAAAAATATCTCATCATCGGAATACGGTTATTAGAAAATAAAAAATATCATCTTTTAATTCACACCAATGAATCTCTCTTATTATCTTTTTATGTTTTAGGCTCTCCACGCGACAATTAATTTCGTTATTCGAACTCGATTAGGGATTTCTCGGGTTGTAAGGTATATTGGGTAAAATGGGAATGATTGGGAAATTCGGAGTTAATTTTTTTTTCTTACGATGTCCGTTGGAACCTTTTTGGGCATTTTCTCTTTTTTTCTACAATTTTTTTCTCATGTTTTCCTCATTTGTTTGTTGAGAATTTTTCTTTTTCTTGCCCCTCTTTATTTCACCATTTGAACTTACTTGATGGACTTTTATTTTCATAACTCCGCGCTAAATGATTTTTTCAGATTATCGAACGAAATCAGAAAATTTTATTAAGCTCAATTGGGCTAGCAAAGGGATAATTTTTCATTACTTTTTATGGCTAATATTTTTGGGTCACAAATGATGGCTTAACTTCATTTATCCAAATTACTATTTATTTTACCATATGTGTCTCGAGATTATATTTAATTTATAGATATTTTAGCGCGTTTTCAAGAAAACATCTCACTCGTTTCATGTAATCGATCAAAACAATGGAATGGAGATCTTCAATGACTTTTTTGAACGCTAAAAAGAACTTTGAGTTAATTTTAACATGAATTGATTTAATTTCTCACAAAAATGATAGGCTTTAAATCTCATTGGGTTAATTAATCTCCACATTTATTCGTAAAGTCATCAATTTTCGCTTAATTTTCATCTTTGGTTAATTTTGGCTTTGTGCATATGATTTTTATAATTTGAGCTTTTAAATAAAAATTTGAGTGATATTTTTTTAAAACTTAAATTCCTATTATTAGTTATTTTGAAGAAAAATATTTTTGATTTTTCTCAAAAATTTACTATTTTTTTTTAAATTTTCTAATTTTTTTGGGCATTTTAAATATTTGTGAAGTTTTTAAAAGACGCACTTTTCACCCCTCCCCCAACTTAGACTTTGAATTGCCCTCAATCAAAAGGACTAAAATCTAAATAAGAAAAAATAATAAGTGCGAGAATGAAACAAATAAATATTTAAAATGCATTTTGTTTTTATTTCCACCACAATATATTACAACGCAATAGAGGATAAATTACATAGTTCTTGCAATGATGAAATGATAAAGCATAAAATAACTACATAATTGAACAACAAACAAGTAAAGGGGAGAGCTATTATGGTGGTGCATTAGAAGAGTCGGGCACAAATAGGTCGCGGGGATAGGGGTCATAGAAGTAGTCTGAATTTTTTTCATTTGGACCCATCTAGAGACAATACATCTCCGATTATAGACGCACCACCATACTCGTTTCGCGTTGGTAGGCTTGGCGATCTTATCGATACTCATTAATAAACCCGTCGAACCTCGCCTTTAAATCATCAATTCGACGGTTAATAACTGCCGAATTATAGGATCCATTATCATAACCAGGCTCAAAATTAGGATATGGCACTTCATCATACTCTTCCTCCTCCACTAAGTGCTCGTGTTGCGCTTCTTCTTCTTCCTCTATTTCTACGTCCTCAACTATTGATGGAGGGTGGTGGGTCATTCGCATTTTGCTCACACTTCGTGTGGTAGAAGAGGCCCCAATTCGTTTTAAAATTTTGATTTGTGAGCCAGGGGCCCGCAGCCCAGCATCGTACATGATTTTGGTGATGAGGCACATATAAGGAAGAGCTTCTTTATCATTTTTGTCATATGCGGCATGGAGGATTTTCGTATAAAAAATTTGGGCGATGTTGATGCTTGTCTCCGCATCGAGGATATGGTAGAGGAAGTTGGTGTGACATTTGAGGATCACTGAGTCGTTGGTGGTTTGAAGAATTGTGCCACAAATGATAAGGTGGGCGTAGCGCACCGTCTCCGAGAGCTTACCCACCAAGAAGGTATCTTGAATCCATTCCTCATTCGGGTCTATGCGTGACATGCATTCAGATTTGGTGTGCGGGGCTCTGTTGTTCAGGTAGTCAAATTCTTGGGGAAAAATAACCCCTTTTGCATGCATCGTTTGTTGGATAATAGCAAGGGAGAATGGGAATGGTTGGGAAATTGAAAAGGTGGAGGTGGGAAAGGGTGGAGGGAAGGGAAAAGGTGGAAAAATGGTTGGGGGAAGATTAGGGGGGATGAATTTTGTAGGGAGGGAAATGGGAAAGGGGGAGGATTCGTATTCAGGTCATTTGAACATATTTGTGTGTGCAGGCGAACTGGTTCAGCCAAACTCGCTGCTTCAAACCTTAAATTTGCCATGTTTTCATATTATAAGTGTTCCAACCCTCAATTTATCCTCTCTAATGTATTGCAGTCCTCCCTAAACACTTTAGGACTCCAGGGCACCTCAACCTTACTCTTGAAATGCACGTGCGCGCTCCCATGCTTGAAAATCCAACGTTGTGCTCAAAACCTTCCTATCGCATGACCTCTACAAACCTCTAAACTAACTTAAAAATGTATTCACTCACTATTACAAAACATATACTTACCCCATTCATATCGGGGGGTGGGAGGCGACCTCTCCTCTAAGTTCACTCAACCCCACAAATGGGGTCCGACAACAAAATTGTGTCAGCTTCCTCAACACACGCCTTTAGGTAAGGCTTTAGGCATTATACATTTACTTTATACATGCCATCTCCCTTTAGATCTTCTAACTCAATGGAACTATGGGGAAACACCTCTCTCATAACAAATGGGCCAGTCCACTGCGAACGTAACTTGTTGGGAAACAAGTGTAAATGATAGTTGTATAGGAGCACTTTTTTACCTGAATGAAACTCCTTTCGATGGATAATTCAATCAAGTGCGAGTTTCATCCTTTCTCTAGATATTTTATCACTCTCATACTCATCGTTGCGTATTTCTTCCAACTCATTCAATTGAAGCTTGCGTACCTCACCTGCTTGATCCAAGTTATAGTTCAACCTCTTGATCACCCAATATGCCTTATACTCTAGCTCCACGGGGAGATGACGAGGCTTTTCATAGAAAAAGAAAAATGGGATTATCCCGAGGACGTTCTTGTATGTGGTTTGGTAAGCCCATAACGCATAATTTAACTGGAGAGACCAATCCTTTCTGATAGGATCGATGGTCTTCTCTAGAATTTGCTTAATTTCACATTTTACTAGCTCGGCTTGCTTGTTCGTTTGGGGGTGATAAGTCATCCCAACCTTGTGGACAACTCCATTCTTTCTCATAAGTTTTTCAAATGGCCTATTGCAAAAGTGTTTGTCGTTATCACTAATGATTGCCTTCGGAGCTCCGAAGTGAGAAAGTATGTGTTCTTGTAAAAACTTTATCACCACCTTATTGTCATTTGTCTTAGTAGCTATGGCCTCAACCCATTTGGACACATAATCTACTATGACAAGAATGTATAGGAATCCAAATGAGGGATGAAAGGAACCCATAAAGCCAATGCCCCAACAATCGAATATCATGATGATGATAATAGGGGTTAATGTCATCATATCTCATCGAGTGATGGCTCCCATCCTTTGACATCTATTACAAGATTTGAAATAAGCACTTACATCTTAGAAGATTGTGGGCCAATAGTGACCGCATTGAAGAATCTTAGCATCCGTCTGATTCATCGAAAAGTGGCATCCACAAGCTTCTATATGACAAAAATGGATGACGCTAGGTATCTCCTCATCCAGTATACATCTTTGGATCATTTGATCTGCGCAATATTTGAACAAATAGTTATCATCATAGAAGAACATGTGAGATCAAGTTAGGAACTTCTTTTTCTCTTGTGGTGTCCAATGGGGGGAGCGGCCCTCATGACGAGGTAATTCATTATATCCTTAAACTAGAGGAGAGGAGAAGTGGAAAATAATTACTCATCCGGAAAGTATTCTTCTATGGGTATGTGATCACTAGGCACATCGGACGAAGCATCGACAAAAGGTTGGCTATGACATTTTATACTGCTTTCTTATCCTTTATAAAGATATTTAACTCTTGTAGGAGTTGGATACACCTTATGAGGAACGAATTAGAATCCTTTTTGGAAATGAGGTACTTAAGAGCCGCGTGGTTGGTGAATCATATAATGGGTGAACCTATAAGGCAAGAGAAGAATTTGTTTAGGCCGAAGACTATGGTTAGCAATTCTTTCTACGTGGTGGAGTAGTTGAGTTGTGGTTCGGTTAATGTCTATTTATCATAGTAGATGATGTGAGCCTTATTATCTTTTCTTTGATCCAAAATAGCCCCTATAGCATAATCACTCACCTCACATACACGCTCGAATGAAAGGGACCAATCCATAGGTTGCATAATGGGAGCGGACACCAGCATGCTTTTCAATTTCTCAAAATCACTTTGGCACGCTTAATTCCACTTAAAGGGGGCATATTTCACAAGTAGGTTACCTAAGGGCTTATAAATGGAACTAAAGTACTGAATAAACCTCTGATAGAAACCCGCTTGGCTTAAGAACGAGCACACATCCTTTAGTGACCTAGGTGGGGGAAGATTAGAAATGACATCTATTTTTTCCCTATCTACCTCAATACCTTTGGACTAAACTATGTGGCCAAGAACTATTCCTTCAGTAACCATAAAATGGCACTTCTCCCAATTTAGTACCAGGTTATTTTCCACACAAAGGGCTAACACTTTCTCGAAATTACTGAGGCAAAGGTCAAAAGACTGGCCGAAGACACTAAATTCATCCATAAAACCTCAAGGACCCTTTCGACCATATCGCTAAAAAGACTAAGCGTTCACCCTTAAAAGGTCACGGGTGCATTACATAATCTGAAAGGCATACGTTTGTAGGCAAACGTGCCAAATGGACATATAAATGTCGTATTTTTTTTTATCTATTTGAGAAAATGTGACTGTGTGATAATTGATTAAATTCGCAAATATCTAATTTGGCACACTTATTTAATTAGAGTTTTTTTTAAACAAACTAATTCAGCCCCTACACATGCATCTAAACATCATAAGAAATTCAACCCATGCGTGAAAAATAAAGACGATTGATATAGGAAAAAAGCCCCTTTCGGGTAAAAACCTTTTATAAACACTTTGAAAAATTCATTAGACCTTTGACTTACATAAAACCTGATAATCGCCCACAAGTGTGTAATGCACGGTGCCTTCAGTAAATCTTCAAAGATACGAGAGATGACGGAATACCCTCCAGGCGTCGGTTCGTCGTCTTCAGCTCGTCCACACGCAAAATGACTACGCTCGGTATACACCGATCAAATATAGAGATCCCTTATCCACAGAGGTTGAACAAAAGCAAAGTTGTTCTTAAACACCAAACAATTCACTAAAGCATATGGGAGTTTTGTGAATTGAAAACAAAAAGGATTAAAACCCTAAAGGAAGAAGCCAAAAAAGGATTCTGCTTTCGCAGTATTATTATTCGTCAAAATGGTGTGACTTCTTAATGAAAACAGACTCATTTAATAAGTATTTATTAAAATCGTGCCGCCTCGAAAATAGAGCTCGTTCGAACGAGATCAGCAAGTCGCTCGAACGAAGGACAAAAGTCGTTCGAACAAGATCTAACGACATGCTATGTTGTTTGAACGACAATTTCAGGTTTTTTGAATGACCTATTAAACGAGATTGCTTGCGAGCCTATAGAAAATTTCGATACGAACGCGTGGCCGCCAGTTTCGTATCATTTTGATTTTTTATGAATTAGTTATGATTTTTCTATGGAAAGGTGTCCAAAAACAAAATCTTTAGAAAAATATTTTGTAAAAATATCCCAAAAGCTCTAAGTGAAAAGTAAAGGTATTTAAAACATAACCTTACCAAAGTAAACTTCGTGGAGTCTTAAATGATGAAGAACTTGAGTAATTCGGATCCGTCTTTGATCTAGATGTCTCTTGAATGCTCTTCGACGGTGTAGCGGTATATGACATAATAAATTGATAACGAACCTATGAAAATATGTCCTTAAAAATATCCCCCTATGTCTATGCCGGTACATACATAAAAAATCCGAATTATTAAAAACCAAAATGCCTATACAAATCTACCCTCCCATGAATAAATTTTCAAGACCTCAAAACTGTTCTTCAATCATGTTCGCCAAATCTCAAAGCCTTTCTCATCAGGGTGTGCAATATCATGATCTTCAATCTTTGTACCTACACACATGAGATAAAGCAAATTACCTTCGTGACGCATCGAGTTTGAAATGATATAAGAATAAAACATTAATAATCAAATCTCCCCCATAATGCAAAAACTCCCCCATAACTGATAGTTCTTTCTCCCATTTTTTATGATGTCCCCAAATAGACAGATAAGAAGAAAAGAAAAAAACAAAACATGGAGTGGCACGAAAAAATGCATAGCAAACATTCATAAACTATTTTTGATTTTTCAAAATTTTTATACAAAAATAAGATACTAAAAATCACACCATGGATTTAAACTAAAACAACCAAGTCATGGAAATGGAATAAATGGATGTGAACACATTCGATAGGAAAATCAACTCAATCAATCATATGTACACGATTCATATGTACTCCTAGAGAATGAGCATCAAAAGTATCCTTATGTGTAAAAAATTGTTGAATTTAGATGACATCGTCTTATACAAATCAACAAATCAAAGTCAAATTTCCACACCAATAACGTCCAAAACTATTTAGCACTTTTTCAAGGACATGAAAACCCGTTATAAAATCTCCAACCAAACTCCCTCATATATATTTTCTTTTAGAGGTAGTCTAAATACTCAAACTTTGGAGAAATGGTGCAAAAACCTAAATGGCCCATAATTTGGCATGAATTTCTTTTTATTGCCTTTAAATTTTTTTGGGGTCTTTTAAACCTCTTTGGACCCCGGATAATAAAATTCCTCCATTTTTTAGGTCCAATTTAACGGTGGCTTAGTATTCGCAAATGCAAAATGAACCTTTCGCAGCCCTTCCCCATTTTCAAATAAAGCACACAAACTCACAAAACGGTTCTTATATGCACAATTTCCTTATTAAAATTTATCGCGCTTGGTTCATTTTAAAGACAGGATTGAAGTGAAAACACCCAACCAACATGTGATAAGACAAGCACAATAATCAAACAAATCTGTGCATGTGTGCAATAAAGGAAACATGAGTCAAACATGTAGGAAGTAACACTTAATTACATCTTAATGACTCCAAACATTATAAAGCACAAGGATGAAATTGACCTATTGCCTCAAAACACTATCAAATAGTCACATGAAAATAATGGAATGATGTTGTGACTCAGTCATCCTAAGTCTTCATCCATAAACGGTGCAAACAAAATACAAAAATCTTTTTGGATTTTTCTAAAAGTTTTATCAAAATAAAATCTTTTTGTATTTTTCAATTTAAAAAAAAACAAAAATCTATACAAAAATGATACATACTAGCAATAGGCAAATAATGACATCATGAACATCAACCTATGCTAGTAAACAAGTCAAACCTCAATCGTTAGGTGTGGAGGAGTTTTCCAAAGGTGGTGCCAACTTATGAAAAACCTCCATCAAATCTTGTGAAGTTTTGACTAAAAACTTAACTTGCTCACTTAAATGTGCAAACTCTCTCATGTAGTCTCCGGGAGCATGTAAAGAATCATGTGTGGGTGCATGTGTACCAGAAACACGTGTAGAAGTAAAACGTGACACATAACACAACTTAAAACAAAATTCTTTAAGGTGACCTATCCTCTTGCAATGTGAGCAAACATAAATAGGCATAGGAGCACCTCTCTCAAAAACTCTAGGATGCGCTCTCCTAATAGGAATGGGACACCTAGGTGGGTTGGGGTGAGTCTCACGTGAATATAACACTAAAGTGGGAACCGACTCGGGTTCTAATAGGGAAGTAGAAGCACCGTCATGACTTATTCCAAACTTCTCACCTTTACCCTTAAGAACCACCTTTTCAACCTTCTTAGGTGCGTTCTCAAAATTGACTTTGACCTCCCTGGCTTGTTCGAGATTACTCTCGAGTTGGGATACACGTGTCGTCAGACTAGACACCGTGTTGGTCAAATCACACTTCTCCTTTCTCAAAACCTCCTTCTCTCCCTCCAAATCTAAAACCCGACGACCTAAATCTCTATTATACTTCTTTGTTTTCAAGGTCTTGGTGTACAAATCTCTAAAATCTTTTTGGAGCTCACTTTCATCTCCACTCTCCTCCTCATTTTCTTCCTCACTCGAAGTACACAAATCACTATCATCGCTCTCGTGTGCACTCTCATGAGACAAAATGGGTGTGCTCACATGACTAGAAAAAGCGACAACCATCCCATTTCCTAAACCTTTATCGGACTCATCTCCCTCATCACCCTCACTATCACTAAGAGTGGCGGGCATATCAGTCTCTTTGCCCTTTCTCCTTATCCTAGTAGGACACTCTTTAGCTATGTGCCCTTTGCCCTCACACTCAAAGCACCTTATCTCATCCTCCTTGTCACTATCTTTGGCCTTTACTTTCTTTTTATTTGACTCAAAAGATCTTTTTTTGTTGGAAGATTTTCTTTATTCAATTTGAGAAACTTTTTACAATTTTTTGCAAACAAGGCCATATCAAAATCATCCTCAGAATCAGACTCATAAAATTTTTCTTTCTTTTTCTTAAAATGAGTCTTTAAAGCAACGCCATTATCCTTAGCCTTAATGGTTTTGGAAAATATGCCAATCTCATAGGTTTGAAGATCTCCTACAAGTTCTTCCAATTTAAGTGATTTCAAATTTCCTAAAGAGTTCAAAAAAGTGACTTTAGGAATAAAGTGTTTTGGAAGAGATCTCAAAATCTTTTTGACGACACGCGTGTTATCAATAACCTCACCCAAATTAAAACTGGTGTTAACAATGTCCGACAAACGTGCATAAAAATCATCAAAGCATTCAGGCTCAGACATGGTGATAGTCTCAAATTGGGTGGCCAAATTTTGTAACTTAGATTCTTTAACCGCGTTCGTACCCTCATGTGTCAGTTTCAAAACATCCCAAGCCTCTTTAGACGTGGTGCATGTTATAATTCAATGAAACTCATCAAGAGTGATAGCTCCAGAAATAGCACTTAAACCTCGTGAATTAGATTTAGACATTTTATGATCATCTTCAGTTCAGGATGACACGGGTTTTAAAGAGGTGATATTATCAACGGTGATCGTGGGAGGAGTTCACCCATTTTCGCAAAGGTACCAAACATGCTCATCAATGTCTCTTAAACTAGATTTCATGCGAGCTTTCCAATAGGCATAATTAGACCTATCAAAACTAGGCATCTGATTATAGAAGTGCTCTATAGAAAAAAAATGCAATTTTTCACAAAACTTGATTTTAAAAACTCAATATCACACAATTTTACGGAAAATATGAATACGCGACAAATTAGCGTAACCTGCTCTGATACCAATTTGAGAAAATGTGACTGTGTGATAATTGATTAAATTCGCAAATATCTAATTTGGCACACTTATTTAATTAGGGTATAATTTTAAACAAACTAATTTAGCCCGTACACATGCATCTAAACATCATAAGAAATTCAACCCATGCATGAAAAATAAAGACGGTTGATATAGGAAAAAAGCCCTTTTCGGGTAAAAACCTTTTATAAACACTTTGAAAAATTCACAAGACCTTTGACTTACATACAACCTGATAATCGCCCACAAGTGTGTAATGCATGATGCCTTCAGTAAATCTTCAAAGATACGAGAGACAACGAAATACCCTCTAGGCGTCGGTTCGTCGTCTTCAGCTCGTCCACACGCAGAATGACTACGCTCGGTATCCACCGATCAAATATGGAGATCCCTTCTCCATATATGTTGAACAAAAGAAAAGCTATTCTTAAACACCAAACAATTCACTAAAGCATATGGGAGTTTTGTGAATTGAAAACAAAAAGGATTAAAATCCTAAAGGAAGAAGCCAAAAAAGGATTCTGCTTTCGCAGTATTTCTATTCGTCAAAACGCTGTGACTTCTTAATGAAAACGGACTCATTTAATAAGTATTTATAGAAAATCACGCCGCCTCGAAAACAGAGCTCGTTCAAACATGATCAGCAAGTCACTCGAACGAAGGACACCAGTCGTTTGAATGACAATTACTGGTCGTTCGAACAACCTATCAAACGAGATTCTATGAGAACCTGTAGAAAATTTCTATACGAACGTGTGGCCGCCAGCTTCGTATCATTCTGATTTTTTATGAATTAGTTATGATTTTTCTACGGAAAGGTGTTCGAAGACAAAATCTTTAGAAAAATATTTTGTAAAAATATCCCAAAAGCTCTAAGTGAAAAGTAAAGGTATTTAAAACATAACCTTACCAAAGTAAACTTCGAGGAGTCTTGAATGATGAAGAACTTGAGTAATTCGGATCCGTTTTTGATTTAGATGTCTCTTGATTGCTCTTCGACGGTGTAGAGATATATGACATAATAAATTGATAACGGACCTATGAAAATATGTCCTTGCACTAGCACATCTACCTAGATTTGGTTATACCCAAAAAAACCATCGAGAAAGCAATAAAATGGGTGTCCCTCTACTCGCTCTAGCATTTGGTCAATAAACGGTAAGGGGAAATGATATTTCTTATTGCCAACATTGAGATTCTGGTAGTCAATGCAAATTCACCACCCGGTAGTCATTCTCGACTTCTTTGGTATGACCTGAATATGACTCACCCACTTGCTATCCGAAATGGGGTATTTGACGCCCGATTCCTATAACTTAATAATCTCCTCCCTCATGACATCTTTCATCGTGGGATTCAAGCGCCTATGCATATCCCAGAAGGCTTGATTTCCTCCTCGACGTGGATTTTATGGGTACAAATTAGGGGATTTATACCCTTCAAATTCGCGATGCTCCAACCAAAAGCACTACGGTGATTCCTCAAAATAGATAATAGCTTACCCTGTTGATCTTTATTTAGGCTCAAAGTGAAAACAACAGGAAATGTTATTCCTCTCATAAATAAGCATATTTTACGTTTGAGGGTAGTTTCTTCAATTCGAGGGTGGGAAATTTCTCATCGGAAGGAACCGCGTGCGACTCCTTCGGGGGTAATTCCTTGAATCTAGAAACCCAACTAACAACATCTCTCACATCCTCATTCGTCGCACTCTCATACAAAATAGCTCTCAACTCTCTCTCACCTCCCGATCAAAATCGGTGTGCATCCCATCGCTCTCACTACTCGAAATAAGGCACACTCCTAGCGAATCCCCACTGAAATTTCCCCCATTGTTCTCATATACTACCTCCTATATAACATTCACCACATTAAAATCATCCTCATCACTACTTGCTTGGTGATATTGAAGATATTTATCTCAAGAGTTATATTCCCGAATGTGAGTTGCATTTTTCCATTTCAAGTATTAGTCAGGGCGTTAGCCGTAGCTAAGAATGGCGACCAAGGATTATGGGAACATGATTACTCGAGGGGGTGGAGGGCTCCATATCCCAAATGCCAAAATATATCGAGAAGTAAAAAGTGTCAACTTGGACTATCACGTCCTCAACAATCTCGAGGTATCTTCATGGTACGGTCCACTAGTTGGAAATTGATCTTAGTGGGCTTGAGGTCTACCAAATCTAATTTCCTATAGGTGGAGTAAGGGAGAAAATCTCGCCCTTAAATCTAATAAGGCTCTATCGATGAGGCTCTCTCCAATGATGCACGAAATGGTCGGTGCACCCGGATATTTAAACTTTAGTGGGAGATCACTTAAAAGAACCGAGCTCACGGTTTGTGCTAGGAAAACATTATTTTCAACCTTTAATCTATGTTTCACCGTCAATAAGTTTTTAAGAAACTTTGCATACGTGGGAATTTTCTTGATTTCCTCTAGAAAATGAAAATTAAGTTTGACTTACTTTAGCACATCTAACACATCTTCACGGGAGGCTTCTTTAGGATAAAGAACCAACCGTTGAGGGAAAGACGCAGAAGTGGGTGGTTTCACTACAACCTTGTTGTCACTCTCATTCAAGAGGGCATCTTTGGCCTCATTCGTGAAGGGAAAAACCTCATTTTCTTTATCCCGTCGTGTGGGGGAGGTGATAAATCAACAAATCTCCCACTACATAGAGTGGTAATGGCTTGACATTTCTCTTTATTATCGTCGAAAGTAGAGCTAACACTATTTTAACCTCAGGTAGGTCTTTAGCCTTGGGCTGAAAACTTGCCCTTCTCTTGGACACTTAAGGATTATTGCAACTTAGAAAATAATGCTTTTAACTCGGCAAATTTTGGTCATTTCGAGCATTGATCACCGACTGAGTTTGTATAAATTGAATCAGAGTGTCCTCGAGGATTCTACATGGTGGGGTGATATAAGGAGCCGGAGGTCGTGCTTGCATAAAGGGAGCTTGTTGGAAGTTCGGAAGCGGTGGAGGGGTGGAGCAACATGTGAATTAGGATTCATCGCTACATGTGGTTCCCCATAATTGAACCTGAATAGTTATTGAGGGGCATTAAAATTACCCTTAAAAGCTCCTACCTCTTCCACTTTCTCTTGAAGCATCACTTTGTAGGCGACTATTGTTAGGCATTCCTTCGTTTGATGTCCTTCCTTTTAAATTGCACACACATACTCTATCAATGCCCGAGTGGATGCGGATGTTTCTCTTCCTCACAATTCGACTACATCTTCCAACCTCTTGGCAAGTTAGTTTATTTGAAGATTCAACTCAGCTTCTTTGTCCAAATGATAAAGTCCGAACACAGAAGGAGATGTGGATGTTTGTCGAACCCAAGATTGGGTGTTTGGATCGAATGTGTCCCATGACTGAATAGTCTCGGTGAAAAACTTAAGGTGAGCTCTACATCATTCGCATCTAACCCTAGAAACTCCCCGGGGCACATGGTTTCAACGAGTTGTTTGGAACTTAAACTTAGCCCGTGATGAAAAAAAGAGATAATTATCTACTTCTCTAAATCGTGGTGTGGGAACATATTAAGCAACTCATTGAACCACTCACAACATCTATCGAAAGACACATTTTTTAGTTTTCTAAACGTTTGTATTTGATCTCTAATGGAATTGGTTCGATATGGGGGGAATAACTTTTGAAGAAAATTTACTTTCATGTACCTCCACGTTCCAATCGAGTTCGGTGCCAAAGACTATAGACAACTATTGGCCTTATCCTTTAGGGAGAAGGGAAAAAGTTTGAGACGAATGACATCCGCAGTGCACGTTTCATTGGTCAAGGTCTCGCACGCCTCCTCGAACTCTCTAATGTGGAGGTAGGGTTTTTTTGGCTCCATACTGTGGAATGTGGGGAGAATTTGAATCACCCCATATCTAAAATGAGACCGTCCCGCATTATACGGGAATATTATGCATCCTGGAGTGACTGTTTACTCGGAATATAAGAGGTCTCTTATGGGGCGATATGGTAACTCACCCTCACTCGTACCAAAACTGGCATTATCAGGCATTGGGCTCTCTCTTAATGACTCGATATCCTCATTCGATGCCCTAGACGTGTGACTCGCAGTGTGATTCATGATGGAGTTGGGCGGTGTAGGAGGTAGGACCCAAACCTGTGGAATGCGTGAGTGTGTGGGCTATCAGGATTGTACTCTACTATAGGATTTTGTGAATTATGGTAGGAGCAGACTATGGATTTAGTTGAGGATTTTTCATGTGAGTATTTGAGAGATTCTATTTTTATTTATTTATTTATTTATTTTTGAATTTTTGGATTTTTGAATTTTTTGGCTTTTTATATATTAGAGTCAAATCTTGGATTAATTCGATCTAACTTAAATGTCTACCTAGTCCCCGACAATGACGCCAAAAACTTGACATGAATAAATAAATGTCTCTCTAACGCGTGTGATTGCGGTGCAAGTGTAAACCGGTCAATCAAGTAATAATCCGATAAATTGGGTGTCGAACTCAAGGACTAAAATGAATGCTCGTGACGACTATTAAGTAAGACGATTAACCCTATCGATTGACGCATGAAAAAGGAAGAAAAGATGATTGTGATGATGAGACTATGTATTACTACTATGAAAGCAATGAAATCCTATCTAAATTAACTACGCATGAAAGACTCAACAAATTACGAATTTATTAATATGAAAAAAGATAAGGTCGGAATATAGTCCTCCAACCCCTAGTAATTTCACTGAATACAAAACTAGTAGAGGATTAAATACTTAATTAAAATGAAGACTTTATTTATTTCAAGTGTTACATACATGAAGGAATGAACTCGCACAATACGCATTCAAGAATAAAAATAAAGTACGTGATGAAGTGGTCAACATGCGTGCGCATTCTTAAACACTCCGGCTACCTAAGGAAAACGAAGTTAAAAGTCCTACGACGGTTGTGTTTATAAAATGACACATTTCTAATTAATTATTTAACTCGTGAACTTATTTTTATATCTATGCGAACCACTTAGGGTTGGGTTCATGCATTCCAACCATTGGAAATCTAGCCGGGCATAACATTACTAATGAATGACATGATTTAACCATTGCATGTGAACTTATTCATTATTAATACTTATCCAAGCATGCACTCAATGTTTTGCAAAGATGATTGTTGATGCAAAAACTAGACTAGGCTTAATTAATTGATCACAAATAAGATAAGTGAAATAAACAAGACAAAAAGATTTTTAAAGTGGTTCGGCTCAATGGCATAGACTACGTCCACTGTTATGTATTATTTTCTTTGAGTTATTTTCCAGTCCCTTGAAATGAGGGAGATACAATGTATTTATAGCCCAGGAGGGGTTTTGATAGTTGTCGTGTGAAAGGATGGAATGCCTTCAGTTGTTAGGCATTTACATCAATACATAATGAGAATTAAATATATGACTGTTGTCGCTTCATTGGCAATACAAGCTATAAGACTAATGTCGCTTTGTTGGCTATACAGGTTGGATTTCCGGCTGTTGGTCGAGTTTCCCAGTTGGTCAAGCTTCATTGTTGGTCGGGCTTCCTGTTGGTTGGGCTTTCCTATTTGTTGGGCTTCCTTATTCATTGGGATTTTGTATCATGATGACTTGGACTTGTGCCATATTGGGTGACACATCCTGGCTTGTAATTGGTCCACATATGATGGTAAATTTTGTTATTAACAGAATCCCCTAATGTTTCATACTTAGAGATAATGCGAGAGGGTGGAATATTATGCTTTAATAGTAGTTTGGGCTGCTTGGTCGGCTGCAGACCTTCCAGACTTGTGAAATTCATCCTCTTAATTGGCAATTTTTGAGCGGGAATGGCAATTTTGTAAAATTTCAAGTTTTAGCGAACATTCCTAGGGTATCTTCGTCTTTTCGCTTGTTAGCCACCGTAAACTCAAGCTTTGTTCATTTTAATCATTACTTTTCTCAGTTTTTGAGGCGACTTATAAAAAGGGCGATAAAACTTCGATCATCTTCTATTTTTCATTTCTAATTTTGCTGTTGTGTTCTTTGAACTTTCATTTGATCGTTTTATTTTCTATCTTCAGTTCTTATTGAATCCTTAAACTTTTGTAAGAACTTTTCTCTCTTATTTTTTGTTTCTTTAGTATGATTTATTCTGTTGAGTCACTTGATAAATTCATGAATGACTTTAACATTCCATTTTGGGTTATGCTAGAACATCCCACTTTTCTGTCTGATTTGTTCTCACTTGTTAAGGGCCATTGGTTCCCTTCCATATATATTGCTGAGTGTGGGTTCACATTTCCTCCCATTCCCCTGTGTCTGGAGTTTTATCAATATTTTGATGTTGTACCCACAATAATATATCCTAACACGTGGAGAGTGGTGAATGGTGTGTATAGGTTAAATCAAATATATGGAACCCATCTAGGGATTCCAGAGATAATGTTTTGTTATAAATGAGTAACTAGTAATACCACTTATTATTTGAAAACTAGGGCAGTTAGTAAAGCTTTAGTAGTTAACCTCCTTGATTCTAATAGGGATTATTTTGATCATGGGGTAGTTGTAAAAAATTGGCAACATGATGCCTTAACTGGAGGTGCTAAATATCAAGGACCTAGATGTCCTCTCTTTGGAAAAGGGATGGGTTGTTATATGTTTTAATAATTTTACCCCGTTTATGTTTGATAAAATGTCACACTGATTGTTGTTTTGTAAATATGATTGCAGATGGAAGGAAAAGAAAATCCCCCAACGAGAGTGAAGTAGATTTAAAGGCATTGAAGTTCATTTGGGACTTCACAAGAAGATTGTTGATGAGCACATTAGGTCTGCTTCTTATTTGCTTCAATACAAAAATATCGTCTATTTCTTCATAGCCCGACCTGTTGCTCCTCATTCTCTGGTGATTGATCTTGATCAGGAAGATTCAGACACTCCTCTTTTTGATATCATAAAGAGGAGAAAATTTCCTGATCTTCTTGGTGGTAGCACTTCTGGCTCCCAAGAACCTGCTGAAGTAGTCAAGAAGAAGACAGGGATGTTATGAAGCCCCCAGTTAACAAAGACTCAACCCCCAAAGACCGAGCTCCCAAAGATGATGCTCTCCCTTTGAGGAGACTTAGAAAATTGCTTGCAGAGAAGAAGGTCGAATAGGTAATCGATCAACTGGCTTTGGTTGAATTACATTCTTCTTAAGCATATCCTCCAGCATTTATTACTCCTAGTTTGTCCAGGAAGTTGATCAAGTCTGGTACTCTTCTAGACCACAGGAGAGTGGATGCCAAGCTACCTCGAGTAAAGGTTTCTGAATTGGATGCCTAGAGCCTTGAATTAATAAGTTATTTCCATCTTCTTGGTTCTGTTGTCTTTTGTATATCTCATGTACTAACTTCCTCTTCTTCTCTTACAGTTCTTGGTGCATTTTAATAATGTGTTGGAGAAGGATGATGCAATTAGGGTTTCTTCTTCTTCAAACGATGTGGAGGAAGCCTTGTCTAGCTTGAAAAAGTCTCTACTTGAATCTCAGCAAGCCCTGGAGACTGAGAAGAGCACTTGGGTGGATAAACTTAAGACGACTAAAACTGTTCATCAGACATCTTATGAAAATTCCCTTAAAGTTGAGTGCAAGGCAAAGAAAACTGAGCATAGGGCTAAGGAAGCTGAGAGCAGGGAAAAGACTGTTGAGGAGCTTATGACCTCTGAAATGTCTAAGAGAAAATTTATTGTAAAGGCATCCTTCAGTACTGGTTGGAACAAGGGCTGGAACAAAGCCATTTCTGCTACCTCTACTCAAATTGAGTATGCAAAACAAAAATGTTTTAGAGATGGTTGGGTTGCTGATCGTTAGGAGTTAAGTACTGTCGAGGGATCTGAACTTTTTGAGAGATATACTCATGGTCTTCCCTCAGTCATTGAGGATGAGGTTGAAGATGAAGCTGGTTCTGGAGAGTCTTCTCTAGTGGTTGAATCTACTGCAAACCAACCTAAAATTACTGAGTCTTCTTTTCCTCCAGCCGAGCAAACCGAGCAACTCTAATCTGTATCCCCTTCTTATAAGAAGGACAAGAAGGTTGAGAATGATAGGGAGAAGGTGTAAAGTTGTTCAAAATTTAACCTTTTGATTTTTTGTTTCTTTTCGTCTTTATTATACTTGAACTCTTTGTTATCAATAAAAAAATCTTTTGTTCCTTTTCGTCTTTTATTGATTATGCTTACTCTCCATTCTTGTTATTGATTGGTGGTCATTTCTTCTTGCTAGTTTATAGTGAAGATGAAACAACTGTCTTCCAATGATATCAAGCTACTAAGGAAGTGCAATGCTTTTTTAAAGCCGATCATACGGACTTATCTAAAAAATAAATTGTTCAGTTGATTGGTGATGATGCATCAGAGCAGGCTAAAGAAGCATACAAGTATTTGAAGTACTTACTTGATCTGGTGGTAGAAAACAATATTGCTTACTATAAAACGATAAAATAAATTCAAGAACAACATAAATAATTCACTGCGTTGTTGCACTAGAGTTACGAGCAGAAATATCGAAGCTTAAGTGTAGGTCGGGGATTTGATAACTTTGTTTCTATTTACAATAAATAGAAAGCTTTACTTAAGCTTAAAGTTGAAGAAACTAGAACTGTTACCAAACTTCTGGAAGAGGAGAATAATAATTTGAGAGATGAAGTGAATCTTTTGAAGTCTACATTTGGAGCTGTTGTTGCTACTACTAATGAGGGTTACTCCTTTTTAGTGGACAAAAATGCAACATTAAAGGATGAGTTCGAAGCCTTAAAAAAGATTAAACCCGCTTCTTCCTCCCGAGCAAGAAATAATCATGGCCGAGGAACAACAGAAGAAGTTAGGATTCAATAGGCCCCTGCCAATTAAGCTGCGTAGTTAAAAGCTAAAGACCGAGCTATTATTGAGATGTACTAGAAGCTGCAGACCTTGTCAGAACAACTATCCACTCAATCTTCCCAATTACAGGTTAAGGATGGAGTATTGAAGAAACTGCAGCCTCAAGTTGATAAATTAACCTTTCAATTCCATAAGCAACCAAGGGAGGTTTGGATGGATAAAAATAATGAAGATCTGGGGCATCTTGATGTTAGGCTTCAACAGACTAAGAATAAGTCCTATAAATGGGGTTGGATGAACGCTTTAATCGTGATGAAGGTGGATCGGAAAAACTCCTTGTGGGATTGGTATGACCCAGGCTTCCTGGAACTTGATAATCCTCCATTCAAGTTAGATGTTAACTAGATTCCTGTTCATCATATTCCTCAATGTTTGATTTTAAAATACTTAGGAGATTACGAGCTACGTGATGAACTAGATATCATTCGATCTCCTCATCTGCTTGATCGTCCTAGTAGCAGCAATACCAGGATGCTTCAGAATTTTAACTTCATCAACTCTCCTTATCCTTTGGATGATCCTCCAGATATCATGGATCGTGTTTCTAAGGCTGAAGGAAAACGTCCTGCAGAATAAGGCTTTGTATTTTTCTTTTGCATGTTTAAGCAACAATATGTAAGCATTTAACTTGATGAAAAGCTTATTTTACGAATGGATTAAGTTTTATTCTATCTTTGCATATATGAATGTTTCTTTAGTCTTTAACTATGAATGGATCAACTCTAAGTTAATCTTTAGTTTTTCACCGGTTCTATTGATATCCTTAGGATTATCGTAAGTATTATATCAATTGCCAAGGCATCACCATGGTTCTACTAATATACCTAAAGTTTTTAGGTAATTTCATTAGTTACCTTGGTTCCCAGGCGTGAGTGGAACATTTGTCCATATTTTAACCCAGTTTAGATGAACATTTGTCATCCGGGTCTTCATTAACCAAGCATTTGGGACTTATAATTTTGCCTTGCGTGACTTTTATGTATTTGACAACCATCTTTATTTGTGCCTTTATTGATATCGACCAACATTTCACTGGTGGTTTATGTTAACGACCAATACTGTTGGTGGTTTGTATGTTGACAACCAACATTATTGGTGCCTTTGTTGTTGCCGACCAACATTGTTGGTATTTTTGTGTTGACAACCAATGTTGTTGGTGCCTTTGTTATTACCGACCAACATTGTTGGTATTTTTATAGATTCATAATGTAGTGCATAGCACTAGTACTCCGAAAAAATAACAATTTTGGGGAAATCGCATTCTCATTAATGTTGACATGAACTTAATACATCATGATTACATTTCCTCAGTGTTCTGCATTCCATGGGTTCTTGAATTCTTCACCCTCCAAAGTCTCAATTCGATATGTGCCTGGTCGAATGACTATCATAATATGATAAGGTCCATGTCAATTAGCTTCAAGATTATTGTTCTTCTAAATCACTTTCTTCAAAACATAATCACCCTCTTTTAAGTTTCTCATCTTCACCCTCTTGTTGTAGAAACGCACAGTCCCATTATTGATAGGCTGCATTCCTTAAAGTTGCATCTTCACATACCTCTTCCAGCATGTCTAAGTCCAACCTTCTCATCAAATCACTTACTGGAGTTTTGAAGTTAAGAACTCTATGCGTAGGTAAACCTAGCTCAACAGGAATTACTGCTTCAGTACCAAATGCTAACATGTAGGGAGTTTCTCCAGTAGTAGTCCTAGGAGTTGTTAGGTATGCCCACAAGACATAATGCAGTTCTTTGATCCAATTACCTTTAGTATTTTCTAGTATTTTCTTAAACCCATTCAATAAATTTCTATTAGTTACCTCTGTTTGGCCATTGCTTTGAGGATGGCTAGGAGCAGAGTGTATTTTTTGGACGTTGGATTGGGCACAATAAGCAGCAAATTCATCGTTATTGAATTGTGTGCCATGATCAGTGATAAAGGCATAGAGCAGGCTATACTTGTATATGATATTCTTCCAAATAAACTGATAAACCTTTTCATAGGACATATCGATCAATGGTTCAGCTTCTACCCATTTCGTAAAGTAATCAATAGCTATAACCAAGTACTTGAACCTTCCTCGGGTGGTCGGAAGAGGCTCGATAAGGTCAATTCCCCACATAGCATAAGGACAAGGTGAAGTGATTGGTGGTAGGAGATCTTGTGGAGACTTGCGTATGCTAGAAAACCCCTGGCACTTATCACACTTCTTGGCAAAATCTGCACAATCTGGTCACATAGTTGGCTAGTAGTACCCCTGTGTGTTGACTCTTCGCAACAAAGTTCTCCCTGATACATGGGCTCCATAGAGCCCTTCATGCATTTCCTCAATCAAATATTTTACTTCAGCTAGATGCACACATCATTGTAGACTAACAATTAATCCTCTTCTATACAACACACCATTCTCTAGCACATATCTCGCCGCTTTATATTTCAGTTTCTTAACTTCAAGTTGGTCGGCTAGTAGAATTACTTATCTAATATAATATCTTATGGGATCCATCCAAGATGGCCCCATATCAGCTGCAATAAGATTAACCATCAGATCATCATCTAGTTACTATTAGCAAGTAGCTCAATAGGAATAGTTCTTTATAGCTCAGTTCTGGATGCTGAAGCTAGTCGAGCAAGTGCGTCTGCTCGAGCATTTTCCAATCTTGGAATTATGATTATCTGGAAAGCTAGTAAAGTGGTAATTGTGACAACCCGAACATAATTATGATAAACTATATTTAAATCATGCTTTCCTTATGTGATATTAATAATGTGTTATTAGTATATCTAATGTTAACTGATTATGTTTAGTCTAATCCTACTTTCATAAATCATGAAATGTCGAATTATTTACAAACTCAAATTTTTATTATTTTCGATAGAAATGTCCCTGTTTAAGACTAGTTTTGACCTCTATAACTTAACCATTGACTTGAGGTGAAAACTATATAATTTTAAACATATGAGTTAGGGTTGTAACACAATAAACGATACTTCAAACGGATGTACGAGTAAGAAGTTAGGCCAAAATTAGGAACAAGGGGCAAATTTGTCAATTCCCTCTAAGTGGTAAATTATCTTTTATTAAACCAAATGGTTTAATTTGATTGGTTGTCTTGGGAGGTAGCCTTGGACGACTTAAAATACTCCCTCTAACTTATTTCTTCAGAAAATTAAGCCCTAGGTTCAGTTTGAAGTGTTGTTAGGGTGAGGAAGGAGAATGTAGAAGTTTAAGAAGAAAAAGTGATGAGAAAAAGTGTAGAAAAATCCGTAGAAATTACGTAAAAGTCCCGAAGGTAATACTAATTGCAAATCTTGTTATTTTTCATATATTTATGATTTATATGATATAAATCCTTGATTTGTTTATTGACCTTTCATGCTTGGGTGCATATGTATGGATATATGCAAGTTTAAGTTAAGTTGAATGCATAAACCCTTAAAATTGCTTTGTATTGAAATTCCTTGTATTCAAACTTGCATATCTCTTTGTGTGCTTAATAGAATTGAGAAATTCCAATTGGATATGAAAGTAGACTCATATATTCATATCATATCCAAAAATTATGATTTAACTCCATGTGGTTAGGAAGTAGTGATGATTGAAAGTTGGTATATAGTTGTTATTTGTATATTTTATTTCGGTATGCCTTGAGTTTTGTCAAGATTTTGACATAGCAAATGAAGTTAAAAATTTATGAAAATTTAATTCTGTACTATTATGTGTACTGAAAATGGGTTGAAAATCATGGAAAGTTATGTTGTAGAAAAATTATGAAAATTCTGGGAATTCGAAGGAACAATAGAGGAGTTTGTAGGGTAGATTTCTTGTGTTGTAAAGAAATGGTCATAACTTGCTATAGGATGCTTGAAAAATTACACCGTCACTTGTACTGGAAAGTATATTCATATATGTTTTCATATTGATAAGGTTGGACCCATGTATTTATACAATTTAGGAATATAGGATGGTTAAGTATGTAGGACAATAATTTCAGGCCATACTGGATACCCCTTGAATGAATGTTTGTATTTCGTCCTTACAAAGGGTGCTTTGAGTACATGTTTCATGTGTATATACATTGAGAAGTATAATTTCATGTTTACTTGACTTTGGTTATAAATTACTTGTGAGGTATTTACTACGGTTGAATGTTTGTAACTTTATCAATATGTGCACCATTGTTTTGTCTTTACTCGTGTTTCATGGAATGTGACTTGAGTGGAATTATATGGTCGTTGTATAGTCATGGAAAGTTATATAATTATATTAGGATGATACTTATGATTGATATTCAGTACTGATTTAGTTGGATTGACATGTGTAAGGTCTAATCAACCCAGTTCAGCTCCTCCCGAAGGAAACGTGAATACGTAGTTGACGACCCAAGGTGAGTGTACTCACTGGATGGAGATATTTGTATCGTGTTGTTGATATGATCAGAATATAATGAATATGAAATTGTTCATTTCGAATTACCGAAATGGTAGGTTACTCCCCGACTCGGAATGGGGGAGAATTTTCTATTAATGACAAGGGGTTACTCCTCGATCAGGAATGGGGGAGAATTGTCTATATAGACAGGATATGTGAATCATGATTCGGAAAAGTTGGTCATTAATTATGAATGAGCCAGATAAGTTAATATATAACTATATGGACATGATTTATTGCATCTAAATTCATGCAGTAGTATAGTAGTGATGCATTCACTGGGCTATTTTGCTCACGGTTCCTATGTTCACATTTTTCAGGTAACACGATGTCACTGCCAAATCTAGGAAGTCCGGTTGGGTTAACCAGGAATGGGAGAAAAAAATATTTTGTGTAAACGTAAATGATGTAATTAAGTTAACTTATCCTTCAAGAAAGTTTTTATGGGCATGAATACTCTAATGTTGTAAAAGGATTTCAGTTATATGGATTTACAATGATGACTCTGAAATTAGAACTCGTGTTTATGGTTTGGTTAAATTAATCATGGTTTGACTCACTTTGACTTTCAAACTTAATTATAAGTAACTGGGTTGGGGTGTGTCAGTAATTATCTCCAAAGCTTTAGCTAAGTATCTAGACATCAGTTCTCCTTTAGCTGCATATAAGTTCAACACCTAATTTACCACTAGTTATCAATCACTGTATACCATAACTTGCTCGGCATTAGATGATTTAGCTAGATTTAAACCAACAATCACAGCTTCATACTCTGCCTCATTATTGGAAGCTTGAAATTAGAATCGTAGAGCATACTCTATATCTAGTTCATATGGAGTTGTGAGAATGATTCCAGCTCCATATCCAATTGCACAACATGACCCATCAATATACAAACTCCATATGGGAATATTTCTATCAAACACTTGGTTTGTCAGAATCCCTTGATGGAATATTTTATCCTTTACCTCCTCATATTTCTTCTCCATCTCCTGTACTCCGTTGGACGGTTTCGGTTGATCGTTGATAACTTTTTCTGCAGTTTCCCTTACTTGGAGTTGGTTGGGCATATCTCTAGTAGGTCTGCTAACTCCTAAACATTGCTCAGCCAGAGTCCCTTGTTGCTCGGGGACCTCTGGGTAAGTGAATTCTATAATAAAATTAGCTACTGTTTGGCCTTTTAAAAGCAGTCCTTGGTTCGTATACAAGGTCATATTCCCCCAACTCCACAACCCAATACACCATTCTCCCAAATTTCTCTAGCTTATGCAAAGCTTGCCTCAGTGGCAAGTCAGTGTATACCACTATGGTGTGAGCTTGAAAATATGGATTCATTCCTGTAGTAGTCTCAATTAAGTCCAATGCTAATTTTTCCAGTCTGGTATATCTAACTTCTTCTCCTCGAAAAGCTTTACTAGTATAATAAACTGGATTTTGAATTCCATTCTCCTCCCTGACCAAGGCAAAGCTAACAGTTGACTCGGAAACTGCCAAATATAGGTACTTCTTCAATTACAGGAAGGCTTTTTCACATTCATTGTTCCATTCAAAGGTTTTTCAGAGTACTTTAAAGAATGGCAAACATATGTCTGTTGCTCGGGACACAAATCTGCTGAGGGTTGCTACATTCCCTGTTAGCCTTTAAACATCCTTTTTACAGGTCGGGTATTGCATTTCTATCAAGGCTTTGATCTTATCTGGATTAGCTTCAATGCCTCTTTATTTACTACATAACCAAGGAACATTCCCTCTTGAACTACGAAGACGTATTTGGTGGGGTTTAACTTCATCTAGTGGTTTTCCAATTGATCGGCAAGATGATCAACAACTTTTTTCTCTCAGTCAGCATATCATCAACATACACCTCTATGTTCTTGCCTATCTACTCCTCAAATACTTTGTTCACCAGTCTCTAATAAGTGGCACCTGCATTTTTTAAACCAAATGTCATAACATTATAGCAATAAGTTCCTCGGGGAGTAATAAAGGAAGTACTTTCTTTGTCTTCTAGGTTCATTTTGATCTGGTTATAACCAGAATATCCATACATGAAACTCAGTAGCTTGTACCCCAAAGTAGCATCCACCAGTTGATCAATTCATGGAAAGGGAAAGTGATCCTTTGGGCATGCTTTGTTCAAGTCAGTAAAATCCACACACATCCTCCACTTATTGTTTTTCTTCTTGACCATAACTACATTGGCCAACCAGTCCGGGTACTTCACGTCTTCGATAAAGGAAGCTTTTTATAGCTTCTCCACTTCTTCCTATATAGCCTGGTTCTTTTTTGGGATAAAAACTCTTCTTCGCTGCTCCACAAGTTTAACCTCCTTATTAACATTAAGCTCATGGCATAGGAATTTTGGATCTATGCTAGGCATATCTTCATGGCTCCTTGCGAACACCTATTTTCTTTGTCTCAAAAAAGCCACCAACTCTTGTTTAAGAACCGATTCCAATGATGCTCCTATTTTAATTGTTCGTTCTGGTTTATCATCGTCCAGAATAATGCTTTCTTTTTCTTCCATCACTTGGCCTTTTACGAGCTCAGATTCGTCTCTTGAATCTAAGGTTTCAACCTCAGATATATCCACTTGATAAGTGGTTATTTTCCTCTTTATTTCTAGCATATCTTCCTCCTAGGCAGATGAATAATAGCATTCCCGAGCTACTTTCTGATCTCCTTTGATTACTCCAACTCCGAAGTTGGTCAGGAACTTCAAGCATTGATGAACAGTAGAAGGTACAATTTCAAATTTCTTCAGACCAACTCTTCCCATGATCATGTTATAGGCAAAATGAACATTTTTGTCCATTACAAAGAATCTCACTTTCTCTGTCCTGCTCACCAGTCATGTCCCTATCAACATATCTATCTTGATTGTTCCCAATGGAAATACTTTCTCGCCAATGAAGAGTGCCCAATATGTGTGTTTTAAATAAAAGTAATTTTTTTTCGAAAAATATCCAACTTTTAATTATGCACCAAACCAAGCTGTGAAAAACCCAATTCTTACTTTAAACCAATTTTATCTTTATTAATCCTAAACATGCATCTAGTGATTAAAGCAAGTAAATTAAAGTAAAGAATACTCACAACGCCGGATGTACGAGAAAAAAACCCAAAACGGGAAAACAACCTCTAACAGCCCAAGCCAGATAATCACTATGAATATGGTTTTACAAAGACAGATTAGCCTTACACTAAGACTCGATCCCCATGGGTTTTGACGCTCCTTCTGATCTTCAACCGTTCTTTAATAGTGCCCATGCATAAATTCCGTCTTCCACGATACCTGTCCACAGCACACGCATCCACGTATATCACGGTGTCCACCAAATGGCTTTGATTCGTCTACGATGTCGAACAACAAGTCCTTCTCTTTTCTTCACCACAAAACCCTTTGATGTTCAATGTGTAGAACAAACAACTTTGGTGCAGCAAGATCACGTAAAAATATAAGAATGATAACTCGGATATTTGCAAACTCTAAGGATGTGTTTAAGACTTTTAAACCTTAGAAAACATCTGCAAACAAGGTTCTGGTTCGTAAAACTATTTTCCAGAAAGCACACTTACGAAACTATGATGAAAACACTGTTTAAATAGGATTAAAATGCCACCTTGAAAAATGTGTCATTCGAACGACTTGAGGAACTCGTTCGAATGACATCCTATCTCGTTCGAACGAGATTAGATGTCATTTGAATGACAGCGTGAAAGTTTGACTTTTTGACTTTTTGTTTAAAACGTCTGTTCCAATGAGAAATCCAAAAATGTCAAACTCTTTTACGAGCTTATCATCATAAAACGTAATTTAAACCTTGAAAACATTTAAAAACATTTTTCTTTATAGAAGTTACATCCTTATCTTTTGTACAATAATTTCGAGTACCATTAATTATACGCATTCATACCTGAATGATCTCAGAATAAAATTAACTTTGAAGACGATTAAACTTGCACCAATTAAACATCGGCATGATTAATTCTTTCAAGCTTTGCCGTAATGTCTTCAATTTCTTCAATATGTCATAAACCGAGTGGGATCGTTACAAAATAAAATTCTCCCTATGACATATGACAAACACAGTTTTGTTCACGGAATTAAGTCAAAACAATACAGGGACTCAATTGGAAATTTATGTCCTTACAAATCTCCCCCTTTGACTATTCCGGGACAAAACTAAATCAGTGAAATGCCTAACTGGGCCGTCAAGACGTATGACACCTAAATCCCATCCCATAAACCCAAAAAGAAAAATACAGGACACGGACTAGAATATACAGCGCCGACAAGCATGAACTGTCTGAATGTGATGTAGACATGAAATCTCGAATTGATGAAAGCATACCTACACACATGAAACAGACAAACAAATACCTAGTGAAGTATTGAGGAACAAATGATACCAATTTATATTTCTAATAAGAACAAATCATTTGAAACCTGTGAGCAATTATTTGATACCAATTTGAAACAAATATAATCAAACAATAATATGTAAATCCAGATATCAATAGTAGCGCTCAACAAATCTCCCCCTACATCACATACATCTCTCCCCCTTTTTGTCTCGAATAGACAATCCGGTGAAAAGATAAACCAATTTGGAATATCTGGCATAAGAATATGAAAAAAAATTGAATCAAGTTGATACCAATGTGAGTCATGAAAAATTCTAGATAACCATGAAACAACCAGCTAAATATGATCAAGCAATGATAAGTCAGTAGATAGTAAACCAAGGAATCACACAAAGAATATCGCAAATTAATCAGGTGTGATAAACAGACTCATATGCAAAATACAAATTTGGAACATAAAAGAACCTGCATATAAACCAAACACTCCAGAAATGCTTCCCGCAGAACCAAAAATATATCAAATTAAACCAGTGGACAGCAAACCAATCAGAAGCCATTTTTTCAGCCTGTTGTTCGAACGAGCTAGGGACATCGCTCAAACGAGATGAGGATGTCGCTCGAACGAAGTAAGATGTCATTCGCGCGAGATGAGTTGTCGTTTGAATGACTTCGCGTGACCTGCCAAAATTTCTCAGTTTCCCAAAAATATTATAAAGTATTGCCCAGTGAAGAAATTTCAACAAAACAATTCCAAGAAGGGCCTGACAAATGCAAAACAAAAATAGTAGGCTTTTTGTACAAAATGCAAAAACTCATAAAAGTTAAAAATGCGAGTTACATGCAAACATGGTACCGATGTGCTCAAACATGGATATGGAATGAATGGGCGTGAAACTACAACAAATGATCATAATTCCAACACATCAAAATGATCAAGAAGCTTTAATTGATAGATATAAATCATCAAAACTTTATCATAGCCATATGACAATAAAAGTGTGAGCTTAATGAACTAAACATACTACATGCACACAAATCCAGAATTTTGACGATTCTACAAACAATAACGTCAAATTGCAATGTTTCAACATTAAGATTAGTTGTGCAAACCCGTTTAAATTTTTAATCCATCCAAACTCCCTTAATAATATCATATTTTCTTTGGAATGAACTAAACAAATTTGTCCCTTTTCTTAGCATATTTCATTTTCTTTTGGGCTCTTTTAAACGGTGGCTTTCATGACGAGTTAATTTTGAACCCTCGCAACCCTTTCCTGTGAATCACTCATCATTTTTCAATTTAAATCCTCACGGTAAACGGTTATTGCATACACATGTCTCCTTAAGTCTACTTACGCATAAATGACAAGATTGAGATAAGAACGCCTCACCAAATACAAATATGCAAGAGAAGTCAAACATCCATATAAACTCGTGCATGTGTGCAATGTTAGCATATGTACAAAGTCGAATCAAAATGCATATCAACTTCAAAACAACTCCATATAAACAATGGTTAAGATCATTCTAAGCATCGATAATAATGACCAAATGTCCTAACCACATGGATAATGAAACGATTGGGGGGGGGGGGGGGGAGGGGTTCCAAGCACACCAATATGCCACATCAAACATGTAAACTCAAAAACAAAAATTGAAAATCTTTTTGGCTTTTCAAACATATTTGACTCAAAGAAAAGAAAAATCTTTTTGGATTTTCAAAAGTTTTCTCAAAAAACAAAATCTTTTTGTATTTTTCAAATAAGACTCAAACCAATGAAAACTATAATAGAAAATGTTACACATGTCATAATACTAGCAATGAATATATCATGAAGCAAACTAGCATATGACAAACATGGCAACACTATCATCCTTTAGATTTAGCATGGGAAGAATCAAGTGCACCCAAACGAGAATCATGAAGTTTAATTCCTAAAGCCACTAAATCCGATTTCCTAACCCAAGTAGGTGTAAAACGACGCATGGGGGTTTGGGTAACCGGTGAAACTTTATTCTTAAACTTCTTAGGAGCTTGTCTAAGGTCGTAACAATAACGCCTAAGGTGACCTTTCCTACCACAAAACGATCAAGTGTAGCGGTGGTGGGAATGATTACCTTTATGTGGACCTTTTCTAACCATCCTAGTGTTTCTCACTCGTGCTGGGGGAATGGGAATAACTCTCTCACCAAAACCTATACCTCCCCTATCTTCCTTAATTTGGACGGTGCCTAGGATATTATCTAACTTCTCCGACCTAGCCTCCAAATCAAACTTGACTCTAGACGGGTCTATCAATCTCTTCTCAAACTCATGAATCCTAGACTCGAGCAAACGTTTAGACTCCTAAAATAATAAAATCTCCTTTTTCAAGGACTCCATCAAACCACAAAGATTATCTCTCTCTTTCTCCACAAACTCTAATTTCTCCCTAAGCTTCTTCTCTCGTGCCCTAAGATCCTCAATCAAACTATCATTATTTTCTATGGCACTCTCATTCAACTTAGATTGCAATTTTGATTTAGCCTTTTTCACCTTCACTGTTTTGACATACAACTCATTAAACGCATTTTGTAATTATTTCACATCGACCTCCTCCTCGTCACTCTCTTCACCCTCACTAATATGGGATTCACTCAAAACCTCCTGTGAAGTGTCATTCACATGAGTTGTATCATCGTCGCTCACATGACATGCCATAAACGCAACAAAATTACGCTCAATGGGGGAACTTTCTCCCTCTTCCGGTTCACTATCACTTAAGGTGGCATTATAGACAACGGGTTGCGTGCCCTCTTTCTTAGGTATAGTGGGACACTCCTTAACCTTGTGACCGTACCCCTCACACCGAAAACACTTATCCGACTCATCTCTCTCAGGCTTCTCAACTTATCCTTAGAGGCGGGATCTCCTTTGTTGTTCTTGAATTTTTCAAATTTCTTGGCATCTTTCGATTGCTTTTGAAACTTAATAAATTTTTTAAATTTCTTTGCCAATAAAGCAACATCCTCAAAATCGAAATCGAAATCGAAATCGGAATCCAAAACTTTAATTTTCTCCTTTCGGGTTTTCAAAGCAATACCCTTTTCTTTCTTAGGTACATGCTTAGAGGTAATCATGTCGATTTCATAAATTTGTAAGTCACCTACAATCTCTTCTAGTTTCGTTGACTCTAACCTACCCAATGAGTTTAAAATGGTCACTTTCGCATCAAACCTACTAGGCAAAGACCTAAGGATTTTCTTAATGACACGGTTGTCGAGAATTTTCTCACCTAGGTTAAACGACGAGTTGACAGTATTGGACAACCTAGCATAAAACTCATCAAATGTCTCACTATCTAACATCCTAATGGTCTCAAACTGTGTAGTGAGATTTTGAAGTTTTGACGCCCTAACCGTGCTAGTGATCTCGTGAGTGAGTGCCAAAATATCCCAAGCCTCTTTTGATGTTTCACAAGTAATAATTCTATTATATTCTTTCTGTGTGACATGTGAAGAAATAACGTGCAGACCCTTAGAATTATATTGTGCAAGTCTTTGTTCAGTTTCGGTCCATGACTCAATAGGCTTTAAACTAGTGACCTCACCTATAATAGTGATAAGGGGTGTCTAACCTTTCTTAACTGTAAGCCAAACACGCTCATCAATAGATTTTAATGCACATCTAATTCTCATATTCCAATAAGTGTAATTAGTGCCATAAAAAATAAGAGTTCGAGAAAATTCATTATATCCAGAATTTATCTTTGAAAACACACGGGATTACAAAACAAATAAAAATGTTTTCTAGCTCTGATACCAATTAGAAGAGTGCCCAATATGTGTGTTTTAGACAAAACCATTTTTTCTCCGAAAAATATCCAACTTTTAATTATGCACCAAACCAAGTTGTGAAAAACCCAATTCTTACTTTAAACCAATTTTATCTTGATTGATCCTAAGCATGCATCTAGTGATTAAAGCAAGGAAAGTAAAGGAAGGAATACTCACAACGCCAGATGTACGAGGAAAAAACCCAAAACGGGAAAACAACCTCTGACGGCCCAAGCCAAGCAATCACTATGAATATGGTTTTACAAAGACAGATTAGCCTTACACTAAGACTCGATCCCCATGGGTCTTGACGCTCCTTATGATCTTCAATCGTTCTTCAATAGTGCCCACGCAGAAATTCCGTCTTCCACGATACCTGTCCACAACACACGCGTCCACGTATGTCTTAGTGTCCACTGATATAGCTTTGATTTGTCTACGATGTCAAACAATAAGTCCTTCTCTTTTCTTCACTGCAAAACCCTTTGATGTTCAATGTGTAGAACAAACAACTTTGGTGCAGCAAGATCACCTAAACATATAAGAATGATAACTCGGATCTTTGAAAACTCTAAGGATATGTTTAAGACTTTTAAACCTTAGAAAACATGTGCAAACAAGGTTCTGGTTCGTAAAACTATTTTCCAGAAAGCACACTTACGAAACTATGATGAAAACACTGTTTAAATAGGATTTAAATGTCGCCTCAAAAAATTTGTCATTCGAACGAATTGAGGAACTCGTTCGAGTGACATCCCATCTCGTTCGAACGAGATTGGATGTTGTTTGAACGACAGCGCGAAAGTTTAACTTTTTGACTTTTTGTTTAAAACGTCTATATTCCAATGAGAGATCCAAAAATGTCAAACTCTTTTATGAGCTTATCATCATAAAATGTAGTTTAAACCTTTAAAACACTTTAAAAACATTTCAAAACATTTTTCTTTATAAAAATTACATCCTTATCTTTTGTACAATAATTTTGAGTACCATTAACTATACGCATTCATACCTGAGTGATCTCGGAATGAAATTAACTTTGAAGACAATTAAAATTGCACCAATTGAACATCGGCATGATTAATTCTTTGAATCTTTGCGGCAACGTCTTCAATTTCATCAATACGTCATAGATTGAGTGGGATACAAAATAAAATTATCCCTATGACATATTACAAACACAGTTTTTTTCACGGAATTAAGTCAAAACAATACAGGGACTCAATTTGAAATTTATGTCCCTACAGCCAGAGAATCCAATGAGTGGCATGTGGTAAGGCTCCAATTGATTGAGTTTTAAACCCAAACTATCAAAACAAGGATAGAACATGATGTTTGTCGAAATGTCATTATCCGCTAATGTTCTTAGTATTGGTACTTCTTTTATCCCGACTCTGATCACTAAAGGATCATCATGAGGATTCAACACTCTAGATAGATCGTTCTTGGAAAATCCAATTACGATCTTATCCTTGTTAACTTTTCTTAATCGGTCTTCCTCAGTAAGGTTGATTCACTGGATATAGGAACAAGCTTGAGCCTCATTGTGGTAAGCCTTCCTTTCAGCTATATGATCTCTTCCTCCTGCATCCCCACCAGTAATTATATGGAAATCAAAATATCTAAAACTGAGTGTGAATACCTCGCGTTCAGGTTGTCTAAGCTTCTTGGGAAGATCATGATCATCTTCTGGATCATCGTCGTAGCTCCTCTTCTTATCTTCTCTGGGATTAACAGGTGATTTAGATCTCTGTCGACCTCTACCTCCAGTTCTTCCACCAACCTTCCGATCAACAAATCTGTCCAATTTTCTTCTTTAGATGAGTGATTCTATCTCATTCTGGAGAGAAATACACCGTTTGGTCATATGACCATGATTTTTGTGAAATTCATAATACTTGGATTTATCCCTCTTATCAGTAGGTGACTTTAACTTTTCAGGCCAACTCAAGTCATTATTGTTCTTGATTTATTCCAAAACATGATGTATATCTACCGTTAAGGGAGTGTAATTGGTAAATTTTTTGAGTAGATATAGGCTTTCTTTTACATTCGAATTCTTGCGCTCATTGTGATTCTTGTGCTCCTTATTTTCTGACTTCCCTTCTATCTTTGCTTTCGCCTTTGCATCTGAATTCTTTTTGGCAGCCATAGCTTCCTCAGCGTTCATAATCTTCGCTGCTTTGGCCATTAATTCTGTCATCATCTCCGGGGGGGTTCTTTTGACAAAGTATAATATAGTTTGTTGAGGAGAAAATCAATTATGAGGGCAGTGATTGCAGTCTTCTCTTCGTAATCAATGACTTCTAATTTCTCATTGTTGAAACAAGTGATGTAATCCATGATGCTTTATCCCACCTTCTATCTGACACTAAGAAAATGAGTTACTCGCTTCACTCATTTTTCTCCAAAGCAAAAATTACCAATGAATAGCTCGACGAGTTGTTGAAAACAAGAAATTTACCCCTAAAGAAGATCATTGTACCAAATTTGAGTAGATCCAGTGATTGTTCCTAAAAATGCCCTGCACCTCATCTCATAAGAAACAACATAGATATCAGCTTCTACTTGGTATTGTTCTATATAAAGAAATGGATCAGTCTTCCCACCATACTCGGGAGTGACCACTGGAGCTTTAAACTTGGTTATCATAGGGAAATCTACGATGGTTTGCACAAAGGGAGATCCCTTAATAAAGTTTCTGTGGAGGGGATTCTTGACATTGTCCATTTCTCCCAACCTATCTTCCAAGCACTAAATGGGACCTATCCAAGCATCACTTCCAGCACCAGATCTATGGGTGGCGTAGTTTTTATGCCGACTAACTGATCGTGCTGAACTTTCTTCTTGAGAACCTTTACTTTAGCTGGACTGAGAAGTTCGTCGAGTATTCAATCTGGATTGGGTTGAACCTTCACTTTGGCTCGACCGAGCATCTCATCGGGTATTCACTTTGGCTCAAATCGCTTGGTCATTGAGTATTTCCCTACGTAACCCGTAGGGCATTTCCCTTGGGTCCCAAATGATCGAAAGGAGAGTCCCTACTTAGCCTTTCTAAGGCACTCAATCTTTTTGGTATGGGAGATTTTCCATCAGAGTCATTAGTAATCCTGATAGAAGAAGTTGCTCCAGGAAGGTACGAAGGATCCCTTGAAGTTCTGGAATGACTATGCCCAACACTCTTTATTGGCGGCAATGGCATACTCCTTTGATTGAATTATATAGGGACTCCAACTTATAAATTTTGGGAAGACTGTCATATTGTATCCTACATAGCCTCTTGACCATTGGCCAAGCTAGCCAAAATTCCAGTTTTATCATTGTTGTTTGGAGGGGTGGAGGGATTAGGCGGAATTCCCTCATTTCTGGTGCTTGATTCAGGAATTTCAGCCACGAACAATGAATTAGTGAAAACGTTTAGCAATACCTTCCCAGAGACGGTGTCAATCTGTTGATGCAAAAACTAGACTGGACCTAATTAATTGATCACAGATAAGATAAGTGAAACAAATAAGAAAAAAATATTTTTAAAGTGATTCGGCTCAATCGAATAACCTACGTACACTGTTATGTATTGATTTCCTTGAGTTGTTTTTCAGTCCCTTGTAATGAGGGAGATACAATGTATTTATAACCCAGGAGGGGTTTTAATAGTTGTCGTGTGAAAGGATGGAATGCCTTCATTTGTTAGGCATTTATATCAATACATAATGAGAATTAAACATATCAATGTTGTCTCTTCATTGGCAATACAGGTTGTAAGACTGTTGTCGCTTTGTTGGCTATACAGGTTGGATTGTTGGCAGTTGGTCGGGCTTCATTATTGGTCGGGCTTCCCTGTTAGTTGGGCTTTCTTGTTAGTCGGTCTTTTCTATTATTCTAACTTAGACTTGTGCTAGATTGGATGACACGTGCTGGCTTGTAATTGGTCCACGTAAGATGGTAAATTTTGGTATCAACAGTGATGGATAGAATTTTTAGAAGATTATAAGTTTAACTTACTTTACCATCCCGAAAAATGTAATGTAGTCATTGATGCTTTAAGCAGCAAAACTATGAAAATCTCCATAGTATGTTTGTGTTCTTAGAAACCATTGGAGATTACAACCTACAACTAGACTCCTCCAAGACCCAAGTTCTTTTATGAAACATTGTCGCTCGTCCCATTCTATAAAAAATAATCATTGATCTTCAAGACTAAGATGATTTTTTTTTCATTCCCAGAAGCAAAAACATAGAATTAATCTCCCCGAAAAAGGAATGGACTTCGGACCCCGAATGTGGATTAAAATTCAAAAATCAAGTATGTGTTCCTTTCATCACCTCACTACGAGAAGAAATATTACAGGAAGATCACCATTCTAAATTCATGATTCACCCTGGAAGCACCAACATGTATTAAACCCTCAAAAAACATTATTGGTGACTTGGTCTGAAGAAATATATTTTAAACTTTGTAAAAAATTGTCTAACATGCCTACAAGTGAAAATTGAACATCAACACCTCAGGGGTTTACTCCAACCACTCCCCATCTCGGAATGGAAATGGGATCATATAACCATGGACTTTATCAGTGTATTTCCCTAAACTTCTCAAAAATACAATTCGATATGGGTTATCACGATCGTCTTACAAAATACGCCCATTTTCTACCAACCAGATCCATCGATTCCTTCCAACGACTAAGTGAACTCTACATCAAGAAAATTGTTAGACTCAATAGACTACCTATTTTTATTATATCTGATCGAGACCCCATATTTATCGAATGATTTTGGAAAGCTTTACAAACCTCCTTAAGAACTAAACTCTACCTAAGCACTGTTTTTTATCCTCGAACCGACAGACAATCCGAACGTGTAATTGAAACTCTAGAAGACATGTTACGAGCCTGCACATTAGATTTTCCCATTTCATGGAACAATTATCTTTCCTTGATCGAATTCTCTTTTAATAATAGTTATCATACCAGTATTCAGACCGCTCCATATGAATCCCTTTATGGAAGATCCTGCCATTCGCCCTTATGTTGTAAAGAATCAGGAGAAAATCACACGCTTGGACCCGAGATCATCATTGAATCTAAAGAAAAGATATGACATATTCGAGAAAGATTACATCCAGCCCAGAGTCTACAAAAGAGTTACGCCGACACTCACCAAGGGCCCTTATAATTCCAAGTAAATAATCAAGTGTTCTTACGAGTATCTCTAAGAAATGTGATAATTCGATTTGGAAAAGGAAGAAAATTATCTCCTCGCTATGTTGGTCCTTTTAAAATCATCGAACGTATTGGACTAGTAGAAAATATTCTGGAATTACCTCCCGAACTATCCAATCTCCATGACGTGTTTCACAGTTGTGAAGATACATCTCTGACCCAAGTCACATTATTACTCGAAAGAATACGACAATTGAATCTAACCACGAGATTGAAAAAATCCTATTAAGATTCTCGACCGATAAGAAAAGATTCTTCGACATAAAACCATACCACTAGCCAAATTTCTTTGGCGAAACCACGGAATTGAAGAGGCAACATGGGAAACAGTGGACACTATGAGACAATAATATCTTGCGCTTTTTTTAGGTAATTTCGAGGACAAATTTTTTTAGGTGTAAAGAATGTAACAACCCACTCTAAACATACCTTCAACATGCCTTTAGTCCCTTGAATAGATGGACATTCCAAAAAAAAATCAATTCTTTTACTAAATGACCAAAATGCCACTTAAGGAAAATTCAAGATAACTTTCACTTTCTTATATCAATTGGACCCCAAATTTCACTAAAAGTTTAATCAAATGAATTATATTTTATGGGAATATCAAGAACCAACCCATTAGATTTGAATAAATTTCACATAAGCCCCTAAAAGTTTCTAAAATGACTTAAAACCTATTCAAAAACAATCGGAGGACTAAAATCTGAACTTATTTACCCTTTCCCTCTGGTGACTTGGCACCAGCTGGACAGACGGTATGGCTTGTACCATGTGGTTTAAACATGATACCCATTTTACATCCAATAGAATTTGGTAAAAACTTGTGCAATTCAGCCTTATCTCCACCTCCAAACCTACCAATCAACTCCTCTCCACAACCCTATAAATACCCTCTTTTACCTCAGTGAAAACCATCCCAGTTGAGAGCTATTTTTAAGTAAAAATTTAAGAGTTTTTATTTTTCTATTATTTTATGCATGAATTCTTTTTCTTCAATTTAGTTTTGTTTCTGCATATAAGTAGAGTAGAATTATGACTTTTCGTGTGAATGTTAACGTATATATGCACTGAAAATGGCTCAAAACTAGAAAACTCTATTAAAGCTTGAGCTTCAATGGTGGTTTCTGCTTCCTTGGATTTGAACTAGTTTCAAAGAGAGGTAAATTGAGCTTAGGTTCTCAAGAACCTAGGTGCAAAGTTTAACTGGACTAAAACCTGGTTTTAATACCCCAAATCAAAGCTTGAAATTTTCAGCCCCGAAAATTTTAGAAAACTAATTCGAGAGTTTTACTCCACCAAAATTCCTTAAACCAGGCTTATTCTTCCACATTTTTTATATAGAACAAAAGCCTTATGGAGCCGAAATAGGAATCATAGCTATTAGTTACTTATATTTGGTCAAAATTTCACCATTTTGACCTAATAGCTCGATTGAGCCCACCAAAATTCTTAAAACCATATTAAAAATTAGGCAACTATCATCCAGGAATCAACTTAAGAGGATTTCTAAAATGTTTCAAATTTGAGGTCAAATTTTTAAAACCCTAAATTCAAACTTTCGAATGTTGAAGATGATTTCATTACACGCGTGCGAGTGGGTGTCAAACCAGGCACGTGATTAGTTTGACTCGGAACGTGAGGGCGCGCCTCCAATCAGAAATTTTTGATTTTTTTCAATTTTTTTTAATTCTGAAACAAAATGGTATATTACATCACCCGGTTTGGACCCCTAGAAATCATTTTCTTGAGAAAACCAATTTTAAAGTTTCAAAAATTAAGTTTTAATTTACACAAAAACCCCTGGCTATTTTTCAAGTATACCAGAATGATCCCAAACTTTTTTCACAATTTCTTTAGCTTAAATAAAACCAATTTGTCTTCTATCATTGAGTTCAAATCCAACCATAAACGTAAGAAACACAAATTGTAACAACTTTTTAAAATTATAATTATAACCCTTCAAGTTAATTTTACACTGCAATTAATTTCAGTTTGGTATCTTACTGTAGACACCTCATTCCGTTACCCCTAACTCTCCTTAGGTCCCTAGTACCTCCCTTCATCACTACAAACCCAGGTCATGTCCCGATTACTGACCTAGAAGCCATCGGGCACTCCTCGGCTCAGTTTGACCAAAAATTCAAACTCTTCATCTCGACTGAGACTAAATGAATCTTCAAAGGGTACTGAATACCCTTTCCAACGGTCCATCCTGTGCACGATTTCGACTTACCATGCGGACGAACGATCCGTTTGCGTCCGAAACTTGGCGTAGAGGCCATCGGGCACTCCCGGGCTCTGTTTGACCTAAGTCAACTCTTCAGATCAACCGAGGCTAAATGAATCTTCAAAGGGAACTGAATACCCTTTCCAACAGTCCATCCCGTGCACGATTCCGACTTACTATGCGGATGAACGATCCGTTTAACTCCAAGAGGTCACCAAATGCTTCTAGGGACCGATTGACCAAAGTCAACTCCCCAAACCAGCTTAAACTCTTTGGAATGTCGAAGTACATCTCCTGACCTTTCCAACGGTCCACCTCGTGCGCGATTTGGACTTACCATGCGGACGAACGATCCGTTTGCGTCCGAACGATTCCCCGTCCTATGGACCGATAAACGCTTCCGAGCCATATTTAACACAAAGTCAACTCCCGAACACGGGAGAGGTCCAAGGGACTTTCGAAGGTCTCTGAATTAACTTTCCAATGGTCTACCCCGTACGCGATTCTGACCAACGATTTTCCCTCGGCGATCGATTTCCCGAAAAGGCCTAAAACACACTGCCAAATGGCAGGTTCCAAACCCTACCTATCGGCAGGTGCCGATAGGCAGGATGAGGTCTATACCGTTTGGCAGTGACCTAAGCCTATTCATCAAACTTGGTGAATTATCCACTCTCTATCATCATCCAAGTGCAAGGGATGCTCTCCAACATTCAAGATCTTCAAAAAGGTCCAACTTTCTCAAACTCTCTCCTAAATTCTCTTAAATTCTCAATAACTTGTTTTCTTACTTAGCACTTTTATTATCTCATCTCGCACATCCTAATATACTTTTTATTTGGTATTATTACACACCTCTTATTTTCATATAAATAAAACCCAAAAAAAAAAATAAGAAAAAGAGGGCTTGCTCATAAATTCAAAATAGGGATTCTCATACTTTTTACACTTTTCTCACCACTAAAACACTTTTTCTACACACACACACACACACACTCACTAATAAGATATACCCCATTTGGATTTATGGGATAAACCCCACCCCTCATTTTGTACGCAAACTACGTGGACTTTGATGCCTTTATAGGCTACGTAGGCGTCTCGGGGTAAAACCCGAGACTGAGTCCTATTCCTACTTTCTCTCTCATTTTCCATCTTCTCTAAAGATAATTTTCTTATATTCTATATACTTGTAACGTATTACTCCATATGCGTTATCGTTCCATTATAACGACCAACGTAGGGGTAATCGCGTAAATCTTATTTTTTTAATACTATTCTTATATATTCCTACGGATGACTCGCTTTATCTTTTCCATGATATAAGTCGAGGATTCCTACCTCCATTATATATATACACATGCACACATATCACGGGGGGAAATATAAAGGAAAATAGCAAATATTTATGAGAGACCGAAAGGACGGAATGGGTGCTTAACACCTTCCCATTTCGTAACTTAGCCTCCGAACCCTTCTCGAATCATTTTGGTTTCGCATGCACCAGTATGTCTTTGGATGCCATCCATCGAGATGGTTTCCCCTTCTTCTTTTGTCTGTTTTGAGTAAAATAGACTGGGGACTCTGAATCTCTCTACATTTTTTACACCTCATCTCAAATGACGCCGACCAAAGCGCTCCCGAGAGGGATGCGTGGGACCAGAATGATACTTTCCCTTCGCGCGCCCACCCGCGCGGCGAGGATCGAGGATGGCCATAGTGGCAACTCTGCTGGGGATAGTGTGTATTTTGAGGGCTTGACTCTATTTGTATAGATGCTATTTTTGTTTATGTTTTCCCCCATATCTGCATGTTCCCCCTTTTCCATGTGTATCCCATGCTTATGCTTATGTTCACACACTTGTAGAAAATTCTCCATGTACACTTCACACCATGTTCACCTAGGACCACATATATCCGCATGTTGTATGCATCACCCATCTATACTTGGTGTACCTTTGGTACTTGTACTTTGCTCCATGTTTGGCATAATCAAGAAAGGCATTCTCATCATAAGATACTAATAAGAGAATCATGCATTGATTCACACGACATCACCAAAGAGCATTGTTATTGACCAAATTTTACTCAGTAACTCGAGGGTCACTTCGTGATGGGCGCTGGTCTGGCAGGTCACAGTTAGCCTAAGCGATATGACTCTCACCTTCCATTGGCCAAGTACCTTCGATGTATATCGAATGGTTCCCCCGCATAGTACTGCTTGACCGAAGTCATGACGGGAGGTATATTGCAGGGAATTCGTTCACGTACATCGAGTATATCGAATTTTCTCTCACACGTACCGTCCCCACGAGGTATATAGTGAAGAAATTCACGTACACTCAGGTATATCGAATGGCTTGTCCACACGTACTGATTGCCCCCAAGAGCAAGACGTATATCGTGGAAGTCACACCAAAGGAGGGAACCCATGCCGATTCACCCAACCAACTGCATACCCGCATATAGGTGTCAAAACTAGGACACGCACTTTAGATTGTTGGTTTCAACCCAAAACTCTGCCAAAATTCCTGGTCAATCTGTCGCCCAAATTTTCGTGAATTTTTAAAATGGGACCCTGTCCGTGAGCCTAGTTACAAGTCCAACCATAGCTTTGCATATATTAAAAACCCCACTTTTCCATGCTCGGGTCCCGTCCGGCATTGCATTTAGGATAATTAAATACAAGTGAGAACATAATAATCATAATAATCACGCTGAGTTCCGTTTCCAAAAATGTTTCTCCCTTCTTTATCAAAAATCCAAAAACATTTATCCCTTCTTTATCAAAAATCCAAAAACATTTCTCCCTTCTTTATCAAAAACCCAAAAATATTTTCTTCCCTTTTTCTAAAAAATAAATCTTATCCTACGCCTTCTCAGGTCGATTGCAAGCCCTTGGCCTGGCTCCCTATTGGCTTCAGTCTTCAGTCAAATCACCATGGAGTTTCGTCCGTTCCTCTACTACTTCTTTTGAGTCCGAAATCCATTCAATTTTCATGGAGAATACAGATCAACCACCATTCATACAGCCGAATATGACGACAGTCCTGGCTCAGCTCGTATTTAAGATTGACAACCTCCAAACTGAGGTCCGAGAGATGCAATAAAATCATGTTACAATTCCTCAAGAGCTCGAGGCCCTATTCCCTCGTGCTATGGGTCCACCCGAGCCTATCTGGGTTCCCGAAGAATATCAGCATGGTCCACATGCCCTTCCTGTCAATGGGCCGTCGCCTGCCCAGCTTCCTATGCCAAACATTGCCCAGCCTATGGCTAACCTGCCCGTGGCCATTGATCTAAAAGAGGAGGAGTTGAACAAAGTCAAAGAATATCTCAAGATGCTAACCAAGAAGTTTGACCAAGTCAGAATATCTGGGAATTACATGGACTACACCCACATTTCTCCTTATCCTAAAGCAAGGTTACTCGAGAAGTTCAAGATGCCAGATATCGAGAAGTTTTGAGGGAGTAGACCCCCGATTGTTCATCTTCGTAGTTATCATCGTTCCATGACTCTACTAGGGGCTTCTGAAGAAGTGATGGCCCAATTTTTTCAGCAAACTTTGAAAGATAGTGCCCTCCGGTGGTTTTTATCTCTCGAGGAATCCATAATTCGTAGCTGGGAGGATGTAGCCCGAGAATTCATGTCGCAGTACAAATACAAAGAAGAGCTTGAGGTCACCCGTCGTGATTTAGAGCTGCTCAAACAGAATCCAGGAGAATCAGTCAGTAACTTCATAACTCGTTGGAGGGAACAAGCAGCTACCATAACCAATCGGCCATCTGAGGAGGAACAGGTCGACATAGTGAAGAAGAACTTCTTGCCCCATGTTCGAGCTACGATGGGAAGATAATACTATCCCCACTTCCGAGCTCTCAGAGAGGCAGGAGTAGAATTCGAGGAATGCCTTGTTAAAATTGAGGTTTAACAGAAGAAGGTGTCCGGACAGTTCACCCCTAGAAAGTATGATAAGCCTACCAGTGCTGCAGTCTCAACCATCAATAACATCTCTCAACTAACCACATCATGGGCACCAGAAAGTCACCCTTCCCCTATCCGAAGGGAATACACTGAGCTTCATGCTCCCCTATCCAAAGTTTACCAAGCCATGTTAAATCGAAACCTTATCAAACCCTTGGATCCACGTCCGTTGCCAAATCCACTCCCAAGAAACTTCAAGGCCGATGCTCATTGCACCTTTCACCAAACTACCATCTATACCACCGACCAATGCTTTCACCTTCGAAACATAATCCAAGATCTCATTGACCGGGGTACCATCGCCCCACCAGCCAATCCTAAGACAAACACTACTCAGAATCCACTTCCAAATCATGCTAATGCCCTCTTCTTAGAAGAAAACCCAGATTTTGATCCATTAACTCAAATCACACCCATATACTCTCCTAAACCTCTTTAAATTTGCCCATATTTCCTCCTACACCCTACTAGCCTCGCTGATCAGGCACTGTCACTCCTTACCAGAGCATGCATCGCTGTTCGTACCCGTGCTGAAAATGGAAATATGGAATTATGAGAGGTGTTAAATCAACTCCTAGAGTTCGGGCTGAAATTGCCCTCACAGATGGTCATCGATTGCCAGAGGTTCAGCACACTGTTCTTGGAAGCACGAAAGTGGGCCCAAAATTCAGACAGGTGGGTGGTACCAACTGACGAGGTCAGCCTAGATGATGTTGTCCATATTATGGCAAAATTATTTGAGCAAACCAATAGCATTTGTAGTATCACCGGGTTACTTAACACTTTAAAGCTGCAAGGGCGCTTGGTCCCTTCAATCACACATATCCCCACAGAATGGAAGAACCTGTATGAAGAAGTCGTTGAAGTTGTGGAATGCATTGACTTTACATGGAAAGACAGAATTGTTGACATCGAATAAGGGAAAGAATTAGAAGATTCGAGTGAAGAACAAGCTTCGGGAGGAGCTGGCCCAGTAGACGGCATATATGGGATGATATCATTTGAAGAACTCCTCGGAGGGATAAACAGGGTGACAGAACAACCTGAGATTGATGAGGAAACGGGATTCATGTTATTTCCTTGTTCAGTAAATCACATGACCAGATCAGGGAGACATTACCAGGTTCCAAGCTCACTACCAGCAAATGATAAAGGGAAGGGAATTGAAAACCTTTCTATGCCAGAGATGACCATTGAGGAGAGCAAGATCCTCGATCAACTGAATAAAACTCAAGCTAACATCACTCTATGGGGACTTTTCATGTCTTCCCAGCTATAAAAAAATGTTTTAATCAAATTGCTCACTGAACCCAAAGTTCCTCCCTCTACCTCACCTGAAAAGGCGGTAAATCTAGTCGGATCCTTGACCTCTACCCGGATGCTATCATTTTCAGAAGAAAAAATCCCCAAAATTGGGCCAAATCACAATCATGCGCTCAACATCTCCGTCGAAGTTATGGGGAAGGACGCTCCACTCTCCCTTGTCGATAACGGATCCGCATTGAATGTTTATCCTCTGAGAACCTTCAAGTGTTGAGGCCTGAAAGAAAGAGACCTCGCTCCAACCTCCACCGTTGTACGTACCTACGATAATACCCGGCGTGAGGTGATGGGATCCATAAAACTTGTAATAGGGGTTGGCCCTATAAACCGTATCGTTGAATTCCAAGTCATAGACATCCCAACTTGTTTCAACTTGTTGCTCGGACGACCCTGGCTCCATAATATCAAGGGTGTGTCTTCCTCACTCCATCAGAAATTTAAGTTCTTCACCGATGGGAGAGTCATCACCATTTTGGGCAACGACAAAAATATCAAGGGTGTAAGCACCAGTAGTCCAATCCTTGAGATACAACACGGGTCAAATGATATGCTCCTATCAGGATTCTGAGTTGAGCCACTCCTACTCCCGGTAGGGGACGATTTCAAAGAAAGGGTTTATCTAGAATATGACCCTCCTAGAAATGTCAATGTGATTCAGATGGTCAGAAACATGCAATTTATGCCCGGACTGGGGCTAGGGCAAAGACATAAAGGGATAATTGAGCCCATCAAACTGAAGAAAGCTTTCCCTCCTTGTGGCTTGGGGTATCAACCATCAGAATAAGAGCTCAGAATGATCCACCAGTCTCGACCAAAGAGAAGATTAGACTGCATCCCAACTATCCTAGGAGACTCCTTGAATGGATGATTCATCAAAGAAGGCGAAGATTTCCCCTTTTATGGTTTTCCAGAACCATGGTATGACCACACAGACAAGAAGATGAAGCCGGGAATGGAGATCTTTTTCTAAGATAGCTACCCATGGGCCAAAAGTTTCCAACACCAAGTACAACCACTCATCAAAGATAGCAAAGAGACTGAGGAAAGTGATTCCGAAGATTCCTTCAACTTACAAACACTAGGGCTGACACTCTGCATGGTTTATTCAGGCACTACATCAATGGATCCATCCCATCTGATTAAAGGTGCTGATACACCCCTCCTCAACTGGCATGCTGCGCCAGCTCTACCTCTTGAAATCTCCCCTAACCCCAATGTTTACCCTATTTCTTCTTATGTTGTCTATCCTTGTTCAAATGTAATCGAGACCTCTTTTGATAAGGTTCTCAATGTTGTTTTTCCTATCAATGAAATAAACGAAGATTTTGAGTATCTTGTTATGCCTTTTATTAACTGCTTGGATTCTAATCAAACTTTTGATGATGATGATTTTGCAAATGAACAATTCTTAACTGATCTAAATAAGGTTAATAATAAACAACATAACCGCATTCAAGTTAATGAAGAAGAGACTGTTGTTATTAATCTCGGTTCTAGTAACCAACTGTGCGAGATTAGGATAGGGGCCACCCTTGACTAGCATGAGCGTGCACAACTCGGAGAATTTTTGAAGAAGTTCGTGGATGTCTTCGCATGGTCCTATGACGATATGCCCAGCATTGATCTTGAAATAGCTCAGCACGAGATTCCCACTCTCCCAGATTACAAGCCGGTTAAACAAAAATTGAGAAAACTCTACACTGAATGGTCGCTAAAGGTCAAAGAAGAGGTGGTCAAACAATTAAACATGGGCTTCATTTGGGTGATCGAATATCCCACATGGCTAGACAATATAGTACATGTACCGAAATCAGGGGGAAGGTTCAAATGTGTGTAGACTACCGAGATTTAAACAAAGCTTCTCCAAAGGATGATTATCCGCTACCCAATATCGACATGATCGTGGATAACACAACCAGTCATGCTCTCAAGTCATTCGTCGACGGATTTGATGGATACAACCAAATCAAAATGCACCCCGACCACTAAGAAAAAACCGCATTCATCACCCCATGGGGAACTTTTTGCTACACCGTTATGCCATTTGGTCTCAAGAATGCTGGGGCTACCTACCAAAGGGCTGCCACAATCATCCTGCACGATCTGATTCACAAACAAGTCGAGGTTTATGTGGATGATATGATTATCAAATCCAAAACTAGAGAAGTTCATGTTCCCTCTCTCCGAAAGTTCTTCGAACGACTGCAACGGCATCAAATGCGACTCAATCCGCATAAGTGTGTCTTCGGCGTTACAAAGGGAAAACTCTTGGGATTTATGGTCAGCGAAAAGGGGATAGAAGAAGATCCTGCAAAGCTGAAGGCCATACTTGAGATGCCAGCACCCCGAACAGAGAAAGAAGTTCGAGGTTTTCTTAGGAAATTGCAATATATCATCTGGTTCATCAGCCAGCTAACCTCCATCTTTGAATCGGTCTTCAAGCTCCTCCGAAAGGATTCAACCAAGGGTTGGAACGAGGCCTGCCAAGAAGCTTTTAATCGAATCAAACAATATCTGACCTAACCTCCAGTGCTCATGCCACCACAACCTGGTCTCTCTTTGATCCTATACCTAACCATAACCGACATTGTCGCTGGGGCTTTGCTAGCCCAATACCTTGAGGACTCTCATAAAGAAAGAGCCATCTATTACGCCAGTCGCCAATTGGTCACGTACGAGGTTAACTACACTGCTTTGGAAAAGTCATGTGTCTCACTTGTCTGGGTCACCCAAAAGTTACGACACTACATGCTCGCCTTCCCCATTAAACTTGTATCCAGAATGGACCAAATACCTGCTTGAGAAACTCACCTTATCCAGTCGAATGGCCCGATGATTGATGCTCCTAACCAAGTTCGATATCATGTACATCACACAAAAAGCTGTTAAAGGAAAAGCTATCTCTGAATACCTCGCCGATTACCCTGTAAAAGAAACAGATGTCTGGATCTCCGAATTCCCAAATGAAAATATCCTCTGCACCACTCAAGACAACCTTCAATGGAAAATGTTTTTTGACGGTGCTACCAACAAAAAGAGATATGGCGTCGGGATACTTGTGATTGCCCCAGATGACTCCCACACTCCCATCACCATTAAGTTTGACTTCCCTTGCACCAACAACATGACGGAATACGAGGCATGCATAGTAGGACTCAAGGTTGATCTCAAGAAAGGTATTCAATACCTTGATGTCTATGGGGATTCTGCCCTTATCATCGATCAAGTGCTTAGAAAGTGGAAAGTCAAGGACAAAAAGCTCCAACCCTTCCATGCCCACTTAGAGGAGTTAGCCTCCTGATTCCGAGATATCACCTTCCATTACCTACCTCGAGCAAAGAATAACCTAGTCGATGCTCTCGCTACCTTGGCCTCCATAGTCGACATGCCCGAGGGAATAACAATGACCCCCTTCCTAGTTCAAAAGCAAGAAAAACCGACCCATTGCTACCATATTGAGCTTGTCTCCACCGAAGATCCCGAACTAGTCGATTGCTGGTACTATGATATATGGTGCCTCCTCAAACATGGTAGTTATCCCTAGGGTTCCAATAAGAAAGATCAAACGACCCTCCGAAGATTGGCCGCCCAGTACATCATCTGTCATAAAGCTCTACTCAAAAGGAATTTTGATGGAACTCATCTACACTATATCATAGGGGATGAGATTGAGAATATAATACAAAAAATCCATAGCGGGGAATGCATGCCCTACATGAATGGTCACATGCTTTCCAAGAAGATCATCCGACATGGCTACTACTGGACCACCATGACCTAGGATTACACCGCCTATGTCCGGAGATGCCTCAAATGCCAATAATTCTCCAATCTTCAGCGCCTACCTCCGCGAGAATTATACAAGATGACCTATCCCTGGCCGTTCTCCACCTGGGGTGTCGACATCATAAGGAAGGTTACACCAAAGGCTTCAAATGGACATGAGTTCATACTATTCTCCATTGATTACTTCACCAAATAGGTCAAAGCTGAGTCATACGTAGTGTTGAATGCCAAGAAGAATACCAACTGCCGATATGGGGTCCCGCACGAGCTAGTGTCAGATAACGGGTTGCATTTCGAAGCAGAGGTCACAAAAGTAGTCAACGAGTACAGGATTTAGAGACACAAATCTTCTCCCTACCGACCTCAGACCAATGGTGCAGTTGAAGTCGCCAACAAGAACCTCAAAGCTATCATCAGTAAGATGACCGAAAGTTATAGGGATTGGGACGACTGGATCCCATTAGCCTTATGGGGCTATCAAACCTCAATCCAAACCTCTACTGGGGCTACCCCCTACTCCTTGGTCTATGGCATGGAAGTAGTCCTACCTGTGGAGCTAGAAATACCCTCGCTACGCGTCATGCTCAAAAATAAAGTTAGTGAATAAGACTGGTGCCAAAGCCGTCTTGATGAGCTATCCCTCCTAAATGAAATAAGATTAAAAGCTCTTAAGCACATACAGGGATACCATTGCCGAATAGCGCGATCATTTAAGAAGAGAGTCAAGGACTGCAGTGTTCGGAAGAGGGACTTAACCCTCAAGGAGATAATAGAACCCATCTGGGACCCCAGAGGGAAATTCAAGCCCAATTGGAGCGGCCCCTACATTATGAAGAAAATCTTATCCGACGGTACCATCATGCTCACTGACCTAGATGGGGAAGAGATGGATCGTCCAGTCAACCTGAACCGTCTCAAGAAATTCTACCCCTAGTCCAAAATCTCGGTATGCTATGACTCTTCTCATCCCCCTTCTATTCTAAAAAAAATCTGCATTTCCCTCTTCCCAGAACTACGTGGGCTCGATTCTCTACAAAACTATTTTCAAACAGATAAAAAAAATTCAAAAACCCCAGAGGTACGTAGGCAGCTCATACACCTCATATGAGTGAGTCCCTTTCTTTTCACAAAATACCATTCTTTTCTTACCTCCGAGAACGGCGGTTCATTCTAAAGAATACTTGAACAAAAGGATTATGTATGCCTTAGCGATCAGTATAGATAATTCAAAATACAAAACTCATCGAAAGGCACAGCTGGATAATCAAAAACTTGTTTATTTCATTAATAAGAAATTACAGCACGGATTACATAAGAAAAGGAACGGATAACTCCCTTCTCCCTACTACCATAAAAAGCCAAATAAAATCCCCGCATCTATTCACAAATAAACTCTCCAAGAGTCCTAGCCACAGCTACCAGAGAAGCCTGCACCCTCATCATCTACATCCCGAGGTCGCTAAGTTTCCCCTGCCTGAATAGAGTGCCATAAACACTCAATGGACCGATAAGCCCGAACCATCTTCGAAAAGACCACAACACCCCCTTCCATGGTGTTGGATAAAACAAACCATCTTTGTCCAGTCTCCACTGCCAACATCTTGCTGACTACTTTCCTCCACAACCACTTCATATAATCTTTGGGGACACGCCAAACTTTTCCGACAGACTGGGAGGGATGGGTCGACGAACGTCGATTTTTCCACAGATATCCAAGCAACAAATGCAGGTGCTCAGTCAAGTCTTTTATCATAAAGAAATTTGAGATCCGAGGTGGCATGACCTGGGCCCAGCCAAATTGGCACAGAAGTCGCCAAGGGAAATAAAAGGAGGTCTGCCTAAGACCAACCAACCGCACATATGAATACTCTCCTGGCTCCAGAACAGGCTGCAACTGCCCCCACCAAGGCACTGACCAATACAGACCATGAGCCCCATGCTCCATAAGCCAATGCTCCCAGTTCTCAACATACAGACCAACACTGATGAAGTAGCGTGAAAAGAAGTTGGGTACGGCCGATAAGAGATATTCTGGAGGAGTCACCAAGCGGAATCTTTTAGATAACCACATGAACAGCATCACAGGGCTACCCCTTAAAAAGTCAATTCAACCTTCTCTCCAAGCGTCCAGGCCATTCAGGGTCTCCGCCAATATCACCACCACAGGATTGCGACGGTAAGACATCCATGAAGTAATGGCTGCAAGTTGTCGGTCCACCTGCAATTCTCCAGTCATCAGCAAAATTTTTGAAACCAGACCCAGAACAACGGCTCCAGCATAGACAACATCACCTACTTCTCATAAATTCACAGACTGCAGTACAGCCGAGAGGGAGATCATTCCTCTAACAACCAATGATCTGGTCGCCGAAGGCGAAACACGAAGAAGCCCGGACACCAAGTCCCTGGGAGATCGGGAAAATTCGGGCAAAGCCGCAGCAGCACTAGGATTTACACCCAGCATGGAAGAAAATTCCTCGTAGGTAGGACAAAATTCATCCAACCCAAAGCAAAATACGTGGTCTTCGGGGTATTAGAATTGTACCGCGGCCATCACCATGTTCCACTCAAGAGGCCGATTGCGCCACAGGGAAACTCGACGCATGTTAAAAGCATCATAGTCGACATTATTAGAGCACATTGATTCCAATACTTCGAGGTAATTAGAAAACTCAATGCTACCAGGGAGGGCCATCTTGCAAGGCTAAAAAAATAATGGGCAAGTAGGTGAAAATGCAAAGGTTTGATGGAAACACTCCACCCTTACCCCTTTTTATACTTAAAAACCCTCACAAGAGACATAATCCCTGCAGAAATTGGAGGGAATCCTACCCCACAAGGTACCAAAGGCTGAAGAGGGTACCAATTAAATCTTTGAATTGATGGGACTGGATTGAACTACCGATAGGCAGGACAGGATGCTTTTCGATTGGCAACCCCCCCATTTTTTAAATTTCCTCTTTTCCTCTTTTGTCAAATCAGAAAACTCAATAAAAATAAATTGATATTCTCAACAGAATTTCAAAATCCCTTTAATTTCTCCTTTTTTTAATAAAAAAAAAAACTTTCCTTCAAAAAATTCCAAAAATATTCCTTTTTACGGTCTCAGCAGCAAAGTAAAAAGTGCATGTGCATGCATTCATTCATCATTAATAAAAGATAATAAAAAAAAATCCATTGCATTGCATATATCTGTTTTCTATGTTACATCATTTTTACAGGAAATAAAAAAAGTCAAAAACAATGGGACTCAGCCCGAACCCACATTCTATCTCTCTCTCTCTCTCTCACTAAGAGCTTCCACCCCCGCGACGTGATCTCTTTCCCCTACGGCGAGATGACGCACCTCCACTACCCGAGCCCGAGTCCTCTCTAGACGAGGCAGACGGAACCAAGCAAGAAGGAACAGGAATCGCATCCCGAATATGGGTAGTCACGGAAGATATCCAGTCTCTGATGTCCCTTAGCCAAGTGGTCGACACCCGGACTTGCTGCAAAGAAAGGCGAAATCAGTATCAAAATAGAGATGAACAAAACATAAAAGAAAGAAAGAGAGGAACAAAAAGGTATACCGCAGGTCGGAGGACCTCTTCTATCAAACCCAACTCCTCCGGATCCATCGCATGAGGACGGTGCAACATGGGCACCATCCCTCCATCAGCCCGCCGAATGTTGTACAAGGGGGTATGCAATCGCACAAAAGGAACCTCTGAAGTCACCGTCGCAGACACCGATGGACCACCGTCACTATGGGAAGATCCCCACAGCCCGACTCGAACCCACAGGAGGGAAAGGCAGGGCATCATATATGCTGGGCACCATCAACCAGCTCGTCACAAAGTCCATATAGTCATACGGAGCAATCATATTAGTGTACAATAAGTAGGACTCACCGGTCATCGCCGTGATCTTCTCATCCTCCGATAGCAGTCGCTCCCGCCTCATAGACGTAGGAGGATGCGCAGGTGGCACCACCACCACCTCCTCCTCGGAAATCTGATGAACCAACCGCTCCTTGAGGTACCAGGAATGGCTGAACTCATGCGCCAGCAAAAGCCTTATCCGCGCATTCACCCCAGTCGCCCCTGCATCCTGAATGGCTGTCCCCAGGGATAAAAGGTCACCTGAAAATCTCCAAGAAAGCATAAATAAATACAAGATCAGAAGGTGCAAACCAAGACTGGAATGGAAAGAGTCTTACCCTACCACTGGTTAGGTCATTCAAGACCTGATGCATCGCCTCCAGAGAGAGAGATCCCTTTTACTGCCGATTGGCCTTACGCCATCGATACAATCGACAGAAGTCCCCAACATTGTCGTCCTTCAAACCGATCAGTGGGGTATTGCACCCAATCACCTCATAGAACAACGTCTGAATTCATAAAACAAAAAGAGACACATAAGGAAAATGTGAATGCATGAAAAGAAATGCGCAAACTAAAGAATACCTCAAGAAGGTACGTGGCCCCAGTAAAGGTCTGTCGAAAGCACCGGATGAATGCATCCAGAGAAGAGTAAAGGGTTGCCAAAGTCAGACTCCCCCAATCATAGAAAGGGATGTTCGAAAACATCCTCAGGTACTACAAAAACCACAAATGGACGACGTCGCCGCTCGACGCCACCATGAAACCTCCCAACACCAGCAAAATGAATAACCGGGCCATCTACCTCACTTGCAGCCCGTCCTCCACATCAATCACCCTGCTCAGTAGAACATCCTTCAGCAGGGACAGTCGGATAGAATCCCCAGAAACTATCCTCCCTACATCACCAAGTGCCGCACGTACTGCCTCCGGTCTCACCCTAAAGAGAGATCCACCTCTATTTTCTCTCCGTCACAATCCAGCCCCAACAGCTGCTGCACATCTATGGGAGTCATAGTCATCTCCCCGAAGCCGAAATGGAAGGTGTGGTTAGTATCCCACCACCTCTCTCCTAAAGCGCACAGAACCGCTGTCGAGCGAGGCGTCTCATCCAGCACTGATGCCAACCTCCCGAAACCCGCTGATGGTACCGCCCAACACACCACAGGTGGGAGATGCTCTCAGACATACCTAAGCCCCGTCGTCCCACAAGCGAGCATGTTCTTCAAAGAAATATCAGACTGGAAAAAAGGAAAAGTCTCATCAAAAGTCAAGAAAGAAAGAAAAATCACAAAAAAGAGAAGAATGACAAAGGTCAGGTTACTTACATAACCGCCGGGACTCACTCTCGAAGATCGATGATGCGATGGCTCCCGCAGTAAGGTCCGCTCATCCACAACAGGCTCAAATGCATCAAATGAGTTCTCACTCCCCAAAGCAAGAGGCACCCTAGCCCTCCACTCCACATTCGTCCAATCATCAACGGTCAACCACTCCCGGTGGACGACAGTTCTCACAAAAGCGGCCATATCTTGAAGATCGGAATGCTAGAACGATTTGCAGAGAAATCGCAGAAAGAGAGAAGGCAAAGAAACTGTGAAAAAATGAAGGGATTCGCCCCCTTTATATAGGAGGCCAAGCGCCATGCCGATCGGCACTTCCCCCCACCATAGCGATCGGCACTGACTCCTTACCTTCCTAAGGTAGCCCAAAAGTCTGTGCCACTGTCGAACGGCACCCTCATACCATGCCCCCCCCCCCCCCCCTTTAATTTCGTACAGAAATTCCCAGAAAATTCCTAAAAGTCCCAGGAGGGATTTAGAACATTTTCACCAAGAAAATTTTGCATTCCCTCGAGCGAAACCCCTCTTTCCCAGCGAAATCCTCAAAAACCAAGTGAATCCCCTCCCGACAAAGCCCCAGAAGATCTCTAAGGATCGCATGATCACTTCCCCAGCGGAGTTTTTACAGCACCAAAATAGGTTCCCCCCCCCCCCCCCCATGAGGTCTCCTAGAGAAACAAAAGCTTATCCAGCTATCAGCTCCCCAGCTCAAATTAGAAGGCACTTTCTCCAGCGAAATCAAAATCCAATCTTTATCCACTCTTAGGTCAGAATTAACATCAGTCTTGGATCGTCACCTGAGTTGGGTTAGAATTGACCCCGATCCTCGGTCGTCACCACTCTTAGGTCAGAATTGACCTCGATCCCCAGTCGTCACCACTCTTAGGTCAGAATTGACCTCGGTCTTGGATCGTCACCTGAGTTGGGTCAGAATTGACCCCGATCCTCTGTCGTCACCACTCTTAGGTCAGAATTGACCTCAGTCTTGGATCGTCACATGAGTTGGGTCATAATTGACCCCGGTCCTCGATCGTCACCACTCTTAGGTCAAAATTGATCTTGATCTTGGATCGTCACCTGAGTTGGGTCAGAATTGACCCCGATCCTCGGTCGTCACCACTCTTAGGTCAGAATTGACCTCGGTCTTAGATCCTCACCTGAGTTGGGTCAAAATTGACCCCGATCCTTGGTCTCCACCACTCTTAGGTCAGAATTGACCTCAATCATGGATCGTCACCTGAGTTGGGTCAAAATTGACCCCGGTCCTCAGTAGTCACCACTCTTAGGTCAGAATTGACCTCGGTTATTAGATCTTCACCCTAAGCCCACAGATTCGGCTTTTACCCACATAATTGGTCATCCCCCAACACCACTTTAGGTCCTCAGAATTGACCTTAACCTTGGATCGTCATTCCATCCCCAATACACTCCTTAGGTCCTCATAATCGGCCTCGACCCTCTGAATCGGTCATACTCCATCAAAGGCATCATGTGGTGTCTATTCGACGATTATCATTTGTTCCAAACTCACCCGTTGAAGGGCTCTGTAGACACCCCATTCCGTTACCCCTAACTCTCCTTAGGTCCCTAGTACCTCCCTTCATCACTACAAACCCAGGTCATGTCCCAAGTACTGACTTAGAAGCCATCGGGCACTCCCCGGCTCAGTTTTACCAAAAAGTCAAACTCTTCATCTCGACTGAAACTAAATGAATGTTCGAAGGGCACTGAATACCCTTTACAATGATGCATCCCGTGTGTGATTCCGATTTACCATGCGAATGAACGATCCGTTTGAGTCCGAAACTTGGCCTAGAAGCCACCGGGCACTCCCGAGCTCTATTTGACCTAAATCAACTCTTCAGCTCAACCGAGGCTGAATGAATCTTCAAAGGGCACTGAATACCCTTTCCAACGGTCCATCCTGTGCACAATTCTAACTTACCATGCGGACGAACAATCCGTTTAACTCCAAGAGGTCACCAAATGCTTCCAAGGCCCGATTGACCAAAGTCAACTCTTCAAATCGGGTCAAACTCTTTGGAATGTCGAAGTACATCTCCTAACCTTTCCAACAGTCCGCTCCATGCATGATCTGGACTTATCATGCAGACCAACGATCCGTTTGTGTCCGAACGATTCCTCGTCCAATGGACCGACAAATGCTTTCGAGCCATATTTGACCCAAAGTCAACTCCCGAACCCGGGAGTGGTCCAAGGGACTTTTGAAGATCTCTGAATTACCTTTCCAACGGTCTACCATGTGCACAATTCTGACCAACGGTTTGCCCTCGGCAACCGTTTTCCCGAAAAGGCTTAAAACACACTGCCAAATGGCAAGTTCCAGACCCTGCCTATCGGCAGGTGCCCATAGGCAATTGGCAGTGACCTGAGCCTATAAAAGGAGGCCTTCACCTCATTTGCAAGAGGAGCCTAGATCTGATAAAATTCATTCTCAACGAATCCCAGAAACCTCTCTCGAAGGCAGTGTGATTTCAACCCCCAAATCCCTTTTTTACTTCCACTTTTCATCATCCTTTTCATCAAAATTGGTGAATTAGCCACTCTCCATCATTATCCAAGTGCAAGGGCTGCTCTCCAACATTCAAGATTAAGCTCAAGATCTTCAAGAAGCTCCAACTTTCTCAAACTCTCTCTTAAATTTTTAATAACTTGTTTTCTTACTTAGCACTTTTATTATCTCATCTCGCACATCCTAATATACTTTTTATTTAATATTATTTCACATCTATTATTTTCATATAAATAAAATCCAAAAAAAACAAGAAAAATAGGGTTTGCTCATAAATTCCAAATAGGGATTCTCATACTTTTCTCACACTTTTCTCACCACTAAAACACTTTTTCTACACACACACACTCACAAATAAGAGATCCCCCATTTGGATTTATGGGATAAACCCCACCCCTCATTTTGTATGCGAACTATGTGGACTTTGATGCCTTTATAGGCGACGTAGGCGTCTCGGGGAAAAACCTGAGACTCGAGTCCTATTCCCACTTTCTCTCTCATTTTCTATCTTCTCTAAAGCTAATTTTCTTATATTCTATATACTTGTAACGTATTACTCCATATGCGTTATCGTTCCATTATAACGACCAACGTAGGCGTAATCGCGTAAATCTTATTTTTCTGATACTATTCGTATATCTTCCTACGGATGACTCACTTTATCTTTTCCATGAAACAAGTCGAGGATTCCTTCCTCCATTATATATATACACATGCACACATATCACAGGGTGAAATATAAAGGAAAATAGCAAATATCCATGAGAGACCGAAAGGGCGGAATGGGTTCCTAACACCTTCCCATTTCGTAACTTAGCCTTCGAACCATTCTCGAATCATTTTGGTTTCGCATGCACCAGTATGTCTTTGGATGCCATCCTTCGGGATGAATTCCCCTTCTTATTTTTTCTGTTTTAAGTAAAATAGACTGGCGACTCTCAATCTCACCTCATCTCAAATGACGTCGTTTGAAGCGCTCCCGAGAGGGATGCGCGGGACCCGAAGGATCCTTTCCCTTCGCGCGCCCGCCCGCGCGGTGAGGATCGGGGATGGCCACACTTACTACATCAAATAATCATTATATTAGGCCTTTATGACCTACTTACATTCTCTATAATTTCAGAATTCCCAATCAACTTCGTGAATTAGACGTATACACCCAAAATCTGTAGAAAATTTCAATATAGGTGATTTTAATTTTAGTATTAGCATTGAACTTAGGTCTTTCACAATTACTGATTATTATATCACTCACTGATAATGTTGAAGTCATATTTCAAATACGAACTCGTTTGTGTAGTTCATATTTATTCCATATTGAATCTCTTGATATTTCAGTTATTCTTAAAATCGATAAACCATTACATCTTATGAATCAATAAAAGCCACATAACTCTTTTGTTTACCCATAATTGTGGTATAGACCTATAACCTACTATAATTGCATATTACCCTGCGATTTATGACCATTATCAGTGAAACCCCTGGTGTCGTACATTATGGTTTAGGGATTAGACCCCGATTTTTTACGGTAATTCTAATTGGCCTATAAGACTCTGATGTTGAGTGCCTAATTTTTATCTGCTATATACGTATGAGTGTCACTCTAGCTAAGTGGGCCAAGCCTTTATTATGTTTATTATTCCCCACTATTTTGTGATTGCCTGTCTAAGTATATATTATGCTTTGGATGATAATATAATTGTATGTCTACCCAATTGAAGCCCCTATAACTTATAATATATGGGTTATCTTGTTATAATCCGAACCCTTAATTTGTTACACTCCACCATAGAATTCATTTACATATCATCAAATGTCTTCATACTCCTGATAATTCTATAATATTTCAGTTGCCTTTAGATTTTATGACCTGAATATTAAATCCAATTACTCTCTAACAATACATATTTCTCTCGAACCTTATACAGAAAATAAAATTATCTACTTGGCATGTCTGCTTATTTGTTTTCCTTCCATGTGGATGACGAACCTAAAGAGATGAGATACCTCTCGCACATTTGGAGTTTTATTCTATTTTACCTCAAAAAATATTTTCAGTTACGTACGTATGGGTGGTAACTAACAAACACAGTAGTCCCCGTTGGAATATCTACACCGAGACTTATCCGCTCTTATAATTTCTGAATGTTCTCTATCAATTTTAACTTATATGTTAATGTAGGAATAAATTATGTATTCTCGTTTATTTCAGACTCGGTTATGTAATAAGATGTTAGGCATTTACTTAATAAATATTATTTAAATTCCCATTGCCTTTAATTTATTTGCTATATTTATCTATTCTTTACTCACCATTATAAACATAGAATTCGTGGATGCGACACATTAGTTACAAATCAAAGGCATGAAAGACCACAGACGGTCACTAAAAAAAGTAGAACAAGAGAAATTTAAGTCTCAGCCACCAATCCATCAGTGGTTATGGTTTCAGGGATGTCCATTCCCTCCTGAATGGTTGTGGTATCATCTTAATCACCTGTTGCTATGCAAAAGACAAACGACGACACAACACTTTACAGATCACAAGATGATGAAATAAAGATTTTACATGGGTGTCTATATGGAGTGAAAATCTTGACACCTTAGAGTTGTCATGCGCCTAAAAATATCAGCTACCGCAGGAGGGGGTTGATAAGGAGATAACCTCCACAACCTTAGCCTGACTTCCCAGATGAGAGTCAAGGTTCAGGGCAAGCTGAGTTAAATGTACAACTACTGACACATTATATGATATTGGGATGCTTGGAGCAGAGGGTCATCTTAATTGACCCTTGGATTTTTTCTATTGATTGGGGGCTGCGAAGGATCCCCCGACCTCTTTTCTCGTCTTAAACCCCTCAATCGTGATGTGGCCCACTGTCGTAGATTTTTATCGAGGATGGGTCAGTTTTGCTGCCCCCTTTTTGGAGCCTGGAAAGGATATTTCCTATCATCGGGGTATCCATTTCCCAAATATCATTGGGTGTGTTTGGTGAACGATCTGAAAAATGAGAAACATCAGTATCGGACTATGTAAAAAACAAAATGAATGAAAGATGACAGTAAAGTTAGAAAAGTATTCAAAAGTGCTTACAAAGTGATTCCAACACACTCATCCTAGTGAATCTGAGGATCTCAAGGGTCATCAGATTTTCAAAGACGATTATTCCTTAGGCTCCCCTTAGCTTATTAATGTTTTATCTCGTCTCAATGCTTAGGTCAGGGTCAATCTTAGCCGAGATCGTGATATGGACAAATTGAGGAGGCATTGTCGACTCGGGGAAGTTAAATAACCCATCATCGTCGAACTCCCATGCACCAAATATAAAGAAATACCGAGGCTTCCAATCAAGATTAGAAGTCTAAGTCATGTGAATAAGTTTGTGTTTGGGTAGGCGAGCTATAAAATAATAGTAGCAAGGATTAAATTTTATGGAGACGGACGAGTAACATGATCAGAAGCCATCAGCAGTCAAGTATTCTTGATATCCATGCTTCTAAAAGACGGTCAACCCTAATAACATCCTCCGAGCATTTGGGGCCAACTGAGTTGGGGCAACCCTAACTGCAAAAATGATAGCTCTAATGGAAGAGTTAAAAGGAAGGTGAAAGACGACCTTAAATATATCCTCATATATGGTGATCTCATCTTTATTCTTAAGGTTGTAAGGCCTCACCCTCAGTAGTTACTCTTATATTTATGGACGAGTTAATTGCATACATATGTCGTCATACGATCATATCAGTCTCACGAACTTCATCGAGATAGGACGAGGAAACACTTATATCCTGATCCTCATCATCCTCAATGACACGGGCCTTTTCACGAGGTTCTCAGCCTTGAAATTTTGCCATAGTTATGGCAGCCAAGGGCTGAGGTATTTGAGGGGGTGAAGGAACATGGTCCCTAGTCTCGTCATCAAAAATATCATAAATGGGGACGGTGATCCCTTTATTGATGAGAAGCATTTTTTTAACGATATCTATTGCTCGATTTGGCAAAGTCTACCATCTCGATTGTACCAGGATGAGACATAATCACCCTTATAGCCTCCTCAATGGATTAAGGGCCAGAGTTTACAAAGTCATCATGGAGACCCAAATGCTCAAATGGACTATAGCCCTTGGAGGAAGATGACATTGTATCACCACTTATAGTGATAACAATTGGTTATTAAAGTGCAGTGTCATAGTGGGGGTAATTGTTTAGACATAGAGAAGGCTTCTCTACTGCCAAGGGTGTAGGAGTGAAGGGTATCGACGACTTTTATCGGTTAAGATGAGCATCGACCTCTACCACCTCTCAATGGACACGATTGTGAAAGTATTACAACTCTGCCCAAGCCTCGTATAGACTTTGGTACAATAACAAACTATTGATTTTTGAGGTTTTGGGGGATAAAAGATCAAACAAGGAAATAGGGTTTGGGAAGAACACCTAAACTCAGTTTCAAGCAACCTAAATAGGAGATGACACTCAAAAACCCAATTACACCCCAAACTTAACTAAAACCTCAAAAGTCCTATAGGGCAATCTCCTAAACACCTAAAACCATAAATCATCATCGAATATCCACCATAATAGGAGGTAACAGGTGCAGAAATGATCACCGAAAAACACAATGATCGCCAAAAAACACAATAAATGAAAGAACGACTATTTAAAACTAAAATATCAATCGAGAAGAAGGTCAGTAGTACCTGATGGATAGAAGAATGACCCGAAAGATAATGGAGAAGATGGGGAAGAAGATCGGAGAGATTTTTTTTCCAGAAGCTAGTGAGAGAAATTTTGGCAAAGGTTTGACTCTAAAATGTTTGAGGGAAATAACAGAGAAAAGGAAATTGCAGCCTATTTTAAACCTTGCAAAACTCAAAATGGTTGTTATAATTAAGCATAGATCCTAAGGAATAGAATGACGCAATGACTACGCTCGTGGGCTAAGCATACTTTGGAATTTATGACCTTTAAGTATAGCGAAGTGATGGACTATAGCTAGACAACTTCTCATAACTGGATGAGGCCAAAACAAGTGGGTTAATATGATTGTTACATCTAACCTGACTCGGTAACCTCAAACATAACCTATGAACTATACATCAGGATGAGATGAGACAACCAGAATACTCTTAAACCTCAGCCTCATACTCACATCGAAGGCTAAGGTCTAGTGGTAATTGATGTACATAAGTGTGGTCTCATCTAAACGACACCCAAGAAATTGGTTGTCACAGACTTCCTCCGGAAGAGACCAATACATTCACCCAAGCCCACATGATAACTATCATCCAAGAATGTATCGTTCCATGAAGGACTCATCTAGATAACATCCATGCAACCTACCAGGCTCCCTAGTCTCATCTCGTGGTAGAGACCAACCCCATATACATATACATCTACATCGGTGTCGTCCCAAATGAAACTCGCATGAAATGGAGGTAACCTCAGTTTGATATGGGTTAGTTGGTTATAAACCACCACCCAATATCATCTCGGCCAACAACATAGTGCAGGGCTTCAGAAGTCTTGGTTCGACTGAGACCCTCTCTTCGAAAAATTATACAAGCATGGAAAAAATGATAAGGGCATTTCAGGCATACTACATGAAATCGTTATCAAAGATAAATAACCCACTTGAGTGAATATTCATTATGATGATATCTACTCTGTACACTCACATCTATCACTCTCTCACTATCCATGACCTCAACTGAGCATGTAATGCATGCTTAGGGGTGATACTATGCATCCCTAACCTATATAAAGTACCATGTGTCTTATTCATCACGATCGAATCCAGTAAACCTAATATTACTTTATCAAATTTGTATTAGAGATAGAAAGCTTACATGTATGCCTTCCATGGACATTAGTGCCTGAATAGAGTGAAAACCAGTCTTATACTCTTACAATGCACGTAGGCCAAGGCTGAACCACTTATATCTCTGTATTTGTCTATATTCCTCTCATCTCTTCTACTAAATTGCTCATTTTTTACTGTCTTACCATATTTTTGCAAAACCCAAACTCAAGTTGAATCCATTGCATGATATTGGCATCATAAACTGGTGTAAAGTTGTACTGAGTATTCCTGTAGGGATGATTTAGTAGTAATACATGTGGGACGACCTATATTTACGACTAGTACATGCTAGTGATCCCCAAAGATGATAGGTTAAATATTTGTTATATGTGGGCTTATGATTGAGCCCTTTTATGTGGTACGTATTTCAAATAATACTGGTTTATGATGATATTGATGTGGATACTCTCATGTGATATTATCCAATGGTGAAGTTCAAAGTAATAATTATGGAATTGTACCTAAAAGTCATTCATGATGTAAAAGACTTAATCATAGGGAACACATGGTCACGGGAGTAGATGCATGTGATATGAAGGCTTGTTTGGGTTGGGTCAACTTAAATGCAACTAAAGGATTAGATGAAGATGCGTAGTCATATTTTAATCCAAAGTAAATTATATTATTAAATTAAATAGGCTTATTATTAACGTCACATATTAAGATTTTTCAAGACATAGGTAGTTGTGTCGCCTCTGCTTTGACATCATTTCAGTAGTCTAATTTACGTTGTTATAGTTGGTTCGGTGTTAGAGTTATGTGATTCACCTACAGTATATTTATGTTATTTATTTTATGAATTTAATTTTATTACAGTCATTCTTAGAATCATATTTAATTATTTGATTGTCATGAGTTTATAGTAGATCTGATCTATCTATTATTAAATTTTACAAAGTGTCACGGGCGGTATCAGAGCATTATAGGTTCTAGTGTCCTAAGGATCTTGAACGCCTTTGTTGCTTTTATTCATTGTGTTCTTTGATTACTTAAGAGATTTACCATTTAGTATTTGCACTCTGTATAACAAAGACCGCTTAGAGGGTTTCGCCCCATGATTCCCGACGATCGACTCGGAGCGATCGAAGTGTATCGGGAGAGTTCCTCCTTTGGATTTATCTTGCAAGACGTCCCATGCATAAAGTCACTTTTTATCGGGAGTTAGGGACCATTGGATATGATACCTTTGGAATGTGATTAGAGGATGGTTCGAGGGTAAATCTTCCACCCATCATTCTTATTAACATTAGAAGTACGGTTTTGAAGACAACATCGCCGTGACCGCATATTAGCCGGTATGAGGAGGAATTCAACTATCGTTCTCTTTTTGCACCGAGAGAAATTAATACAAAGAATAAGGAGGATGTTTGTGTTATTTGATTCAGTGTAAGTAGAACTTGTTTTGAATTCGCACATACCTTATGAGAAGGATTGGGAAAGTTATATTGGGGAAATATTTAATCACCACTTATGTTTCAATGATGGAAGGTACCATTATACATCAATAGGACTGTCATAACTATATAAATAATAGAGTTCCTAAGATTATGAAAACTTGGACCGGAGTAGGTTTTAGAGAATCGAGATGGGGTAGTTTAAACTCGAGTAGAAAAGACCTCACTAACATAAGGAATAGCATTAATGGGATAAAAAAGACCCTAAGGGATTTCTAAGAGTAGACAATACAACATGTTATGGACAGTAAAGCTAAGGAACTATGAACAATAGGGTCACAACCTATGAGATCTAACCCGAGGAGGCAAAAGTTAAGATTAACGACAATGGAGGTAGGGTCAATAGGGCTGCTTGTAGAGTCACCATTTAGATAGTTCCTTTAGAACAAGATGTTACACTTAAGGCGAGTGATGCCACTTAATATAAGATACATTAAAGGAAACCCTTCTTTTGGGATATTATCGGGGGTGATTATGGGTATGTTTATGGCTCACATGCATGAGAATTACTTAAATAATGAGGAGTTATCATTATTTATTAGTTATGGGTTTACTACGATTTTTAGACATATAACTTTTACCTCTGAGCTTTGTGTACATATGGATACCCCACCGATAGGGGATTATTTTACATTGTGATTGTAGAAACGTGATAGTTTGTTGGTCGGTGTGATATTCAAATAACTTATTAATTTAGACTTGTGGTCTCATGATTTGTAGTATTTAGCTTTGAGTAGTAACTAGATGTATTGTGCTTATGTCAACTATCGGGGGTAGGTCTTTATAATTGTCATTTTTTAGCAAGGAGTATTTCTTATAGTTATACCTAGATCGAGAGAGGGTCTAGAACGCACTTGAATTGCATATATAAGACTTCATTAAAGTAGGTCACCGTAACGTTAGACTCGATACCCAATGTCCTGGATTTTATGGACATAGATGATGATGCAATTAGACTACCACTAGTTAGAGAGTTAAACTTTTGTATAGATTTAGCGACGAGTACTAGTCCCATTAAGAGGGCATCATATTGGATGAAATTTTAGAAATACGAGAGCTGATTGAGAATTCTTAGCAATTTTTGAGCCAGGGGTTCATACGGAGGAGCACGTCACCGTGGGGAGCCTAGTTTTATTTGTGAAGAAGAAGGACAATTCGCTGTGATTATGGGTGGATTGTCGGGAGTTGAATAAGGTTACACTACAAAATAAGTAGTTTTTGACACATATTGATGAACTATTTGACCAGTTAAGGAGTGCATAATTATTTCCCAAGATGAACTTGCGCTCAGTGGGTTACCGGTTACATCTTAGGGAGGAGGACATTGTGAAAATGGATTTTCTGAAGCAATATGGAGCATATGAATTTCGGTTAATTTCATTTGGGGTGACCAATGTACTAATATCATTCAGTGGCATGATGAATTGGTTTTTTTGACCAGTCTTAGATTAGTTCATCATAGTATTTATCGACACTAACTTACCTGACTCGGAAGTGGATATCATTGGTTAAAATGTAGATTGTCAAAGAAATTTGGAAGAGCTCAAGGAGACGCTTACCATCACGCTCATCATTACATTACCAAGAAGAGGTGTACTTAATATATACAGATACATCACTTTAGGGACTAGAAGGCGAGAAAATATTAATAGCTTATACTTTCAGAAAGCTTAAACCTCATAAGGACTATTATCCCACCCACGATCTAGAGTCGGTAGCAGAAATCTTTATCCTCATACAAGATATGCTTCAGGCATGTGTCTTTAACCTCAAAAGGAGTTTATAAGGTCGTGATGTGGAACAAGTTCTTGTGACTGCATGTTAATAACATATTCGATCACTTGAAAAGAATTTCCATGTTATGACGAGTTTATTGGTTTTAATGATGACTTCTTAATGAAGCGAAAGAAATTGTAACAATGATGACCATTACAGATGGAGAATATGTTAAGGTAGGTTAGGCTCAAGTTGATAACTTTACCTAATGAAGGAATAGAGGTTGTAACTATGAAGATTGCCTTTCCATGTTAACGAATGTATGAGGTTACATTTCAAAGAGAAATTGGTTATGCAAAAGGGTCCCAAGCTACGAAAGATAACTTTGGACAGGTTGAAGGTTTCGTGGGTTACTTTAAATTCCAGAAGAAAAAAAGTATCATAAATTTAATAATTCATATGTTTAATATGGTGAAGAAGATATGGGTGTATACACCCCATCTTAGTAGCTCCCATAGTAGTTCCTTAAGTCCCTAACACTCCCCCTTTCACTCTAAAGACCCTAGGTTCCACTTTGAACCCTAATCCAAAGGCCACTGGGAAACTTTTGGCCCCGTTTGACCTCAGTCAACTCTCTAACCTGATATAATCTCATAAAATCTCATAGGGGTCTAAATCTCCTTTTCAACGGTCCATACCATGCGCTAATCGGTCTCACGGTTCGCAAAAAGCGTGACTTTCTACTTCGAGACCTGATCTAGAGGTAAAGGGGAACTTCCAATCCCCATTGGATCTCAGTAAACTCTATAACTTGAGAAAATCTTAATAAAATCTTGTAAGGCTCTAAATCCCCTTTCCAACGGTCTGTACCGTGCGTGAATCAGCCTCACGGTTCACACGAATGTGCCTTTTTACTTCGAAAGGCCACCGGACGACCTTGGGTATCATTTGACCTTGATCAATTATCCAAACTGATCAAATCTCAATGAAATATCATATGTATATGAATCCCCTTTCCAACGGTCCGTACCGTGTGCAAATCAGCCTCATGGGTCGCACGAACGATCCTTTTTACTCCGAAAACCCCCCTTCTAGAGACCATCGGGTGCTTCCGAGACCCGTTTGACTTTGTTCAACTCTTGAACCCGGGAGTGGCTCAATTGATTCTTGTAAGTCTCTGAATATTGTTTCCAATGGTGCCATCCGTGCATGATTCAAACTTTCAGTTTTCATTGTATGCTCATTTTTTCCAAAAAAAGTTCATTTCAGACTACCTATAGGCACCCCAGATTCCTTGCCTATTGGTAGGGTGCACTTTCTTTAACCATCAAGACAAAGGCTATGTTAATATTCAAGCCAAGAGCCTTGTTGACCGGCACCCCCTGAAACCCTAAATTTTATATTTAAGGAGACCGTGACCTCACTCATAAGGATCCCTTTTTTTAAAATCAGAACATTCCCCTCGTAATCAATGCATCAAAATTCCATTTTTGCACACATTCCCTCCATTTCCTTATATCATTCTCCTCTATTTTCCACCCTACATTTCATCCTTACATCATCACCATCTAAACATGCTAAAATCCGCCTTTTACCATTGTAAATCAGAATTAAAAGTTCTCTAGAAGGTCTACCCTTATTCATTTGCAACTCACTTGATTAGTAGTTGTTTACTTTTCATTCAATTTTTTATATATCTTTATTTCATTCTCTCACAACAAAAATAATATCATTTTTACTATTTAGTACACAAAAATCTTATTTCTATAAAATGTAAAAATGCTAAAAAGAGGGTTTTCTTATAAAACCTAAATTACAATTTCCTCCTTTTCCACATTTTCTAAACTTTAGCACAATTTCTAAAAAAGAAAATTAAAGGAAGTCCTAAATTAATATTTATGGGTTAAACCCCACCCTCGTGTGTTATCGAACTACATGGACTTTGATGCCTTTTAGGCTATGTAGGCATCTTGGGCCAATCTTGGGATTCGAGTCCTATTTTCTCCTTTTACACTTTCTTGTAATTTACTTGTATTTGTGAGTCATGAACTCCTACATATTTGTGTTCCACTCGACATACACATCCACTTCTTCATAGTGACTTGTGATTCGATGGACACTCACATTATATTTATTTTTATGTTATTTCTTCGATACACTCCTTTGGATGATTCCGCTCCGTCTTTCCCATGACGTGAGTCGAACGATTGCTTTGTCCCATTATTCACACCACACGTATGTACACACATATCACAGTTTGGAGAAAATGAGAATATTATCATATCCCACGAGAGATTGGAAGGGCCAGATGGGTTTTGTAAGACCCCGTATTTTCTGAGTATTTAAAATTTAATTAATTCGATTTTTTTTAAATTACATGTTCGTAATTTAAATGAATTAAACATTACGTGTGTATTGAAATATTGATCAGAAGAGATAATGATCAATATTTATGGAATAAATTTACTAGGTGAGTAGTAAATAACTTGTGATAATTATTATACGTCGTAGCGAGTGATATCGACGTGACTATGTTATATCTCAACCGGGAGTCGGGTGTAGACAATATTGAAGCTGAGATAGGAAATTTATGTATAGTAACTTTAATGGAGATTTCTAGGTCACGAATGATTCCGAATGGGACAAAATCGGTTGAATAGAGTACCCGGGTGTCTTGATTGGAGCCTAGAGCAATTTTAGAGCAACCAGGCACCACGTAGGGGCATTTCGATCATTCAGGAGTCTAGGGTAGAAAGAGCTCAGAATTTGAGAGTGATTTATCAGACCCTTTGACTTAGAGGCTAGGTTTACAACACTTGGGAGATAGAAGAGGCCATATGAGAGGAAGGAGAGAAGAACCCTAGGCTATTCCGCACCATTTTGCATAACCAACATTGTCGAAATTGAGGTCGGAGCAAGGGATGAACACCATCATCATCTTAGAATGAAAATCAGACATGTTATTACAAGGAAAGTGTTTATCTTGAAAATATTTAAACATGTTATAATACCCATGATAGTGTAGGGTTGTAATTACATCATTTGGGTTAATTCTTAGGATTTATATGGGTGTGATTCATGATTTGGGGTAGAATTCATGTTAGAATTAATCCCTCTATACTGATAATAGGACATCTGAAATTGCATAATGATAAATGTAAAGAAATCTTCATATCTTGATGAATATGAATGAAGAACATCAAAATCTAGGGTTTTATGAATTATGAAATTTAATCTATTTATGGGTAGAATTCTTGAAGATTAGATGTATTATTTACGTTAGAAATTATCCCTATACATATGTTTGATGTTTGGGTATGTTGGATGGGAGTTTGGGAAGGTTTCATTGATATGTGAGGTGTTAAACATGGAGAAAAACAAAGTTGGGACGAAGTTGTCAAACCCAAGGTCGATCGATCGATGGATCGATCAGTTTTTGTCGATCAATCGACCAAAGCTGAAATGGGGCTCTTTTATTTATTCAAGTACTTTTTCTTGCCGACGACCTTGGGGATATTTACTGATGTTGTTTTACCTATATAAAGGCTTAGAGAAGATCATTACACATGTAGTTAGGGCTTGGCTTAGTCTTAATGAGGGTAACATTGGGTTTTGGACCGATGAGAGCTAAATGATTGTATTAAGCATCGAGAATTTACCGATCAAATTACGGGAAGAGTAAACTATAACCTAAGATTAATACCAGTAGGATAGTGATGTGTTACTACTGAATTAAGGGGTAATTAGGACCCTTCGGGTAGTGAGTGATACTAAAAAAATATGAATATAATATTAAGGGTGAATCATAGTACATTGAGTATTCGAGAGATATAAATACTACGTACTGTATATGTTATGGGTTGTGTGTGTATGTGTGTATGTGTGTGTGTGTGTATATATAGGATGTGTGAATACATATTATGCGCTTTGTTACATGTGTGAACATACCTATGTTGCCTGCATTCACGGGAGGTACCGCGTTGAGGGCGATCCCACCTTGGCGATTCCAGCGAGATCTGGATGTATGTGCCCCAGAACATAGAACTTAGGGCGACTCACTAGTTAAGAATGTATTGTGACTGACAGGTCATTTGGGTATGTTATGTACGTGCGTAGCCCAATGGCTTAGAACTATGTTCGCCTCCATTGTGTGTTATGTGATTCATGGTTCGAGGAGACATTCCGAACCGATAGTCCTTGATTTGGTACGAGATGGACTTGATAGCAGAGTATGCATGCACCGCGGTGGCCATTCTGGGGGATGCTATAGTTGTATATATTATAGTGTGATAAATATATACAAATGTGGTTATTCTACTTATGTGCGACGTAGAAAAGATAAATAGTGTATATCTAAAAGTAATTTAAGTATGAGAATCTTAATTAAGAGTGCAATAATAATATTCGATTAATAATAATTATTGGCTTTATGGTAGCATATCATATGGGCGGTATAGGGTAGCTAAATCTGTTGTGGTTAGTTAGATACTTATGTTTAGTTAGGCTAGCTATCATAGCTAGGTGGGTTTAATAGTAGACATTAGGTGTGCACTATAGTTGAGAGGTGAAGAACTTAAGGGAGTGTACGTGAAACTAATGTGTATATCTAATAACTGCTTCTAAACTGTGATTTAAATACTTGTTAAATGTTTTTCAAAGGTATTGGGCTCTGACCCTTGTCAAATCTATTTTTCAAAACATTTTAGGTGTCCAACCACAGGGACGCCAAGCTTGATGTTTCATTCCAAGGATGCGTAGTTGCAGCACTTATGCAAGCATGCAGGATTTGTGTGGACGCTTCAGTTATTCATTCCTTGATTAGGATTTATGATCAGTATTTTATCTGGGCATGTTTCCCCTTCAGTTGATACGTTTATTCAGTTTTATTTATCAGACTATGTATTTAGATTCCGTTGCATTTTAGTAGACTTGTGATTTGGATATTAGTTTTGGAATCAATGGTTTATTCAATATTTATCTTTTATCAATTTATCCTGCGACATTTCAGATTGACATTATTGTTTGGATGGTTGAGTTACATTATTTAATTTTTTGCATGTTGTTATATGTTAATGAAAGATAAATTTGGCACCGACTTAATTTAAAATATGTTGTTAGTAATAAAAAAGGTTCAACAATGATGCTAAGAATGAACTAAATGAGATTCATGTTTATTTTGATAAAGGACTGATCACCCGTGGTTAAAATAGGTGGGGTGTAACAGATGGTATCAGAGCATCAGGTTCTAGAGTCCATAGGATTTGTACGGATTACTGCAATTTCAGCATAACGACCTTTGATATGAGCCCTATTATTAGGACTGTTGCATTCACTTTTACGTATTTGAGATTTCGTTCTTCTACTATTATTTTGGTATTGACTGTGAACTTATACAATTCGACCTGATTTTAGATTCCATCCAGGAGAGGGCGACCGACGAGGGTAGCGACAAGTGCCGATGAGGGAGAGGCTCAGCATCATCCATAGGCACCACATCCATAACCATCACAGGGGACAGTGACGACCGCAAAGGTAGCCGCTATTGTGGAACAAGAAGTCAATGCTTCTATGACTGCTATGGAACTTCACTTTCCTTAAGCCAAGCCACCACAGCAGCCAGTGGCACCAGTTGTCTAGGCCCATCCGGGGCCGTTAGATTGACATAGAGTGTGGGAGGCATTTCATAAAGCCCACCCACCAGAGTTTTAGTGTAGTTCTGATGTGATCTTAGCTTGCCAGTGGAAGAAAGATATTCAGTTTCATCTTCGTATGGTTGAGTGCAGCGACACTCAAAAGTATATATTGGCCACATTTAAGTTAGCAGGAGCCGTCTTACACTGGTGGGAGTCTATTACCACTGTCGATGAGAGGGACACTATGCTTATTAATGATTTCTAGGCTCGATTTGACCTCAATTACTTTCCTTCGATCATTGAGATAGAGATTCAGAAGAAGTTTAATGAGGTGGTTCAGGGTGATCGTTCTATAGCAGAGTATGAGGAATTATATTGAAGTCGTCAATCCCACACTACTTCATTGTCATGATCACCGCTTCCATATAAAGGGACGCAAGAGAGGGCGTTAGACTAGCGATCCAAGCAAGGCAGGAAGTGTGACACCCCGCTTAAAATAATAACGGGTGGCCATCCCTAGACTAAATTAAATCAGGGATCTCAGGTGGATCATTCTTAGCATCAACAGTCGATACTAAAGTAAAAGCTGCTAACTACCCAAAACCATAATAAGCGGATGCCAAAAATTTAAAAACATACAATAATCATCATGCCGACAATAAAATAACTACTACACAAGATAAAATGCACTCACGAACAACTATAAAAGGATGTAAACATATAAAATGTAATAAGTACACTAAAAGAAATATACTCGAATATGCTGTCGGGTAACAGATAATACAACAATCCAGAGGAGAGATACATAAAATGCTACAAATAACCCTTGGGTATAATCTTGATATACAAAAGGAATCCTATCTAGATTTACAAAGGATTAGGAAATGGATACAATACAAATCTCGTAACATTCCGCATCTGTCACGGCTCCGAGAACACTAGATGAAAAGCATCATCGGTATCCATGCGGTGGGAAACCTGTATTACAATATATATATATATCGCAAGAGGGGAAAATAAACGGGTCAAAGCCCTAAGTGTAAAAACATTTATAGCAAGTGCATAATAGTGCGTAATAATTATAAATGCACAATTCCATAAATAAAGTGGAGTCGCACTCCCTTGGAATCCCAAAACTTGCCCCTCAACTAAAACGCACACCTAAACATATGCACATGAACCTAAGTTTATCTACCCAATATATTCTAAGGATAACCCAAAAATCCTCTCATCCTATCGTACCCTAAGTACATCCAAACTTATATATATATATATAAATCATATAAGCACACACATGTACCTTACTAGAGCCCGTCCGATTTTAACTATAACTTAAACAAGTCCTTAACGACAGAATAGGCACACATTAACTTCCTATTCTTATCAAACATTCTATCACTAAACAGCATACACCCAAGTCCTAAGGACTAAACTTCTTCCCACTCTCAACATTGCTCTATGTTTCGTGCGTGGGATGTCTCGCGGAGCGAAATCCAAACAAGGAACCCCCCGATACACTACTCCTTGACAATTTTGATCGTCGGGATCAATTATTCCCTCCATATACATACTAAAACCTCAGCTACTTATTTTAAGTACCATCTCTATTACCTAAGTAAGACCTTTATTTAAATCCTTGGGGGTCAACATATCAGCAATTGTCTCTAAGTGCGATCGTTCGACCCTAATAAACTAGTACACCAAAATCACACAAGATGTACATCTTAGAAAACTTATATCACTTTCACATATAGGATATATATTTACTCTAAATATATATACAATCATTCAATCCTATAACCACGTATACATACCACACATAATGCACACTATGCAATACTCATAACATAACCGGTTATAGGATACAAATATACTGCACCATGTCATCTTCCAGGAATTACTCACTTTATCCCAGGTTACCATACACCGGACTATTATCACACTGCCATGGTAATAAAATAAAACACAACGTATGGGAAGCGGTCATAGTTCCTAACCGGAAAGTGAGAACGAATCATACCCAAGACTTCTCACCCCTAAATAAAATCACACAAACAACAATGGACGACTATGACCTGGGGATTATATGCACCCTGCTCCTCAAGCTAGGGGCCTCACCCACATCGCGCAACATCCCATGATAGCATGTGTCCGGTATGCTCACACAATAAGTATATATATCATTCACTCTATGTATATACATACATACACACAATCACATCATATGTATAAATCATCACACAACAAATATACATTTGCGCCATATAACCACACATTTATAAATATCTCCCTATATATGTACAACCTATCTCCAATCCTTATATATAAGGGAAAATAATCTGGAGATATGTATACAACTCTCATAATACTCACCATCGTCAAATCGCATATCTAAACAATGCCTTATCCTTACACGGTCCCTTACTTGAAACATATACATACAAATCACCTACGATATGAGTAGTCTCCCATTATATCCAATATTAAGGACACTATCTCAAAATCAAACGTATGTATCAATCCCTATACACACACCATCCACCTCTGGATGCCCACCGATATATAATAATTATCCCGTCTACAGGCACACCCAAGTAATAGTCGGTAATCTATTTAAATCCTTTCGAACTAGATCTCGGTTCTTTTACTCAAGTGAACCCTTAACGACACCTTATTTTTTAATTAATCCCCAAGTTCATCGTCACTACGGATATTCGACCTCTCTCTCATTGGTCTACCCGTAATATCTAAATAAAACCCTATCGCTAAAAGGATTCGACACAAAAGTCGGCATAACAATCTCTCTCCATACCTTCACAACTTCCTCGAAAAGTCCTTCACCTTACATCCTAGGTTAGCTCACTTTTTAAACTCCAAATGGGACCCCCATCCCTAATAAAACTTCCCACTATAACGATACTACAAACTCCAATACATATATATGTTCTCAAACTATTTCGATACGTCCCCACGATCATATCATATTAAAAACTCTCAATAAATCCCCAAAACGTAACTCTCGCATCATATATAAAAGTTCCAAATAGAGAAACCCAACCGGAATGGAGTAAAACTCACTCTAGGAAAAGTACTCAAAACTGTCATGTTTCCGAATCGATTCGGCACAGCGAATCGATTCTCCCCCCAATGCGAATCGATTCGATCCAAAGGACCTCGGAGTATGTCTTAGGCCGAATCGATTTGGCTTGGGATCCGAATCGATTCGGTCGCTGAGACTTGGAAACCTGTAACTTTCCGAATCTATTCGGGAAGGGGGCCGAATCGATTCGGCCTGTTCAGCAAGCTACGAATTGCTTAATTTTCTCCAAAACCTAAAATTCTCAAAACTCAAATTTATCCACTTCCAACCATTAATCATTAACCCCAACATGTTTCCAACATCACAACTCATCCTATATCAAATCCTTTCAAGTTATACACCCTTAAACCCATGTATAAACAACAAATGTAAGGTTTAACACCCAAAATCTAGGTTTTGATATAAATACCCAAAAATCCATGTTTTTCCCACAATTCATGAAATCAAATACACATGAATTATTTAGCAAGATTAAACACTTGCCTCGAAATTGTAGAGGTTGAATCGTCCTCGAGATTGCGTATTTACCGAAAATTTCCAAGCTCTCTCCTCTTTCTTCTTCGTCTTCTTCTTCTTCTTCTTCTTCTTCTTCTTCTTCTTCTTCTTCTTCTTCTTCTTCTTATTATTATTATTATTATTATTATTATTATTATTATTATTATTATTATTATTATTATTATTATTCTCTCTCTCTCTCTTTCTCACAAATGAGATTAGTTGATTTCGTAGCATCTCAAGCCTTTAAATCCTAAACCCCAATCTTAAATGATAATACACACTTTCAATGACTCATTTACTCTAATTCGAGTCAAACTAACTTAAATTATTCCGGAGCCAAAATAAAACCCAAGGACAGTCATTTTGACTATCTCGACCCATCCGGAATCATTTGCATACTCATAATCGTCATCCGGAATACTTTATAACGTCCTCAATTTTTTACCTCAATCGCCAGATTTTAAAATTCTCTAATTTAAATAATTTTTTATTTCTCCCAAAAATTAAATTTCTCAGTCCCAAAAATCGCGGGGTATTACAGGAAGGAACATAGCTAGTGGAGCAGTGCAGTAGTAGATGGGTAGGCTGTGACACCCCGACTAATTAAATACCGGGTAGCTACTCCTTCATTCAAATTAATACAAAATATCAAGTTGGTTTAGTTCATAGAATCACTGTCAAAACATTTGTTAAACAATTACTAGCCACCTAATATTTAAAAGTGAGTTGCCAAATATTATTAAATTAAATTAACATGCAACCAATTAAATTATAAGCTAACTATAGCATATCCATATCACAATCACATTAGAAATAATAATGGAATAATAAAATGAGTCTGGAGTAACACTCCCCTGAATAATCCAAATACTGAATAAAACCCAATACAAAGTCTGAATAAATAAATAAATCCAAAACTGAAATGAAACTGGGAGTCTGAGAATGCTATCTCTAAATGGAAAGGGACGACATGCCCTAACTGATAAATGACTCTGAATAGAATCAAACGCATAATGTGGAGGCATTTACTACATATATAGTGTAACTTCCATATCAGCTACAACACGTCAATGGAATGGAACTCCTATGCTTGGCGTCCCTGTGGCTGGGCACCTAAAAGGTTTTACAAGAAAAATAGATTTGAAAGCAAACGGGTCAGAGCCCGAGGTGAAAACAGTTTTGAAAATATAGCAAGTGTTTAATTTCATTAAACAGTGAATATTATATACATGTTAGTTACGTGCTCTCACATGAGTTCCTCACCCCTCAACTAATGTGCACGCCTAACGTATATCCTTAACCCGTCCTAGTTATGTCGGTAACTAACTAGTCTATACCACTTCCTATACTCACATTATAATATAGAGGTTTATTCATAACATTCTAATATATCTTGCGTGTATCTCACCTTTTCATTGATCAGATTAATTTACAACAGTTATGTAGGAAATTCTCATTTTTAATCCCATTCAAATGTCTCGATTATTCATATTCACACTTTAACAAAGAGTCCGTTATAATCACAAGTATATTATTCTCAGCATAAATATACAAATAGGGCACCCTTAGGCTAAGCTGCGGTGCACACATACTCTGCTATCAAATCCCGGTACATCACGTACATAAGGACTACGTGTTCTGAATCTCTCGGGAACCATTTCAATAAGAAAAATCACACATATTGGAGGCGAACATAGTTCACATACCCATGGGTCACGCACATACCTACGCTCCCATGGTCAGCTGACTTATTAACTCACAAATAATCCATTCATAGCCCTATGTCCTTAAGGTACCAATATAAATCACCCCATAGGCACACAAAGATTAGATGTCCCTATTTCGAAAGTCGACCTCCTGTGATAGCAAGTATGGTATGTATGTCATACACATAATAATCCATATACTAAGCATTCACACAACTTAGATTACTTGTTATATTATTAAAGGTATATTCTCAGCCTTATACCATTAGTCTAATTCATACACTATAATTATTCCAAATGATATATAATATATTTCGCCGATACGTCTCACGTCGTATAGTTTTGAGTACGTAAAACCTAACCGAAGAGGTTACTAAGTCTCCTACTTTTCCCACATATTAATTGAGTACTCGTAAGTCCTTATTTATGTCCCAAATCCTAACTTATCACTCCAAAGAATTTATGTCATGTTTTCGCATCATAAAATAGGAAATTAATCGTCGGACATTCGTAAATTCAACACTACCTTTCAACCAAATTCTAATATGTTTCGGGCTTCAAATATATCCCTACTGGTATCCCTCAAGTCCTAATGTATTCAAATAATCCCCAACTACAATGTTCGTTCGCCGAAACACTTAAAATCAAAAAGGGAAAAAAGTCACAGTTTCTGGGGAGATCGATCGATCGATGGTCGATTGATCGACCTATGAATGTCGATCGATCGATCAAGCAGGTGCAGGATACGGGTTTCTTCATTTTTCAGTCCCAGTTTTGTCCCAAATCTTCATTACGTGATGTGAAATCCTAATTTGAGTATATAGGGTCATTATACAATCTAATTACATGATTCTTAACATTCCAAAAATTTTAAATCATCAACAATTAGACTTTTCTTGGATCAAATCCTCATTTTATCATGAAAAAACCTATTTTTCTATTTTCTTCAAGAATTGTCATACTTCTCTTCCTAAATCCATTTTTAGTTCATCAAGGGTTATGATTTGGTTAATGAAAAACTTGCAGAATTAATCTACATGTAAATCCTATCCAAAATTTAGGTTTCTTCTCCAAATTCATGATTTTCAATCATTGTTCATGGATATCATCAAATCCTACACTATCATGGATAAATTATTCGCTGAAACTTAATGAAATCAAACCACTTGCCTTGGAACTAATGTTCTGATCCGTTGGTGATGTTAAGGGTTGGTTCTTTGCTTCTCTCCGGTCACAATTCCGACGAATAGTGGTGGTGTGTGGTGGTTATGGCTTTGTAACCCTCTTATAACTTCTCCTCTTTCTCATGTTGCCCACTCCTTACTTTTTGACAGATAATGACCCTAATATTGGCTGATAAATAAGGCCTAAAATTCATGGGTCCAAATCCGTTAAAAATTAAAATGTCTAAAATACCCTCACGGGTTACCGGTTTGGCCTAAAAATACCTCGGGACCCAAACTAAACCCCCGGCTAGTGTTTTCTGCCTATTTAGACCCTTTAGGACACGTTGGCACACTCAAAATGACCATACAGATTATAAAATTACAATTTACTTTTGAATTCATTAAAATAATTTCTGACACGACTGACACGTGCGTCCCAACTTAATTTCCCGAATTGTCGTATTTATGACTCGTGGCAATTTTAATAACTTCAATAATCATATATTACCATATTTATGTAGTAGTATTAAACATTATCATCATAATCAAATGCCAACTCGCGTCTCCTTAGTATTTAAATTCAGATTAATTTCTAATTAATTCCCATTTAATTTAATTAATCCCAATAAATAAAATCAATCAAATTTATTACATAGGCTCCAGGGGCAGGATTTATAGCAAAGGGATTCGTCCAAGATATTTAAGTATGAAGGTTATCGACCCAAGGTTGGTCCATTTAAGCAGGGCCAGTAAGGTCCTAAGAAGCAGCAGCGTGTTCCTCGAGACCGTTAGGGCCAAAGGAACAATAGGGGAGGCCAGTAGGGTCGAGGCCACTAGGGCCAGCATTAGGGGAAGCCTCGATAGGGCCATCAGGCCCAGAGGGAGAAAGACTTTTCGGGATGTTATTTTACTTATAAATGAGTGGGCCACAAGAGGATAGAGTGCCCGCAGTAGGTAGAACACCAGAGCGACAGGGTGCCCAGAAGAGGCAGCAGGCACAGTTACCCCCTGTAGCACTAGCACCACGAGTCCCACAACAATAGGGGAAGTTACAGTACAAACGTATCTATAATATATGAGATGCAGTCTTACAACAGGAACTACAGGCGCCACCTATAGTAGAGGGTACGTTTCCTATTCCTGGTCTTGAGGGTAGGATTTTATTTGATACGGGGGGATCACACTCATTTATAGCTACCAAATTTGCATGTGCAACTAGTATATTAGAGAAATCTAGTAGTCTCCTCATGTGTGTAGAGTCATCTTTGGGTAGTGGGTCGCTTATACACTCGATCTGTAGGGGTGTAGATATTGACGTTAGGAGACTATGTTTAGGGCATACCTTCTAGTATTAGATATGGAGAGTTATGATGTCATCTTAGGCATGGACTGGTTAGCAGGTTACAGGGCGATAGTGGACTGCTTCGGGAGGACCATTTTATTTTCTATTCTGGTACATGAGATGTTCCTTGTGGTGATGCCTCTTCACAAGGGAGAGTCGAGCACACACATATACTATAATGAGGAGGAGACCTCACTGGAGGTGGTTGTCTATTTGGATTCAATTCCAGTAATGAGGGAGTTTGAGGATGTGTTCCATGAGATACTGAGGCTGTCGCCCAGCCTGCAAATTGAGTTTGTTATTGACTTAGTGCAGAGTACGATTACTCGAGCGCCTTATCGCATGGACCCTTCAGAGATGTGGGAGTTGAGGTTGCAGATTCAGCAGCTCCTGGGGAAGGGTTTCATTCGACAGAGTACATCACTGTGGGATGCACTAGTGTCATTCATCCAGAAAAGGAATGGGTCATTTCGTCTGTGTATTGATTATAGGGACCTGAACAAGGTCACGATTCAGAATAAGTATCCTCTGTCTCGGATCGATTACATATTTGACCAACTGAGAGGAGCGTCGTACTTTTTTAAAATAGATCTGAGATCAAGATATCATCACTTGCACGTCAAAGAGGAGGATATTCCGAAAATCGCCTTCCTGACACGATATGGATCATACGAGATTAGGGTGATGCCGATTGGGTTAACCAATGCTCATGCAGTGTTCATGGATCTTATTAATTGAGTTTTCAAAGAGTTCCTTGACCAATTCATAATCGTATTCATAAATGATATCCTGGTTTACTCTCATTCTGAGGATGAGCATGCACAACATTTGTGTATGGTGCTAAAGACATTATAGGACCATAAATTGTACGCTAAATTCATGAAGTGTGGATTTTAGCTGTGGGAGGTGTAATTTTTGGGCCACTTTGTGTCTGATAGGGGCATTACTGTTGATCCAAGTAAGGTATCGATGGTGAGGAAGTGGGGATATCCCATAAGACCAGTCAAGGTTCACAGTTTTTTAAGGTTAGTTGGATATTATTGGTGCTTCATTAAGGGTTTCTCAAAGATTGTGGGTCCATTGACAAACCTAACTTGCAAAGGGGTGTCGTTTGTTTGGGATGACCATTGTCAGTTGGCTTTCGACGAGCTAAAGGATGGATTGACTTTGGAACATGTGCTCTCATTGCCTAGGGGAGGAGTGGAGTACCATGTTTATACAGATGCATCCTTGCAGGGACTTGGGGTGTATTACAGAAGGAGGAGAGGGCTATAGATTATGCATCTCACAAGCTTAAGCCCCATAAGAGGAATTACCCAATGCATGACCTTGAGTTAGCAGCGATTGTGTTTTCCTTGAGGATTTTGAGGCATTACTTTTGGGGGAGCAGTTTACCTTATTCATAGACCATAAATCACTTTAGTATCTGTTCACATGGAAGGATCTGAATATGAGGTAGAGGATATGGTTAGAGTTTATGAAGGATTATCAGTTTGATATTCAGTATCATCCTGGGAAGGCTAACGTGGTGGCAGATGCGTTCAGCCGATGGCCTGCTGGGGAGATAGAAGAGGTTTGGAAGGCAAAGTCGAGGGAGATTCGACATGATAACGAGGTCGCCAAAGCTTGTATATACGTTTTGGCTATCACTCTCGAGATTATTATACGAGTGGTGAGATATCAATCTAGGGATCAATTTTTCCAGGACAGATTACACCAGTTGATAAAAAATCGGGAGGATTCTTATTCTATTTGTTCTGAGGGTGGCTTGTGCTTCAATGGGAGACTTATTGTTCTAGAGGATGAGGATTTGAGACACGCGGTGATGTATGAGTCTCACGGGTCAAGGTTTGTGGTACACCCCTGTGGGGATAAGATGTACCAGGATATGCATAGGCAATACTGGTGGTCGAGGATGAAGCGAGAAATTATAGAGTTTGTCTTGAAGTGTACTACCTTCCAGCTAGTGAAGGAATATCGCCAGAGATCAACGGGGATGTTACAGCCACTAGAGGTCCCAATGTGGAAGAGGAAGAGTATTTATATGATTTTTTTTTTGGGTTACCGGTGTCGCAGAGAGGTCAGAACTTCATTTGAGTGACAATGGATTGGCTAACTAAAGTAGCCTATTTTCTACCGATTCATATAGATTTTGAGACGATGCAGTATGCGCAGTTATTTATTGCTGAGATAGTGAGTCTCCACAGGGTTTTGATTAATCTTTTATCGGATCGGGATAAGATTTTTGTGTCCCATTTCTGGCAGAGTTTTTAAGAGGCTATGAGAACGAATTTACATTTGAGTACAGCGCATCACCCACAGACAGATGGGCAAATGGAGTGAGTTAATCAAATGTTAGAGGATATGCTGAGGTTGTGCATACTCAACTTCAGGGGAGGATGGGACTAGTACCTTACATTGGTGGAGTTTGCGTATAAGAACTCTTACCAGTTCACTATCGGCATGGCAACATTTTAGGCACTCTATGGATGGCCTTATTGTTCACCCGCTTGCTAGTTAGAGGTGGGGGGACAATGAGCTATTAGGGTCGGAGATGATTTAGGACACTACTACCAAGATTGAGAAAATTTGAGGGCGCATCCATATAGATCCGGATAGGTAGAAGAGTTACGTCGATGCAGAGGTTGGTGAACAGGTCTTGGTACGGGTGTTTCCGATTAAGGGAATCATGAGGTTTGGCAAGAAAGGAAAGCTAGCACCGAGATATATGGGACCTTTTTTTATTATCGATAGGGTGGGACCAATTGCATATAGGATGGGCTTAGTTGGCACTTATAGAGGATTCACGGCATGTTCCACGTGTCATCGCTGAAGAGGTATTGGAGGAGGGAGAGGGATTTTTGGCACGTTCCATTGGAGGATATATACTTGCAGCCAAATATCTCTTACGAGGAGAGATTGGTGGTGATACTTTATCGTATTGAGCATAAGCTACGGTCTAAGGTGGTACCCTTGGTTCGAGTTCAGTGGGGGCACCATAATGTTGATGAGTCGACCTGGGAGAGGGAGGATGACATGAGAGAGTAGTATCCAGAGTTATTCACCGTACGTACGTCAAAATTTCGAAGATGGAATTCCTTTATAAGGGGGGATTATGTAACACCACATATTTTCAGAGTATTCAAAATTCAATAAATTAAGTTATTTTTTTAAATTACATGCGTGTCGTAATTTAAGTGAATTGAATATTACGTGTGTATTAAAATATTGATCGGGAGAGATAATGATTAATATTTACGAAATAAATTTCCTAGGTGAGTAGTAAATACCTTGCGATAATTATTATACGTTGTATCGAGTGATATCGACATGACTGTGTTATATCTCAATCAAGAGTAGCGTGTAGACTATATTGCGACCGGGATAGGAAAATTATGTAGAGTAACTCGGATGGAAATTTTAAGGTCAACGTTGATTTCGAATGGGTCGAAATAAGCGGAATAGAGTAGCCGAGTATATTGATTGGATCACCGAACAATTTTATACCAACTCGACACCACGTTGGGGTGTTTCGGTCATTCAGGAGTCTAAGGTAGAAAGAACTCTGAATTTGAGAGTCATGTATAATCCCCTTTGAGTTAGAGGCTAGGGCTACACACTTGGGAGAGAGGAGAGGTTATAGAATATGAAGGAGAGAAGAACCCTAGGCTATTGCGCACCATTTTGCATCACCAACATTACTGAAGTTGAGATCAGAAAAATAAAAGAACATCATCATCATCTTAGAATGAAAATTAGGCCTGCTATTACAAGGCAAATGCTTATCTTGCAAATCTTTAAGCATGTTATAATACCCATGATAGTGTAAGGTTGTAGTTACATGATTTGGGCTAATCCTTGGGATTTATCTGGGTGTGATTCATGATTTGGGGTAGAATTCTGTTAGAATTAATCCCTCTATACTGATAATACAAAATATGAGATTGCATGATGATACCTTTAAAGAAATATGGATACCTTGATGAATATGCATGCATAACATCAAAATATAAGGTTTTATGGATTATGGAATTTAATCTGTTTATGGGTTTGATATGTATTATTTATGTTAGAAATTAACCTTATACATATGTTTGACGTTTGGGTATGTTGGATGAGAGTTTGGGAAGGTTTTAAGGAGGTTTGAGGTGTTAAACATGGATAAAAACAAAGTTGGGATGAAGTTGTCAAACCCAAGGTCGATCGATCGATCGAGGGATCGATCGATCGACTAAAGTTGAAATGGGGCTCTTTTATTTATTTAAGTAGTTTCACTTTTTGATGATTATTGGGAACTTTAGTGATTTTGTTTTAACTATATAAATACTTAGAGAAGATCATTTGACATATAGTTAAGGTCAGGCTTAGTCTTAATGAGGGTAACATTGGGATTAGGACCGATGAGAGTTAAATGATTGTATTAAGTATCGAGAGTTTACAAATTGAGTTACGGGAAGAGTAAACTATGACCCAAGATTGATACCAGTAGGATAGTGATGTGTTACTACTGAATTTACTTATGGGGTAATTAGGACCCTTCGAGTAGTGAGTGATACTCGAAAAATACGAATATAATATTAAGGGTGAATCGTAGTACGTTGAGTATTCGAGAGATATAAATTCTACGTGCTGGATACGTTATGGGTTGTTGTGTATATATATAGGCTATTATGTGCTTTGTTACATGTGTGAACATACCTATGTTGCCTACTATCACGGGAAGTACAGTGCAGAGGGCGATCCCATGTATACTTGTTATGTTTTGCTTTCCATGATTATCTCTTCTATCACATGCTACTTTTATATTTTATACTCTCCATGATAATGTTAGTACTTCTCTTATTTATCATACATAAAACTCTCCATAAGATACTAATTATGACTCATACATTCTTGTACATTACATCACTTGAGCATGGCAATATTAACCAAATAATTCTCCCTTACTGGGGGTCACTCCATGATGGGTGTCAGTCCTCCAGGGCATAGTTAATCTAAGCGATATGATTCCCACCTTCCATTAGACTTGTACCTTTGGTGTATATCGAATGGTTCCACCCGCATCGTACTACTTAACCAAACTCATGATGGGAGGTATATAATAAGGAACTCGTTCACATATTTCGAATATATCGAATTCGCTCTCACATGTATCATCTCCACAAGGTATATCGTGAGGCAATTCATTTACAGTCATGTATATCAAATGGCTTGTCCACATGTACCGGTTATTGATTGCCCTTATAGGCAAAAGGTACATCGTGGAAGTCATGCCAAGGGTAACCCTTCCACTAACACACCAAATGCATCAACCTCATATAGTGTCTTCCCTAGGACACTCATACCTAGTTCGTCAGTTACAATACGAAACTCTGTCAAAATTTTGGTTCACCTTATTACCCAAATTTTCATGATATTTCCAATTTTAAAAAAATAACCTTATTCGTGAGTCTTAAAACAAGTCGAATCATGTCTTACATCATGTACCCTATCTTTTCCCCAGTCTTGGGTCCTCTTCGACATTCATGTACCCTATGAATGGGTCATCACTAGCTCAACTGTTAATCCCGAATCTTGCCAACCAGGGGGTAATCTACCAGTACCAGTGGACCTAAGGAGGAAGAATCGAACAAATTCAAAGAGTACCTTAAGCTATTATCAAAGAAATTTGAATAAGTTGAGATCTCAGGGAAATACATGGACTACAATCATATGTCTCCCTATCCAAAAGCAGACTACAGTAGAAATTTAAGATGCCGAACATTGAGAAGCTTAGAGGTAGAAGACCTTCGATTGTGTACCTACATATCTATCATTGAGCCATGACACTCCTTGGGATGTCAGAGGAGATAATGGCCCAAATATTTTTATCAAACCCTAAAAAAAGTGCCCTCAGGTGGTTCCTATCACTCGAGGAATCCAGAATCCACAGTTGGGAGGACGTGGCTAGAGAATTCAGGTCATAATACAAGTACAATGAGGAATTGGAAGTTATATACATATATTAGAGATAATCAAGAAGAATCTAGGGGAGTCAGTCAGTAGTTTCATCGATAGGTGGAGAGAGAAAGTTTCCACTATGACCAATATGACATCAGACTAAGAACAAGTGAGCATAGTAAAGACAAATTTTATGCCACATATCTGAGCTTCCATGGGAGGTTAATACTACCCAAATTTTAAATCCCTCCAAGAGTCTAGTGTAGATATTGAAGAAGGGGTTGCTAGTCACAAAGCAGAATCTAAACCAAAAAGGTTAATCGGGTAATTTACGTCGCGAAAGTATGACAACCCAACCCAAAACTTGAACACCTGAAATCCATCCCAACCCTGCCAAAAAGGAGTATACTGAGAAAGTTACCAAGCCTTGCTTACCCAAAATCTCATCAAGCTATTGGAACCCCGACCATTACCAAATCCTCTTCCCAAGAATTTCACACATGGCGCTCACTGTGATTTCCACCAAATCACAAGGCACACCACTGATCAGTGCTTCCACTTGAAAAATGCAATCCAAATTTTCATAGATTGGCGTATCATCGCCCCACTAGCTAATCATAAACCCGACACCACTCATAACCCTCTCCCAGTGCATGGGAATATGGCGAATCTTTCCAGGAGGAAATCTTGAGTTTGATCCCTCTACCTAAATCAAGTCCATCATAATACTCAATATGCCTACAGTCTCACCAAAACCTCTCAAGAATTTCCCATCCTTTCTTTTGCATCCCACGAGATTCACCGATCAAGCCCCGTCACTTCTCACCTGATTTTGTATTTTCGTTTGTACCCAATTAGATGGGGGAGCCATAGAATTACCTATAGTTCTAGACCAGCTCTGGAGGTGTGGGATATAATTACCCATAGATATGAATATTGAATACAAAAGGTTCAGTGTTTTGTTCAATAAATTATGAAAGTGGTCCCGAGAGTCAGATAAATGGGTGATGCCCATAAAAGAAATCAGCTTAAATGACATCATACAGGACATGATCGATGTATTCCTTTAGAAAAGGGAAATATTCAGTTTTCCTAAGTTGCTTATAGTCCTGAAGCTGCAAGGGTGCCTAACCCCTGCATTCCATCACTTCCCCGTTGAGTGGAAGACTTGTATCGTCAAGTCGTGGAACTTATTGAGTGTGTTAACTACTCTTGGCATGATGATATCATCATTGTACTACCCCGATCCAGATTAATGGGTTACCCATAACCAACATGGCCCGACCTGAGCGTTCGGTGTGAAGTGTAATGAAACAACCTATATAATGTTGATAATCCATTTTTATTTTTAATTAACATTTCACTTGTTAGCATGTGATTCCAAATTTCCATTAAACTACGTGAGGGGCCCATGGAGAGCACCCCTAAGCATATAGAGATACTAACGTAAAATAAACAAAGTACTTACCTATATAATGCTCTCAAAATATGAAACCACTCCCAACCTTCCGTTACAAGGTGAGGGTGTGAGCCAAATGCTCAGTGGAAAATATACAAATGCAGTATAGAATTGAACGACATAAAGGATACTCTAACACGTTATGCCTACGTGCACATGCAACTACATTGTTTACATATATATACATACATATACATATACTTAATACATGAACAGTTTTACTTCCACAAACCTTATTTATCCAGATTAATTTACCTTCATCTTACAAAAGACCTCATTTTCCTCATTTTATCATTTCTTGCATTATTTAACACATACGGTTCAACACTTGAAACCACGACACCTGATTTGGTCAAAAACCATTTCATTACCGAAATCATCCTTTAACTTTATCCAATACACATTATTATTTTCATTAAAACCCTTCCTTTCAACACACACAAACACCATGTTAGAAAATATTTATTTAGCCTTTGAAAATCCTTTACAACACATTCTTGTGTTAATTATGGGTTTAACCACTTAGGTTACTTAATCACCCATTTACCCATTTACTTTACCTTTTTCCTTATCTTATGGACATTAATCAATTACACATTTACTTGTCCATTTTAACCTTTACCTCAATATTTATTAATTCATTCAAGTTAGGTTGTATTACCACAGTTCACCACACAACCCATTTTTGGACATGTTCCTTATTCCTTTATCTTTTCTCGAAATCTTCCAAATATTGTATACTTCAGCGGGATCCACACCACCGGCTATGCACACCATATGCTCTGGTCAGTTGTTTTGGGTCTTTCACCCCAGGGCTCCAGGCCCTCCTTAATTATTATAGTGTCATTCGAGTTCCTTTTAATGTGTTTTAATAATTTAAAAATGTCCATATTATTCCACTTTTCCTTTTTATCCGACCGATGTCAAAACCCGAGGTTACACCCCAACTTGTGTTACACTTTTCCTTTACTAACTCACTTTTCATGCTAACCTCTTTAACTTTACCGTCGAGGACCCGAACTAAACTGTCATTAAACTAGCATGACTGGCCCAAACTAACACCAAAGTCGAAAGATATAATATCAACTTCACCACGCCAGTCCCGAAAGGAACCTTAAACCTAGAGCTCTAATACCATTTATAAAGCCTCTGCCCAGATTTATGGGTTACCCATAGCTAACCCGTTCCGGCCCAAGTGCTAGGAGTGAAGTGAATGAAAAAACCTATATAATGTTAATAGTCCAGTTTTATTTTTAATTAACATTTTACTTGTTAGCGTGCGATTTTAAATTTCAAATTAAACTACGTGACGGATCCATGGGGAGCACCCCAAAGTCCAAGCATACAGAGCTACTAATGTAAAAAAAAAAGTACTTACCTGTATAACGCTCTCAAAATTTCAAATCGCTCCCAACCGACAATAACAAAGAGAGGGTGTGAGCCAAATTTGGAGTGGAAAAATACAAATGCAGTATAGAATCGAATGGCAAAAAGGAGACTCTAACACGTTATGCCCAAGTGCACATGCAACTAAATTGTATACATATATACACATACATATACATATACTTAATGCATGAACAATTTTACTTCTGAAAACCTTATTTATCTGAATTAATTTACCTTAATCTTAAAAAAGACCAGCTTTTTCTCATTTTATCATTTCTCGCTTTATTTAACATATACGGTTCAACACTTGAAATCACCACACTTGATTTGGTCGAAAACTATTTCTTTACCGAAATCAACCTTTTACTCTATACAATACACATTCGTATGTTCGTAGAAACCCACCCTTTCAACACACGCAAACACCGTGTTAGAAAATATTCATTTTGACTTTGAAAACCCTTTACAACACATTCTTGTGCTAATTATGGGTTTAACCACTTAGATTACTTAGCGACCCATTTACCTACTTACTTTACCTTTTTCTTTATCTTATGGACATTAATCAATTACACATTTACTGTCCATTTTTACCTTCACCGGAACATTTATTAATTCATTCAAGTTAGGTTGATTACCATGTTTCACCACACAACCCATTTCTTGACATGTTCCTTATTCCTTTATATTTTTTCAGAATCTTCCAAATACTGCATACTTCAACGGGCTTCACACCACCGGTTATGCACCATATATGCTCTGGTTAGTTGTTTTGGATCTTTCACCCCAGGGCTCCGAACCCTCCTTAATTATTATAATGTCATACGAGTTCCTTTTAATGTGTTTTAATATTTTACAAATGTCCATGTTATTCCACTTTTCCTTTTTATCTGACCGAAGCCAAAACCTGGGGTTACACCCCAACTTGTGTTACACTTTGAAATTTACCATTTCATGCCCTTTACACTTTAACCTTGATCTTATTCCAAAAATCATATTCATTTAGGGACAATCTATATAGCACGTTTTTTTCAACATTTTTATGTCATAAAAATGTTCCACTTTAAGTAAAATTACCATTTTACCCATTTATTTCCAAACTCGCCTTTTACTCCCTTTCCGCAAGTGTTAATTTTTTCAAAACACTATTAAGCTAACCACACTAACTTCTTAATTGTTTTAACACCTTAACATCCTTTTTCATCTTGGGCCAATATTCTTCTTAATTGGAAACGTCTTTATCCCATTATTTCCTTTCCAATATCATGAGTGTTAATCTCTTACAACATTATTAAGTTATACACACTAACTTTCCAATATTTAAATGTTAATACTTGTTCAACACCATTATATCCATTTTTTCAAACTAGACATTTCTTTAATTTCTTCATTCAAGAAATACATTTACCCTTGAAGGCTACTTTTATAAGAAAAATATCATTTCCTTTTATTTTACATGTAGTCTTACAACTTTGTAAAATCATAGTTTTAACCCCTTTTCACACACTTTAAAGACAAGAATTTTCTACTATTCCTTATTCCATGTTTAATCCCAACAAGATCTTCTATAAACTTGTTTATACATTCATTGTCCAAATACTACAAGTTTATATGCATGAGAAGATGGATTTTAGACCTTAAAATCCCATTAAAAGGTTTAAACACATTTTTCATTTAGAAATTTACTATACTTGTAAAAATATATTTTCAAGATATAAAAGACATTTAATTTCCTTCGAACTCAACAAATGTCCATTTTTCATAAATCTTCATTTTTGCAAGAAACTTCAAAACATTATTTCACTAATGTTTAACAAAATAAATCGTACTATTCAAACATTTTATTTCATAAAATGTTTAACATCAATGTTTCTATAAAATACACCATTTTTCATAAAATACCAACTTTTAGTATTTCAAACCTTTGCAATACTTATTCATTCACTATTTTTCAACAAAATATCATTTTTCCAACATTTTTATTCCATAAAAATGTTATTATTTACTACACGAAATTTAATCATCAAATGCACTCTACTCATGTTACATAACTACAAGACTACAAATAATACAAAATAGAGTCTTAATACTAAAGATAGTTTTCTCCACCTCTAATAGCTTCAGATGGTGGTAGAAATATTGGTGTAGGAGGAGAAACCCCCACCTCCAAAGGTGGCCTCGAGGTGTTAACAAATGCATCCTCCAAAAAACCCATAAATATTCTCCTTCCAAGCTTCCAAGAAAAACTCGCTTCAAAATCTATGGAAACTCCCATCATCTTCTCCAAACAATCCCTCAACATTACACCAAAATTCGTATATCTTCCTCAATAATGGTGGAAATGGGTGTAAACACTTAAAATATGGTGTAAAACCTAAGGAAAATGGTGTTTCATGGTGGTAGAATGGTGGAAGAATGGTAGAGGAGTGGTGGGATAAGCCCTCCTATGGAGAAATACCACCATCTTCCCTATATCTCTCTCTTCTTGCATTTTCCCCCAACAAATGAGCCCAAAACACCCATTTAAAACCCACCAAAGCCTAAAATTCCCGTTTTGCCCAATCTGCATTGATCTGGGCTTGACAGCATACCCAATCAAGGGCCAGAAATGTGACAATGCACAAGGGAAATTTGATTAAAAAAATTTTATTCACGTTGTTCGAACAACAAGACCATCTTGCTCGAACGACATATCCACCTCACTCGAAGCTTGGCTTCGCACGACCTTCGTGTAACATGGGACTGTAATATAGTGGCATCTCATTTGAAGGTTTTCTTCTCACGACCTTCACACGAGATGCCTATCTTGCTTCTAACGATAAGTTAATGTCGTTAGAACGGCCCTTTATTGTAAGGACAAAATTTTCAATTGAGTCCATTGTAGTATTTGACTTATTCCCGAAATAAAACATGTTTGAGTCATAGATAGATTTTTTATTGTCACGATCTCAAACACTCTATGACATAAAGTTTATTAAAGACGATGCGACCAAGCTTCAAAGATAAATAGAGCCGAGATTTTATTGGTGCACGTCTCACATCTTCATTGCATTCCAAGATCACTCAGGTGTAAATGCGTAATTTTAATATGACTCAAAAATATTTTAGGATGTTATTTTATTGAATAAGTATTTTTAAAATGTTAAAAAGTGTGTTACAATGTTTAAACTTTTTTTATTCTAAGATAAAGATTATTTAGAGTTGTGTTTTTCACAAACTCTTATTTTCAATGGTTCAAATGACTTTGAATGTCATTCAAGCGAGATAAGCATGTCGTTCAAATGACATGTGCATTTCATTCGAACGATAAGAAGATTTCTTTCGAATGATGCGCCGCCTCAACTTTTCTGTATAAGGCGTGTTTCTCTCAGAATTTGGTAAGCATGTAGTCCAAAAAAATAGTTTACATACAGTACGTTTTTTGCACAAGTTTTCTAAGGTTTTCAAAGACTAAAAACATCCTTAGAGTTTAAAGATCTGAACTTTCATTCACATATGCTATAGTGATCTTTGTTTGCACCATATTGGAGTTTGTTCTGCACTTTGAACATCGTTGGGTTTTGCGGAGAAGAAGCGAAGGAGTTCGTGTTTGAAATTCGTAGGCATTTCCAAGATACATAGATGGACACCGAGGCATTTATGGACACATTTGTTGTGGACAAGTATTGCAGAAGGATTCGCGTGGGTATTGTGGAGGAGTGGTTGAATATTCAGAGGAGCCTCAAGACTTGCGGGGATCGAGTCGTTGAGTAAGTCTGTCTTTGTACTTTGAAATAACACATCATAGTGATTGTCTGGCTTGGGTCGTCCGACGTTTTTTCCCTTAGTGGTCTCCTCGTACATCCGGCGTCACTTTTATGATCTTACTTTATTATACTTTCTTTAATCACTAGATGTATGTTTATTATTAAATAATAAAAAATTGGGCTAAGTTAAAAAAATTTCACATACTTGGTGCGATTTAAAATATGGAAAAAGAGTTTTCAAAAAGAAAGTTGGTTTTGACATCCTTAAAACACATTTGAAAGAAAAAGGGGCTTAAAAATTGGTATCAGAGCTAAAAACATATTTTATTTGTTTTTTATACCTTGTGTTTTTCAGGATGAATTTCGGAGGTATGGAAAGTTTTAGAGCTCATTTTTTTATGGCACTAATTATGCTTATTGGAATATGCATATGAGAAGTTCTTTAAAATCAATTGATGAGCATGTGGTTAGCGATTGAAAAGGGTTGTACTCCACTGGTTACACGAAAGGGTGAGGTCACTATACTAAAACTCGTTGAGTCATGGACTGAAGCCTAACATAGACTTGCACTTTACAACTCTAGAGGCCTTCACGTTATTTCCTCACATGTCACCCCAAAAGAGTAAAGTAGAATCATAATGTATAAAACTTCAAAAGAGGCTTGGGATACACTTGCACTTACTCACAAAGGCATTAGCATGGTTAAGGTGTCTAAACTTCAAAACCACACTACACAGTTTGATACGATTAAGATGTTAGAGAGTGATTCATTTGATGAGTTTTACGCTAGGTTGACTAATATTGTCAACTCGTCATTTAACTTGGAAAAAAGATACCTGACAACCTAGTCATAAAGAAAATCTTAAGATTGTTACCGAGTAGGTTTGATGCAAAAGTGACCGTTTTGACCTCCTTAGGTATGCTTGAATCAACGAAACTTGAAGAGAATATAGGTGACCTACAAACCTATGAACTCGATATGTTTACCTCCAAGCAAGTACCAAAGAAAGAAAAGGGCATTGCTTTGAAATCCCAGAAGGAGGAGACTAAAGTTTCAGATGACGATTTCAATTTTGATTTTAAGGATGTAGCCTTGTTGGCCAAGAAGTTCAAAAAGTTTCTTAAGTTCCAAAAGCAATCGAAAGATGCCAAAAGACTTGAGAAATCCAAGAACAATAAGGTAGATCTCGCCCCTAAGAATAAGAGTGATAGAGTTAAGAGGGATGAGTCAGATTGGTGTTTTGGGTGTGAGGGGTATGGTCACAAGGTTATTAAGTGTCCCACTAGATTTAAGAAGGAGGGCAAGATATAAATAGCTTATAATACCACCTTAAGTGATAGTGAACCGAAAGAGGGAGATTGTTCCCCATTGAGCATAACTTTGTTGCGTTCATGGCATGTCATGTGAGCGGCGACGATAAATCTTCCCATGAAGATTCTCATGGGCATGACACTTTCGAGGATGTTGAATCCCAAGTGAGTGAGGATGAATCTAGTGAGGATAAGGAGATCGATATAAGTGAGTTGCAAGTTTCTTTTAGGGAATTATATGCATAAGTGGTAAAGGTGAAAAGGAAAACTCAAAATTGCAAGCTAAGTTGAATGAGCGTTCCAAAAAAAATAATTATGCTTTGATTGTGGATCTTAGGGCACGTGAGAAGACGCTTAGGGAGAAGCTAGAGTACATTGAGAAAAATAGAGATAGTCTTCATGGTTTGATGGAGGCTTTGAAGAAAGAGGTTCTTGAGTTTGAGGAGTCTAGGCGTTTACTTGAGTTTTGGATTAGAGAGTTACAGGAGAAGTTGAAAGACTCTAGTAAGGTGAAGTTTGACTTGGAAGCTATATCGAAGAAGTTATATAAGATGTTATGCACCGTCCAAGTCAAGAGAGATAGGTTTGGTATAGGCTACGATGATAGAGTTATTCCCATTCCAAAAGCCAATGCCAATCATGTGAGAGATCCCACTAGGAACGTAAGGAAAGTTTTGACATATTGGTAATCATTCTCATTGTGTTTACACTTGCAACCATTGTGGTAGGAAAGGTTGTAAAATGCGGTGATCGCTTAAATAAGCTATGATACCAATTTGTAGAATCGCTACACCGGAATAATGCGAATTCTTAAAAAAATCCAATTTTAGTTAAAACCTAAAACATGCATTTAAGTGATTGAATTAAATATGAAAATCAAATAATCACAAGATCAAATATCAGTAAAACCAAATTTAGGAAAAATCCCCGAAGGGCAAAACCTATTATTTCTAGAACTTTGAAAAGTTTACAAGACCATTGACTTACATACAAATTGATCGCCCACAAGAGTAACGCACGATGCCTTCGTCAAACCTTCGAAGAGTAGGCTAGAAATTAGCAGTGGTTCACACGTAGATATGCCACAAGGACACGTAGTCCTAGACACGCAGTCTTCTTGGTGTAGGTTATCCTTCTCATAAAGTAACTTCATAGAGACTCCCTCCACAATAGCACGCAACTCTCTGGCTGTATAGTTCTCCACACAAAGAATAAATTTCAACAAAGTTGAATCTAGGGTTCCAAAATAATTCACTAAAAGATTGGGATGTTTTGTGAATTGAAAATATGCAAGTCTTCTTATGAAAAACGGAGTTGGAAAAGCCTATTTATAAAAAACTCAAGGCGGTGCGTCGCTCGAACGAGGTTGAAGTCGCTCGAACGAAAAGCCATTATCGTTTGAACGACATCGCGTGACAACTTCTCGCGAGATAGCTATGTAGTTTTAACGACATAGGTAGGTCGTTTGAATGACCTATCAAACGAGATCTCAAGCCATGATTGTAGATAATTTCGATACGAACGGGTGCATGCCAGTTTCATATTTTTTTTTTTTTATTTGAATTGATATGATTTTTCTACGAAAAGGTGTTCGAGAACAAAATCTTTAGAAAAATATTTGATAAAAATATCCCAACACTTTAAGTGAAATGCTTAGGAATTAAAACTCAACCTTACCAAAATTAATCTCGCGGAGGTTTGAATGTTGAATATCTTGATATTCGAATCTGTCTTTGATGCTTGAATGTTCTTGAATGCTCTTTGACGTTTGTTATGACCTTAGGAATGCTTCTAGGAAGTTTAGGAATAAAGCCATTTCGGTTCCCAAAACCCCCATGCGTAATTTCACACCTACTTGGATTAGGAAATCGGACTTAGAGGCTTTAGGAATTAAACTTCATGGTTCTTGTTTGGTTGCACTTGATTCTTCCCATGCTAGATCTAAAGGATGATAGTGTGGCCTTGTTTGTCATACGCTAGTCTTTGCATGATAATTTATATCTTATTAGTGTTATGACGTGTATCTTTTGTATTATATTTTTTTTCATTTATTAAGTCTTATTTGAAAAATACAAAAAGATTTTGTTTTTGATAAAATTTTTTGAAAAATACAAAAAGATTTTTGGGTTGAAATATTATTAAGAAAAATACAAAAAGAGTTTATTTTTAGGTCAAAAATATTTTTAGAAAAAAAAAACAAAAAGATTTTCGATTTATTTTTGTGTCATGAGTTTTTCATGTTTGATATGGCATATTGGTGTGCTTGAACCCCCCTTCATTTCGTTATCCATGTGTCTAGGACATTTGGTCATAAGTATTAATGCATTGAATGATCCTAAACATTGTCTATATGGGGTTGTTTCGAAGTTGATGTGCATTTGAATTCGAATTTGTATATATGCCATCTTTGCACACATGCACGAGTTTATATGAATGTTTGACACCTCATGCATATTTGAGTTTAGTGAGACGTTCTTATCTCAATCTTGTCATTTATGCGTACGTAGACTTAGGAGGAGGCGTGCATGTAAGAACGATTTACCGTGAGAATTAATATTTAATATACTAAACTAATTGTGAGTGTTCATGGGAAAGGGCTGCGAGAGTACAAAATTAACTCATTGTGAAAGCCACCATTTAAAAGAGCTAAAAGAATAAAGGCAAAAAAAAAAAGAATCATATGCCAAAATGGTCCAAAATTAGTTTATGTTCATTCCAAAAGAAAATTATGATATATATTTGAGGGAGTTTCGATGGATAATTAAACAGGTTTGCACCACAAATCCTAATGTTGAAAAATCGTGTCATGATGCTATTATTTGTAGAATCGTCAATATTTCGAATTTGTGTGCATGTAGATTGTTTAGTTAAATTAGCTCAATATATTATTTGTCACATATGGATAAAACTAATATTGATAACATATTGCTATCAATTAGAGCTTCTTGAACATTTCAATGTGTTGGAGTTATAATTCATTTGTTGTAGTTCGCGCACATTCACTCCATATCCATGTTTGAGGACATTAATTCTATATTGGCATGAAACTCAAATTATTTTACATGTTTTATTTTTTCTGTTTTAAGTCTGTTTTGCTACTATTTGCTCTTTCCAGTTAACTTTTGCAGGAATTTTTTTCATTGGGTGATACTTCATGATTTTTAACACGGGAATTGAAATAATTTATAGTCGTTCAAACGACAACAGGGTTTCGTTCGAGCGACAACCTAATGTCGTGCGAAGTTCTGTTCATGCGAGGTTCAAGCGACACATTTTTTGAGGCATCAATTTTGTCAAGATGGTCGCTTGAAGGGTCGCGAGACGAGTTGCTTCGAGTGCGAGCACACTGTTCTGCATTTTTTAAGCTCTCTTGATAACCTGGTTTGAGCGACCTGCCTATGTCGTTCAAATGAAAAGTCTAAGTTGTTCGAGCGACCTAGAGGGATTTTTGAATTTCTTCTGTTTCAGTACCCGATTCATATTGATATATCTTTTGGTACTACTGGGGTTGTTTGATTAGTTTGTACGCAGTTTTCATTGATTACATCTTTTACTACATTGTGTTCGTTTAGTCACACCTGCGTAGATTGATAATTCATTTTGTGTGATTACTGTTTGCTAGCTACGAGTTAGTATCGTTTGATTATTTTTAGCTGGAAGGATTTATGTTTATCTAAATATGCTTCATTGATTATTCTATTTCTAGATATATTGATAAATTATTATCCTTTTCACTTATTGTCCATTCAAGGCAAAAGGGAAGAGATGTATGTGATGTAGGGGGAGAGTTTATTTGATGAGAACATATTTTATTGCATTACAAATTGATATCATATGTTTCATGCTTACATTTTGGTATTCATTAGTTTGCACAATTTAATATCCTGATTTCAATGTTTGTTTTCAAATTGGTATCAAAATATTTTCCTCATATGTTCAAATGATTTGATTTCGATTTTACAAATTGGTATTCAAATTTTATATTGGCATCATAAGGTTTTATATCATTTGTTCCTCCATACTCCACTGGGTATTTGTCCGTTTCATGTGTGTGGGTATACTTAAGATATTCGAGATTTTAAGACTATATCACATTCATATAGCTCATGCTTTTCGGACCATCATTTACTAGTCTTGTCCTGTAATTTTTGATTTTGGGTTTTACGGGATGGGATTTAGGCGTCATACGGCTTGACATCCCGCTTAGGCATTTCATCATATGGTTTTTTTCCCAAAATAGTAAAAGGGGGAGATTTGTAAGGATAAAATGTAACAACTCGTAATTTTGAGGATTTGGTATTTAATTATTTTTGGGAGAAATAAAATTATTTAAATTGGAGCAAATTATGATTCTGAGAATTTATTTGAGTGGCAAGAATTATTCTAACTTTTAGCGACTCTAAGTTTAATTGTTCAAATTATTATATGTCGCATTTTTTAGGTCAAAATTTGAAAATTTTATAAAGTATTTCGGATGACAATTTTGAGTGCACGGTTGAGTCCGGATGGGTCGAGATAGTCTGAAAAGAGTACCCGGGAGAAGTAATCGGGTCTCGAGATATTTTTGGACATAGTCGGGCCCACACGAGGGATTTAGACCATTTTAATTAGGCTCATATGACTAAAAATGAGATAAGGTATTTTAAACCTAATTTAGGGAGTGTTGAATGGCAGCTAACAAATTCTAAACATAAGGGCTTGAGAGAAAAGCAAAGGAATCAAGTGGAGAACAAATTGGGGATCTTTTGGAAACAAATCGAGGGACAAATTGGGTGTTCTTCATCAACCCTTTATCTACACCAACGGATCAGACTCTATGAAAAATTAGAGGCAAGTGGTTAACTGGTGTGATTCTTAAATATATGATAACCAATTCATATTATGGGAAGTGTAAACCGAAATTCGTTTTTGGGTGAGGGATTTACAAGAAAATGGGTTTTTAATGAATTGGGAAAATTATGTGGATTTGATACTCAATTAATGTTTGTGTATGGTAATTAAATCATGGAAATAGAATTGTAGTATGAACCAGTGTCTATTGGGCATCTGATTTGGAACTATGATGATGAATTGAAAATCGAATGAGTAAAACCCGAAAAATACCCGAATCGAGAAAGTTCAAAATTATGAAAACCAATTATGAATTTAAGGTCTCTAGGAGGATTATACCCTTTACCAAGTGTTAAATGTTATTGGTTGCGATGGAATAATAGTGGGAGAGTGGATAAAAAGCTTGGTTGTGCATTAATGGTGGAAACAGATTCGGGGAAGAAGATGAATATCTGGTCGATCGATAAATTGACTCCAGGAGTAGATCGATCGATCCCTTCAGTTATTGTAAAACATGATATTGTATATATTTTCTTCACGGTCGCGTGGGCGCCGACCTCGTATTTTTCTGATTTTTTTTGAATTTATAATGATTTTTCTACGAATGGGTGCGCGAGACTGACAACTTTTGGAAGAAATAAATTTGGGTTATTTGGAGATGACCGTTGATGAGTGAAGGACTTTGGAAAAATACTTAGGAAAATTATTTTATCCTTGGATTAGATAGGGATGAATCCGGGGTATGAATTTGGGAGTATTTAGAATGAACGACACACGAAAATATATGAACGTATTCGAATGGGAATTTAGGATGAATTTAGCATACGGGTTGGTATCTTAAGGAGGAATTTAATTGATAGAAATTTAATAGTATTTAATACTTGGAGTCTTATGGGATGAGTATTAAGGAATATTAAATTTAATAAGAGTGCCAAACTTATTAACGAAATTTGGTGAAATAAATTCTAAAGGGTTAAATTTCGGACCGAGGGAAAATGTTCGGGTAGTTGAGCGACGCTACTTTAAATTAATTAATTATAGTGAAACTAATTAATTGAATTATTTTCGGACCATAGTCTTGGGTATATATAGGCTAGTGTTACGGATTTTAGTACACGGTAAAGCCGGAGTTTATAATATATATATATATATATATATATATATATATATATATATATATATATATATATATATATATATATATATATATATATATGTTGTGTGTGCTATTAAATATCAGTGACTATATATTTATTTAATTTATATACTCTAGTGCTATCAAGGGAGGTTGCACGATGTGGGTGAATCCCTAGCTTGCGAAGTAGGGCGAGTATATCCCTAGGTCATAGCGTCCGGTATATGGGTAAGGGGCTTATCTCACTTTCGGGGAAGGAATATGACCCCCTCCACTACGTTGATATTTTAGGCCAAGTTGGTGAGCGATTCCGACTTGGGTAACTAGGGTAAGTGAGCATACCTAGTATGATAGTACTTTAGAGGAAATCATCCGGCAAGGGTATACTTAAAAGGATGGATAAATAGATGACATATGTGTGGATGTTGTAGTAAAGATACGTGTATAATGGTATTAAATATTATATGTGGGTAATAATACTGTGTGTCATGTATTTACTTTATATAACTTGTGTCACGATTATGTGATATTATTTAAAAGGAATTAATTAGGCAAATTGGAGAGATAACTTATAACCCATGAATAATAATACTCGGTTTAGAGTAGAAAGGCAAGGGAGGATTACACTAGGACTAGTTAGACGAGGTAGTACAACTAGGTGGGGTTAAAGTAACCGTTAGGTATGCACATTAGTGGAGGGGTGAGTATGTCCTCAAGGGAGTGCGACACTAACTTAAATATGAAGCACATTCATACATTTTTAATTACTGCAGTTAATTCACTTGCTAAATAATTTCAAAATGTTTTGGGTTTTAACCCTTGTTATAAAACTATTTTCAAAACCTTTTAGGTGTCCAGCCACAGGGACGCCAGACTTGATTTTCTATTCCGAGGACACGTAGCTGCGGCACATGTGGATGCTAGCAGGAGCTTGGATTAGATGCATCATTCATTTCTTCCTAGAGTAGGAATCTTCTATCAATTTCAGTTTTACTTAGGGCTTGTCGCCCAGTCTTTTCAGTACAGTTTTTAAATTTATTTATTCAGTTGTTGGACGATTGTTATTGGACTATTTACTTTGGTGGCCGATGGGTTATTCGACAAGTAGTTTAATTATTTATTTAGTTGATTCGATTCAGTTGTTGTGAATGGTTTACATATATTTCCTCATGTTACTGGTTGGTTTAAATAAAAAGTTAAAATTTGGCACCGACTTTTTGGAATACTAGGTGGTTAGTAACTTTTAAAAAGGTTTTCGACAGTGATGCTAAGAATGAACTAGCTGGGATTCCTATTTTAATTTGATATAGGACTGATCACCTGGTATTTTATTAGGTGGGGTGTCATATATGGTATCAGAGCATCCGGTTCTAGTGTCCTTAGGATCTGTGCAACTTTTCACATTTCAGTTTAGCGTTCTTTGATACAGAGCCCTATCATAGGATTGTTGTATTCTTATACATATGTGCATTTGCGTTCTTCTGCCAATTACTTTATATTTGGTGGTGAACTCATACGATTCAATTCTCATTTCAGATGCCACCCAGGAGAGAGAGAGCAGCTAGGGAAGTAGGGGGAGATGAGACTAGAGAGGCTCATCAGCAGTAACTGCCAGAGATGATTTCGGCTGCACAGGTGACCGAATTAGTGGCACAAACAGTTCAAGCAATCATGATCGCAATGGCAAGGTACTTTCCACGAGATCAACCACAGGCGTTAGTGGTACCAGATGTGCAGGCCCAACCAGGGTCGTTAGAGTGGCAGCGCGTATGAGAGGTCTTTCAAAAAGGCCACCCACCAGAGTTTCGAGGGGGTTTAGATGTGGTGCAAGCGTGTCACTGGAAGAGAGATATTCAGCGTCACTTATTCATGCTAGATTGCAATGAAGTGAAAAATAAAATGCTAGCCACTTTTAGGTTAGTGGTAGCAGCGCTAGAGTGGTGGGAGTCGATCACCACTGTTGAGGAAAAGGATACATTAACTATTGCAGAGTTTTGGGTTTGGTTCGACCGCCAGTATTTTTCGCCAGGAGTTGAGGCCGAAATGAGGAGAAAATTCAGTGAGGTGACTCAAGGGGACCATTCGGTGGCCGATTACGAGGAAAAATTCACTCTTTTAGCAAATTTTGTACCGGATGAGGTAAACAACGAAGAAAGAAAGAAGTCGAAGTTCATGGATGGGTTAGTCTGGAGGATCAGGCAACATTTGATTGGTAATCCCGCATTAGTAGCCTATACAGATGTCATGAATGCAGCACTCCTACACTACCAGGAATATTGCTTCCACATTAAAGGAAGGAGGAGGGCAGTGGAACCCAACCAGTCGGATAAATCGGGAGGGAATAGTGCCAGTCGGGTATCCCAGAAGCAGACAGGGGGACATCAAGGGTAGGATTTTCAGCAGGGGAATCAGGCCAAGCGATTTATATCTGAGGGCTATCGACAGGATGGCCAGGACTTCCAACAAGGTCAGTAAGGGAGGGATCAGTGTCAGGGTGAATTTATTAGGAGGTGTTTCATTTGTGGGGAAGAGGGACACGTGAAGATAAATTATCCTAAGGGAGGCAGGGGTTAACTACAGGACGAGGTTCTAGATGTACAACCACTACAACAAGTCATGGGTGCGTTCGGGCAGGGAGAAGCCGCTCAGGAACCTGAGGATAATCCATTGCAGCTAGAGTATGGAGGTAATTATCTTTTTATCCTATGGGCATAGGGTATGTTTTGAGTGACAGTGAAGGTGTCACAATATAAAATTTATTTTCACTAGAGTTCGCAGGTAAGTCGAATTTAATGGGTGTCTTCGTTGTAACAGCCATATTACGTATATGAAAAAAAATACAGTGGGGTATCGGAGTCCTTTGGTGTTAACCACAAAAGAGTGGAGGTGTACACTAAGAGAAGGTTGGAATTATGCGAGGGGTTACTACTTTTGAGAATTATGGGAGTATGGTAGATGATTTTTCCAAATATCGGTTGGATAGCGATGGATTTGAACTATTGTGGATAGTGAGGGTAAGTTTTGATGTTCGCAACACCAGGGTATGAATTACTTTTACTAGGTGTCACTTGAGAGGTCATATATCCCATATATATGTGTATATATGTTGTATTATGTGGTGCGATAGACACATAAGGATGTCTTGTGTTCTTATATTTTATCCCGGTAAGTAGGGGTGTCTACTGAGAGGGCGTTAAACTCCACCCCGGTAGTGAATCAGGATAGTTAGATTTATTTTTGAGAAGGGGGAGATAGCTCGGGATTTATTTTGTGCAAGAACTAGTGATAGTAAGGGCGCGATATTTTATGTTGTCTTTTGTAGCATAAGAGTAGGCGTGTATGCTTTTTTATTATGAGATAAGTATTTGGGGTACGTGTTATGGACTAAGGTTCTGACAGATCTCAACGACCGATAATGTTAGGTAGTAGTGTATCGGGGGGTTCCTTGTTTGGATTTTGCTTTGCGAGACATCCCACGCATGAAACTTAACGCAACGTTGGAAGTGGGGTTATGTTTGATCGTTAGTACATGGGTTGGGTACCCCGGCTATTATTTATATATGTGATATGACTATGGTTTGGAAGTTATACTACGGGTTACGGCTAGCATAGTCGGGTAACTTTCGTGCAGTTAAGCACGGGGACAGGGTGTATGGGAACCCTGGTTAATAAGGGTAACTTTCGTGCGATTAAGCGCGGGTACAGGGTGTATGACGCCCTGGTTAATTAAAATGCATATTTGTGTAACTCATAGTTAGAAGCGGGAAAGATAGATATAGCAAGCTTAGAGGCACGGGACTAGGGAGTGATATTCGAAGCTTGAAGCACTAGGCTTATCTTAATTTCGAGGATGAAATTCCTTTGTAAGTGAGGGAGTATGTAACACCCCGTAATTTTGAGGATTTGGTATTTAATTATTTTTGGGAGAAATAAAATTATTTAAATTGGAGAAAATTATGATTTGGAGAATTTATTGGAGTGGGAAGAATTATTCTAACTTTTAGCGACTCTAAGTTTAATTGTTCAAATTATTATGTGTCACATTTTTAGGTCGAAATTCGGAAATTTTATAAAGTATATCGGATGATAATTCTGAGTGCAAGGTTGAGTCCGGATGGGTCGAGATAGTCTGAAAGAGTATCCGAGAGTAGTAATCGGGTCTCGGGGTATTTTTCGACATAGTCCGGCCCACACGGGGGATTTCGGCCCTTTTAATTAGGCCCATATGACTAAAAACGTGATTAGGGGTTTTAAACCTAATTTAGGGAGTGTTGAACGGCAGTTAACAAATTCTAAACATAAGGGCATGAGAGAAAAGCAAAAGAAGCAAGTGGAGAACAAATTGGGGATCTTTTGGAGACAAATCGAGGGACAAATTGGGTGTTCTTCATCAACCCTTTCTCTACACCAACGGATCAGACTCTATGAACAATTAGAGGCAAGTGGTTAATTGTTGTTATTCTTGAATAGATGTAACCAATTCCTATTATGGGAGGTGTAAACCGAAATTCGTTTTTAGGTGTGGGATTTACATAAAAATGGGTTTTTAATGAATTGGGAAAATTATGTGGATTTGATACTCAATTAATGTTTGTATATGGTAATGAAATCATGGAAATCGAATTGTAGTATAAACCAGTGTCTATTGGGCGTCTGATTTGGAACTATGATGATGAATTGAAAATCGAATAAATAAAACCCGAAAAATACCCGAATCGAGAAAGTTCAAAATTATGAAAACCAATTATGAATTTAAGGTGTCTAGGAGGTTTAGAACCTTTTCCATGTGTTAAAAATTATTGGTTGCGATGGAATAATAGTGGGAGAGTGGATAAAAAGCTTGGTTGTGCATTAATGGTGGAAACAGATTCAGGGAAGAAGATGAATATCTGGTCGATCGATCGATCGACCCAAGGAGTCGATCGATCTATCCCTTCAGTTATTGTAAAACATGATATTGTATATCTTTTCATCACGGTCGCGTGGGCTCCGTCCTCATATTTATCTTATTTTTTTCGAATTTATAATAATTTTTTTACGAAAGGGTGCGCGGGACCGACAACTTTAGGAAGAAATAAATTCGGGTAATTTGGAGACGACCGTAGATGAGTGAAGGACTTTGGAAAAATACTGAGGAACATTATTTTATCCTTGGATTAGATAGTGATGACTCAGGGGTATGAATTTTGGAGTATTTAGAATGAACGACACACGAAAATATATGAACGTATTCGAATGGGAATTTCGGATGAATTTAGCATACGGGATGGTACCTTAAGGAGAAATTGAATTGCATAGAATTTAATACTTGGAGTCTTATGGAATGAGTATTAAAAAATATTAAATTTAATAAGAGTGCCAAACTTATTAACGAAATTTCGTGAAATAAATTCTAAAGGGTTAAATTTCGGACCGAGGGAAAATGTCCAGGTAATGTAGTTGAGCGACGCTACTTTAAATTAATTAATTATAGTGAAACTAATTAATTGAATTAGAATCGGACCATAGACTTGGGTATATATAGGCTAGTGTTATGGATTTTAGTACACTGTAAAGCCGGGGTTTATATATATATATATATATATATATATATATATATATATATATATATGTTGTGTGTGCTATTAAATATCAGTGACTAGATATTTATTTAATTTATATACTCTAGCGCTATCGAGGATGGTTGCGTGGTGTGGGTGAATCCCCTAGCTTGCGGAGTAGGGCGAGTATATCCCCAGGTCATAGCGTCCGGTATATGGGTGAGGGGCTTATTTCACTTTCAGGGAAGGAAATGACCGCCTCCACTACGTTGATATTTTAGGCCAAGTTGGTGAGCGATTCCGACTAGGGTAAATAGGTTAAGTGAGCATACCTAGTATGATAGTACTTTAGAGAAAATCATCCGGCGAGGGTATACTCGGAAGGATGGATAAATAGATGACATATGTGTGGATGTTGTAGTAAAGATACGTATATAATTGTATTAATTATTATATACGGGTAATAATACAGGGTGTGATGTATTTACTTTATATAACTTGTGTCACGGTTATATAATATTATTTAAAAGGAATTAATTATGTTAATTGGAGAGATAACTTATAACCCATGAATAATAATACTCGGTATATAGTAGAAAGGCAAGGGAGGATTACACTAGGACTAGTTGGACGGGGTAGTACAACTAGGTGGGGTTAAAGTAACGGTTAGGTATGCACATTAGTGGAGGGGTGAGTATATCCTCAAGAGAGTGCGGCACTAACTTAAATATGAAGCGCATTCATACATTTTTAATTACTGCAATTAATTCACTTGCTAAATATTTTAGCTTCTAACCCTTGCTATAAAACTATTTTCAAAACCTTTTAGGTGTCCATCCACAGGGACGACAGACTTGATATTCTATTCTAGGGACACGTAGCTACGGCACATGTGCATGCTAGCAGGAGCCTGGATTAGACGCATCGTTCATTCCTTCCAAGTGTAGGAATCATCTATCAGTTTTAGTTTTACTTAGGGCTTGTCGCCCAGACTTTTCAGTACAGTTTTCAGATTTATTTATTCAGTTGTTGGACGATTGTTATTGGACAATTTACTTTGGTGGTCGATGGTTTATTCGGCAAGTAGTTTAATTATAAATTCAGTTGATTCGATTCAGTTGTTGTGAATGGTTTACATATATTTCCACATGTTATTGTCTGGTTTAAATAAAAAGTTAAAATTTGGCACCGCTTTTTGGAATACTAAGTGATTAGTAACTTTTAAAAAGGTTTTCAACAGTGATGCTAAGAATGAACCGACTCGAATTCATATTTTATTTTGATATAGGACTGATCACCCGGTATTTTATTAGGTGGGGTGTCATAAAAAAATTCCAATGGAGTCCATTGTAGTATTTTACTTATTACCGGAACGAAACACGTTTGAGTCATAGATAGTTTTTTATTGTCACGATTCCACACAGTCTATGACATAAAGTTTATTAAAGGCGATGCGGTCAAGCTTCAAAAATAAATCAAAACGAGATTTTATTGGTGCACATTTCACGTCTTCATTGCAATCCGAGAGCACTCAGGTATGAATGCGTAATGTTAATATGATTTGGAAAATATTTTATGATGTTATTATATTGAATAAATATTTTTAAAATGTTAAAAAGTGTTTTAAAATTTATAAACTTCGTTTATTCTAAGATAAAGATTGTTTAGAGTAGTGTTTTTCACAAACTCTTATTTTCAATGGTTCAAACGACTTTGAATGTCATTCAAGCGAGATAAGCATGTAGTTCAAATGACATGTGCATTTCATTCGAACGACAAGAATATTTTGTTCGAATGATGCGCCGCCTCAACTTTTCTGTATAAGACGTGTTTCTCTCATAATTTGGTAAGCATGCAGTCCAAAAAAATAGTTTACATACGGTACGTTTTTTGCACAAGTTTTCTATGGTTTTCAAACACTAAAAACATCCTTAGAGTTTAAAGATCTGAACTTTCATTCACATATGCTATAGTCATCTTTATTTGCACCATATTGGAGTTTGTTCTACACTTTGAACATCGTTGGGTCTTGCGGAGAAGAAGCGAAGGAGTTCGTGTTCGGAATCCGTAGGTGTTTCCAAGATACATTGATGGACACCGAGTCCTTTATGGACATATGTTTTGTGGACAAGTATCGCGAAAGGATTCACGTGGGCATTATGGAGGAGTGGTTGAAGATTCAGAGGAGCCTCAAGACTTGCGGGGATCGAGTCGTTGAGTAAGTATGTCTTTGTACTTTGTAATAACGCATCATAGTGATTGTTTGGTTTGGGTTGTCCGAGGTTTTTTCCCTTAATGATTTCCTCGTATATCCGGCATCACTTTTATGATCTTACTTTATTTTACTTGCTTTAATCACTAGATGTATGTTTATTATTAAACAAGATAAAATTGGGGTAAGTTAAAATTGCTTCACATACTTGGTGCGATTTAAAATTTAGAAAAAGGGTTTTCAAAAAGAATGTTGGTTTTGACATTCTTAAAACACATACGAAAGTAAAAGGGTCCTACGTTTATCCTTTTTTTCTTCAACTTTTAACCCATAACTCTTTTATAATTACCATCACAATTTATACAGAAATTTAATTGAATTATTGGGATAGGGTATTACAAACTTCCCTCCATGGGGAATTTTCCCCCCGAAATTCTTTATCCGTCAATCCTTAAGCTTATGGGGTTCACGAACTTCCATTCTAAGCCATAGAAATCCTTCAAGATAAACTCATTGAAGTTCTCAACACTAAGGTCACCAAATAATCAGCATGCACAATGCTCACTATTCCACTAACCATAAGCCTCGAATAATCGACTCCGAGTCTCCACTCATTTGATGATCATGTTCAAAAAAAATTCCAGCACTACCTAAGCTAGTACCTAACGCATACTGGAGCCTCCATAGAAAATCCTTTCTAGCGGTCAACAATTGCCCATTATGAACTGTAATATAATCAATCGTCATATTCATCACCAAATATATTTCTATTTTAGGACCGTACATCCTGTGTCCTACAAATTCTTCAGGCTATCACTACACCAAAAACAGGAATTTGGCACGGTTTAAAATTGTGCCAGATCAAATTTGGCACGGTTTTGTACTGTGCTAGAATCAGGTGTTCCAAAATGGCCATTTTTTTTCTGGCACGATTTAAAAGTGTGCCAGATTTGACCAAACAGGAACACTTATGGCACACTTTTAAACTGTGCCAGAATTTTATATTTCTGGAACACTTTTGGAACAGTTTTTAACTGTGCCAAATTGAGCACATTTTTATCAAATTTGGCATAGTTCAAAACCGTGCCAAAATTTGATACACTTTTGGCACGGTTTTGAACTGTGCAAAATTCTTGGATAAAAGAAAAAAAAATTATTTGAAAACTAGAAAATTCAGAAATTGAAAATCTTGCACGTTGTTGATAAACTAATGTACATACAAACTTCAAAATATTATAAGTCTTAAGTAGTTCACAGACCAAAAAAATGTGCAGAATTTCCTCTATTTTCTGGACATTCTAAAACCTGCTAATATAAAACATGGATAACATAAATCCCGCACGGTCAAAAAATATAAAAAATGAACTTACAAAAGCCCGCACGGCTATAAAAGTTTACAATAAAACTACAAAAGCCCGCACGGCCATAACACAAAAAGATAGAATCATGAATAAACCCCTTGTTGTAAAACATTGAGTTCTCTATGTGTTCGCCGTGAATAAATGCTAACGATAAAATGTTATCTTGCAAAAAAAATAGGATACAAAAAATATACGATATTAGTAACCAAGTAATTTGTAAAAAAAAAGATTACCCAAGCTAAAAAATTACATATAGGAGTGGCAATTATTATATTTTAAATTTGAAGGCTCGTGACTACAATGTCAGTTCCTACAAGTTACATTAGTCCCGGGCTAGGTGTCCGTGCCTCTTACGGGGCCGTTTGGCGTCTAGTTTGGGTTTTCACCCTCAAACTGCTTATTTTCAAGCCTAATCTACATATTTTCAAATTATCATCATATTCTCAAATTGGGAGACCCATGACTACGCGGTCTGTTCGTACAAGTTACACTGGTCTCGTGCGAGGTGTCCGTGCCTCCTATGGGGACGTTTGGTGGTTGGTTTAGGTTTTCACCCTTTAACGACTTGTTTTTAAGTCTAAGTGTTATTTTTGCAAATTATCGTCATATTCTCAAACCGGGAGACCCATGACTACGCGATCAGTTCCTACAAATTACCTTGGTCTCTTGCAAGGTGTTCGTGCCTCTTACGGGTCCGTTTGAGGGTTGGTTTGGGTTTTCACCCATTAACGACTTATTTTTAAGCCTAATCTAGATATTTTGATATTATCATCATATTCTCAAACCAGGAGACCCGTGATTATGCGAGCAATTGCTACAAGTTACATTGGTCCCGTGCGAGGTGTCCGTGCCTCTTACGGGGTCTTTTAGGGGCTGGTTTAGGTTTTCACACTTTAACGTCCTGTTTTTAAATTTAAGTGTTGATTTTTTCAAATTATGATCATATTCTCAAACTGGCAGACCCGTCACTACGCAGTCAGTTCCTACAAGTTGCATTGGTCCCGTGCGAGGTATTCGTGTCTCTTATGGGGACCTATGGGGGATGGTTTAGGTTTTCACCCTTTAACGGCTTATTTTTAAGTCTAAGTGTTGATTTTTGGAAATTATCATCGTACTCTCAAATCAGGAGTCCCGTGACTATGCGGTCAGTTCCTACAAGTTACATTGGTCCCGTACGAGGTGTTTGTGCCTCTTACAGGGTCGTTTGGGGGCTAGTTTAGGTTTTCACCCTTTAACGGCCTGTTTTTAAATTTAAGTGTTGATTTTTGCAAATTATTGTCATATTCTCAAATCGAGAGACCCGGGACTACGCGGCCAGTTCCTACAAGTTACATTAATCCCGTATGAGGTGTTCGTGCCTCCTACGGGGACGTTTGGTGGCTTATTTAGGTTTTCACCCTTTAACGGCCTGTTTTTAAGTCTAAGTGTTATTTTTGCAAATTATCGTCATATTCCGTGACTACGCAATCAGTTCCTACAACTTATATTGGCCTCGTGCGAGGTGTTCGTGCCTCTTACGGGTCTGTTTGGGGGCTGGTTTGGGTTTTCACCCATTAACGGCTTATTTTTAAGCCTAATCTAGATATTTGAATATTATCATCATATTCTTGAACCGAGAGACCCGTGATTATGCGGGCATTTGGTACAAGTTACATTGGTCCCGTACGAGGTGTTCGTGACTCTTATGGGGTCATTTGGGGGTTGGTTTAGGTTTTCACCCTTTAACGGCTTATTTATAAGTCTAAGTGTTGATTTTTACAAATTATCGTCATATTCACAAACCGGTAGACCCGTTACTATGCGGTCAGTTCCTAAAAGTTACATTGGTCCCGTATGAGGTGTCCGTGCATCTTACGAGATCGTTTGGGGGCTAGTTTAGGTTTTCACCCTTTAACAACCTATTTTTAAATTTAAGTGTTGATTGTTCCAAATTATCATCATATTCTCAAACCGGGAGACCCGGGACTACGCGATCAGTTCCTACAAGTTACATTGGTCCCATGCGAGGTGTTCGTGCCTCCTACGGGGATGTTTGGTGGCTAGTTTTGGTTTTCACCCTTTAACGGTCTGTTTTTAAGTCTAAGTGTTATTTTTGCAAATTATCGTCATATTATCGAACCGAGAGACCCGTGACTACGCGGTCGGTTCCGAAAACTTACATTGGCTCCGTACGAGATGTTCGTGCCTCTTACGAGTCTGTTGGGGGGCTAACTTGGGTTTTCACCCATTAACGGCTTATTTTTAAGCCTAATCTAGATATTTTAATATTATCATCATATTCTTGAACCGAGAGACCCGTGATTATGCGGGCAATTGCTACAAGTTGCATTGGTCCCGTACGAGGTGTTCGTGCCTCTTATGGGGTCATTTGGGTGTTGGTTTAGGTTTTCACCCTTTAACGACTTATTTTTAAGTCTATGTGTTGATTTTTATAAATTATCGTCATATTCACAAACCGGTAGACCCGTGACTATGCGGTCAATTCCTAAAAGTTACATTGGTCCCGTACGAGGTGTTCGTGCCTCTTACGGGGTCATTTGGGGGCTGGTTTAGGTTTTCACCCTTTAACGGCTTGTTTTTAAGTCTAAGTGTTGATTTTTGCAAATTATCACCATATTCTCAAACCAGGAGTCCCGTGACTATGCGGTCAGTTCTTACAAGTTACATTGGTCCCGTACGAGGTGTTCGTGCCTCTTACAGGGTCTTTTGGGGGATGGTTTAGGTTTTCACCCATTAACGGCCTATTTTTAAGTCTAAGTGTTGATTTTTTTCAAATTATAATCATATTCTCAAATCGAGAGACCCGAGAATACGCAGTCAGTTCCTACAAGTTACATTGGTCCCTTACGAGGTGTTCATGCCTCTTACGTGGTCATTTGGGGGTTGGTTTAAGTTTTCACCCTTTAACGACCTGTTTTTAAATTTAAGTGTTGATTGTGGAAAATTATCATCATATTCTATAACCGGGAGACCCAGGACTACGCGCTCAGTTCCTACAAGTTACATTGGTCCCGTGCGAGGTGTTCATACCTCCTACGGGAACGTTTGGTGGCTGGTTTAGGTTTTCACCCTTCATGGTCTGTTTTTAAGTCTAAGTGTTATTTTTGCAAATTATCATCATATTCTCAAACCGAGAGACCCGTGACTACGCAATCAGTTCCTACAACTTACATTGGTCCCGTGCAAGGTGTTCGTATCTCTTACGGGTCCGTTTGGGGGCTAGTTTGGGTTTGCACCCATTAACGGCTTATTTTTAAGCCTAATCTAGATATTTTGATATTATCATCATATTCTCAAATCGGGAGACCCGTGATTATACGGGCAGTTGCTACAAGTTACATTGGTCCCGTCTCTTACGGGGTCATTTAGGGGCTGGTTTAGGTTTTCACCCTTTAACGGCTTATTTTTAAGTCTAAGTGTTGATTTTGCAAATTATCACCATATTCTCAAATCGGGAGTCCCGTGACTATGCGGTCAGTTCCTACAAGTTACATTGGTCCCGTACGAGGTGTTCGTGCCTCTTACGGGGTCGTTTGGGCGATGGTTTAGGCTTCCACCCTTTAACAACCTGTTTTTAAATTTAAGTGTTGATTTTTTCAAATTATCGGCATATTCTCAAACCGGGAGACCCGGGACTATGCGGTAAGTTCCTACAAGTTACATTGGTCCTGTGCGAGATGTTCGTTCCTCCTACAGGGACGTTTGGTGGTTGGTTTAGGTTTTCACCCTTTAACAGCCTGTTTTTAAGTCTAAGTGTTAATTTTACAAATTATCATCATATTCTCAAATTGGGAGACCCATGGCTACGCAATCAATTCCTACAACTTACATTGGTCCCATACGAGGTGTACGTGCCTCTTAAGGGTCCGTTTGGGGGCTGGTTTGGGTTTTCACCCATTAACGGCTTATTTTTAAGCCTAATCTAGATATTTTGATATTATCGTCATATTCTCAAATCGGTAGACCCGTGATTATACGGCAGTTGCAACAAGTTACATTGGTCCCGTACAAGGTGTTCGTGCCTCTTACAGGGTCGTTTGGGGGTTGGTTTAGGTTTTCACCCTTTAACGTCCTGTTTTTAATTCTAAGTGTTGATTTTTTGAAATTATCGTCATATTCTCAAATCGGGAGACCCGTGACTACGCGGTCAATTCCTACAAGTTACATCGGTCCCGTTTGAGGTGTTCGTGTCTCTTACAGTGACGTTTGGGGGCTGGTTTAGGTTTTCACCCTTTAACAGCTTGTTTTTAAGTCTAAGTGTTGATTTTTGCAAATTATCATCATATTCTCAAACCGGGAGACCCGGGACTACGCAGCTAGTTTCTACAAGTTACATTGGTCCCGAGCACCCTTCATTGGAGTGTATTATAAAGTTCTTGCCAAAGAACCCTTCATTGGACATAATCAGTGCTGGCATAAATCGTGACTAGGAGGTGAGTTCCTACGTGTTACATTGATCCCGTACGAGGTGTTCGTGCCTCTTTGGGGTTGTTTGGAGGTTGTTTTGGATTTTCATCCTCTAACGGTATGTTTTTAATCAATTTAGAATGTTTATTGATTTTAGAAATTTTTAACATAGTTTCATTTGTTTATTCATTAAATCCAACATGTTTTAACATTTAAAGTAAACTCCACAGCATCAACAAATTCCAAAACCAAACCACCAGCAAATCCCTTCCACCAATTTAACTAAATAAGCTTATAAAGTAAGTCATTTTACGTTTGGCTACTTGTTGCCTGCTATTTCAAGACCTTTTTTTTATTTAATGCTTCAACATTTAAAGAGAATTTGAGATTTTGAGACTAACCATATTTCATTTGTATTTTGATAGCCACCCGATGAACTCTTCGCGCCGTAACTTCTCGAAAGTATCCCATTTGGTCCAACAATGTCTACAAATTCTGAAATCATCAACTAACTTCTTCAAATTCTCATCAAATGAATCAATCCTCTTGTTCTTTGCGTAGTATTGGGTGGAGATTTTGAACAATTTTTAGGGGCATCTCGAAGTACAAATCAACTGCTGACAAGGAAAATATAATAAAGATAAAGAGATACTCTTAACGAACCAATCCCATAAATTTAAGCTAACTAGGAAAGATAAAACACAAGTGAAATAAACAACTGAGTGACAGTATGTATAAGAAAGATAATAAATAAGTTATCATAAAAGAGATCTTCACCACCTAACATTCTCAACCTACATTAGAAAATTAACATAGTCCTTATTTTGAGTTAGATTATACCAAAAGAGAGAGAATGAGGTTACCTAAGCGGGGCGAGTGGAGAGAGAGTTGCACAGAGAGCGGGAGCTGCGGGGATAAAGTTCCTTATCAATGTGCTAACAATTAGTATTGTTTGGAATATTTGGAAAAGTAGGTATTCAGTTGTGTATGACAGTAGGAACATGAATGTGAGGATCATTATTCAGCAAGTCATTAACATAAGTAAAGCTAATTATTTTTATATATGTTTGTAACTATAAAAATCATATGCATGAATTACTTACTGACCCGCGATGGCATTGATGCGACTCAATTCCACAACTGAAATGCGATACCTTGCGATGGTATTTCTGCGAATGAATTCTAATTGAAAATTTTTAATCCCAATTGTAAAGATTTATGTTTGAATTCTAATTTCAAAGCTTTAAGTTTGAATTATAATTAGTTTGCATTACTCGTTTTCATGGAGAAGTAGAAAACAACCATTTCAGTGGATGGATACTACATCCACCCTTTTCAAGGCCGTGGAATACCAATTGTGAACCTTAAAATTATATATCCACTACATTAAACTCTCTAAACCTAACATATAAAAAGTAAAATAAAGCACAGAGTATACCTGATAGAAACCATAGTTTAGCGAATCTAAGAGTGAGAAACATAAAAAACAATTCATACATATGAGAGATCTAAAACACCAAAAGGATTCAAATGATTTGGCAGTGGATATATGTATGAAAAATAAGTACAAAAAGGATTAAAGAACTTTAGACAACACACAAACAAAAATATTCATGAGTTAGTTTCAACAAAAGTGCAAAAAATTCAAAATTTTCAGTTTATAACTGAATCTTCTCGCATTTGTGTAGAATTCTTGATGTGTCCTAAACTTTTCATAAAGAATTCTAAAATATACTAAAATTGGTGGTAATCTCTTTGCCAACTTCTAACATCCATAAATCAAGATGAAATTATGAGAATATATATTGTTGTTTGGTTTGAAATCTCTAAATAGAGATTATTCTCGAAGAGAATGAAAGACTATAGTTTTAGAGTAACGTGTGTTGGAACATCATATATTTACCATCATTGGTGTGGATGTTGAAGTTTGAGTTGATCGTCATGTTACAAATGAATCCCGAACATCTTATGGTCATATGAACATACTTATTCTGAAGGTTTGTCGGTTTTAGATTGGGTTTGTCTAGTAGCTTTCTACCTAGTTCATCTGGGTTAGTATTGTAACTATCTTGAAGATTGATGAATGTAGCTTTGTTTTAATTCTCTAGTATTAAACTATTTAAACAAAAAATTAATGTTCTACTTAAACCAGAATTAAGAAATAATAAATAATATTATATATTTAGATTATTGTTTGATTCTCTTACTCGTCCTTGTCCTATTAATAATTTAAAAAAAATGCATAAAGCTCTCTCTGTCCAACTTGAGGTTTGAATTTGAAAGAATATTAGAGGTATAAAATTGACATATCCTTAAAATAAAACCAATATTACAATAATAGGCAAACATGGAAATACACTGCTTATATTGAATAATTTCTGAATCACACTCATGCTAACAGTTTATTGCAAAAGAAAATCTCAATTTATAGAGAGACGGTGACTAGCTCTGACCTGTAATTAGTTCGTTTCAACTCTTAAATCACTTGTCGAATCTGGCTATGAATACGTGAAGCGTATATGATAGTGGGTAGTTTCGAAGATTCAGGCTGTGATGACAAACATTCTGAATGTTTTCCTTGATCTTTTATTTCAATCCTACCAGTTGAGAAACCACCCAAACTCTTCCTCCAAGCCAATGTGGCACAAATAAGGCACAAGGTTTTTTCAGTGCCAGTAGGGCTCTCCAACAATGCTCCCACACAGAATAATCAAATAGTAATGTAATTTCAGCACTGACGATGTAAACAAGTGATTTGGAAAGTTCACAGATAACTAAGAATGAATATTTTGTTAGATAAATGTGCCACAATTATAATCATATTCAGACTGGTCAAACTTAATTAACATATAGAGGGACTTGGATACTGAGAAACGTGCAGGTGGCATCAATTTCTTATATATTTTCGTATTGAAGACCAACTTCTTAAACTTGTATTGAAACTTTTTAAAAAAAAAATTTGTGGATGATCTCCATAATGATGAGGATATCATCTACAAAAAATTCAACAAGAAGTGAGTGAAATGCAAATGTTGATATATATGTGTATTTTGAGCCATTTAAACTTTGTCCCTGTGTACATGTATTAAGCATTGAAGCGTGGGAAAATGAAAAGTGTCAAGAAAGAGATTACATCCAATTGATCCAAATATAATCCACAGTAGTCTAGTAGATCATTTATCAACTACTAATATGGAGAATAAAAGGGTATGCAAATGTAAGGGTATTTGAACATACATCTTGTAAAGATTGAATGACTTTTTCCATGTAAACGAGCTGGGAATCGTAAGCCTCGAAAGGGAAATTGACATCGATTCCCCTAAACTTGTATATTGGAATCTCTTCTGCTCGAACTTGTATTAATTATTAACGGAGGCAAAGTACAAGTAGTTGGTTTGGTTACTCACAAACCCCAAAAGAAGATGAAGAAGAGGAGAGAGACCGCCATCCCCAATGTTTCATCACTATCTTGCTTAGGACGTTGCCGTTTTCAACCTCAGAGAGATCGCCGACGTAGAGAGTGAGCGGGAATGAGGAGAGAGAGCGGGCACTGAGAGCGGGAACAAAAGTGTGTGTAATTTTCTTTTTTGGGGGGGTATTATGTATTTTAGTAAGTGTACTCAATTTTGGCACACTTTAAAACAATGCCAAATTTTGGCACTGTTTTAAAGTGTGCTAAATTCCTATTAAAACGTGCCAAAATCTGGCACAGTTTTAAACTGTGGTAGATTTTTAATATCAGGGTGTGCCAAATTGCTATTTTTGGTGTATTGTATCCTGACTACACAACTCTCATGATCTTGTCGATAACCATACTATATTACCTTCTCACTCAAAGGAGTAATATTCTTATCAAGTCATCACTGTGCGCTCAGCTTACATCTTCCGGTACATCACTCCGCTGAACCTAGTGCTACCCTAGGTGTCTCACCTTTGAGTACTCACTATAATCCACCCATCGTGTTAAGGAAACATCGTGTGCTAAGTTTTCCTCGATTTCTAACACTATACCGTATCCACAAGCTATCATCCCGCTCTTTGCAAGCCGAGCCACTGAATGTCGTGTTATCCAGTCGAAAGTCCACCAATCCTAGGAAAGATCAATACTACGAGAAAAATAGTGTGGCCTAAAGTGCAACCCCCCATACACATAACTTTATATAATAGCAAGAATACCTCATATGGGGATGCATTGACCATACCCAGTCCATCGCACTCTCCCAGGACCAACCACACCGTACCATGACATGGAACCAATCCAAGTCACCACATAGGTAAGAATACCAATCCCCAATTACTGAAACCAAAAAGGGACACACGAGAGTCAGAAGGAACAAGTAACCGTCCCAAGAAATTTTTCCCGTAGGCATCCGACTATGATTTACAAAAGCGAACCTACGCCATATGCTTGAAGTCACGCCCCTCATACCCGACGTTCTCACTGAGCATAATTCCTAGCCACGTACCCTAGCTTGGGTCACTAGCTGTGACGAATCGAATCATAACTACTCATTCTCGTAACACGAAAGCAATTTACGAATCAGTAGTCCTTTAGGAAGTCAATGCTCGACTTCCCTCCTAGGGAGTAAGGCCCTTCCTTTCACATCCTTGGCATACATGAACCATTCCAATTGGTGGATACCTCACGCACTTGTCTACATTGACTTTGTCCAATTACTTGTGACGGCATCACCAACCTACTACACCTAGGTTATTATATTCCTTATCATATCGCAATCGAAATCCCAAACTCCCATAGGTATTACTTAGTTTAAGCGAGGAACTCACCTCACCGTGTTCTTTAACCACACGAGGTTGCCACCAAACTTACTTTCGGTTTCTACCCACACAGAATATATGTGGCGACCATACCCTCCGCCCTTGGCATTCTAAAGGTAGAAAATATCACACAAGGATACATCTTCTAATTCAAACAGGCTTGACAAGACGTGCTAAGAACTAGTCCTACATTTCTAAGGTTATCCTAGCACATATTGTCGACACATGTTGACATTATAATCATGCTTCAATATTACCCCACCTTGGTTGCCATTTTCAAGTCTCCACATGGCGTCATCACCGTCAGTCTAGAATACATTTCCTAATATGTCCTGAGACCGGGTATTACCATAGCAATACTAGTCATTCTATGACATACTAGCATCACTCCTACACTACACCAAAAACATCAATTTATCACACCCTAATATTAAAAATCTGGCACAGTTTAAAACTGTGTCAAATTCTGGCACGGTTTAATGACAATCTGACACACTTTAAAATAGTGCCCAAATTTGGCACTGTTTTAAAGTGTGCCAAAATTGAGTACAGTCAACTAAAATATAAAAGCCCTAAAAAAAATCACTATACTCCCCCTTTGTTGTGTCCCGCTCAATATTCCCGCTCCTCGTTCAGCTCTCCCTCTTCCCCGAAAACCCTCAACAACTCCTTCATAGCTATGACATCATAAGTTATCACTCTACCATAGGGATTATACTGCCCATTTGTGTCGATTTGGGAAGCCAACCCGGCACGTACACTATACAACCAAAAATCTGGGATCATCACCTGACCCTTAACACAATCATTACTAGGATGTTACTGCTTCTTTTTATCGGACTTAATTGGCCTCCTACGGACACCAAATACATCCCATGTAAAAGTAATGAAACCCGATAAGATTTCATCATCCATACCTTTATCATTGTAGGTGAACTCTACAAACCTTCAAGACTCACTTCACGATTACTCGGTGCTCACAAAGACATTAGTCTACGAGCTTCTACTTATAGTACACCTTAACCATCAAACACCTCAAGGCGTCACTACATCCAATCTTTATCCTCAATGACGCCTCACACAATTTGTCCTATGGGCACCTCAAAATGCCTATGAAATACTCTCACATTAGGATTACCTCGCACCTAGCCATTACCATGGCAGCTAAATTGGGTCTCTACGCTTAGATAATGATCTTATATTTCTTCAAAACTATTGTGACTATAAGCCACATACCAACCACAACCAATGCTACTACGAATTATGGCAGGGTAAAGGACGCCGCCTACGACCGATATACCTCAAAGTCTGCCTAATCTAATCCTCAATAAATGTTCAACTAGGACATTTCTTTACTATGTAAACATCATACCATGTGTTAACCTACAAGTTAACACAATTATATAGATCTTGGTAGGATATGGAACGTTGGGTATTGCCTATAATACCAAGGCCTACACCACGGATGACATGAGGGATCATATTCCTCAACACCACATTTAATCAAGACACATCAAAGCCAAGTCCTCAACTAAGGGACCTAATATGTTCTCATCACAAAATAAATACTTATAAATGCCACTCAGTCACCTAACCTCCATACGCGAAAAACACACCCTTTACGGCTAGGTCGCTATGAACACTACTCACTATTGTCACTACCAAGGATACTCTCATCATCACAGTTGTCATTTGATACCTCTCACACAAAAGATAACGGTGTTTCCATTATTAGCCTACACAACTTGATATATTCACCAGACTACCATTAATTGCGATATCACCCCTAGGATCAAATTTGCCTAATTACATCACCGGCATTAACTACCCGTAAGCACCACACCTAACGGTTATACACCCTTTTAATCACCAATCATCAGTGCCTAGTCATGACACCCTAACCATCAACCTCTACCGTTGATTATACGCAACTCGTGCCACTTTCCCAATGGGCGTCATTTCACCATTTTAGTATCTCAAAAGGCTCTACGCTGTCAACAGTTTAAACATAGGCACCTTACACTAACAACCATGGTGTCACAACTATTGGCTTTCATGGACACTCGTAGATTACTAAAATTCTAATCAGAAGTGCGGAAGCGATTAATAACTATCAACTTGATCGCGTGCCACTTGGAACTAAATCACTTTTCGTGCCTACCTCTTTAACTTTACTGTCGAGGACCCGAACTAAACTGTCATCAAACTAGCATGACCGGCCTAAACTAACACCAAAGTTGAAAGATGTAATACCGACATCACCATGCCACTCCTGCAAGGAACCTTAAACCTAGAGCTCTAATACCATTTGTAATGCCTCTACCCGAATTTATGGGTTACCCATAGCCAACCCGTTCCGACCCAAGTGCTAGGTGTGAAGTGGATGAAACAACCTATATAATGTTGATAGTCCAGTTTTAGTTTTAATTAATATTTCACTTGTTAGCATGCGATTTCAAATTAAAAATTAAACTACTTAACGGATCCATGGGGAGCACCCCAAAGTCCAAGCATACAGAGCTACTAATGTAAAATAAAGAAAGTACTTACCTGTATAATGCTCTCAAAATATGAAATCTCACCCAACCTACCATAACAAAGTGAGGGTGTGAGCCAAATGTTAAGTGGGAAATATACAAATGTAGTATAGAATCGAATTGCAGAAAGCAGACTCTAACACATTATGCCGAAGTGCACATGCAACTACATTGTATACATATATACACATACATATACATATACTTAATGCATGAACAGTTTTACTTCCAAAAACCTTATTTATCCGAATTAATTTATCTTAATCTTAAAAATGACCCCTTTTTCCTCATTTTATCATTTCTCACTTTATTTAACGCATACGGTTCAACACTTGAAATCACCACCCTTGATTTGTCCGAAAATAATTTCTTTACTGAAATCAACCTTTTACTTAATTTAATACACATTAGTATGTTCATAGAAACCCGCCCTTTCAACACACGCAAACACCGTGTTAGAAAATATTCATTTAGACTTTGAAAACCCTTTACAACACATTCTTGTGTTAATTATGGGTTTAACCACTTAGGTTAGTTAACGACCCATTTACCTACTTATTTTAACTTTTTCTTTATCTCATGGACATTAATCAATTACACATTTACTTGTCCATTTTAACCTTCACCGGAACATTTATTAATTCATTCAAGTTAGGTTGTATTACCATATTTCACCACACAACCCATTTATTGACGTGTTCCTTATTCCTTTATCTTTTTTCGAAATCTTCCAAACACTGCATACTTCAACGGGCTTCACACCATCGGCTATGCAAACCATATGCTCTGGTTAGTTGTTTTGGGTCTTTCACCCCAGGGCTCCGGGCCCTACTTACTTATTATAGTATCACCCGAGTTCCTTTTAATGTCTTTTAATATTTTACAAATGTCCATATTATTCCACTTTTCCTTTTTATCCGACCGAAGCCAAAACTCGGGGTTACACCCCAACTTGTGTTACACTTTGAAATTTACCATTTCATGCCCTTTACACTTTAACCTTGATCTTATTCCAAAAATCATATTCATTTGGGTCCATTCTATGTAACAAGTTTTTTCAACATTTTTATGTCATAAAAATATTTCACTTTAAGTAAAATTACCATTTTACCCATTTATTTCCACACTCACCTTTTACTCCCTTTCCACAAGTGTTAATTTTTTCAAAACACTATTAAGCTAACCACACTAACTTCTTAAGTGTTTTAACACCTTAACACCCTTTTTAATCTTGGGGTAATATTCTTCTTAATTGAAAACATCTTTATTCTATTATTTCCTTTCCAATATCATGAGTGTTAATCTCTTACCACATTATTAAGTTATACACAATAACTTTTGAATATTTAACCATTAATACATGTTCAACACCATAATATCAATTTTTTCAAACTAGACATTTCTTTAATTTCTTCATTCAAGAAATACATTTACCCTTGAAGGCTACTTTTATAAGAAAAATATCATTTCCTTTTATTTTACATGTAGTCTTACAACTTTGTAAAATCATAGTTTTAACCCCTTTTCACACACTTTAAAGACAAGAATTTTCTACTATTCCTTATTCCATGTTTAATCCCAACAAGATCTTCTATAAACTTGTTTATACATTCATTGTCCAAATACTACAAGTTTATACGGATGAGAAAATGGATTTTAGACCTTAAAATCCCATTAAAAGGTTTAAACACATTTTTCATTTAGAAATTTACTATACTTGTAAAAATATATTTTCAAGATATAAAAGAAATTTAATTTCCTTCGAACTCAACAAATGTCCATTTTTCATAAAGCTTCATTTTTGCAAGAAACTTCAAAACATTATTTCACTAATGTTTAACAAAATAAATCATACTATTCAAACATTTTATTTCATAAAATGTTTAACATTAATGTCTCTATAAAATACACCACTTTTCATAAAATACCAACTTTTAGTATTTCAAACCTTTGCAATACTTATTCATTCACTATTTTTCAACAAAATATCATTTTGACAACATTTTTATTCCATAAAAATGTTATTATTTACTGCACGTGATTTTATCATCAAATGCACTCTACTCATGTTACATAACTACAAGACTACAAATAATACAAAATAGAGTCTTAATACTAAAGATAGTTTTTTCCACCTCTAATAGCTATAGATGGTGGTAGAAATATTGGTGTAGGAGGAGCAACCCCCACCTCCAAAGGTGGTCTCAAGGGGTTACCAAATGCATCCTCCAAAAAAGCTCTAAATGTTCTCCTTCCAAGAGATACTCGCTTCAAACTCTATGGAAACTCCCATCATCTTCTCCAAAAATCCCTCAACATTACCCCAAAATTCATATCTCTTCCTCAACAATGGTGAAAATGGGTGTAAACACTTAAAATATGGTGGAAAACCTAAGGATAGTGGTAGAATGGTGGAAGAATGGTGGAGGAGTGGTGAGAGAAGCCCTCTTATGGAGGAAGACCACCTTCTTCACTCTCTCTCTCTCTCTTTATCTCTCTCTCTCTCTCTCTCTCTCTTTTCTTGCATTTTTTCCCAACAAATTATCCAAAAACCCCCATTTCAAAACCCTTTAAAGCCTAAAATTCCGTTTTTCCCAATCTGGGTTGATTTGGGCTTGGCAGCACACCAAATCAAAGGCCAAAAATGTGACAGCGGGGGAATCTGATTAAAAATTTTGATTCACGTTGTTCGAACAATAAGGTCATCTCGCTCGAACGACATCTCAACCTTGTTCAAAGCTTGGCTTTGCAACCTTCGCAATATGGGACTATAATGCATTGGTATCTCGTTTAAAGGTCTGCTTCTCGCGACCTTCATGCGAGATGCCCATCTCGCATCTAACGATCGGCTAATGTCGTTAGAATGACCCTTTATCTTTTTTCTTTTGGTTTTCTTCAACTTTTAACCCACAACTCTTCTATAATTACCATCACAATTTATACCTAAATTTAATTGAATTATTGGGACAGGGTATTACAATCGCCACTATTTAGGATGATGGTTTTAAAGTCTCGAATGATGAATAAAAATGTGAAATTTCCCCTTCTGCGGGTTTCATTAACCGTGGTATGACCCTGCTGAGAAGAAAATGAAACCGAGGCTAGAACTTTTCTTCGAGGATGACATCTTCGGGGATGAAGGGCAAAAACATGAGTTAGAGCCTCCGATAGACAAAGCCACAAAAGGCACTAAAAATTTTAGCGATAGTGATACCGATGAGTTATTCAACCTGCAAAAACTGGGGTTGGACCTCTGCATGATCCGCCAGGAAGTCCCGCTGTCTGACCTATCTGAGAAGATCACCGCTACTGAATCACCCCTACTCAACTGACATGCCATTCCAGTTCAACCCTCTTAACTTGTTATATTTTTTAAAACTCTCTTAATGAAATAAATGAGTATTTTAAATATCTTGTTGTGCCTTACATTAATTGTCTTGGTTCTAATCAAACTCTTGATGATGATGACTTAGTAAATGAACAATTCTTAACTGATCTCATTAAGGAAATAAATAAATAAATAACCATGTTTAAATTAATGATGATGAGACTGTTGTTATTCATCTCGATTCTAATATCCATCTGATTGAAATTAGGATAGGATCCACTCTCGACGAGAATGAGCGATCATAGTTCGAAGAGCTTCTAAAAGAGTTCATGATGTATTTCCATGGTCCTACGATGACATGCCCGGTATTGACCCAGAAATAACTCAACATGATATCCCCACATTCCTAAAGAGAAAGCCTATCAAGAAAAAGCTGAGGAAGCTCCGAACATAATGGTCCCTTAATAAAAAGAAAAATTTACTTCATCGTGTCTACTCGTATAGTGTTGTTGTTGCAAAGCCTTTCTAATCAACAGTTTCCTTCAATTACCTACAAAAATATAACAAAATTAATGTAGAGGTAAATAAGGGTATCTATACAACTTAATGGAATGAAAAACAAGAAGAATCATGTGATCTAATTTACTAGTTACTCTTATCTTCAATCATTTCTCATAGATGGTTTTCCATTTCTCAATGTAAAAACAAGTTTAGTAATTAAGGTTACTAATCACAGGAAATTAAAAAAAAATAACAAACTAGACAACTTGGTTCCATGGGGGCTTCATTTCATCCCTTGAATGGGAGATTAGCCCTCTATAATGGGAATCCAAGACATAGAATAAATAATTGAATACATATGAATATGAGAGAAAGAAAATCCAACCAACCAAAATGTAACACAAAAATATCTTTTTGATGCTACAATATTTTTTTTCCTGTTTTCTCTCACCAAACTAATAGTATTTCTCTCTAAAAAAAATTTATCACTTGCACTCTATTTGCATCTTCCTTTTTCTCTCTAGTCTCCAACAGTATCCCCAAATGAACGAGAGTCTCTTCCTTTTGTAATTGGCACAAATGGGGTAAAGGGGTTAAATTGGAAGATACAAATGAGGGTAGTTTAGGAAAAGGAGTAAAGGTTTAAGATGTGACCATTTTTTTTGGCAGATTAGGTTTGAGAATGGAGGTTAAGAGTGAGATAATCGAGATGACAGGGTGATAGGTTTGTGGATTTTGTTATGGTTTGTTGGTTTTGTACAAAATATAAAATCAGGTAAGCTTCCTGATGGGACAACGATGAAGGACTCGAGATTGTAGGTTGGCTTAGGGCTGTGAGATATTGGAGGCTTCTTAGGTACTGAGGCTTTTGACTGATGTGTTATTTGGTTTGAGAAATGGGATTTATTGGGTTTGAGGTTGACAGGGGTTCATGATTTAGCATTTTGGCTACGAAATGGGTTGAACAAGGAGTAGGGGCTTGGGTTTCAATTTCGAGTCTACAGAGGGCATCCGGGTTTGTAATAAGGATCACGGGTTTCGGGTTTGGGAAGGTCCTGGGTTGTGTAGGTGGCGGGTTGGAGGTGTGAAGTTGTTGGAGGGAGATCGAGTTTGAGGGGATGGTAGGATACGGGTTTGTGTGGGGCTGGATCGGCAGGTGGCTTTTGTTGAAAATGGGTATGGCAGAAGGGGGGTCGATGGATGGGGTGGTTGGTCTCGGGTTAGGGAAAGCTGGTGGAAATGGGTTACGGGGTTTTGGCAGAGGTCGGGTGATTGGATGTCCGAGTTTGTACTGGGTGTGGAAATGGGTTTTGGATGAGAGAGAAGGGGTGTTTGTAGTAAGGTGATTGTTGATGGAGGTTTGAGGAGAGAGAGAGAGAGATTGGAGGTTAAAGATGGAGATGGAGATGGAGATAGGTAGGACTGGGTGTGGGGGAGTGTATGAGAAAGGGTGTGGGTGAGGGAGTGTTTAGGTGTAGGAGTATGTAGGGTGCTAGGGGTGTGTGTGTGTTTTTAATTTGTACACCTAACTAAAATTTAAAACTAACTAACTAAAATAAAATAAAACTAAAAACTAAAATCAACTCAAAAAATAAATAAATAAATACATAAAAATCATAATCTGTAAAATAAAACTCAAATAATAATATAAAAGAAATAAACACTAAAAATCTAATAAAGACTAAAATCCTAACAAAAACACAATCTAATAAAGCTACAAAAATAAATTCCTAAAAACTAATCCTAATAAAATAAAACTAAAAACTAATAAAAGTAAAAATAAAATTATACTAAATAAAAAGAAATAAATCCTAAAAATTCTAAATAAATCTAAAATAAAAATGAAAAATAAAAGTCTAAAAAAACACAAACTAAACACACACGGGCTCGGGTGAAGGTTTGGGCTAGGTTTAGGCTCAGATTTGCTTATGGGACTGGGAAATTAGCTCCACAAATTGCATATTTGCTTTGAATTAATCACTTGGGCTTCGCAACATGCATTGGACCTACAAAATAGACATTAACGTACATAAGACCATTTTTATTAAAAATGAGCGACTAAAATGCATCTATTCGAGTATAAAATAGACACTTTTGGGTGCTTATCATCCCTCAAGGTCAAAGAAGATATGGTGAAACGTATCCTTCATTCACTTAGTATAATACCCTATATGGATTGTAAACATCATCATCGTATCGAAATCGGGAGGGAAAGTTCGCATGTGCATCGACTATCGAGATATGAACAAGGCATCTTCAAAAGATGATTACCCTTTATCTAATATCGACATGGTCATAGACAACACTTCCAGCCATGCTCTCAAGTCATTTGTTGATGCTTTTTGCCTACTTCATCACCCCATGGGGAATCTTTTGTTACGCAATCATGCAATTTGGTCTCAAGAATGTCTAGGCAACCTATCAAAGGTTCGCTACAACTATCTTACATAACCTAATCCATAAAGAAGTTGAGTTCTATGTCGGCATGATTATCGTGTCCAAGACTCCAGAAGGTCACCTTCCTTCTCTGAGGAAATTCTTCGAGTGGCTGCGATAGTACCAGAACTCAACCCGTAGAAATGTGTCTTCGATAGCACAAAGCGAAAACTCATCGGGTTCATGGTCAGTGAATAAGGGATTGAGGTAGCCCCCACCAAATTGAAAGCCATACTAGATATACTACTGCCCCAAATAAAAAAAGAAGTGTGTGGATTCTTGACTAAGCTACAATACATCAATCGTCTCATCATCCATTTGATTTCTATCTTAGAGGTCATTTTTAAACTTCTCCAAAAGGATTCAACCAGAGTTTGGAACAAGGCATGCCAAGAAGCCTTTAATTAGATCAAATAATACCTGACACGACTTCAGGTGATCATGCCTCTACAGCAGGTATTTGATAGGATTCATTTACAACACAAGTCTGATGGGAAAAGTGAGCATGTAGTATCGTAACTTTTGAGTGACCCGGACCAGGGCGAAGCATGATTTCTCTAAGGCAGTGTAGTTGACTTCGTACCCGACCAATTTTCGATTGGCGTAATAGATGGCCCTCTCTTTGAGGGATTCTTCAATGTATTGGGCTACCAAAGCCCCTAGTGTAGTATCCATTATGGTCAAGTATAAGAGTAGAGGGATATCCGGTTGCAAAGGCATAAGTATCGGACGTCGAGTAAGGTATTGCTTGATTCTGTTGAAGGATTCCTGACAGGCCTAATTCTAAACTTTGGTAGAATCCTTCTAGAGGAGTTTGAAGATGGGTTCACAAATAGAAGTCAATTGGCTGATGAACCGGCTTAAGAACTGTAATTTTTTTAAGAATCCCTAGACTTCATTCTCCGTTCGGGGTGGTGGCATTTTGAGTATGCCTTTCAGCTTGGAATGGTCTACTGTGATTCCCATTTCACTCACCATGAATCCTAAAAACTTTCCTTTTATGACACCAAAAATGCATTTCTATGGGTTTAGTCGCATTTGGTATCGTCGTAGTCTTTTGAAGAACTTAAGGAGGGTAGGCACGTGACCTTCCTTAGTCTTAGACTCAATAATCATGTCATCTATGTAGACTTCGACCTCCTTGTGATCAAATCATGCAAGATGGTTGTGGCAGCCCTTTGGTAAGTAGTCCCAGCGTTCTTGAACCCGAATGTCATTACCGTGTAACAAAAGGTTCCCAAGGAAAAGATTAATGTGGTCTTCTACTGATGGTTAGGGTACATCTTGATCTAATTATATCCAATAAATCCATCGACGAATGACTTGAGGGCGTGGATGGAGGTGTTGTCCAAAATCATATCGATGTTAGGTAATGGGTAATCATCCTTCGGAGATGCTTTGCTAAAATCTCGATAGTCGATGCACAAGGGGATTTTTCGTTCGGATTTCGATACAGGGACAATATTAGTGAGCCATGTGAGATATTCTATCACCCGGATGAAGCCTAAGTTTAACTTCTTGACTACCTCTTCTTTAACTTTGAGTGACCATTCGGTGTGGAGCTTTCTCATTTTTATTTGACAGGCTTGCATTCCGAGAGATTTAGGATCTCGTGCTAAGTTATTTCAGGATCAATGTTCGGCATGTCGTTGTAGGACCATGCGAAGACATCCATAAATTCCTTCAGTAGTTCCTCGAATTATGCTCGCTCATACTCGTTAAGGGTGGACTCTATCCTAATCTCGCATTTTTAGCTATTAGAATCGAGATTGATAACAACAGTTTCATCCTCATTAATTTGAGCGTGGTTATGTTATTTGTTATTAACCTTATTAAGATCAGTTAATATAAGGCACAACAAGATACTCAAAATCCTCGTTCATTTCACTTTGGGGAAAAATAATGTTCAGAACCTCATGAAAAGAGGCCTCAATTACATTGTTATAAAAAAAAGGAACAATGATAGATGAAGAGATAGGAAAAACGGTAAGGTTGGGTTTCATCTCAATAGGTGGGACGGGTATAACATTTTATTTGAGAAGAGGCTCATCAGAGGCCTTAATCAGAGTGGACGGGTCTGACAATATAGCGCCTGAATGGATCATACAGAGGGTCAGCCCCAGTGTCTGTAGGTTGAATGAGTCTTTAGAATCACTTTCCTCGGAGACCTCAGTAATGGCTATGGTTTTCTCAGTGGAAGGTTGCACTTTATGCTGGTAGTCTTCGGCCCAGGAGTAGTTATCTTGAAAGAAGATTCCCATCCCCAGCGTCATCTTCTTATCGATATGGTCATACCATGGTTCCGGAAAGCCACAGAAGGGGAAGTTTTCACCCTCCTTGATGAATCTTTTGTTAATATAATCTCTTAAAAATGTCTTGGCATCTTCTAAACTCCTTTTTAGATATGGTTGTCAGAGCATTGAGAGTTCTTCTAATGAAGGCTGATAACCCAGGCCATATGGGAGAAAGGCCTCTTTGAAGACTATGGGATCCAGTATCCCTTGTTGACGTTGCCCCATCCCAAGTCCGGGCATAAAATCCATATTCTTGAACATTTTTATCACATTAACATTAATGTGAGGGATGTGTTCTAGACAGACTCGGTCTTTGAAGTTATCCCTTACTGAAAGGGAATTGGATTAACCCTGAAGTCGGAAAGGACCATATTATTCATCCCATATTGTATTTCCAAGATTAGATTACTGGTGCTAGAATTTTATGTACCATCATCATCCCCTAAAATGGTGATGACCTGCCTTTTGGCGAATAATTTCAGTTTCTGATGAAGAAAGGAAAATATCCCCAAGATGCTATGAAGCTACGATCGACCAAGCAGCAGGTTGAAGTTCACGAGTATGTTAATAACTTGGATTTCGATGATAGGATTGATAGGACTAGCCCCTATTGTGAGTGTTATGGATCCCATCACCTCTCGATGAGTATTATTATAAGCATGCACTACGGTAAAAGTAGGAGTAAGGTCACTTACTTTCAACCCCAAGCAATTGAAGGTTCTTAGTGGAAAAAATTAAGAGCGGATCCATTGTCAACGAGTGAGAGCAAGACCATCTTTCTCATCACTTCAATGGAGATGTTGAGGGTATAGTTGTGGTCAGAGCCGACTTTTAAAATTTCCTCTTCGGAGAAAGAAAGGAGTCTAGTGGAGGTCAAGGATCCAACCAGGTTTACAGCTTATTCTGGAGTGTTAGAAGGAGAGACTATAGGCTAGATGAGAAGATTTATAAGAGCATTCTGGTGTAATTGGGAAGACATTAAGAGTTGCGCTAAGTTGATGTTAGCTGGAGTCTTCTTGAGTTGGTCGGGGATTTTGATTTCTTCGATGGTCATTTTCGGCATGGTAAGTTCCTTGGTAACTCCCTTTCCCTTGGCTATTCTCGATGACTAAGGATTCAGATCCTTATAGTGCCTCCCTGAGTGGGTCATGCAATTTATGGAGACAAGGGAGAATAAGAACCTGCAATCTTCATTTATTTCTGGCTGAGTGGCCACTTTACTAATTTTCCTCAATAGGTCTTCAAAAGATATCATTCCGCACATGTTGATTATTGGACTAAATTTTTCTTAACTCGGTTCGTCATCTGATTTGTCAAATTCGTCCCCCCATCTGGTGGCAACAATGTCTTCTTGCCAAGAGAAATCGATGCATTCCATGACCTTAATGGCTTTCTCACATAAATCTTCCCACCCAGCGAAGGTGCAGGAGTGAAAGGATTAATCGCCCTTGCAACTTCAAAGCATTGAGTAGCTCAAAAATACTAAAAACCTCGTAGTCTATCAAAACATGTCTTCCATGATCTGTACCATATCACCTAAGCTAATTTCATCAATGGATACCACCCATTCGTCTGATTCCCAATCCCATTTTCAGTCTTCCTTGAACAAGCCACTAAATTTATGACAGTCGATGGTCATCTTAGTGGACGATTTCAGCCCAAACTCCAAGAGTTGGTTCAGAATAGCTGGTATCTCCATATATCTTCTTTTGTATCGGTTATGGATGGTAATACAAGCCCTTGTGATGAGTGATAGAGCTCGGTCACTGAAATAAGTAGGGTGTAGGAGAAAATATGGGCAAACTTTGAGCGGTTTAGGTGTGATTATGGGTATGATGGGTGCTTTACTGGGCATAATTTGGGTCAATGGATCAAATTACGAGTCATTCTCTAAAAAGATGACATTTGTGTGGGTTGGAGTGGGTTATGAATGGTATTGGGACTAAGATCTTTTGGTGGGGCGATGACACCCCGGTCAATTAAGTACTAAACCACATTTCTGTGATGGAAGCATTAGTTGGTAATGTGGCTGACAGACTGGTGGAAATCATAATGGGCATCAGTCTTGAAGTTGTTAGGAAATGGGTTTGGTAATGGATGGGGGTTCAAGGGTTTGATGAGGTTTCGATTTATAAAAACTTGGTAAAATTTGGATAAGGGAGCATTGAGCTCGGTGTATTACTTTCTGGCGGGACAAGGGAGTCTCTACAGGTAGCAGGTTGGGAGATATTGTTCAGGGTTAAGACTGTAGTATTGGCAGGCTTTCGTATTTTCTGGGGATAAATTATTCGATAACCTTCTTCGGCTCAACTTATACCTTGGTAACACATTCTTCAATTTTACACTCGCTTCTCGGAGAGCTCAAAACTGTGGATAATACTGACCTCCTATAGTTGTTCAGATATGGGGCAGGAAATTCTTCTTCACGATACTGACTTGTTCTTCTTCGGAGGGCCGGATAGTCATGGTAGAATATTTCTCTCTCCATCTTTCTATGAATCTATTAACAGTTTCTCCAGGGTTTTGCTTTAGAAGATCTATATCACGAAGTGTAATCTCTAGTTCTTTATTGTACTTGTAGTGTGACATGAATTCCCAGGCGACATCTTCCCAACTACGGATTCTGGATTCTTCGAGGGATAGGAACCATCAGAGGGTGTTGTCCTTCAAAGTCTGTTGAAATATCTGGGCCATTATCTCTTGAGAGCCACCAAGAAGGGTTATGGCTCAGTGTTAACTGCAAAGGTGAATAATTTGAGGACCCCTGCCCTGCCCCCAAACTTCTCGATGGTTGGCATCTTGAACTTCTACGACAATTTCTCTTTGGGGTAAGGATACATGTGGGTGTAGTCCATGTTCCCATATATCCTTACTTGGTTAAATTTCTTGGACAGTAGTTTAAGGTCTTCCTTGATTTTATTCAGTTCCTTCTCCTTGGGATCAATGGGTACTGGCAAGTTAGCCCCTAGTTGGGCAAGGTTTGGCAAACGGAGCTGAGCTAGTGGCGACCCATTGGCAGGCGGGGCACGCGGAGCATGATGTTATTCCTCTGGGACCCAAATAGACTCGGGAGTGGGTGGACCCATGGCATGAGGAAAGAGGAGCTCGGGTTCTTTGGGAACTTGGACCCAGTTTTGCTGCATCTCATGGACCTCGATTTGAAGGTTGTCAATCTTGGTAGCGAGTTGGAATAAGACTGCCATCAGATCAGGTTGCACATTCGGTGATTGGTCGGCGTTCTCTATAAAAAGATGGTAAAGGCAGAATCCAAACTCGAATGAACTAGCAGAGGAACTAGTGGAGGTTTGGGGCAGTTTAACGGAAGACTGAAGCCAATAAGGATCCAGGTCAAGAATCGGGTATGTGATTGACTTGAGAAGGAAAATGATTCGAATTTATTTTTGAAAGAGGGAATAAAGGATTGTTTTTTGGTATTTTTGAAAAAGAGGGAAAATACTTTTTGACATTTTTGGTAAAAAGGAAGAAAAATGTTATTGGTATTTTTTATAAAAATGAGGACAAATGTTTTTGGTATTTCGGATTTTTTAGAAAGAATAAGGAAGGAAAAAAAATGAGAGAAGAATCTCAACATGATTATTATTATTATTATTATTATTATTATTATTATTATTATTATTATTATATTATTATTATTATTATTATTATTATTATTATTATTATTATTATTGTGTTTTCACTTGTATTAGGTTTTCCTAAATGCAAAAAAAATATATGTCGGATGAAACCCGAGCCTGGGAAAATTGGGTTCAAAAAATAGGTAAGATATGGTTTGACTTGTCTCCAAACTCATGGACAAGGTTATGTTTTGAAAAATTACGAAATAGCGCAAAAAGTTGGGCAGCATACCGACTCGGCATTTCGGTAGAGTTTCGTGTAGCAACCGACAAACAAAATATGAGTACCCTAGGTTTGACGCCTATATGAGGTTTATGAAGTTGTTGGGTTAGTGAAAGGGTTTCCCCTTTGGTATGACTTCCACGATATACTTTTTTCTTTCGAGGGAAATCGGTACGTGCAGACAAGACATTTGATATACCTGAGTGTACATGAATTGCCTCACTATATACCTCATGGGAACAATATGTGTGAGAGCGAATTCGATATACTTGATGTACATGAATGAATTCCCTATTATATGCCTCCCGTCCTGAGTTTTGTCAAGTGGTACGATGCGGGAGAAGCGTTCGATATACATCAAAGGTACTAAGACAATGGAAGGTGAGGTCATATTGCTTAGGCTAACGGTAACCTACCGGACAAGCACCCATCACAAAGTGACCCCCCAGTATGGCACAAAATTTTGGTCAATAGACATGCTCTTGGTGATGTAGTGTGCAAAATGCATGATTCTTTAATTAGTATAATATGGAGAGAGTCTTTTATGATGAGTGAAAGAAGTACTATGGATGAAACATGTACAAGTAAAAGTAAATCTAGCATAGAGTGTGAAGACGACACTAAGCATGGATACATGTGAGTGATATGTGAATATATATAAGTGAGTATGTGGTAGTGAGTCTAAGCATTGATTAACTACAAGTGGCGTGTGATATGTGCAAGTGAGCATGGATATATACAAGTGTGATAAGTGGAGGTGTGTTCTGGTGAAACCTAATCATGTATATTCTAAGTGGTGTGTGAAACATGTGGGTATAAGTGATATAATATACAAGTGTAAGTAGTGTGAGGTGAGAAGGAATAGAGGAAAAACTGAGTGAGAAGGGATATATACATGAGGTAGATATATACAAGAAATAATAGAGGAAAAAGTGAACGTACAGGTAGGTGCATATGCACACATGCAGAAAATGATAACACCCATGTTAGAATAGAGTCTATCCCTCTTACGATAAATAAGTCCCCGACAGAGTCACCACTGTGGCCATCCCATCCCGGTTGGAGCGCACGCACGGGGTCTCGTTCCCTTCCTCGAGGCACTTTGGTCTTCGTCAATTGGGGTGACATATTGAGATAGAGTCGCCAGCCTATTTTGCACAAAACAAATAAAAGAAATGTTGCCGCCTCAAGAGCACGACATCGATGACATACTAATGCATGTGAAACCAATAAGTTCAAGGATTCGCGGGCTAAGTTATAGAATGGGAAGGTGTTAGGAACCCATCCCTCTCTTTCGGTCTCTTATGGGCATGTGTTATTCTTCTCCTTAATAATTCCATGCAGTGTGTGTGTGTGTGTGTATATAAATGGAGAGCTGAATCACTCGACTCGCATCATGGATAAAGGCGGAGTGAGGTCATCCATAGGAGTTTTCTCAAAATAGTAATTAAAAATATAATGTGTGCGTTTATCGGGACATCGATCATTTATGAAAGAACGATGTTATATATTGGATAAAATACAAGCATGAATCACAAATATAATATATGAAAATAATATATGAACAAAAATAAGAAAGGAGGACTCGAATCTCGGATTTTACCCAAGATGCCTACGTAGCCTAAAAAAGCATAAAAGTCCACATAGTTCGCATATAACACGGGAATGGGGTTTGTCCCATAAATCAAACAGGAGACTTTATTATGTGTGTGTGTGTGTGTGTGTGTGTGTGTGTGTGTGTGTAGAAAAATTATGTTTTAGTGTGTGAAAATTTAGTATGAAATCCCCATTTAGAATTTACAAGTAAACCCTCTTTTTCTTATTTTTGGCTTTTTTATAGAAAATTTAATATGTGCAATACTACTAACAAAAAAGTTGGATATTAATATGTGTGATCTAATAAGATGAAATGCTAAAATAATAATTAAATAACTAATGCAAAAATAAATTTAAAGAGAGAGTGAAAGGTTTGGACCTTCTTCGGAAGCTTTAAGGTTAGTCTTGATTGTTGAAGGGCTACTCTTTCAAGTGGATGAAGGTGAAGAGGGAGGGAAAGGAATTTGCCAAATTGGGTAAGGAAAGGATAGAAATGGAAGGTGGGGGAGATGTTTAAATATGGAAATAACACTGACTTCGAGAGAATGTTGTTAAGATCACTGAGACGGATGTTTCTAAGGTGCCTTTCGAAGTTAGCTCATGATCCCTTTAAATAAGGTCAAGGGGGATGCCGATAGTCATTGTCCTTGACATGTCTAGCGGCAAGAAACCCCAAACACACTGTCGATAGGAGGGGAAATGGGTTTTGCCATTCGGCAGTCTCATGCAGAATTTTTGAAAAAATGGTCGTAAAATGCAATCCGCAAGTCCGAATCACACACAGGACGAACCGTTGGAAAGGGTATTCAGAGACCTTTAAGAATCCATTAGATCGTTCCCAGGTTCGGGAAATGGGGCTCGAAATCGCCCGGTGGTCTTTTGGACAAGAGGGGAACATATCGTTCATCTGAACCATAAGGCAGATTTGTGCATGGGGCAAACCGTTATAAAGGTTGTGCAGGGCTCTTCGATGTTCCAAAGAGATTCTCTCGGTTTAGAGAATTGGCCTTGGTCAAACGGGGCCCCCGAAAGCATTCGATGACATTTAAAAGTAAAATGAATCATTCGTCTATACCGTAAGGCTAATACGCGCACATAGCGGACCGCTGGAAAATTTATTCAGAGTCATTCAAAGATTCATCCAATCTCGTTCGAGATGAAGAGATGATGGGAGTCAAATGGAGACCATAAGCGCCCGATGGCCTCCATGTTAGTTTTTGAGGGAAAATACTTCGTTCATTCGAACCATAAGGTTGATTCGTGCATGGGGAGGACCGTTATAAAGGGGATTCAGGGTCCTTCGAAGATTCATTGATCTTCCGTTCAGGAGAGGAAGTTGATTGGGGTCAAAACGAGGCCTGGGAGCGCCTGGTGGCATCCAGGTCGATTTTTGATAACATTAAGGCCAATTTAAGCACAGGGTGGACTGTCGAAAAGGGGATTCAGATCCCTTCGAAGATTCATTGATCTTTCGCTCAGGTGAGAGAGTTTATCGATAGGATTTATGGTGAAGGAGGAAGTGCTAAGGACCTAAGGAGATGCTTAGGAGGGTCCTAGAATGTGGTGTCTACATCCATACCATTGTGTGTAATGGTCAAAGTGTGGACAATTCTATAACATCTCGTATTTTTTAAAATATAAATATGTAGTATATTGTGTGCTTGGGTAACGCGATGTCATAATATCTCTCTCTCTCTCTCTCTCTCTCTCTCTCTCTCTCTCTCTCTCTCTCTCTCTATATATATATATATATATATATATATATATATATATATATATATATATATATATATATATGAATAAATTGAAATTAAGATGCGATAAATAACTTTATAATGATTTTAATGTAATCTTGCGTTATGGAAACCCATGGAATGGTTCAGGACTTGGTATCGAGGGTTTCTTCATTTCGATTATCCCCTCGTTGTCTGGTTCCAATTATCATGAAGTAGTTGATAATAATGGCATGTTACTCTAAAAGAAGTAAATAAAATAATTAATTATGGGTGACTTTTGGTACTTTTATATTAAGGTGTAATCGGGTTAAATTAAATGGAATTGGGAAATTATATTATTTGGAATGTTTTAAAAGTTTATTTTTGAGGTATAGGGTTGAAATTTGATTTTTTAGAGAATTAGTGAAATTAGGCCCAAATTGGTGGGATAAATGACTTAGTTGCCATGTAGTATAATAAGTTGAACTTGGAAGTTAAGGCCCAAGTTAAGTTAATAAGAATAAAAACCCTAATAAAACTTAAGAGCCTTTGATTTACCGTAATCATCATCTTAGAGAGACCCATTTGTAGAGAGAAAAAGAGGCTCAAAGGAGAAAGAAACTTGAAGGATTTTGGAGTCTTTTGCATCAAACTTTACAGGCAAGTTTAATTAGATTGATAGTATGATTGTCTATTGATTTAGATTATGACTATTCTCATGAATCTCGAATTAATATGAGTTTAATCTCATTTAAAACTCTAATTTCATAATTCAGATACTTAATTATTAATTAGTAGTAATTTTTCTTGATTTGATCCAAAACTCACATGAATCTAATTTAAAACTCATTATTTTATGAATAGAACTTGTTTAATTATGATAACAATCAAAATCCACATGTTTAGATGTAATTATACGTTGGAGTCTTGAATCATTTGAATATAATTAAGTTTGTAGAGTTCTTAATTGTGATAGTTGGGGATTTGGTTGAATCTTGATTTAGAATTAGGATTTTGATGATGGAATTATGTTTAAATTATGTTTTACATGTGGATTCAATGTATAAATGATATCTGAAACTTATATGAAGATTTTTAGATCATAAATTGAGTCTTACTTTGGGATTTGATGAATTGGAGAAGACAAAACCCTTAAGGGGAAATTTTCAAAATAACTGAGCGATCGATCGATGGATTTGGTCTATTGATCGATATTCTGATTTTTAGGCAAATTCTCCTATTGTTTTAAAAACGGGGGTTGATTTGGGGGTTTGTTTTGGGATAACCTTTGCCTTAAATTGAGTTTTATGACTTACTTTATATTATGATTATTATGACCTAATTTTGAGATAATGGAGGGATTTCCCATTTTCATTTAGATTGACTTCTTGTAAATAATAATAAATGGAGATTTAAATTCCATGATTGCAATAGATATTATTTGTAATGTAATTTTGTGTAATGAATACCATGCGTGAGTACTTGTGGCGAACATACTAATGGGAGGATTCCATTCAGGGGGCATATATGATGTGGACCGCTATGGTGTCTTGGTGAGTAGACGAGATGCCTTAGTCAATATTTACCCCCGGGTCACATGTCTATGTACCTGCGTCCAAGATGGATCACGGGATATTTCTTTCATATTTTCTTGCGTATGGTAGGATATATGATTAATGGGTAGATGTGGTTGTTTATCCTTTTTTGTGATGAGGTATTAGGTTCGAGACGGCCTAAGACTGCACTTAGTACGCACGAGAGATCCCCGGGAAAAATAGGGATAGGGCTTCATTGATTAGATTACTTATGTGATCCTTAGACTTAAAGACTGTCTTAATGCTTTATACATTTGATGTTGATTGGTGTCATGATATTTATAATTCATTAGTTATTTTCACATGTGCAGAATAAGACTTCAAGATGGGTTCAATTGGGATGTGGACCTTAGTTTCTTGCGATATTAGGATTTTCGGGTGGGATAAATCTAAAAGACACTAAAATGAGAGAGGAGTGTGTATAGTTATGGTTTATTTCAATTACAATTATACTCTTATTCTTCTTAGACTTGATGTTAACATTGTGGATATTAACATTTTCAGGACCCTAATTGTCCGATACCATCCCAGTCTTGATCAGTTCCGCTATATGCATCTTGTCATTGTTCCATAGGATCTAAGTGTCATGGCGTTTGTACCGATTTATTTTAATCCTGCATTTGATATAGTTTTAGTACGATACATAGTGGTGGCATGTATATGGTACATTTTATTAGTTTGGATAGTTAAACTTGCATAAGTTTTGTGGATGGTGGTCTTTAAGTATGGTATCAGAGTTACTTGTTCATTCCGTTATATGTTTATCATTATTGTATTTAGTTATGTATTATTTCATACATCCTTATAATGATATTTAATTTTTATGACTCTCGTATTATTTAATTTAGGCATGATCAACCTATAGTAAATTTTACGAGGTGTCATTGTTAGTATCAGAGCTTTCTAGGTTCTAGTGTCCAAGGTATCTCGAGTGCGCTTGTCGCTTTTTCGCATTCCATTATTTGACTACTTTAGAGCCTTATCATCTAGGGTTTGTGCTCTTTCACACTATTGTTTCTTAACGAATGACTCAAATCGACCAAGTGTATCAAGAGGGTTCCTTATTTGGATTTCGCTTGCGTGACGTCCCATGCATGAGGTCGACTTCAGTCACGATTTAGGTACTTTTAAGCGTGAGACCATTAGCAAGTTCTTTGCATATTATTTGAAGGTGAATTATTTCCCTTACCATCCGTGACATCATTAGGAGTAAGTTTGAAGATATCGACTATGTGACCATGAGGGAATCAGTATAAGGAGGAGTTCGATTATCTTTCTCTTTCTGTACTGGAAGAGATTGATATGGAAGCAAAGATGGAGGTTCACGCTAACTTCTCAATACGAGAAATCCTTTTTGTTGTTGGAAGAAAACCTTGAAAGATTTAATAGGTGTTACTAGGTAACCCAATTTTCTCCACTTGTGCTCGGGTGGTTGAAGTTTTACTCCTACATCAACAGGAGCATTATAACTATTATAGGTATAGAGTCTCTAAGATTTGGAAGACCGAGGTTAAAGTTGTTCCAATAAGTAGAAAATAATGTAGCATGGACCCAAACACCAATAGAAGGAATCGTAGAGGGGAAGTTAGCCCCTAGAGGTTTTCAAGAGTAGGTGATGTGATCTATTTTGGAGCCAGTATGGCCAGGGGGCCAGTAAGGGCAGGGAGGACAGTGGAACTATGACTTATGAGAGTAAGAAAAAAAGGCTAGTATTAATACAAATGATCGTAAGGTCTAGGTCAGCTAGGCTGCCATGAGGTTCTTCATTTTGATAGTTACTTTAGAGGAAGGTGTTATTAAATTCCTTACTAACAACCAACGTTTGGGGATACCTCCAGGGGTTAAATATGGGAACGTTTATGGCTCGCGCGCCTGATTTTGGATTTGATATTAAAGACTTGTCAGATTTTATAAGTAGTGTGTGTGTACTATGATCATGGGTTATATGGGTTCTTCTTCGACTTTTATGTATTTAGAGTTACCACCAATTGGTAAGGGGATGACTTATGTCGTGATTATAGAGTCCTGGAAGATTGTTTGGTTGTCTTGGTTTTAGTCGCTTGTTGACTTTTGAAGATGAGATATCATAGTATTATGTCTAAGTTAGAGTTAGCTAAGTGGAACGCTTACAACGACTACCGAGTAGATTTTTGTATGTTAGTTGTGGGTCAGGATTTGATTTGGATAGTAGGGCTTAAGTTCGGGAGAAGGTTGGGCATACTTGTTTACGTGTAGATATGAGTATATTAGAGGGGAATTACGATTACATGGAGTTTTTATTGACAGTATACGGTACTTCTAGTTATATTTAGACTTGGTGTTGCGTTATCCACTATGTAAGGAATTAGTTTCTACACTAACTTTAGATTTATTGAGAGGGTAATTTAGGATATTGATTTTACTAAGGATAATAGACGTATCGTGATAGTACACAACATAGTTTGGGGGTCTTCAAGTATTCGAGGATGATGTTACATTGAGGAAGCTTCGAAAGAAGTATGATTCACTAAGGGGGTGAATCACTGAGAGCAAGATAGGGTCAGAGTCACGATGAGTGTTGTTATCACGCAACAATGGCATGTTAGAAAGGGTAAGGGGAGTGTTTTCTCCCAACATGACAAACAGGAGTGAGTTCTCACCATTGGTGTAATCGGGAGGGGCTTCCTAATTGTGGTTTTAAGACACGTGGAATGGATATGTCACAGAGGTTTAGTTAATGGTGAGTGGCAATGATATTTCATCAAAAATGGAGTGGTGTAGTAGGAATGTCAATTACACCCTTAGGCATGGCTCCTTGCCAAGCGTTAAAATTCACCAAAAGTGGTGTGAATAATAGTTTGGAGGAGGTTCCTTTGTCCATCTGAGGACATTACCGGGTTATTTTTTTAAGAAATATTGTTAGAAGGAGTTAAACCCCAAGGGGTAATCTTGATTAAAGCAAGCTTTGAGTGACATACTTTACATTACAGGGACGATTCGGGAGTCTCATAGAGGTATGGCATTTTCTGAGTCAATTGAGATGGATTGACTGAGTTAAGGGGAGCTAAGTGCTACCTAGTTATTCATTCTAAATTATCATTTGGATCCTTGTAGGGATAATTTTTCTAATATTGTTTATTGTATAGGACTTTTTTATATTTTAGGTTAGTTTGGCGTACCTCGTTATAAACCGTCACTTATCATCATGACGAACTGAACTCAAACATCTCTAAGTTTGAAGACTTCCCTACATCTCACAAGGTATAAAGTTTTTAGGTTTTTGAATTTATTCATTAGATTTATTTTGGGATGTTGAATTTTTTTTAACTCAAACAGAATTTTTAAATTAAAAATCGAGGGATGCTTTTTTATTTAAAAATTTCAAAGTTCACTAAACTCGCTCAAACGGGATCGGATTCTCGTTCAAATGAGTTGTCCTTTTCATTCAAAAGCTCATTTGAAGTTTACATCGAATTTGTATCAAAGTTCGTTTGAAATTCGTTCAAACAAGTTGGCACATTCATTCGAACGAGATCCTATTTCGTTCAAACGAATTTCTTTTCTCGTTTGAACGAGCCTCATTTTTATTCGAACGAGGGATGCCCCTTTGAAATTTTTGTTTGCCTTATAAATACCTTTTTCGAGTTCATATATTTTAAGAATTTTTCCAAAACTATTTCTGCATATCTTTTGCAAAAGTTTTCATAATTTTGAGGTTAGAGAATTCTTTTAATTAACAAAACACATCCCCAGAATATATTTGTGTGAATTAGTTTAAACCCTAAGTTTTGTGTCCTTGCATACACTACTCTTATGGAAAGATCATTTTCACTATTGACCATTGTGATTCTCAAGGGGATCATTGCCGAAGACAAAGGTTGATCGTTGGACACCGAGCGTGGTCAGGCACCTGTGGAATGCTTCTCACCGAGTAGTATTCTTTAGAGATTTGCAAATACTAGCGCGTTATACTTATGGAAGTTACCGAGTAGTATTGTAAGTCAACTGTCTTATAATATTTTTAAAGTGATGAATAAAATATTTTACCCGCAAGGGATTTTTCCTCAATTTTTCCTTTGTTGATTGCATGATTTACTTTATTTATTTAATCACCTAGAGGCATGTCTTAGGATAAAAGAATAAATTTTGGATTTATGTGGGTTGGACATTTAATTATATAAATATTCCATTGAGATTGTAATCGCACTTTTCAAACTAATATCAGAGCATTCATCTATTTTTGCCTTTATAATTGGTATCAGAGCAGGATGGACCAAGTTATCGTGTGATCTTGATTTTTCAAAGAGTTTTTCCCGATAATACCATCTCTTACAAATTAGTATCAGAGCACGTTGCACTAATTTATCATGTAGATCCTTGTTTAGTACTATTTTAGGGTGGTTATTCATTCATCTCTCTTGTGTTGTCCATTTTTTTCTTCTCGATGGGCTCCCATACTTTTGACGACTTAAATCATTTGAATTTAAAATTTGCTAAAAGAAATAAAATTCTTGAAAAATCAAAATTTCATTTTAGAGCTGCTTTGGATCTTTTTCAAACTCACATAGATTTCTTTCATGAGAAACTTGTGGACATAGACCATGATTTTAAAATTTTAGAATTTTCCAAGAAAGATAGTGATGATAGAGTTTGATTTTTAAAGAAGGAATCAAAAGACTCTAAAATTTCTAGGGTTTATGTATGTGACGTTAAGGATAATGATAATTTAATTAATGATTATAAGGCACATGAGAAAACTCTTAGGGATAAGTTTGCTTGCATTGAGGGGGAACGAGATAACCTTCTATGAATGATTGAAAATTTAAAAAAGGAGTCCCTAAAATTGGAAGAGTCTAATTCTTTGCTTGAGAAAAAAAAATTTAAGTTAAAAGATGATTTAAAAGACTCCAATAGTGTTGGTGGTATTGATATTGGCTCCCATATTTCTAATGCGTCTGTGTCAAAGCCAAGACCATTGTTTGCTGTAGAGAGTCAACCACATCTAAGGACATTAGAAAAGGTTAGCCCATAGGTAACATTCCTTATGTTTACACATGTTCGCATTGGGGTAGGAAAGGTCACCTTGGCATTTTTGTTATGATCTTGGAAGAGGTTCTAGGAAGTTGAAGTCTAGTCTTCCCTTAGTTCTCGAAACCCGAAGCATTAAGTATACATCTATTTGGGTTAGGAAATATGTTTTAGAGGCGCTAAATGTTAGACTAGTTGAATCTCACATGCTTTCACAAGATGATTCACACGCGATATCTTATGGATAATTGCTTGCATGATTTTATTTGTCATACTCTAGTTGTGCGTCATGATAAATGTTTTCTAGTGTCATGAAATTTATATCTTTTATATTATGTTTTTATTTTATTGAGTCATATTGGAAAAACAAAAAAAATATTTTGATAAATTTTTTGAAAAATACAAAAAGATTCTCGATTTTGTGTATTTTAGTTTGCACATTTGGTGTGACGTATTGGTGTGTTTGAATCCAATTCACTCCGCAATTTTCATATGGCTAGGACATTTGGTTATGACTTTAGATACTTAGGTTGATCTTAACCATGTTATGGAGTTGTTTCAAACTTGGTTTTCTATATGGCTTCGACTTTGTATATGCCTCTGCACACACATGCACGAGCTTTTTGAATGTTAACTTCACATGTATATTTGAGATTTGTGAGATGTTCTCCCATCAATTTTGTCACTACATATTTTGAGATAATGGGGGATTTATGCATGTAAGACCCATTTCCAGTGAGCATTTATGTAGTTAGTACTGAAAAAATATGAGTGAGAACGGTAAAGGACTATAAAAGACAGGTTGACTTTGCGTGAAAGTCATCGTTGAAAATAGCCCAAGAAAAAATAAAGGCAATAAAAATAGAAAAATTGCCAAAAAGGGGCCAACCTATCTTAGATTGTTTGATCATTCAAAAAGAATAACTTCAAAAGAAAAGAATAAAGAAAAGAACAGAAAATATGATATATGTTTTTCTTTTGAGGTAGTTTAGTTGAAGACCAACAGGTTTGCACAATGAATCCTCGTATGCTTATTTTGCCATGATGCTATTGATTTTTAGAAACTTCAATACTCTAGGCTTGTGTGCATTGTGCATGTTTTATTCATTAAGTTCACCTTTATTTATCACTTGAGACTAAATCTTAGTTTTATAAAGTTGTGCGATCAATTAGAACTTATTGAACATATTTGAGTGTTTGGGTCATAATTCATTTTTACCTAGTTCACGTCCATTCATTACATCCCACATGTTTGGACACATCAATATTATGCTAGCGTTTAAATCTTATTTGTTTGGTGTTGCATTTTGTGATCATTTATACCTATATATGTGTCCCGGATTTTCTTATATATTTTTTGCATATATTACATCAGGTATCGTGTTGTATTTGTAAAATTTACACTTTTTGAAAAAGTTTGAAAATTTTCAAAAATAGTTGGTGATGCCTTTGAGATTATAAATACATGTGCTTGATTTATATCTTTTGTGATGATATCTTCTTCATATTCGTGATGCTCTACTTTAAAAGTTTATGCTTATACTCTTTTATCTATTTCGGATAAAAATAAAAGGGGAGAGCGAATTAAAAAGTAAAATTTGATGAGTTTGATTTATGGGGGAGAATTTAATTAAAGTTTTTATTTTCTATTTCAAACTCAATGTGTCATGAGATCTATTTCTTTTTCTCATGTTTGTAAGTTATAAGGACAAATTTCCAATAGAGTCAATTTATAATATTGGTTATTTCTGTTGGACAAAACATCTACGGTCATTTAGTGTCATGCTACTCTACACAATGAAGAATTTGACCATCCCGGAGTTCAACATTCCAAAGTCTTCACCTCATCATCCAATTGCTCATTTTCCCAAAAGGTATATGACCCGGTTATTTTATACTTTGTTGGAGACAAATTTTTTAATTGTTACATGCTTCTTGGTAAAAGTTTTCTAAATCTTTTTGCTCTTTAAAGTTAAAATTAGTTTTCAAAAGTTAAAGAGGTCATTAAAACGAGTTTGTTTGAACGAGTATGTTTGAACGACATCAAACAAATTTCTTCATGAAATTCCTTGCAAGGTCGTTTGATATGTCATTCAAACGACCTTTCTCTCATAGTCATTCAATCGACTTCGTACGATATCTTTATTGAATTTTGCATGAAATGTCGTTGAAGGACTCGTTCCAACGACATCTTGTTATATCGTTCAAACGAGCATGTTCAGTCATTCGAACGAGCAGTTTATTTTTTTGAAAAATATAGTTTTCCCTCTAACCTCCCTTAGTCACTACTTACATCTTTTAAACTACTTTGTATATCGAGAGAAACAGAACTTTTGGGCCTTGCACTTTAGAAGAAAACATCTTTTCTCTATATAAAAAGTTTCCAATATTTTATGTGGTCTTTAGGATCATTTTTCCAATAACCAAAAACCAAAAATTCATCCTCTCGGACATTCATCCCGATTTAGGTGCAGTGGACCTCCGCACGAGTTCTTTTTTAAGACAGTGATTAGCTTTTGGTGGATACCGAGACACAGGAGTGTTGTGCAATGTGTTGGATCTACACGTACTCTGGACGGAGGTATTGAAGACAGAATCATCGAATCTTGTGGAGTCAAGTTTGTAAGTCTCGTGTGTCTTCTTGTAAAAGCAGTATTCGTAGTGGATTTTATCTAGGCCTGGCCGTCCGAGGTTTTTCCCATTTGGGTTTTCCTTGTACATCAGCGCATTGTGGTTGTGCTTTCTCTTTACGTACTTGATATCTCATATGCTCACGTAGGAACTTAGTAATAAAGATTAAAATTTGGAAAGTAGAAACTTGTTGGCCTATTTGTTATTTGTATCATGTGTTGTTAATTTGTTTAAAGGAGTGTATTTCACTAATTGAACCGAATCCATATAACCCTGCCACTCTAAAATCTAAAATTAAGACACACTAGATGAAGACAAAGCTTCCCATGGGAGGAACAAGTGGAGATTTAAAGGTAATGTCATATGTCATTCCATTTTTAGGGTTTGGGAGGGTAGTAGAATTTTTGTCATAGGGAATTTTTTATTTTAATTTGGGATTCGGTTGTGTTTGTTTATTTTGTACCGAAATAGCCAAAATGGGAGATTTGTAAGAAAAAAATTCTGATATTGTTCATAATATAGGCCTTTTTATATTTTAGGCTAGTTTGGCGCATCCGGTTACAGACCTTCATGCACCGTCATGACGAATCAAACTCAAGCATCTCCAAGTTTGAATACATCCCACAAAGTATAAAGCTTTTAGGTGTTTGAATTTTTTAATAAGATTTATTTTGGGATGTTGAATTTTAATTTAAGTGAAACAGGATTTTTAAATTAAAACATCGAGGCATACTTTTCATTTAAAAAATTCAAATTCCACTAACCTCGTTCAAATCAGATCAGATTCTTGTTCAAACAAGTTGTCCTTTTCGTTACAAAGCTCGTTTGAAGTTTACATTGAATGTGTATCGAACGAAGGCGTGCTATTTTAGGTCGTTTGAACTTCATTCAAATGAGATGGAACATTCGCTCAAAAGAGATACTATTTCGTTCAAACGGATTGCTTTTTCTCGTTTGAACGAGCCTCATTTTTGTTCAAACAAGTAACGTCTCCTCGAAATTTGTGTTTGCCTTATAAATACCTGTTTCATGTTCAGATTTCTTAAGACTTTTGCCAGAACTATTTCTACATATCTTTTGCAAAAGTTTTTATACTTTTGAGTTATACAATTCTTTTGAGTCACAAAACGCATCCCCGGTATATATTTGTGTGAATCAGTTTAAAACCTATAGTTTTTTATCCTTGCATACACTACTCTTATGGAGAGATCATTTTCACTACTGACCATTGTGATTCTCAAGGGGATCATTAATGAAGACAAAGGCTGATTGGTGGATACCGAGCGTGGTCAGTCACGTGTGGAATGATCCTCACCGAGAAGTATTCTTTAGAGATTTGTGAAAACTAGCGCGTTATACTTGTGTCAATTATCAAGTAGTAGTGTAAGTCAACTGTCTTGTAATATTTCTGAAGTGCTAAATAAAAGGTCATGCCCGCAAGGAATTTTTCCTCAAATTTTCCTTTGTTGATGGCATGATTTACTTTATCTGTTTTATCACCTAGATGTATGTTTTAGAATAAAAAGATAAAATTTGGATTTGTGTGGGTTGGACATTTAATTCTGTAAATATTCCATTGAGATTGCAAGCGCACTTTTCAACACTTTAAAGGAAGTGGTAAGTAAATAAAAAAAATATTACCGGAGCTAGAAAGAGGTAATTAGTAGTGTTAGAAATCCAAATATTAGGTGGATACCCGATGAGAAGTTACTGTTAAAGCTTGGTTGGGTGAAACAGGTGTTACATGATCATACCCGATGACGAATAACAGTTAAATGATGTTTCCAAGATATTAGATGACAAGGGTTTTATCACGAGAAGAGAGGTCCCTAACTTATGCTTCTCTATATCTTAAGCCGCATTAGGGAAATTACATGACCCGCGATTTGGATTGAGTAGAGGTTGCATTTTCCCTCCGTATTAGGAGATATATTTTTCTGGGAGAGACATTATCATTGTTTTTTGATCGTTAGAGTCTCCATTAATTGTCCATGCATAAGGAATTGAACATGAAATAGTGGAGATAGTTGGAGTTCATGAAGGATTACCATTTCTCCATTCACTGCCACATGGGAAAAACCAATGTGGTAGCGGATACAGGGAATCATAGACGGACAACCACTTTGGCATCCTTATGGGTCGAACAAGGAGATGAATTGGAAGATATTTAGGAAGAAAGATGATTTTGTGACTAGAAAGTGCTCGAGAACCAAGTGATACGAAAGGAGGTTTTAGATGAGGCTTATGGCTCACAGTATATGGTATATCATAAAAGGTATAAGATGTACCAAGACAAGCAAAGATCATATTGTTGAACAGAGATGAAGAGAGATGTGGTCGATTATGTGTCCAGGTGTGCCACTTGTCAGTTAATAAAATTGAAGCACCAAAAATCTTTAGGGGAGTTACAACCATTAGAGCTTCTGCAGTGAAAATGGGAGAGTATCTCCATGGATCTTATTATAGGGATACCAAGATCGCATCGGGGTCATAGTTCCACATAGGGCTGTCAATGGACCGGATCTGGACCCGGATCCGATCCGGACCCGACCTAAATTAACGGATCTGAGTAAATTTTATAGACCCGATTATCCGATTACCCGATTAGTTAATGGATCGGATCTGGATATACATGACTCCGATCCGATAAGGACCCGACCCGAATGTGTATATATATATAATATAATAAATATATATTTATATATAATATTATATATATATATAGTCTTACATATAGTTACTAAATATATATATAACCAACTTATATATATATATATATATATATATATATATATATATATATATATATATATGTATGTAAATATGTATGTAATATATAACTTATGTATATTTATGTAAACTGTTTTATGTAAATATGTATGTAATATATAACTTATGTATATTTATGTAAACTGTTTTATATTATAAAAACAGTATATATATATATATATATATAAGTTATATATAAAAAAACAGTTAGTTTTATATTATAAAAACAGTTTACATACATAATATAAATTATATTATAAAAACAGTTTATATATATATAAGTTATATTATAAAACAGTTTATAAAAACAGTTAGTTTTATATTATAAAAATAGTATATATATATATATAAGTTATATATAAAAAAAACAGTATAAGTTATATATAAAAAACAGTTAGTTTTATTTTATAAAAACAGTATGTATAAGTTATATATAAAAAACAGTTAGTTTTATTTTATAAAAACAGTATATAACTTATATATATATAAGTTATATATAAATAAAAAAACAGTTTTATAAAAACAGTTTTTTATTATAAAAAACAGTTTTTTATTATAAAAAACAGTTTTTTATTATAAAAAACAGTTTTATATATATATATTCGGGTCGGGCAATCGGGTCGGGTCTCCGGGTCCTTAACGGATCCGGGTTTGGATCCATTTTCTGAGACCCGTCGGGTAATCGGGTAAGACCCGATCCGCTAAAAATATACCCGGATCGGATCTGGATATACCCAGACCCGATCCAGACCCGATCCGTTTACACCCCTAGTTCCACATGAGTCATGGATGACAAGTTAATGAATTGGATCATTTCTTACCAGTTAGGACGGATTACACCATAGAGAAGTATACTAGACTTTTCATAGATGAGATTTTGAGGCTTCACGGGGTACCGCTAGATATCGTGCCTCATAAAGGGCAGCACTTTCATATCGTAATTTTAGAAGGGATTTTAGTATACCATGGAAATGCAATCAAATTAGAGCACGGTTTTTCACCCTCAAACAGATGGTCAAACTGAACGTGTGAAATAGATTTTGAAAGTTATTCTTGAAGACTATCTTTGATCTTAAAGGGAGTTAGGATACTCGTTCTTCATTTGTAGAGTTTTTGTTTAACAATGGTCCCTAGTAAACTGTTGGAATAGCACCGTAAGAGGCGTAATATGGATGGCTAGGTAGTTCACCCAATTATTAGGCAAGCTCAGACGAGTATTGATTATTTGGGTTGGAACTTATTCGGGACACCTCAGGGAAGGTGACGGTCACCAGGATGCACATAGAAATAACTTAAAAAATTTCAAAAGGATTAAGAAAATAAGAAGAAGCATAAGTCGGAGCTTCAAGAGGGAGATCAGGTTTTATTGAAGGTCACAAAATAAAGGGATTAGTCAGATTCGGGTTGAAAGGGAAATTAGCTCCCCGATATGTGGGTCCCTTTATGGTTATAGAGATGGTAAGGTCGATGGCATACTGATTGGCTCTGCCTGATTATTTTAAAAGGGTACAGGATGTGCTTCATGTGTTCATGTTAAGAAAGTTTCTCATGGATGAGCTCGCGTATTATTATATTGATCTTGAAGGGATATAATTGTAGCGTAAAGACAATTAGGAGGAGAGGCCCCAGGTATCCTTGACCGGAGAGAGAATAGATTACGGTATAAGGTCATTCTATTTGTGAGAGTTAAGTGAGGATATTTGTAATGCCACAGCCTAGATTAACAAGTTACATGTGGTAAACTTGGTCTGACCCGAACGGTAGGCGTAAAGTGCGATGAGACAACCTAAATAATGTTGCTCATCAACTTTTATTTAATTAACATTTCACTTGTTAGCATGCGATTCCAATTTAAATCAAGTTGCGTGAGGGACCTGTGGGAAGCATCCCCGGAATCCAAGCATACAAGGCCACAAACATAAATTAGAAAGAATGCCTACCTACATAAAGCTCTTAAAATACAGAACCGCACACAACCTGTCATAACAAAGAGGAGGGAATGAGACGAATGCCTATATATATATATATATATATATATACAGTAATGCATGAATCCGTTTTATTCCAAAAATAACACTTGTCCCGATTAATTTCCCTTAATCTTATAAAAGAATCCCTTTTTACTTGACATTTATTTCCCGATTTGACACACTCGGTTAATTACTTTGAACAAAATACCATTTGTTTAGATAAATGCACTTCTTTTATCAAAAAATTTCGATTACTTACACCAAATTTACCGTAGTATTTTGAAAATCACCTTTCAACACATGCAAGCACCGTGTTAGAAAATACTTATTTTTCGTTGAAAAATCTTTCATTACACATAGTTTTGTTAATAATGGGTTAAACCTCTTTAAGTTGATTAATTTCCCACTTAAGCACTTTATTTTACCATTCTTTTATTTCATATAAATTAGCTAATTTCTCACATTACTTGTCCACGATATCTTTTAATTGGAACATTTATCAATCTCATTCAAGTTAGGTTGTCTTTTATTATATTCACCAAATAACCCATCTCTTGACATGTTCCACTTTTCATTATCTTTTTCTTAGAATCCTTCAAATAACTACGTACTTTAATGAGCTCCATACTACCGGCTATGCTACCATATGCTCTGGCCAGTGTCCTTGGGTCTTTCACCCTAGGTATCTAGGCCCTTTTTATTTTTTCCTGATCTCATCCGAGTCTATATTAATGGGTATTAACATTTATCTAATGTCCACATTATTTCACTTTTACCGGTCGATGTCAAAACTCGAGGATCTCACCCCACCTTGTGTTACACTTTGAAAGTAACCATTTCTTGTCCTTTATAAACATGCGTTGATTTTACCCCAAAAATCACTTTCGTTTATGACTATTTTGTGTAATACCTTTTCCAAAAAAATTATTTCATAAAAATTTTCCACTTTACATTATTAAGTTATACACACTAATTTCTCAAGTTGTCATTTCCTCCATTTTCACAAGTGTTATTTCATAAAAACATTATTAAGTTACACACACTAATTTTTTAAATGTTTTAACTCATTAACACTTATTTAACACTTTGGAGGAACATATTTTCCAAGTTGGAAATATCTTTATTTCATTACTTTCTTTATTAAAGAAATCATTTGGTATTTTTAATATTACTTTACAAGGAAAGCACCATTTTTCCTTATCATCACATGTAGTCTTGAAAACACACACTTGTCACATTTTCTAGACTTATTAACACACTTTAAAGGCTGAAATTTCTATTTTCTTTATTTCGTGTTAAAACTCATTAAAATTTTCACTAAACTTGTCATCAAAATACTACAAGTTTATATACATGGGAAGAGGGATTTTAAGTCCAAAAATCCTAGAAAATGAGTTTAACACATGATTTATTCAAGAAATTTCATAATATTTGCAAAAATATGTTTTTTAAGACTAAAGATATTTTTTTTCTTCAAACTCACAAATGTCCACTTTTACAAAAATGTCGTTTTTATAAGAAAACTACAAGACTTTGTTCATAAAATATCTTAACAAGGTGAATATTATTTTTAAAACATTTTATTCCATAAAATATTTTAACACCAAGTTTTCTAAAAGTATATTATTTTACTCAATACTCTTGAAATCCTTTGTAAACCATTTTACGTAAACCGTAAGAAATAACATTCCTAAATCATATATGCCTTCTACTCTTACAAAATCTTACTACGAGACCAATACTATCGAAAGTAGAGTTTTTAAGCTAAAGACTAGAGTTTTCCACCTCAAAGGAAGATTCAAAGATGGTGAATGAATGCATAAGAAGATGGGAATCTCCCACCTTCGAAGGTGGCCTTAAAGAGTTAGCCTAGCTCCACTCAGCCTGTCTCCTTGAATGCTCCATGAAAACCCCTTTCAAACTCCATAATTTCTTCTACTTTTCTTCTTCAAAACCCCCCAACAATATCTCCATGAATTTATACCTGGCCAAACAAATGGTGTAGATAATTTTTATGGGCTTAAATATGGTGGAAAAGGGTTAAAGTATGGTGGGTTAGGATTGAGGGGTGGTGGCGCTAGGATAGTAGAAGGTGGTTTGTTGTAGAAGATCTCTCAAGATATATATATATATATATATATATATATATATATATATATATATATATATATATATATATATATATATATATATATATATATATATACAGAGAGAGAGAGAGAGAATCTGATTTAAAATGAGCTAAAATAGGCCTTAACACCCCTTAAATGATCTAAAACCCTTAGGGGTAAAATTCTTAAATTACCTAAAGCTCTAACCCCGAAATGATCTGCTCCATTGAGAACTTGACAGATCAAACCATCCAATGGTCTAAATTTTGACAACATTTTTCAAATCTGCAGAAATTGATTAGTGTACTAGGAAAGTTACTAGGAGGTTATGTATCTGAAAACTCTTCAACAAGCTCAATCTAATGTTGGAAGATCTAAAAGAAGGTCCCATCTCTTTGGTCAAATGTGTTGGATAAATAACAATTCCCCTAGGAAAAGTGGTACTCCTAGTGAGAACTAGAAACATATCCAAGTTAATATAGTTTGTAGTAGTGGGCATCGACTCGCCTTACAATGTGATCTTAGGGTGAGGATGGATTTATGCCATGAAGGTAGTTCCATCCACCTACCATAAAAATCTCAAATGAACTACCGACTCCAGGGTAATGGAGATACATGGAAACTATGATGTTTCTCATTAATTCTTTATCGTTGTCATCAAACCTAAGTAGGAGAAAAATAAAGAAAAAGATAGTCACAAAAACGAAGACCATGGATGGAGTCATCCCCTATAAATAACAACTAAAGTATATGAGACCATGGGTAGAAGAAATAAGAGTGAATCTTGCAGATAAAGTCTTGGAACCATTATATAAATTTATGTTTGATGACTTTTACCCATAGAAGAAATTTTGGATCGATAGTTCACTTACCGATCATAAAAAGGAAGAAATGATATTTATGCTCAAATAGAATTATTATGTGTTCGCTTAGAAGCCATACAATATGCCTTAGATTGACGTCATAATCATGTGTCATTAACTTCATATGGATCCTACATTCCCGTTGATCACATATAAGGCACGTCGAATAACCCTTCAAAAAGATAGGGAAATAGAAGATGAAGTAGGGAAACTTCTAGAGGTAAGTTGTATTAAAGAATTTTAATACCCCAAATGTCTCTCAAACCCAGTCATAGTCCAAAAGAATAGTGGAAAGTCAAGATTATCCATAAACTTCACCTATTTATATAAAGCACGTTCCAAAGATAACTTCCCTTTATCGAAGGTTGACCAATTGGTCGGTTCCACAACTAATCATGAGCGGATGAGTTTCTTGGATAAATCAGGGTATTATTAGATCGCTTTGTTCAAGACCGACAAAAAGAAAACTTCATTGATTAGTACCCTTGGACTATACTATTACACAGTCATTCCATTCAAACTAAAAAATATAGGAGTGACCTACCAACAATTGCTGACAAAGATGTTCAAGCACGAGCTGGTGACACCACAAAAATCTATGAAGATGATATGATCATAAAGATCAAGTGCAAAGGCAACCATCTGGAAGATCTGGGGAAGACATTTGAGGTCCTCAAGTATTACAAAATGAAGTTCAATATAGCTAAGTGCACTTTTGGAGTACAGTTTGGGAAGTTCTTGGACTACCTAGTCAGTCAAAGGGTAATCGAAACAAATCCTGAACAGCTTGAGGTGATAAATAATGTTCAGCCTCAGAAAACACTCGAGGATGTTCAAAATGTGACTGAAATAGTAGCAACACTCAACAACTTCATCTTTAAGTCCTCTGAGAAGTGTCAATCATTCTTTTAACTCTTGAAGAGGGAAAAGGGTCAAGTGTGGAATGAATAATTCTCAAAGGCACTTAGATAAATCAAGCTCTACCTAAGCTAACCACATCTGCTCACAGTCCCAAATCTAGGTGATCTAGTCTACATGTACCTCGCAGTGTCTAATACACACTAAACTCAACTTTAGTGTGTGAGAAAGAGGGGCATTAAGATCCAAACTATTACATTAGTAAAACACTATTAGATGAGGAAAAATGCTACCTCCCACTAGAAACACTAGCTTACCCATTAATAATCGCCTCACAAAATTTGAAACATTACTTGGAGGTCCATTCCATCATTTTCATTACTTCCTTTCCTCTAAAGGCGATCCTCGAAAATGTTGGCGTCTCTAGACGCACTACACCAAAAAGACCAAATTATCACTTTTGAGCCGGCCACCCTTGTCACGGTCATTGATCATGACAAGCTCATGAAAAAGTCTTTTCACGGTCAATGACCGTGACAAGTTCGTGACAAGAACAATTATCACGGGCTTGTCACGGTCAATGACCGTGAAAACCTTATAAACTTGTCACGATCCTTGACCGTGATAGGTCCGTGACAAATTTATAAGTAGAAAAACCCTTCCCTCTTCTTTTTTCACACCGTTTTCTATTCCCCCCATTTTCTCTCTCTCCTTCTCTCTACGACTTAAGGTAATTTTTCTTCTCTCTTTCTCTTTCATTTGTATATATGTGTGTATGTGTGTGTATATGTGTCCGTCTGTGTGTGTGCATGTACAGGGGTGTGTGTGTGTGAGTGCATGTGTGTATGGTGGGCGAGAGGGGGTTGGGGGTGGTGGGGCAGGGGTGGGGCATTTGTGTGGGGGGGTGGGGAGGTTGGGTTTGTGTGTGTGTGTGCAGGTGTGTGTGTGTGTGTGTGTAGTGGGGCAGGGGGTGTGGGGTGTGTATGCGTGTGTGTATATGTGTGTGTTGAAATTAATTGGTGTTATGTTTAGGACTTTAAATTAATTGTTAATATTGATTTAGGATTTGAATTTAATGTTTAGTTTAGGGCTTGAAATTATAAATATTGTTTCTTTATTTTTATTTAGGTTTGAAATTGGTATTGTTGAATTAATTGAGTAGATGAATTCGATGGAGTACAGGATACACATTTGTTGGTTTGTTGTTGTTGTTGGATTATATTGGACGGATGTGGTTAGATATGGAAGTTGGTTGTTAATTTTTTTTAAATACTTAATTTAATTCACACTATTAAATTCGTAAATAATTATATTGTCTTAATTTGTTGAGTTGGTTAATTTTGGAAGTGTCACGACCACTGGATTATTGTCAAAATGGGGGGAGGGGGAGTTTTCGACTTTTTTGTAATATTACTTTGTGTCACGACCCGTTCGAGAGTGGCACGACCACGGACTTATCATAATTAAATGAAACATACCTACAATTACACATAGTGAGCATAGATACTAGACTTATAGTTCTTATGCTTACGCATTCAATAGCCCTTAGACCCGTTCGAGAGTCATTATCCCTGTAATGATATCTTTCGAATTGTCCCGCTTGGAAAGTTTGGGACTGCATAATTTATGTATAATAATATTCTTAGTGGCTTAAAGTTGTTACTTTTTGAGGAAGTTCAGCAATCGTATCCTAATTTTCTCTGAGTACATACTAAATTGGCAAGTGTGAGTGTTATTTCAATTGATTAATTGAAATAACACTCACACTTATCAATCTACGTCGTGTACTTGAAGAACTATGGGGATATGCTAGCGAATTTTTCTCACATCGTAACAATGTGCATGAACTGTTAAGTATATTACAGAAATATACGGTCTTGAATGGGACAGGGCCACTCACCCTTTAGAGGAGATGGAGGAAATAGTAATTACTATTATAAATTGAAATTTAAAAATCAAATATAAATAAGACATAATTAATTGAAGCATACAATAAATCTAAGTTTTGTTTATACTAATCCACAAATATACGATTCTTACCTTTAATAGGTGATTGTTTGTAGTAGCTGTGATGGGATATCCTAAATACAAAGAGTGGATGGGGGAGACAAATAGATTGGGGGATGTGCTTCACAGAGGTGCTAATGAATTTGTGAAATACGCAAAGAGATGTTATAATGATGAAGATTTTTCGTGTCCGTATGCTAGGTGCAAGAATGGTAAGGTGTTTGAGTGAAAAATAGTTGAACTACATTTGTTAAGATCGAGTATGTAAGATAATTATCGATTTTAGAGTTTTCACGGTGAATTGAAAGTTCATTTTGTCCCCGAACAACCTTCACAACAACCTTCAACAAGTAGGATAGATGTAGAAGGGGACGACGTAGATCATAATATGTTAGACTTAATTAGTAGTCCAATTTTTGGATTAATGCTTTTTATTCCAATTTTTGGATCATAATACTTCAACAGTAATAAGTATTCTAATTTTTGGATTAATGCTTTTTATTCATTTGTACTTGATTACATTAGTGCATGTACTATTTAGACTTAATGTTTGCATGTCTTCTTCTAGTTCATTTTGAACTTTTACTAATAACAACATTTTTTACAGAAAATGTATCCTTCAAGGATTAAGGCAAGGATGATGATGATGATAATGATGATGCCTTCTGGGCTCGGCGGTAGCGGAGGCGACGAGGGATCCTCGGCCCCTAGGCTCCCCAAATGGGGAAAATTGGGAATGGTCATCGAGAACAAGACGGGAATATTAGCTAGATCCCTCGAGCTGGTAAAGACGATTATCGTCCTAGGGTACAATAGTTGGAGGGAGGTGCCAAATGAGCTCAAGTTAGATATTTTGGCGGCACTACAGGTAATGTATTTATATTTATATTTATACTTATATTCCAATTTTTTAATTTGAAATAAGTATTCCAACTTAGCGCATGTACTAGTGTTTTATTATTATCAGACATCAGTTTAATGCTTTTAATTCATTTGTACTTTATCATTTTCACCCTTTTTTATCTTTCTCTCTTTCCTTTGTATGTGTGTGAGTTAAACAGTAAAAAATATTCCAAACATCGGTTTAATGCTTTTTATTCATTTGTACTTGATTACATTAACACATGTACTATTTAGACTTAATGTTTGCACATCTTCTTCTAATTCATTTTGAATTTGTACTACTAATGACATTTTTTTACAGAAAATGTCTCCTTCAGGGATTAAGATGATGATGATAATGATGATGTCTTCTGGGCCCGGCAGTAGAGGAGGCGACGAGGGCTTCTCGGACCCCACGCTCCCCAAATGGGGTAAATTTGGAATGGTCATCGAGAACAAGACGGGGATATTAGCTAGATCCCTCGTGCTTCTAAAGACGATTATCGTCCCGGGGTACACTAGTTTGAGGGAGGTGCCAAATGAGCTCAAGTTAGCTATTTGGGCGGTACTACAGGTAATGTATTTATATTTATATTTATATTTATATTTATATTTATATTTATAATTATATTTATATTTATATTTATATTTATATTTATATTTATATTTATTCGCAACTAACATTGTATTTGTTTGACAGGAACAATTCAGCCTGACCCCTGAACTCCACGATTTTGTCTTGAAGAAGTTGAGGGAGCAACACAAGACATGGAAGAAAAATTTGTGGGGCCGGTACTTTGGGAAGACCCTAGACTCCATTATCAGAATGTGTGAGTCCGTCCCGCCGAAGGAGACGGTCTCATTGGCATAATGGCAAAAGTTCATTGACAATGATATCGATGAGAGACAATTGGCATATCGCCAATCGGGGAGGCAAAATTGGGCGAATGGTACATTTTTATTTTTCTATAATTACAGAAATATGTTATTTTGCATTATTTTACTTTACGGGCCCTGGGGGTAGGCCACATAGGTTTGATGCTTATGTGGAAATTCAGAAGAAGAAAGGTAAGGATAAGGAGGTGTCCCCGAGCATCATGGCCACGATTTTAAGTAATCCGACAATTTACTTTTTGTTAATTACGTTATAATTTTTTTTATTTACTTATTTAACTAATCGTGTGCTTTTTGTCGTTTCAGGCAAAGCTTAAGGAAGTGCATGAGTCACAGTCTGATGCTGACAAGGCCTCTTTATCCATGGACGCACTCAGCAAAGTGCTTGGCACTGATTATAAGGGGAGGATAAGGGGGTTGAGCTCACGGGTGGCCAAATCTAGGATCATCGGATTGGAGACGAGCAACACCGGGTTGGCTCGTCAGGTGGACTCGCATAACACGAAGCTATTAAGGTTGGAGGCGATGGTCCAAGATATGTTCTCATTCGTGAAGCGTTCATTGGGCAGAAAGGGCAAAGGGAAGGGGAATAAGAGGTTGGAGGAGGTGGAGGAGCACGTGGACGTCGCTGCTTCATCGTCGACACGTGCAGACTCACCGATTGATGATCTAGTCCCCTACTTGGCTCCCATCGAGTGGACTATGATAACAATTGGTTGGATGAGCGTGTTTATACTCGACGTAATTAATGGCACACAGATAGGGAGGGGCTTGAGGGACCCGAATACCATCCAGGGTATGTTGGTTCATGGACGTGCGCTTCAAGACATCAAGGCCAAGGTGCTCGTCACACAGGTGATAACCGGGAAGGAGAACTCCCCATTGTGGTTGCGTAAATAATGCAGCTGAGGCATATTCAGGGGTGTCTCATTGTGTATGTCGTGTGGCCTTACTTCTTCCTCAAACCTACCATATGACATTATGTGTATCTATTTTATTTGGACACTTGGGTTATATTTGTATTGTTTTGATTTGTTACATTTTGGTTTTGATATGGAATTATATATGAAATGATTTGGTGCATTCTATTTTATTTTATTTGGACATATGTTGTTTGAACAAGTACAATTTTCCTATAACAGGTACAAATATACTGCTAGGTAGTGGCAGTGGCCAAACTGCCGAGCATATTTTTTAAAATTCTATCCAGATTTGTCACGGTCAATGACCGTGATAATTTTTTAAAGGTTTCCACGGGTTTGTCACGATCTTTGATCGTGATAAATATTATCAAGGTCAAAGATCGTGACAAGTCTAATGAACTTATCACAGTCAATGATCGTGAGAAGTTCATGACAACAAAAGTTGTCACCCCCAGACTTGTCACGGTCATTGACCTTAACAAGTTGGTATTGTCACGGTCAATTACCACAATTAGACAGATTTGGTGTAGTGACGGATGTCCAAATGTCCGGTGGACCTAGGAAGGTTTGATATACATTAATAACTAAGAATTTCTATCAAAGTTAGGTTTAGACACCCCATTTTAGTACGCCCACACATCTCCACGGGATCCAACCGTAGTCCCTTCAAACCTCAGACCCCTGGTCCTCCTTTAAAACCCTAACCAGAGGTAACCATATGCTCTCTGAGCTCCATTTGAATTTGGTCAAATATTTAACCCAATATTATCATAACATACTTTCATAGGTCTCCGAATTCTCTTCAGGGGAGCCGTGTAAATATTTTCAAAACACACACGTCTGAGTTCATCCTGACCCTACACATGTCAACCTTATATCGGCCAGATGTGTGTTTGTTGTAAGACTCATAACCCTTGTGTTATCTCAGCCCTTGGATCTAATGCACTTATCACCATGAATGTGTCGATATCTTGGTTACGAGACGTCCGTGATTGGATGGCCTCTATGGACGAATTCATGTGGATGACGGCTCGGTTATGTGCTGCACCTCTGATGACTGCTAATGATTGGGAGTCAGTATCGAGTTTTGGAATAGGGAGTCCGCTTCTCTTCGTCGCGAGAAGTTCGAACCCTTGAGGCTGTGATTTGTGTCAGAAAGTTGGGGCTACGCCCTGACATTTTTGATCTTTTTGTTTCTTTTTCTCTTAATTCCTAATAAATGTAAAAGTAACAACAAGTATATATAAAATGATGCATTTTCTATTTTTTGATTACTTATATAATGTGTGTGTGTGAATGAGATTTATACCTCCAATTGAATCAAGTGTGGTATTAGAAGAATCTGAGGCTCTTTGGTCTCTAGGGAATAGGACTCCAATTTTGTCATAATTTCAAACCTAGATGATCACTTATATAATGTAGACTCAAGTGAGTCAAGAGTATAAGGCGCTTCAATATGTGAATAAAGAGTAAATTTAAATGTAAAAATTTAACATATACATGATCAAAAACGTACTTTTGTTTTATAATGGGTGAAAATGATCCCATGAATGGAAAATCAATTACATATTGAAAACGTTGAATCGCACAATAGATACTATTTATCTTCTCTCCACACTATAACTAACTTCACTTGAGATCGATTAGGACTTTCTTTGGTGGTATTATAGGCTTGGGTTTTTTCTAGAAAGAATATTTTTTTGGAGTTAAAAAATTTCTGAGAATATAGAGGTTTTTCGGTATTTTGACTTTTAGGCACTTTTTCTTCCAACCTCCATTTTCTGTTCTCTTTCCTTTTTCTTTTCCACTATATGTTTTTCATCTTTTTTTCTTTTTACTTTTTCGCACATCATTCTTGCAACCTCGTTTTCTTTTGGCCTTTTTCCTACCGTAATTTTCCCTAGTATTATCAGAAAATGGGTATGGCTTCTTTTTATGGGCCTTAAACTCCCAGTTGGAGTTGGGTAGGATAATGGGTTTTCAAAAAAAGGCTTATTTTCGTTTTGGCTCATATGGACTTGCAACTGAATAATATAAAAATTATGGAGTTAGGCTTAATTTTGGGGTTTCAAATGATGACCTAATCTCATTTCTCAAGTTTCGTTGAGTTGATTTGTATCTCCAGATGACTTAGTAAGACTTCTAGTAGATTCACATTTTGACCTTTTATTTTCAGTAATCGAACAAAACAATGAATATGAGATCATCAATGAATTTATCACTAAAGGAAGGTTTGAGTTATTTTAACTCCTATTGATTTAAATCTCTCACAAATGACGAATGGCACGATATCTCACCGGGTTAAAATCTTCACATTTATTCATTAAGTATATTAACTTTTGCCTCAATATCCATTTTCGATCATATTGTATGGCTAATGTGTAAAAAATTTCATAATTTGAGAGATCGATGAATTATTTCTATATTAAGAAATCGTTTCAAAACTCAATTATATTGAAAATCTTTTTAAATTTTTCTGTTTTTTTTTCTTTTCAAAAATATCATCCTTACACCCAAATCTAAATTTTACATTGTCCTCAATATATGCTCAAATAAAAATTTGGACAAAGAAAATAATGTAAAGAAGTAAAATGATGATACATGCTAACTGAAAAAAATAACAAAAAAAATACACAAATAATATACAAACCCATGACAATTACCATAATTACCATAAATTAATAATCGAAATAGTTGTGGGTCATTACAATGAATAAACTTTATGGCACTAAGTGCCAAAATATCATAAATATGAGAGCATGACCGCACAACACAAATTTCAACCTTAAATCCATGGTCATAATCGCTCGCACCGACATCATCAATAATAAACAAATTTGAAGCACGCGATTCATATGTCGATGCATCACATGGGGGTAGCAAATTACAATAAGGTTGCAAATATTTACTATCCCTCTTTCAAAAATAATCATGTAGAATTGGGATGCATACTCCACTCCTAAATGTGAGACTTTATGAAAAGCACTGGCAAAAGAGGTATCACAGGGGGATAAACTTTCTTCATAAAAAATAGGAGGATCGTCATAAATACTTGAAGTATCACTAAAATCAGATGACGAATCCTCAAATAAATTTTCCCACATATAAAAAGAATCAATATTTTTCTCAATTAAATTAGGAGAAAAACCTCGACAAGAATCAATATTCAAATCATCACAAGTATTACATGTGTTATGATTGTCAATTTTTTTCTCCTCACAAAATTGATTATCCCCATTTAATTCCTGATTATTTTTATAAATAACGTCATTATACCGTTTATTAACCTCTTTCCAATTGATATACCTTGGTGGACAAATAGTAATTAAAGGGGTTGGATTCCCATACATACCTACTTTAATTTTTAAAATGATTATTGACCTATCCGACTCAAATTGAAAGATATAGTCGTCTAAATTTTCAGTATTTTGTAAAAACACGTCCACGGGATCAATAGAGGAATATGAAAAAGATGACGGGATAACAATATGAGGATCGCCCATTGTAATTTACAACGAATGATTTTTATTTTTATTTTTAGAATGCAAAAGCAATTATAATTGACTCAAAACCATGTAAACTAACACAAAATAATTTTGATTTATCTAATTAGACAACTCATACTCTTTGATAAGGGAGAATTTAAAAGACGGTCAACTATGGTTATCGCCTCAAAACCCGATTTTACCTCCAGGTAGGTTGTCGGTACGAAAACTCATTAAAAACCATCAATCCTAGACAAGGTAAAACGGAATCGAATTGACAAGTTCGCGTTGGAGTAGATTTTAATTCTATTCTCGTTAAGAGTTTTCTATGAGTTATGTGATCCCTTAAGGCCAACGCCTACTTGATTTTAAGTTAAATGTGATGGCCCGGGATAGGCAAATACTTGGTTAATTAGTGATTTTTTATTTTATTCTTGAATTTTTTCAATAAAATTTTTACTAACAAAAAAATGCGAAAAGTAAAAAAAACTTGTCCGAAAGTCACAACTTTTTTTTAAAAAATTGTCAAATCCTCGGCAACGGCGCCAAAAACTTGTTTGTCAATTTTATAAAATACCGCAAGTGCACGGGCTATTATAGAATAACGAGTGTAAGTACTGGTTAAACCTATAGATATTTGTAAATTTTAACTTTTAAAAGAATTGCAACTGTCCAACTAGATAAAATGGGGGTAAAGAATAATTATTAACTATACTAAATAAAAGCAACGACGATAAATGATAGTAACAAAAGAGATTTGTAAACAATTAGGATTTGGGATCCATTTATCACGTAACTAATATTGCACACTAATTTAATATTGTCATTCCCTTTTTGTAACTCAAATTAAACCGACTCTCGTCGCGTTTAATTCAAAAATTATGAAAGTTATGTTCGAAGTATTTTTAATGTCTCTAATAAACGAATAAAATTCCTATTCCCTTAGAAAATACAAGTTTTAAAGTTCGTAAATGTATTTAAGCATGGATTATAAAAACAATCATAGTGCAAGCATAATCCATTAAAAATTACTATCTTTAAATCTCAAAACTTGATTTGACCAAACAATATCGAAGGTTTTAAAACACACTCTCGTGTCGCTTTAAAATGAATACCGAATCTTTGATAACAAGTAAAACAAGTAGGGAATGAACAACAATCAAATTAACGTGACAATATTAGCTAACTATGATAAACTTCACCCTACTCTTAATATAAGAATCAAGCTACAATACTTAAAGAGAAATTGCAAGAATAAGAAGAGATTTTCAGTAATAAATCAAACTTACAATAAGTTCTCTCCCAAATAGTCTTCAATCCTCTAAAAATGATAAAAACTTGTCCCTCAAATTGATTACAATCACTCAAAGTTGCTCCCCGAAATTTCTCTTTAAAATTGTGAGCCTAAGGGGCTTTTTTATAGGACAAGTGGTGAGGTATTTGAGTTGTGATGGGACTCTTCTTGATTGGTCGAATAGTGTTGATAGCTATCTCTCTACCTCTTAAATCTTTGGATCAGGATAAGGGACCGAATTTCCCTCCACTCAAAAAGTTTTAGATTTTCTTGTTGAGCACACATGTCGTGTTTCATCCAACTCGGAGAATAAAAATTCCCAAGTTTTTTTTACGACTTCACGAGTGTAAAAATAGTTTTTTTCCGAATGACCATAAAAATCAGCTTTTTCGCACCCTTTTTGAGTTGATCATCAATTTGCACCAAATTCCATAATTACATGCAAAAATTTCACTAGGTAACTTTTTCCACAAATTAGCACAAGAATATAATAAAATTATCGAAGTGCCCATTTTTATTTAGAATTGTCGTTTTTAATTCAAATTCAACCATTCTTGCATTTTTTTTCCTTTTTTAATAAAATGATCCTAAGAACTTATTAAATGAAATAAAATGGGACTAACAAGGTATAAATTTGGGTATAAAATATACAAAATAATGCACTTATCACCATGAATGTGTCGATATCTTGGTTACGAGACGTCCGTGATTGGATGGCCTCTATGGACGAATGCATGTGGATGACGGCTCGGTTATGTGTTGCACCTCTGATGACTGCTAATGATTGGGAGTCGGTATCGAGTTTTGGAATAGGGAGTCCGCTTCTCTTCGTCGCGAGAAGTTCGAACCCTTGAGGCTGTGATTTGTGTCAGAAAGTTGGGGCTATGCCCTGACATTTTTTATCTTTTTGTTTCTTTTTCTCTTAATTCCTAATAAATGTAAAAGTAACAAGTATATATAAAATGATGCATTTTCTATTTTTTGATTACTTATATAGTGTGTGTGTGTGAATGAGATTTATACATTGTTCATATATTGTATTGATTGATTGTGTGTGAGTTGTGTGTCTTAAATCCCATTCAAATTGATTTTAATAATTTTTGGGAATTTTAAATATTTATTTTGAAATTAAAATTTGGCCTATAAACTTTTGTGGTCTTTCAGTAATTATTGTTATTACCTTTTTATACCTGAAAGTTGGGTTGGGTAGGATCCGAAAGCGCTTGAGACTTCAGGGGAGCCGTGTAAATATTTTTAAAACACACACGTCTGAGTTCATCCTGACCCTACACATGTCAACCTTATATCGGCCAGATGTGTGTTTGTTGTAAGACTCATAACCCTTGTGTTATCTCAGCCCTTGGATCTAAGTAATCAACGTTCTACATGCGTTCAAACTGAATCCAAGTGAAACCTCCCTTGTCCAGTCAGCGTATACTTTTTCCACCGCTTATATTATACCGTTGGATCAAAGTCAAATGGCCAAGAACATATCTCAGCCTTTGATTTGATGAGCCATTCTCGAACCTTACCCTCTCAGTATAAAAGTAAGCCAAGTCTCTGTATTTGAGGACTTTTGTCAGTTCGTCCATAGAGAGAGAGAGAGAGAGAAATAGGGAGAGAGAGAAGAGAGAAACCAGAGAGAAAACCTAACTTATTACAAACCCTAAATTCATTTTTTCTAAACAGTTTATACCAAACACCATACCTGAGTGTTTGAGAGTGATTTTGGTAGAGGTTTGAAGGTTGTTTGAGAGTTTTATCCTCTGAGTTCAAGATCTTATATCCAACTTAGACATTTCATATTAGATCTCTATTTCTTTTTCCTAGAAACTGTAGATCTGGCTATTGTATGTCATATTACACTTATATCTACATCTTTTAGTTTCTCATCTTGAGAAATCGTATTTGTTGATTAAAGTTTTTCTGTAAATGTTTTTAACAACTCAAGAATCAATAAATCTACTTTCTATTTCATGTTCTTATGAAACAAGACTTTTGACCTAGTTGGAATCGCAATTGGTGATTTACAATTTCAAAATCATTTTCAAAACTCCTGAAATTATTTAAGACCTTGGCAGTCTTTCGAGCAAGGAAACGTTGGATTATAGGATTATTTGAAAGGTAAAATAAAGTCTTTTATTTCTAAAGAAGAGAGAAACTGAAAACTTCTTCATTTAGATCTGATTTGTAATTTGCTAGGACTTGTTTGTATAAATAAGTGTGTGTGTGTGTGTGTGTGTGTGTGTGTGTGTGTGTGTGTGCATGCATGTGTTATAACACTGTCACAAACACTTGTCACACTACAACACAAGAAGTGTTGACTATAAGATCTTGAAACGTCAAGAGTAGATGTAAAGCTGGAACAAAGTGGAGAAGTTAGCAAACTGAGAAAGCCACATCAACATCAGAACTGCAGAAAAGTTAGAATCAAACCAGTGGGTACATATTCTAAACTTGTATAGGTCTATTTTGTGTGCATGTGTGTTATATAGTTTGTAACTTTTATATTTTATTTTAATGGATTTTTGGTTGGTGACGTAGAAGTCACCGTGGATGTTTCCTTAGTTGGGTGAGATTTTACCACGTTAAAAACTCCTTGTCCTTAATCTTTCTACATCTCCTCATCTCATTCTTGTGGGTGTGTTGATTTAGTTGACTTAACCTTTTTAGTTTTGGTTTTCAAAACTAGTTACAAAATCTTGAACATATCTCGTACATTTTTCATTAAACACATCTTGTGGTTTACCTGTTTTGATTTAAAGAAAAGAGTTTCTCCAAAAAATAGCTCAAAGTTACTTAGACTGTTTAATCCTGAATTAAACGACTTGAGTAACAACTTTTTCATTTGGTATCAGAGCTTTGGAAATTCTTTTTAAAAGATCCTATGTTTATGAAATTTTTTTCTTAAAATCAAAGAATGGACGAGAAATCTGAAAGATTTGGTAACTTGTCCAGACCTCCTCTCTTTGATGGAAACAACTTTCCTTACTGGAAAGTAAGGATGGTTGCTTTCATACAAGGAACCTTGGGAGATGATGTCTGGGATATTGCTGAAAATGGATATACTTATCCTACTAAACATCCATTGAAGGAAGCAATGAGAGGATTAAGAAAGCGTTAAGTGAATTTACTCGAGAAGAGAAGCAGGCCTCTCTAAACAATAACACAAAGGCAAGAATTCCATTTTTATGTCTATAAATGAACATGAATTCAAAAGGACCTCATCTTTTACCATTTCTAAGGAATCTTGGGATACACTGGTTACTGCACATGAAGGTGACACTAGAGTTAAGGCTGCTAAAACTCAGATGCTTATTCAGCAGTATAACTCTTTAATCATGGTTGACTCTGAGTCATTTGATGACTTTTACATGAATTTGACTGACATTGTGACCAAATTACATGCTAATGGGATAACTTAAGATAGACATGAAATTGTCTCTAAAATTCTAAGGTCATTATCACAGAGATTTGATAACAAAAGATATGCTATTGAGGAAATGAGTGATAGAAATCTCACTCCTGAATTACTCAGTAGTAAACTGAGAACTGTGGAAATGGAATTAGAATTTAAGAAATAATTAACCCAGTCCCATAGGAAACAGACTAGTTCCAATTTGAGTTTTTCCTCTAAGCTGATGAAACCTGGGTTTAGTATTTCTAATAATGATTCTGATAAGGAATGTGATATAGATAGTTTGGATAATCAAATTGCCTTGATATCAAAGCAGTTTAAAAAGATTGTGAAATTTAAAAATAAAATGGCAAACAGACAAGGCAGGCCAAATTATCCAACTCAGTCTAACCATAAACCTCATGAGAAAGGTCAAGACAAACATCACAAGGACATTCATATGAGACCTAACAAAGACTTCAAGAATATTGAATGTTTTAGACGTGGTAAATTGGGTCATATAGCACAAGATCGTAGAGTTAACTTGACCACGACCAATAAACAAACTAGGGCCAACATTTTCAAGACATGGGATGATTCAAGTGATTCTGATAATGAGGAACCTGAGTCATCCGATGTTTTTTATCCTTCCATGTCTTTTTTTGCCAACATAGTTTATAATGATGATATGCCTGTGCCTATGTATGAGAATGATGATACTAGCTCTACTTCTGTTGTTATGAACCTTGCTGCTACTGGTTTATATGCTTTAATTTCTGAGAACAATGTTAGTTCTACTGCGGGGTGTGTGAGTCAAAGGGAAAATGATAATGACGATGTCAATGTGTGTGTGAGTTCAAGAAATGAATTCTTAGGGGTCACTTCACACACTACACTTAGTGATTCTGACACTGAAGACCTCCCTGATATTCACATACTTTATGCCAAGACTCTCAAGAAAAACACTAGACTAGAGAAGATAGTGAAAGATCTCACTAAGAAACTAGAAGACCTAAGTCTAATGGTCAAACTTAACGGTGAAGAGTATACTGCCCAATGTCTAACTCATGAAAATGAAGTAAAAAGTTTTGATAAAAAATTGAAGAATTTGATTGAAATAAATGAAGCTCTGGAGAAAAAATATAAAGGGACTTTATTAGAATTGGAACAAGCTAAAGAAAAGATAGCAACTGTTTTCAAGAAATTTGCTAAATTTGAAAATAATTCCAATTGTTTTGATGGTTTTGTTGTTGATTCAAAAATCAATTCTGATGATCGAACTGGAATAGGATTTTGCCCAAATTCAAAGACATAAATTAAAAACTTTGAACTAATCAAATTTGTGTCAAGTGGCAAAAGACCTATAGAAACATGTCCATATTTTCAAGTTTTAAATGATGAGTTTGATAAAACACAACAAAATTTGTATATTGGGGAATCAAGTTACTCTAAGTGTGACAGTTTGCCTAAGACAAAATACGTCTGCCCTCCGATTTGGAAGAGTGTCTCTTCGTTTTAAACTTGTAACACCCCGTATTTTTTACGATTTATATAATTATGTGATTTATTAGTATTGTTGGATTAATTAAATTAAAATGTGAGAATTAATTATTAATCCGAATTAAAATTGAATATTTACTAGCGTGACGAGAAGTTAGTAATTAATAATATTACTGTGAGAATAAGTAATATGGAATGACGATTTTATATAACTTGTTATGAGAGAGAAATATGACAGTTTGGTATATTAAGTCGGGACACGCGTGTGGGTCGTGTCAGGACTAAATAAGTGGAATAAAAAGGTAAATTATTTTAAGTAACTCGCATGATCATTTCGAGTGCGCCGTTGAGTCCGAAGGGGTCGAGATAGTCAGAAAACTCTACCCGAGTATTTTATTTGGACTCCGAGATATTTTTAAGCCAAGCCGGCACCCGGTAGGGGTAGTTTTGTAATTTGGATTTTTAGCAGAATTAAATGGATGGAAATTGGAGAAATATTATATCAGCTAATTGGGGAAAATTAGGGTTAGGAGACACCAAAATCAAGAGAGATCCACAGTGGGTGAGGGAGAGAAAATTCCAAAGGAGGAGAGTCAATTTACACCGCCTTGCACAACCACCACCACCATCGTGTAGATGGGAACGCGAGGAACGCATCCATACCAACAACACCAACGGATCATACCTTTAAAATCGAGGCAAGTGTTTATTGCTTGCTTTTTTTTAGCGATAATTGTGTTCATGTTAGTCTAGGTTAATAAACCTTTGTTGTGGAAGTTAATTTGGGTGAAATTGGAGAACTATATCATAAACTAGGGCTGATTTGATAAGAATTTGAATCCCACGTGTAGATAGGATGATGCCTACGAATTTATGATGATTTCTATGAACCAATCTGGGTTTAATTTAGAAGTTATGCATATCAATTTAAGAATTAGGGTTTTTGATAATAAATTGGGGATTTCGAATTATATGGATGATTGGTGATGATTTAATGATGTTAGGTTATGGGAAATCACACATATATGTTAGAATAATGTTTGGTACTGATTGTTGAAAAATTGGGTTTGATCTTTAGAGGTTTTTAAGAGTAAAAGTGATGAAAAATGGAGTTGTCAAAGGTTGAAGACGAAACAGCACCATCTCGCGCTAGGTCGCGCGAAGTGGGTCGTTCAAACGACATTGGTATCTTGCGAGAAGTAGATCCAGCGATATTGAGATGTCGCGCGAAGTTGCACGAAGACTGGTTTGAGCGACATGTGTAAGTCGTTCAAACGACTTGGCTTTCTGGTTTGAGCGAGGTTTCTAATTTTTAGAGATTTTCCTATTTCTCACCTATTTGGGAAATAGTCAATTTGAGTGAGGAAAAATTAGTGTTCGATGAACCCAAAATAGTGCAGAATTATTGGGAGTTATTTAGGTGTAATGATTTAAATATTTGGGACGGTGAGTTTACCTTCAAGATTACGAGAGAGAGATAATCGTAATTGTAAATGCGTCGAGAGTATTACGTGATAAATACTTACGATATTAGTTCTGAAGATATGTAACTTATAAGAATAAAAATTAGTGGTTACTTGTGGGACTTCTTAATATTAAGGATTTTCAGGTGGCATATTATCCTTATATATATATTACGAGAGAGGTAATATCGTAATTTAAAAATATGTTGATAGTATTTAGTGATAAAAATACTATGTATGAAATATGACATTTGGTTGTGTGTATACCGTTTGATTGATGGGTTGTGTGTATACCTATATTTGATATTATGTGTATGACATACCTAGCTGCTTGCTATCGTGGGGGGTTGTGTAGAGACGCTCTTATCCTGAGTGACCTTCGGGGGGATATTTGACTTGTATCTCAGAGCATAGAACTGTGAAGACTTATTTGTGAGTTGATAAGTCGCTGACTATGGGAGCATAGGTATGTGCGTGACCCATAGGTATGTGAACTATGTTCGCCGCCAATACGTGTGATTTGTTTATATGGTTCGTGGGAGATTTTCGAATCGATAGTCCTTGTTTGAGTACGAGATGTACGGGGACATGATAGCAGAGTATGCAATGCACTATAGGTATATCCTTGGGGTGCTATGTTAGTATATATATCATAGTGGTGGATATTTATATATACTTGTGTTATACTTACAATGTGATATTTGTAGTCTAATAAGATTGGGTTAATACATATATATAGTGAAAGATATATATGTATGCTTTTGGTATATCCTAAAATGAGATAATATCAGATTATTAAGATAGTGAAATCTTCAGTAACATAAATAGTAATTACTTAACTTTAGTGTGATAACACTTATTTAAAATGATAAATGTTGAGACCAAATACGGAATGCTACTAGGAGGGGTAACTAGAAGGATAAGCCTTTTCCTAGTTAGAAGTTTGTCAGATGTCTAGGTTAGATTAGATGTACGTTAGGCGTGCACACTAGTTGAGAGGTGAGAATCTCATGTGAGAGGTCGAACTAATATGCATATAATACTTGCTTTAATGCAATTTTAAATACTTGCTAATAAATCTTTTTAAAACATCGGGCTCTGACCCGACTCTTGCATTTCTTCTCTCTTTTGCTATATATATATATGGTTATAGATACTTGGATGGTTTGTCGAGCTGCAGCTGTTGTGGAAGTTGCGGGTCATTGAGATTAGACGCTTCGCTCGTTTCATTCAGTTTCTAGTTCAGATATTTCAGTTTGGACATGTGTCGCCCATTCTCATTAGCGGGGTTGTACTCAGTTTTTCTTGTAATTCTTTTCATTTAGATTGAGTATTTATTATGGTTTGGTTTGTGACTTTGAACTGGAAGGTTTTATCTAGTCTTTAATTATTCAGTATTTGATTTTGTCAGCATTCACTTCTTGTGTATGGTTTATAATTAATTGTTCAGAAATTAATTGAATTAATTGTCTTCAAGTTAAATTGGAAAATATTTTGGCACTAGCTTAATTAAATGTTAGGTAATTAATTGGATTCAAGTTTTCGACAGTGATGCTAAGAATGAACCAACCGAACATTCTGTTATAAATTTTATAAAGGACTGATCACCCGATATTTAATTGGGCGGGGTGTCACAAAACTGTACTTCTTAGGAATAAGGTTCAACGTCACAATCCCATGAAACATGTGTTTAAAGACTTTCCTAAGTAGATACCCTATTCAAGAAATCTGTATTGCTCGTACTGTGACTTATACGGTCATTTTTTTTAAGGTTGCTACTCTAGACGTTTAGTAAAACATGTCTATAATACTCCTTTATACCAAAACTTTAACTAGTCTAGGAGAAGCCGTAACAATTATGTCCTGCCTAGACAACCGGACAAAAACTCGACCTATAGAAAGAGAAAGACCAAACCTAAAAGATCATTTCCAAGAAGGATTTCTAGGCACTTTTCGAAACCAAATGCTCATGTCCTTCATAAAACTCAAATGCCTGCGCAAAATATTTTTCAACAAAAATTTAATGCTATCAGATTTTATCAAATGAGAGCAAATATGCGCAAAATAAAAACAAGAGTTATTTGGGTTAGAAAAGATAAGCTATTGCCCCAGATGAAGTGTAACATTGTGATTACTTCTTTAAAAGCTGAACATACTCCCTCTGGTTGGCATTTAGACTCTGGGTGCTCAAATCACATGACTAGGGATGATACAAAACTGTTAAACAAAACCAGCTTTGCTGGAGGAAAAGTTATTTTTGGTGATGGTGTATCATCTCAAATCATTGGTAAAGGAACACTCCGAGAAGAAGGAATGCCTGTTCTTGAAAATTTTCTTCTAGTAAAAGGTCTCAAGGATAATCTACTTAGTATTTCGCAATTTTGTGACTCAAATCATACTGTCACCTTTTCAAAGAATAATTGTAAATTTATAAATGAAAAAGGTGAGTGCATAATTACAGGACTCAGGACTCGTGACAATTGTTATACTTTCCAGAACAATACTAAGGTCTGTAACATTGCCAAAATGGATGACAGTGAAATATGGCATAATCAAATGGGTCACATAAATTACGATAGCCTTAGTAGATTGTCTTCACAAGAAATAGTTAGAGGAATTCCAAAGACCAAACCTATTTCTAACATTGTGTGTGGTTCATGTCAGGAAGGAAAAATTGTTAAAGCACCTCATAAGAAATTTAAAGATATCCTTTCCTCTAAACCCTTGGAGCTCATCCATATGGACCTAATGGGTCCTTCTCGTACTGCTAGTCTATGTGGGCATAGTTACATTCTAGTTATGGTAGATGACTTCACCAGGTTTACTTGGGTAACTTTCTTAAAACAAAGTCAGATACTTTCAGAACATTTTTAAAAATCTTACTTCGTATAGAAAATGAGAAGGACACTCAAGTAAATAGGATTCGTAGTGATAGAGGATAAGAATTCATAGATACAGGTGTTATAGAGTACTGTGACTATAATAGTTATAAAAATTAATTTAGTGCTCCTAAGACACCTAAACAAAATGGAATTACTGAGCAAAAGAATCATACCCTTCAAGAGATGGCAAGAGTTAAGATTCATGCCAAGTGTTAACCTAAATATTTTTGGGTAGAATCAATTCGTACTGCATATCATATTATTAATAGGGTCTATCTTAGGAAGAATTCAAAACCAACTCCTTATGAACTATGGTATGGGAAGAAGCCCAATCTTAAATACCTTAGAACTTTTAATAGTACATGTTATGTCTGTAAAGACAGAGAACACTTATCCAAATTTGAGACTCGTGGAGATAAAGCTATTTTCTTAGGATATTCTCCTGACAGTAGAGCGTACCGTGTCTATAATCCTCGCACAAAGACTTTAATGGAATTCATAAACGTTATTGTAAGTGACACTACTGTTGAGAGCAAGACTGGATTTCCAACTATTATGGAAGAGTCTGAAAATGTTTTAGAGAAAGACTCTCCAGAAATAGATGATTCTTTACCAATTGAGAAACCTGAAGTACCTAACTGGGTTTTTAAAGATCACCCCATAGATAACGTTGTTGGTAAACCCTATGATCCTGTACATACAAGATCTCAATTAAGAAATAATGCTCATTATGTATGTTTTGTTTCCCTTGTGGAACCAAAGAATGTAAATGAGGCATTGAATGACCCTCAATGGATTTCTGCTATGCATGAAGAACTTCTTCAATTTGTCATTCATGATGTTTGGTATCTTGTACCTAGGCCTGATGATAAGCACCCAAAAGTGTACATTTTATACCCCGAATAGACGTATTTTAGTTACTAATTCTCGACAATGTTGGTCTTATGCGCTTTATTGTCTATTTTGTAGGTCGAATGCATGTTGCAGTGTTCAAACGCGTATTTCAAGGCAATCGTGCGAATTATGGAGCTAATTACCCTTGTCCCGTACCCTGGCCTGACCCACCAGCCAAGATCCAAAACTGCAGACACCAACCCCTGTCGCAAACCCATTTTCGGCCTGACCCATCAGCCCACCTGCTCCAGAACCACCTGAACCGCCGGCGCCTCCTACCTGCGCCACCAGTCGCGACTGCCCGACCACCAACTCGCAACTCCGTTCAACCCTGCCCCGCTTCCATCACGATCCAGCCCGAAATCACGACCCAAACTCCAAAACACTCTGGGCGGTGCTCCAAACCCGTGAACACCCATTACCTGCATCGAAAATCCAAACACAGTAGCCACCTAAGCCGCCATCTCCAACCAAAACCCATTTGTCCCAAACCATTTCAAACCTCCAAACTTTTCCCATATCCAAAATCGTGCACCTTCCAATACAAACTAAACCAAAACAAATAAACAAACACCCACATGTGTTTTAATACCTCTTTACCCTTATACCCATTATACCCTCAACTAACTTTTGTCCACTTTTTCAAATGAAACCCCAACTACCCTCATGTGCACACAATTCATATTTTATTACCTCACACCTTTTCCATGCACATGTGCTCACCTCATGCTCCTCTCACCATTTTCATACACACTCAAGCCAATTCCTAAAAATACCCCTTAGCCCCACGCGTGCCATGCATCTCCTATTTAAAGAGATGAAGACCAATTGAAGTAAGATCTCCAACTTAGTTTTTAAAACCTTGTGTGATAAATTTCTCTACACTCCTCTTTCGAGAGTATTTGCATCTTTAGCAAATATCTCAATATAGAGGTCTGTAGTGAAATTTATCTCTAGGATGAATTCCACCCCACCCATCTATAATGAATTTTTGCATTTTTAGCAATTATTTCAAAATATATTGATGTTGATGAATTTATCCCTTATGGGAGGTAAATTCTAATCCATTCCTTTATATTGAGATTTTTCATTTTTAGAAATTATCTCAATATAAATTAATGAACTAGAATTTATTTCTTTGGATGAGTTTTAATGTACAATTTTATAATGTTAGGATTTACATTTTTAGCAAATCTCTTTTATTATATAATTGTCCATTATGAATTCATCCACTATCCTTTTTTTTTGTAATTTTTATTTTAGATTCAATAAATACATTTGTGATTAATTGTAATTGAGATAATTTTGATGTGTAATTGAGAGATTTTTTATGGAAAGAGGAATTGCAGAACGGCAAATACAAGATATACGCAATTTTCTTTATCATATGGCGTCGTTGCCATTCTTGGGAGCGTGAAGCACTCGGAGCGGATTCAATTTTGTAGTTAATTTATTTCCTATAGTTTGTTGCATTTTAGAACCATTTTTCTTTATTTTAGAAGGCTTGTATTAGGTTTATTTTATCATTATTTGTATTGCGGTGCATAGAGACACATTTATTTTATTTTTCATTTTAAAAATTGTAAATCGAAGACAGCGTGGTAGGGAAACCGGACAAGGTAGAGATAGGGCGTCCATTGGCGAGGATTTAGAAGCCTCTCTACCTTGGGTCGGTAGGACTCCCGTGGACGACTGAGATAGGTATAATCTCTCCCGGTTGACTCAAATTTTTCGGCACCCTACGGCCTAAAAATCGTGGGAGGTACATTTCTTACACTATTGCGCCTCTCCTGTTAGCGAGCCAATTCTTTTGTGTGCTCTTGTGTGATTTTATTCTCGCATTTATTTTTTGAATGATGTGATGAATTAAATTACTAAGACCTACACCCAGTCACTCACGAGAAGGGATTTCATCACCCAACTCACTCGCTTACCAATTGTGTGCTACCCTAGCCATCACTAAATTTAAAATCCATTAACTAGGTAGCCCACTAGGAGAATATTTTTGCAAAGGCGACCACTAAGATAAATTCCGTGATTTTTATCACCCGCGGACTTAATTAAAATTTGACTACCCCTTTCACTAAATTTAACGACAATAATTATCTATGTGCTAGTTAGGATTTCTCACTAAATTTTAAATCAATCAACTAGGTAGCCCGATAGGAAAATATTTTTTTATAAGGCGATCACTCAAATATTTCCGTGATTTTTTATCGCCCGTGGACTTAATTAAAATTTGACTACCCTTTCATTAAATTTTGAAGATAAAAATTGGATATGTGCTAGTTAGGAATTCTCCTTGACTTGTGTGTGTCCAATTATTTTTCGGTAGTCAGTTTTACTGAGTTCGTCAAATTCGGCGAGTCCATAATTTTCCCCACCTTTTCTTCCAAAAACTCCAAAAATATTTTCTTCTATTATTTTTATAAAAAATCCAAAAATATTTTCTTTCTTTATTTTTCACAAAACTCCAAAAATATTTTCATCTATTTTTTTTAGAAAATCCAAAAATATTTTCTTTCCTTTTGAAAAAAATCAGAAATATCAAAAAAATATTTTTCTCCTCATGGCCGACGATCGTCCCTCACGGGACTACTTTAGTCATTTTCCATTGTCACGTGACACGTATGAGAGTGATCCCGAGCCGTCTCTTTATGATATTTTTAGTGGTTTCACCTCTCTCACGAGTACCGTAGATACTCTGACCCATCCATGCACGCACCTCATTTTCCATCACCCTCGGTGTCAAGTGTCGACGTGTCATAAATATTGTCGTGCACCCATTGTTCTTATGCCGATCACATGTCCCATGAGTGTTCGTACCTGTCATATCCATCCGAACCCACCGTGGAACATGTGTATCCATATGACACTGTTTCGGAACCCACCTCGGCCTACTTTCCCGATGAACCCAAGCCCGAGTGGTGTGAGTACCCTAGTTATTCGTGGAGGCCTGATCACCCTTCCACGCAATATGAATCCCAATCTGATGTTGCGGATCCTCACATGTTCTAACAGTCGTCTTGGCAACCTTGTGCACCCATTCACGATCAGTTCTCTCACTACGCAACCCATGAGTATCAACCATTTGTCCATCGCGAAGGCGATCCTTTCATATATGATGAACTTGGCCCTACTCCACCCACTTCATTTGAGTATTCTCCATATAGTCATGATAATAGTGAGGTGTGTCCACCACCCGTCACCCCACCACAATCCTCCACCTCCGCTCTCGAGGCACTCTTGTAATAATTTATCATCGAGCAAGAGCAAGCCACTCAAATTCAAACTCAAGCTCTCCAAGGGTTTAAACAAAGGTTAAATGAATTTGAGTGTGCGAGAAAGTCGGATATTCCCATGGATCCACCCATTGTTGCACCCGAGTGTGATGATGATGTGTCCTCTTATGACACAGATTTTGAGCGTGACCAACCCTACCACCCCGAGAATCTCGAAGTTGAGACCAGTCCATGGTCCGGGTCCCAAGTCGACAATTGTGTTGACTTACCTTTCGATAGTGCGCCTGATCCAATCCCACTATATCCAAATGAACCCCACTTTGAGGTTGTTATTACCACTCCTGTCATATCCAAAAATATGCCTGTGATTTTACCTTATGCCCTAATTGCATATGTCTCTGACATGACTATATCTTTTAGGTTAGCTCCGGCTACGACTGCTCACCATTTTTCCGAGATAGAATCTGTGATAGTTCCTACCTCTCCGGATATGGATGATATCCCCACATGCATGGATCCCTTTGAGCCCAAAATTTTTCGTGAATCCTCTATCTTAGATATTGGTGCCTCGTCTTACCCACCTATTGTCCCTTCCACCTCACCACCTGGTTTGGATCTCGATTTTACACATTGCCTGTTCCCAACCATATATTTAGATCCTAACCTAAAGCCATCCACCATTAATGAGAGTACATTTGGTGATACTCTCCACTTCCGTGACATCGAGCTTGTTCCTCCATGCACACCACTTCCTTGTGGTGTTCATTTTTCTTCTCAACAGCTCCCTGGCATGTCACAGCGCGACCATTATCATCGTCTATTTATAGAACAGTCGTGTGATTTCTCTAAGGCCCAACCCATTCCACTTACCAAACCATACCGCCTTCCTCGCCAATTAGAGCACCATGCTTATAGGGCACTTGTTTCCCTCACCTTTAAGCTCAATAAGGCCCGTGGCCGATACCTTTTCACCCTCACCTTTTCCCTTTTTCCCACCCGCCCTTGGTCCACCAATGCTTTGCATCGTGTGATGCACTTTGCCATAGAAGTGCATTGACCCGTTTTAGCCTCTATCCAATAAGACTGACGCTTCAGTCTTGTTTGGGGGTGATTATCATCACCCTATTTTTCTGTCGCCCTGCGCTTTCCCAGTTCCTATCTTTAGGGTGAGATTCCCTTCGGTCTGGCTTACGCATTAAACTTAGCTCTATCGGGAGGCAGCCTGTTATTTCTTGTACTAGTCACATCACGTATGTTTTGCCATGTTTATAAACTTATACACATTTTTATCTTATCACTTCTTCAGGTTTATTCTTGGCTTCATCTATACATTTCATTAGCGGTTGATTCTGGTAATGTCTTTCCTACCTTATGCTCTCAATTTTAAAACTTATTTATCTAACATCGAGGATGATGTTCCTTTTTGTTTGGGGGTGGGGAATTTTATCAAAATCGTACCTCTTTTGAAATTTTTTGATTTTTAAACCTGATTTTTAAAATTTCGTGCAGTTTCTTTCATCTCATTTATTGACGCGAATTTTCTATCATCCATCTTTCAAAGTCTAGGAATCAAGTTAGAGAATATTTTTTCTAAATAGCTTATGTAATACATAACAAGGCATGTTGCACTATGAATGTATAGACTCAACAAAAAGTTGCGCACTTATCACGTCACTACGGTTAGAGTTGAGGAGTACTACAATTCTAAAAAGAATCTTAAGCATCACTAGTAGAGACTTTAGCTTGTGAGATGTGTGCCTTTCACCCTTTTAGAGTGTTTTACGCAGTCTCTAAGTCACAAGTTGATTCAACTTCCCTTGGGTTCGCACTTAATTGTTGTATGATCTCATTATTCTTCAATTTTGGCTTTATCACTGAGAACAATATCACTTTCGAGTTGTAAGAAATTCGTGTCTTTAAATTTGTTCCGATCACCAAATTTTCATCCATACACTAACCATTCACTTCCCCATTACCTTCCCATATTCTTCTATTCCCCTTACCATCAATACACATTCCCCACTCCATTCATATATCATCCATCATTTTTTGGGAAAAAATAGTGTTTTCCCAAATGTAAAATGTCTTCAGTGATTGAGAGTATAAAGAAAAAGAGAAAATAAGAGAAAAAAAATAGAAAAAATAGAAAAATAGAAAAATAGAAAGAAAAAAAATAGAGAAAAGAAAACAAAAAAAAGAGAGAGAGAAACAAAATAAAGAGAGTTTGTAGTTTGTGTGCTTTAAAATAAAGACATTTTGTTCTTCAAGTATAGAACACTCTTCTATCGCATCCATCACTCATCATTCATCATTACATCACCATCCAACCTCATACCCCATCCTTCTCATTTCATTTTCCCCTCACCCATAATCATCCATATTTTCCCTAGGCGTTTGGGCAAATGAATGTCAATGTGGTGAATAAATCGACGTTCTCACTATAGTGATCAACATTTCTTTCATGAGATCATTTTCTTTCTTAATGTTCGTTCTTTATTATATGTGTGTGAGACATTTGAACTTGCTTATATTTACTCACCTCCTCACACACAAGAGAGATACACTTACCCAAATCTCGAGAGTTCGTTTGAGAGAGAGAGATTCGTGAAATTTAAAGTTGAAGCGTTGATTCCAAGAGGCGATCTAGGAATTACTCTTATGATACTCGACCCGTTTTGACGGATTCACACTACACATGTTGAGTTCTAGGAAGGATGTGCCTTGAGTATTTACTTAGCTAAACTTTTTACAAATTCTAGCTTGTATTTCTCAAAATATTTCTCATATGATGGATTGTGCGATTATTCTATGTCTAATAAGAGATTGATTGCCTTTCAATAAATCTTTACAAAAAAGAATTTTGTGGGTATATTCCCTACAAACCCTCACGCGACACAACTCATCCTGTAGGGCAACCTATAGGTTTAAAGGCTTGTTGCACATGCTAAGTGCAATCGCAAGTGCCCGCGAAAGTGGTACACTTTTGATTTCTTATCTTTCTCTTTCTCTCTATCTTATTGCTTGAGGACTAGAAAAGCTATGTTTGGGGGTGGTGTGATAAGCACCCCAAAGTGTATATTTTATACCCCGAATCGACATATTTTAGTTGCTAATTCTCGGCAATGTTGGTCTTATGCGCTTTATTATCTATTTTGTAGGTCGAATGCACGTTGCGGTGTTCAAACGTGTATTTTAAGGCAATTTTGCGAATTATGGGCTAATTACCCTTGTCTTGTACCCTGGCCTGACCCACCAGCCAAGCTCCAAAACCACAGACACCAACCCCTGTCGCAAACCCATTTTCGGCCTAACCCATCAGCCGATCTGCTCCGGAACCACCTGGACCGCTGGCGCCCTTACCTACGCCATAAGTCGCGACTGCCCAACCACCAACTCAAAACTCCGTTCAACCCTGCCCCACTGCCATCACGATCTAGCCCGAAATCGCAACCTAAACCCGAACACTCCGGGCGGTGCTCCAAACCCGTGAACACCCATTACCTGCACCGAAAATCCAAACACAGTAGCCACCTAAGCCGAGCCCATCTCCAACCAAAACCCATTTGTCCCAAGCCATTTCAAACCTCCAAACTTTTAATCCATGCACCTACCAATACAAACTAAACCAAAACAAATAAACAAATACCCACATATGTTTTAATACCTCTTTACCCCTTATACCCATTATACCCCCAACTGACTTTTGTCCACTTTTCCAAATAAAACCCCAACTACCCTCATGTGCACACAATTCAGATTTTATTACCTCACACTTTTGCCATGCACATGCGCTCACCTCATGCTCCTCTCACCATTTTCATACACACTCAAGCCAATTCCTAAAAATACCCCTTAGCCCCATATGTGCCATGCATCTCCTATTTAAATAGATGAAGACCATTTGAAGGAGGATCTCCAATTTAGTTTTTAAACCTTGTGTGATAAATTTCTCTACACCCCTTTATAGGTGATATTTGCATTTTTAGCAAATATCTAAATATAGAGGTGTGTAGTGAAATTTATCTCTAGGATGAATTCCACCCCACCCATCTATAATGAATTTTTACATTTTTAGCAATTATTTCAAAATAGATTGATGTAGTTGAATTCATCCCTTATGGGAGGTAAATTCTAATTCATTCCTTTATGTTGAGATTTTGCATTTTTAGCAATTATTTCAATATAAATTAATGAACTAGAATTTATTTCTTTGGGTGAGTTCTAATGTACAATTTTATAATGTTAGGATTTGCATTTTAGCAAATCTCTTTTATTATTTAATTGTCCATTATGGATTCATCCACTATCCTTTTTTCATAATTTTTGTTTTAGATTCAACAAATACATTTGTGAGTGATTGTAATTGAGAGATTGTTGATGTAATTAAAGATTCCATTCCAATTCAAGGCATAAATGGGTTTGATAAAAAAAAATATGAGGGATCGTAATTGAGAGATTGTTGATGTAATTGAAGTTTCTATTTAAATTCAAGGCTTAAATGGGTTTGATCTATTCCTCTCTTATTACTTTTATTTTAATCATCTCATGCGTCATTTGTTTATCTTATATTTTTTTGGATGATGATTATTGAGGGCTAATCTCCCATTTATGGGACGAAATTTTGAAGCCCTCATGAGTCCAATTTTATTAGTTTACTTATTAGGACAATTTTGTTTATCTCACTTTTCTTAAATTAGCTTTTACTTCTTAATTAGTAGTTATAAAAATTAGTATAGTTAATTAGTTAAAAAAAACCTTGAAAAATCCATATAAAATATAAAAAGCAAAATTATAAAAAAATATATAATAATATGCAAATGAATTTACACATATGACTTCGCTTATTTTGTGTTTCACCCTTAGATGTGGATTGATACCTCACTTACCCTCTACACTTGTTTTGTTCTACTTTTATAGGTTTGTGAAGATTTTTGATGGAAAGAGAAGTTGTAACAACGACAAAAATAAAATAAATACGAATTTTTTTCTATCTATCACCTCATCATAAAAAGGTTATTGGCACACGTTGGTTATTTAAAAATAAAACTGATGAAAGTGGGATAATCATTAGAAACAAAGCCAGATTAGTGGCTCAAGGATATTCTCAAATTGAAGAAATAGATTTTAACTAGACATTTGCTCATGTTACTCGCTTAGAATCTGTTCATCTTCTTTTTGCCATAGTTCGTTACTTGCATTTTACGCTTTATCAAATGGATCTAAAGTCAGTCTTTCTTAATGGAATCTTAACTGAATAGACCTATGTTGAACAACCAAAAGGGTTTATTGACCCTCAGTATCCAAACCATGTTTATCATCTTAAAAAGGCATTTAATGGTCTAAAACAAGCGCCAAGAGCCTGGTATGAGCGTCTTTTCAATTTTCTCCTAGATAAAGGTTTTAAGAGATGTGGAAATAATCAAACCCTATTTGTCAAACATTTTGACAAAGATGTTATTATAGCTCAAGTTTATGTTGACTATATAATTTTTGGATCAACATCCCCTACAGAAGTTAAATCTTTTTCTAAAATTATGCATAAAGGATTTCAAATGTCTCTTATGGGGGAGTTACAATTTTTCTTGGGTCTTCAAGTCAAACAGAATGCAGAAGGTTTATCTGTTTCGCAATCAAAATATACTTTAGAGATTGTCAAAAAATTCGGGCTTGAAAGTGCAAAAGAAGCTAGCACTCCCATGAGTACGGTTAACGCAAAAATTCTCCATATACGAGGACCAATCAGAAAAGGACACATGTCATCCTACGTGGCAATATTCGGCACCCGAGGAGAGTTGGTCGGCATACCAACCAGGAAGATCAAAGGATAACGATGCATTTAATGTGCATTAATGAAGATGGCAGCGCATTTAATGAGCCTTAATGTACATTTATACTGTATTAATAGATGATAACACATAGCATACCAAACAATTCAATAATTAGATTCGTTGAATGTAGACATAAATGTCTACATACAATGAATCTCATTATCTCCCATCACTATAAATACATGTATCCCCGTAGCCAAAAGGGAGGATATGGAAGAGAACCTAGAAACACCATATACAAGATACACATCCTTTCTCTCTCTACACCCTATGGTGCTATTGTAAACCCCTGAGAATAAAATAACAGTGGACGTAGGCTTTATTCATAGCCGAACCACTTTAAAAATCTTTGTCTCTTATGTGCTTGATTGGATTGCTTTTATCTATTTATCTGTGATCATAAAAATGGGATTCGGTCCAGTTTTTTGCATCAACAGATTGGCGCCGTCTGTGGGAACGTGTTACAAGCATTGTTCTCTATCAAAAGCTAAGTTTTTTTATTTTCTCTATGTATAATCAATTATATATTATACCTACATCTTTTGATTCACTCATGATTTTTATGTTTATATACATATATTAATTGTCCAATTTTTGTCTGCAAAATATTGCATATCATGATTTTAAAATCATAACTGTTAGATTCATTCTTATTAGAAATCTGAAAAATAGTAGATTTCATAAATCATAACTTTTTGCTTGTTTCTCAAGTTTCAATTTTATATCATGGAATAAATATTTTAAATGATTACATATACCAATATATACGACGGTGGTAAGATTTGATAATTTTCATTATAAATTTTGTAAGATCTTTAATGACTATTTAAATTCCCATTATATTTTTAATCACTGAATGGGAAAAGGTTAAAGACAATAAAAAGTTTTCTCATGGAAATCATGACCCAGATCTACTTTCTCTCTCTTCAAGTTTGAGTCTCTTTGCATTCATTTTTATGAACTATATACTTTATTTCGTTCATCTTCCATCTATGTCAATAAAGTTTCATTGACAGATTTTTGATATAAATTTGGTAATAACTTCGATCATTCAACATATTTTTATCTCTCCAAATAGGGAATAGGAAAGGATCAATATAAAAAATAATTTTCTCTCACCTGAAAAATCATTACCCACCTCTTGTAAAAGAGGATCAGTAAAACAAATCATGACCATATCAAGACTCTTTGGCACAAATTTGATATGTTGGCCCCTCGTTCATCACATCACAGGGTTTCTTTATCAAAATCACACGATCTAGTGGATTAGATAATTATTCATTTAATTAACATACATAATGCTTAAATTTTACATTGAATGTTATTTTTCTGATCTAAGGATTCGAGATATTCTGGTCATCCATCCATATTGTTGGTCGGCATCATTTTGGGCCATCTTTTATTAAAGGGAAGCTTAACCAGACCATTTTTGTTTGTCGAAGAAAAGATGTGAAGATCCATCAGCAACGTTGAAATAATTTTATCCAACTACGAGGTATATTATTATTGGTCAGAGACTCTTATTGTAGCTCGATGAAACCAATTGCAGGTCGACGATCATCTACTTCTTGATCGGCGACATCTCAGTCTTGTTCGGAGGGTTCAATTTACTGGTCGGCAACTATCCAACCATCCACTTTTTGGTCGGTGACATCTAATGTTGTTCAATGCTGTCAATGCACCATTTTTGTTGATCGGCGAAATTGCTCAGCTGGTCGGGGATCATTTGCATCTTGGTCGACACCATGTATTCTATAACTTGAGATATCCTTAAATGTTGGTCGGCAACATCCATGCCGTTTGTCGGCAGCAGTAGAATCTTGGGTTATTAAAAAATGCGAAGCACCCTAGATATTTCTTTAAACATGAGTTCAGCTTGGGGACAAACAGGGGGCTTAAGTCCTTTTTAACTTGTGATCACAAAAAAAATATATTTTTAAAGCCAAGTGATAAATAATTTTCAAACATCAACTTATACCTGATTAGTTGTTGGAGATTAAATAACTTTAGAAAAAACTCTACGTCCTATTTATGGCGCATATCTAATAAAAATTTCACCATCTCACACACATTTGGCACAAAACATATTATTTCATATTTTGAAATTTTTATTGCCTTATGCTGATACACATCACATATTGTTTGGCTGAATAATTCTCATGACAATAATTATTTGATCTAGTCTCGACAGGTGCTCTAGAAGCTTATTAAAATTTCATAGGGACGAGATTCGATCCCGATGAAAGCTCGCCACAATCTTAAACCTCTAGAAACTATTATTGCTCGACATCAGGCAATTTTGACTCGACATATCAGCCAACATATATTATTTCATTTTTTGAAATTAATATTTTTATTTCTCAAACATAGATCTATCATATATTTATTGAATGATTAAATTATTCTCACGACTAATCAATTCAGCCTACACAAATGGTAGGGCAAGATATTAATTTTTACAGGTACAAGATTCAACTCTGACGAATGCTCAGAAATAATCTTACTCTTCTGAAAAATATTATCATAGCTCGGCAGTATGAAATTTCACCTCAGCGAGGAATTATTGATTTTATTATTGCTACGATATCTGCTCCAGCACAAATTATTCTATATCCCTTGGGATTCATATTCTATATTCATCTCAACATGGATCTCGGCGAGATACTCATTATATATTCAGCTCCGAGGAAAAGCTACAACAGTTATTATATTTCACCCCCAACGGATAGTTGGTCGGGCCAATTCTTATTTATATTCAGGCCCAGATATCGGCTCAAGCACAAATTATTCTATATCCCTTGGGATTCATATTGTATATTCATCTCAACACGGAACTCGGCGAGATACTTATTATCATATTCATCTCCGAGGAGAACTATAACATTTGTTATATGTCACCCCCAACGGATAGTTGGTCGGGATAATTCTTATTTATATGCAGGTCCAGCAAAGTTCTCGGCCATATTCTTATGTTCTGGAAAATATTATTCTTATTCGGCATTATGCAATTGTGCCTCGACAAGATACTTATTCATCTTTGAGAAGAATTACAACATTCGTTGTATTTCACCCCCAACGGATAGTTGGTCGGATAATTCTTATTTATATTCAGGCCTGACAACTTTCTCGGCCATATTCTTATGATCTGGAAGATCTTATTCTTGTTCGGCATTATATAAATCTACCTCGACAGATCAACGAGGCACTTTATTATTTTTAATTATTCTTTATATCTATTTGGATGCATATTCTATTCTTATTTCAACAAGGAGGTCTCCAACATATATATTATCTTATTCCCAACAATCTATTGGTCAGCTCCAAGGATGTCTCCAGCATTTATTATATCTTATTCCCAACAATCTGTTGGTCAGCTCCAAGGATGTCTCCAGCATATATTATCTTATTACCAACAATCTGTTGGTCAGCTTCGAGGAGGTCTCCAGCATTTATTATATTTTATTCCCAAAAATCTGTTGGTCAGCGCCGAGGAGGTCTCCAGCATTTATTATATCTTATTTTATTCCCAACAATCTATTGGTCAGCGCCGAGGAGGTCTCCAGCATTTATTATATCTTATTCAATTCCCAACAATCTGTTGGTTAGCTCCGAGGAAGTCTCTATCATTTATTATAAAACTTGTATTCCTACGGGAAGTAAAGCTACTTGTATTCCACCGGGAAGTAAAGCTACTTGTATTCCTCCGGGAAGTAAAGCTACTTGTATTCCTTCGGAAAGTAAAACTTATATTCCTCCGGGAAGTAAAGCTACTTGTATTCCTCCGGGAAGTAAAGCTACTTGTATTCCTCCGGGAAGTAAAATCTACTTGTATTCCTCCGGAAAGTAAAGCTACTTGTATTCCTCCGGGAAGTAAAACTTGTATTCCTTCGGGAAGTAAAACTTGTATTCCGCCGTGAAGAAAAACTTGTATTCCTATGGGAAGTGAAACTATGTATTCCTACGGGAAGTAAAACTATGTATTCCTCGGGAGGTAAAATTATTCCAGAAAGTGTCAAAGTTGCTCGTTAAGAAAAAATCCACCAACTCAGGTTGGTCGAAAATAAGAAGCTGTCAACTAAAGTTGGTCGGAAACAAAGTATGAGTATGTGAAAGCGATCAAGCAAAAAGCATTCAAAGTTCACATTCCACACTTGGGGGCTTCTATTACAGATATGTTTATTCATTTGGCGGCACATTCTTATAACATCATGCAGTCGAGCATCAAGTTCAACTCCACAAACTCACACGGTCGGGGCCCCGACCAATCATCATTCAGGAGTTATTTTTCTTGCTCAAGAATTATTTTTGATATTGAAGTTCAGGAGGTATATTGAAGTTCAGGAGGCGTATTCAGAAGTTCAGGAGGCATATTCAGGAGTTATTATGCACATACTATTGAAGTTCAGAAGTCAAATTTAGCATCTACAGCACTGAGATCTTTACTACTACTGTCCCGACCAACATTGAAGAAGAAGTTGTATGAAAATGTTTCAAAGTCCACCACTAGCTTGGTACTAATCAGATTGAAGAGTTGGGTTCAAAAGTTAGTATGTTACTCGACAAAGTATTCAGAGGATCATAAATCAGAAGAATCAAGAACGTGAAGTAGCACTCAGTTGCTCGGCACAGGAGGCAGTTGGTCGGCTAGCAAACCAATTAACATACTTGAATATTATGACAAGATACAAGATGCATACTATAGCATGGCTACATCCAAATTCCCAGGGGTGATACATAGCACACGGAGTTCCTCAAAAGAAAGATTAGCAACTATCGATCAGCCTGCATCATATGTCGTTCAGGAGATAATGCACTTTATGTTGAACAAATCAAGAAAGTAGATCAAGAATTTCACAAGCACCGAGCAACACTGCAGAATAAATACTCCATCCTTTCAAGTAAACCATCAAGCATGGAGCATTGGGGGCTTCTGTTAACGCAAAAATTCTCCATCTACGAGGACCAATCAGAAAAGGACACATGTCATCCTACGTGGCAATAGTCGACACCCGAGGAGAGTTAGTCGGCACCCGAGGAGAGTTGGTCGGCATACCAACCAGGAAGATCAAAGGATAACTATGCATTTAATGTGCATTAATGAAGATGGCAGCGCATTTAATGAGCCTTAATGTACATTTATACTGTATTAATAGATGACAACACATAGCATACCAAGCAATTCAATAATTAGATTCGTTGAATGTAGACATAAATGTCTACATACAATGAATCTCTTTATCTCCCATCACTATAAATACATGTATCCCCTTAGCCAAAAGGGAGGAGATGGAAGAGAACCTAGAAACACCATACACAAGATACACATCCTTTCTCTCTCTACACCCTATGGTGCTATTGTAAATCCCTGGGAATAAAATAACAGTGGACGTAGGCTTTATTCATAGCCGAACCACTTTAAAAATCTTTGTCTCTTATGTGCTTGATTGGATTGATTTTATCTATTTATCTGTGATCATAAAAATGGGATTCGGTCCAGTTTTTTGCATCAACAGATTGGCGCCGTCTGTGGGAACGTGTTACAAGCATTGATCTCTATCAAAAGCTAAGTTTTTTTATTTTCTCTATGTATAATCAATTATATATTATACGTACATCTTTTGATTCAATCATGATTTTTATGTTTATATACATATATTAATTGTCCAATTTTTGTCTGCAAAATATTGCATATCATGATTTTAAAATCGTAACTGTTAGATTCATTCTTATTAGAAATCTGAAAAATAGTAGATTTCATAAATCATAACTTTTTGCTTGTTTCTCAAGTTTCAATTTTATATCATGGAATAAATATTTTAAATGATTACATATACCAATATATACGACGGTGGTAAGATTTGATAATTTTCATTATAAATTTTGTAAGATCTTTAATGACTATTTAAATTCCCATTATATTTTTAATCAGCGAATGGGAAAAGGTTAAAGACAATAAAAAGTTTTCTCATGGAAATCATGACCCATATCTACTTTCTCTCTCTTCAAGTTTGAGTCTCTTTGCATTCATTTTTATGAACTATATACTTTATTTGGTTCATCTTCCATCTATGTTAATAAAGTTTCATTGACTGATTTTTGATATAAATATGGTAATAACTTCGATCATTCAACATATTTTTATCTCTCCAAATAGGGAATAGGAAAGGATCAATATAAAAAATAATTTTCTCTCACCTGAAAAATCATTACCCACCTCTTGTAAAAGAGGATCAGTAAAACAAATCATGACCATATCAAGGCTCTTTGGCACAAATTTGATATGTTGGCCCATCGTTCATCACATCACGGGGTTTCTTTATCAAAATCACACGATCTAGTGGATTAGATAATTATTCATTTAATTAACATTCTTAATGCTTAAATTTTACATCGAATATTATTTTTCTGATCTAAGGATTCGAGATATTCTGGTCATCCATCCATATTGTTGGTCGGCATCATTTTGGGCCATCTTTTATTAAAGGGAAGCTTAACTAGACCATTTTTGTTTGTCGAAGAAAAGATGTGAAGATCCATCAGCAACGTTGAAATAATTTTATCCAACTACGAGGTATCTTATTGTTGGTCAGAGACTCTTATTGTAGCTCGATGGAACCAATTGCAGGTCGACGATCATCTACTTCTTGATCAGAGACATCTCAGTCTTGTTCGGAGGGTTCAATTTACTGGTCGGCAACTATCCAACCATCCACTTTTTGGTCGGTGACATCTAATGTTGTTAAGTGCTGTCAATGCACCATTTTTGTTGATCAGCGAAATTGCTCAGCTGGTCGGGGATCATTTGCTTCTTGGTCGACAACATGTATTCTATAACTTGAGATATCCTCAAATGTTGGTCGGCAACATCCATGCCGTTTGTCGGCAGTAGTAGAATCTTGGGTTATTGAAAAATGCGAAGCACCCTAGATATTTCTTTAAACACGAATTTAGCTTGGGGACAAACAGGGGGCTTAAGTCCTTTTTAACTTGTGATCACAAAAAATATATATTTTTAAAGCCAAGTGATAAATAATTTTCAAACATCAACTTATACCTGATTAGTTGTTGGACATTAAATAACTTTACAAAAAACTCTACGTCTTATTTATGGCGCATATCTAATAAAAATTTCACCATCTCACACACATTTGGCACAAAACATATTATTTCATATTTTGAAATTTTATTGCCTTATGCTGATACACATCACATATCGTTTGGAAGAATAATTCTCATGACAATAATTATTTGATCTAGCCTCGACAGGCACCCGAGAATCTTATTAAAATTTCATAGGGACGAGATTAAATCCCGACGAAAGCTCAACCATAATCTTAAACCTCTAGAAACTATTATTGCTCGACATCAGGCAATTTTGCCTCGACATATCTGCCAACATATATTATTTCATTTTTTGAAATTAATATTTTTATTTCTCAGACATATACCTATCATATATTTATTGAATGATTAAATTATTCTCAAGACTAATCAATTCAGCCTACACAAATGGTAGAGCGAGATATTAATTTTTACAGGTACAAGATTCAACTCCGACGAATGCTCAGAAATAATCTTACTCTTCTGAAAAATATTATCATAGCTCGGTAGTATGAAATTTCACCTCAGCGAGGAATTATTGATTTTATTATTGCTACGATATCTGCTCCAGCACAAATTATTCTATATCCCTTGGGATTCATATTCTATATTCATCTCAACATGGAGCTCAGCGAGATACTCATTATATATTCAGCTCCGAGGAAAAGCTACAACAGTTATTATATTTCACCCCCAACGGATAGTTGGTCGGGGCAATTTTTATTTATATTCAGGCCCAGATATCGGCTCAAGCACAAATTATTCTATATACCTTGGGATTCATATTGTATATTCATCTCAACATGGAACTTGGCGAGATACTTATTATCATATTCAGCTCCGACGAGAGCTATAACATTTATTATATGTCACCCCCAACGGATAGTTGGTTGGGGCAATTCTTATTTATATGCAGGCCCATCAAAGTTCTTGGCCATATTCTTATGTTCTGGAAAATATTATTCTTATTCGGCATTATGCAATTGTGCCTCGACAAGATACTTATTCATCTTTGAGGAGAATTACAACATTCGTTGTATTTCACCTCCAACGGATAGTTGGTCGGATAATTCTTATTTATATTCAGGCCTGACAACGTTTTTGGCCATATTCTTATGTTCTGGAAGATCTTATTCTTGTTCGGCATTATATAATTCTACCTCGACAGATCAACGAGGCACTTTATTACTTTTAATTATTCTTTATATCTATTTGGATGCATATTCTATTCTTATTTCAGCAAGGAGGTCTCCAACATATATATTATCTTATTCCCAACAATCTATTGGTCAGCTCCAAGGATGTCTCTAGCATTTATTATATCTTATTCCCAACAATCTGTTGGTCAGCTCCAAGGATGTCTCCAGCATATATTATCTTATTCCCAACAATCTGTTGGTCACCTCCGAGGAGGTCTCCAGCATTTGTTAAATTTTATTCCCAACAATCTGTTGGTCAGCGCCGAGGAGGTCTCCAGCATTTATTATATCTTATTTTATTCCCAACAATCTATTGGTCAGCGCCGAGGAGGTCTCCAGCATTTATTATATCTTATTCAATTCCCAACAATCTGTTGGTTAGCTCTGAGGAAGTCTCTATCATTTATTATAAAACTTGTATTCCTCCGGGAAGTAAAGCTACTTGTATTCCTCTGGGAAGTAAAGCTACTTGTATTCCTTCGGGAAGTAAAACTTGTATTCCTCCGGGAAGTAAAGCTATTTGTATTCCTCCGGGAAGTAAAGATACTTGTATTCCTCAAGGAAGTAAAACTTGTATTCCTCCGGGAAGTAAAACTTGTATTCCGCCGTGAAGTAAAACTTGTATTCCTACGGGAAGTAAAACTATGTATTCCTACGGGAAGTAAAACTATGTATTCCTACGGGAAGTAAAACTATGTATTCCTCGAGAGATAAAATTATTCCAGAAAGTGTCAAAGTTGCTCGTTAAGAAAAAATACACCAACTCAAGTTGGTCAGAAATAAGAAGCTGTCAACTAAAGTTGGTCGGAAACAAAGTATGAGTATGTGAAAGCGATCAAGCAAAAAGCATTCAAAGTTCACATTCCACACTTGGGGGCTTCTATTATAGATATGTTTATTCATTTGGCGGGACATTCTTATAACATCATGCAGTCGAGCATCAAGTTCAACTCCACAAACTCACACGGTCGGGGCCCCGACCAATCATCATTCAGGAGTTATTTTTCTTGCTCAGGAATTATTTTTGATATTGAAGTTCAGGAGGTATATTGAAGTTCAGGAGGCGTATCCAGAAGTTCAGGAGGCATATTCAGGAGTTATTATGCACATACTATTGATGTTCAGAAGTCAAATTTAGCATCTACAGCACTGAGATCTTTACTACTACTGTCCCGACCAACATTGAAGAAGAAGTTGTATGAAAATGTTTCAAAGTCCACCACTAGCTTGGTACTAATCAGATTGAAGAGTTGGGTTCAAAAGTTAGTATGTTACTCGACAAAGTATTCAGAGGATCATAAATCAGAAGAATCAAGCACGTGAAGTTAGCACTCAGTTGCTCGGCACAGGAGGCAGTTGGTCGGCTAGCAAACCAATCAACATACTTGAAGATTATGACAAGCTACAAGCTGCATACTATAGCATGGCTGTATCCAAATTCCCAGGGGTGATACATAGCACACGGAGTTCCTCAAAAGAAAGATTAGCAACCATCAATCAGCCTGCATCATATGCCGTTCAGGAGATAATGCACTTTATGTTGAACAAATCAAGAAGGTAGATCAAGAATTTCACAAGCACCGAGCAACACTGCAGAATAAATACTCCATCCTTTCAAGTAAACCATAAAGCATGGAGCATTGGGGGCTTCTGTTAATGCAAAAATTCTCCATCTACGAGGACCAATCAGAAAAGGACACATGTCATCCTACGTGGCAATAGTCGGCACCCGAGGAGAGTTAGTCGGCACCCGAGGAGAGTTGGTCGGCATACCAACCAGGAAGATCAAAGGATAACTATGCATTTAATGTGCATTAATGAAGATGGCAGCCCATTTAATGAGCCTTAATGTACATTTATACTGTATTAATAGATGACAACACAAAGCATACCAAGCAATTCAAGAATTAGATTCGTTGAATGTAGACATAAATGTCTACATACAATGAATCTCTTTATCTCCCATCACTATAAATACATGTATCCCCTTAGCCAAAAGGGAGGAGATGGAAGAGAACCTAGAAACACCATACACAAGATACACATCCTTTATCTCTCTATACCCTATGGTGCTATTGTAAACCCCTGGGAATAAAATAACAGTGGACGTAGGCTTTATTCATAGCCGAACCACTTTAAAAATCTTTGTCTCTTATGCGCCTGATTGGATTGCTTTCATCTATTTATCTGTGATCATAAAAATGGGATTCGGTCCAGTTTTTTGCATCAACAAGTACTATGATCAAATTATCTAAGGATGAGAGTGGAAAATCCATAGATCCTATGTAACACCCCGTAATTCTGCTTAATTAGGAAAATACGTTCGTTTAAATTACGTGAGTAGAGTAATTTAATGTGATTAGGTGAGTAGAGTAATTTATGTGATTTATTACCACGTTCGTTTAAATTACGTGAGTAGAGTAATTTAAAGTGAACACGTGAGTAGAGTAAATGATATGATTAATTACATTTTATTTAAATTACGTGAGATGAGTAATTTAATGAAATATTAGGTTAATAAAGATGATTATGACGAGTAAAAAGTTACTAAATGTGAATAGTAAAGTTTTAATGTTTTTAGGTACGATCTAGTGACAATATGGACGTACCGGAGTTATCTCAACCGAGTATCGCGCGTAGGACAAAAATTAAGGATGAGAGTAGAAAAATATTTAAGAGAATCAAATGATAATTTAGAGTCCACGGTTGATTCCGAAAGGGTCGAATTAGTCAAAATAGTATACATGGGGGTACTAATTGAGTGCCGGGTCAATTTCGGGCTAAACCGGGACCATTCGGGGGCATTTTGGTCTCTTTACAATTATGGGAAAGATGACCTACGAATTTTGAAACCCTAGATCAGATTATAAGAGTGGTGTCTAGGGTTAGTCAAATAGAGATACACCATAGCCATTAGAGAAGAGAGAGAGAGAGGCAAATTCCTAAGGCAAAAGAAGGAAGGAGGGATCATCCTAAGGAAATTTCACCACAAAGATTGTTGGGAAGGAGGATTGAAGTATCAATATCATCAACCATCATCAACAACCACGAAATCAGACCCTACAGATCATAAGGCAAGTGGTTATTTACAAAAATAATTGAGTTATAATACCCATAATTAAGCTTTAGGAAGAGCATGATTTTTATGATATTCTTGGGAACAAACAATTGATTATGATCCATGATTGAGTAGGATCTGCATGTAGAACGTTTTTGGATTGCCAAGCATGTTTATATCATAGAAATCTAGATGACAAATTCGTGAGAAAATCTGGATATTGGATGGAAGATTTAAAGAATGCATGTTTAGGGTTCTTGAAGATTAATGAGATTTTTAGTTAATTTGACCAATATTTATAATGATTTTGTTGTTTTAAATCGTTAGTAATCATCCCAGAACATGTAGGAATGATTAGAAATTGTTGGTTGTGAATATGGTGGACTATCATGAAAGTTAGAGAAATAAAAATGGTGAAACCCGTAAGAAGAAGATGAACTGGGTCTGTCACTGCTTGATCGATCGATCGACCCTTGAATGTCGATCGATCGAGCAGTCGATCGATCGACCATATCCCCTCGATCGATCGACCCTGGCTGGACTTTAGAGAAATTTACGAATATTTCTTTTAATTACCGTCTCTTAATGGGAACCTTAGAAATGATATTTTACCTATGAGGGGACTTTAAAATTATCAGTAGGTGTATCATTAGATTTCTTCACATATGATTTAGTGGGAATTTTGGAGAAATAGACTGACGGAAGAACGAGCGATTTAGCCCTATGTTGCGACTGTGAGAATTAAATTTCGGAGAGAATGAGATTTAAATTTCAGAAAAAGAAATACCAGTAGGTTAAATATTAACTTAGCTACTGAATTAAGAGAGGGGTAACTAGGGCCCTTAGAATTGCGTGAATACTCGAATAAATACAATGATGAAAAATATTGTAATTTATAGGTACGGTGTATATAAGTAAAATATATTACGTACGGGTATGATTTGTTGGGTCGGGTGTGTACCTACTAAATTATATAAAAAGGTTTGGGTTAAGAGGATATTATCTAAATTAATTATGTTAGGGTCGATGTGACATTCCGAACTAACATAAAACTATTATATATTTGGGGTCGATGATAAATGCCGAACCAAACTTGTAACTGGTGTCGCGGTGAAAGAGTCCCGAACCAGAATATGTGTAAATATTTATATTTTTAGATAGTTGGGGTCGATGGATTATTCCGAACCAACTTTCACTTGGGGTCGACGCATTATTCCGAACCAAGAGTCATTTATATGTAATAAAAGGATATGTTAGAGGTATCTAAGATTAAATACATTGTTATGTGATGAAATGTATTCTTTGTGCACTATCTATTAATTTAAAATAGTATATAATGAAAGGAAATGTAAATGTCTTAGTAATAATTTATAGCGTGATGAAATTATTACAAGAATAAGGACAACGGACAGTAAATGAGTTAAATACGGTTATGGGTAGTGTAACTAGGTAGACTAAGTGTTATCAATAGTTACGTACTACGCAAGAGAGGTGAGGAAGATCAAGGGAGTGTGCGAAACCTTAATATGTGTAATCAATAACTTAATAGTGATAACTGATTGCAAAATATTTTCAAATGTTTTGAGTACTAACTCTTGCTATGTAAATTTTTAAAAACCTTTTAGGTGCCCAGCCGCAGGGACACCCAGCATAATTTCATTTCAGTGATTTGGGAGCTGCAGCAAGTGTGGATGTTGCAGGGATTGTTTAGACGCTTCCTCTTTTTCAGTTCTAGTGCAGGGTCTCAGTTTTACTATTCTTAGTTGGGACATGTTGTTCCACCTTTACTATAATAGTTTATTCTAGTTATGGATTTGTAGTTGTCTCTTGGGCCGTGGTTTTCGGCAAGACTTTACCTGCTTTTAGATTTTATAAACTGCTTATTTATTTCTAGTATTTGTAATGTGGTTGTATGGTGAATGTTTTGTTTTAAAAAGGATAAAATTTGGCACCCGTTTAATTTTATTTAGGTGGTTAGTAAATTTAAAAGACGTTCGACAGTGATGCTAGGAATGAACCATTTAAGAAACCTGTTTATATTAAAATAAGGCTTGATCACCCAAGGTTTAATTAGGCGGGGTGTCACAGATGGTATCAGAGCATCAGGTTCTAGTGTCCATAGGATCTTTACGGCTTACTACGATTCAGCGTAAACGTTTGTTTGTATTAGAGCCCTACTATCAGGATTGTTGATTCAAAATTTCCATTGTTGCGATATCGTACTTCTGCTCTTAAATATTGTATAAACTGTGTACTTATACAATTTGAATCTTATTTCAGATGCCGCCAAGGAGACAGAGAGCAGAGAGGGCTGAAGCCAGAGAAGAGGTGAGGGAGGCTCATCAGGAGCCACAGGTACCGATGCCACCACCCCCACCCGAGTTAATCTCCACTACTCAGGTTGCAGTGATAGTGGCTCAGGCAGTCGAAACAGCGATGAGGGAAATGGCAGCCCACTTTCCTCAGCCCCAAGTACCTCCCCCTCTGGCACCGGTAGTGCAAGTTCCAGCAGGGCCATCTACTTGGCAACGAGTCAGGGAGGCATTTCAGAAGGGACACCCACCCGAGTTTCAGGGCAGTACTGATGTAGTGGAAGCGTGCAACTGGAAGAAGAATATCCAGCGCCACTTGCCCATGATAGAGTGCACCGGGGTACAGGAACAGATGCTAGCCACTTTCCGTCTGACAGGAGCGGCCCTACAGTGGTGGGAGTCAGTTACCACCACCGAGGAGAGGGATACTTTGACTATTTCTGAGTTTTGGGTGCGGTTTAACCGCAAGTATTTCCCTCCAGCAGTAGAGTCAGAGATGAGGAAGAATTTTAGTGATGTGGTTCAGGGTGATCGCTCAGTTGCTGACTACGAGGAAGAGTTTACCCGCTTGGCCAATTTTGTGCCAAACGAGGTGAGCAATGAAGAGAGAAAGAAGTCCAAATTTATGGAGGGCCTAACCTGGAGAATCAGACAGCATTTGATTGGTAATCCGGCGTTGGTAACCTACACATATGTCGTCAATGGCGCTCTACTACACTGTCAGGATCACCGTTTTCATACTAAAGAAATAAGAGGGGTGAGCCTAGCCAACCGGGAAAGGTGGATGCAGGTAGTGGAAGCAGCGCATCACTGCAGCAAACAGCGGGTCAGATAGGGCAGGATTCCCGACAGGGGAACTCTGCTAAGAAATTTAAGCACGGGAGGCATCGCTTTGACCGGCAGGGCCCTCAGCAACCAGTCCCTCAGGGTCGACAGGGCCAGGGTAATCAAAATGGGGGACAACAAGGCCAAGGATGACAGGGCCAACGTCAGGGCCAACAGGACCAAGGACAGAGACAGTTTCAGGGTCAGTGTTTCACTTGTGGCCAGCAAGGTCACAAGAGCATAAATTGTCCACAGCAAGACAGGGCACAACAACAGGGTGCCCAACAGGGGCAACAGGCACCATTAGCACCAGCGGTAGTACAGGCCCCACAGCTAGGGCAAATGCAGTACGGGCGTGTGTTCAACATCCGTGATATTCCATTTCAGTCGGCCCCTCCAGCACCGCCGGCAGTTGCGGGTATGTTTCCTATTCATGGGCTTGAGGGAAATATTTTGTTTGACACGGGAGCATCGCATTCGTTTATTTCCACTAGATTTTCACGGGCAGCTGGCCTATTAGCGACAGCAGATACCCATCTTATGGGGTAGTGGGTCCCTTATACACTCGATTTGTAAGGGTGTAGACATTATAGTCGGGAGATTGAGCCTAGCGGAGGACCTCCTAGTGCTGGACATTGAGGGATATGACGTCATCCTAGGCATGGATTGGTTGGCACATAATAGGGCAATGGTAGATTGTTATGAGAGGACCATCGTGTTCTCCATTCCGGGGCAAGAGATGTTTCTTGTGACAATCCCACTTCCCGAAGGAGGATCGCAAACTCATTTGTATTATATTGAGGAGGAGACCTCACGTGGAGTTGTCGTTTCTCTGGACTCAATCCCAGTTGTGAGGGATTTTGAGGATGTCTTTCAGGAGATACCAGGGTTACCTCCTGCAGGGAGATAGAGTTCGTTATTGATCTAACACCGGGGACGAGACCTATTGCCAGAGCACCATATTGCATGGCTCCTTCGGAGATGCGGTAACTGAGAGAACAGATTCAACAGCTATTAGGACAGGGTTTCATTCGACGGAGTACATCGCCATGGGGTGCGCCCGTGTTGTTTGTAAAGAAAAGGGATGGTTCACTTCGTCTGTGTGTAGATTACAGAGAGCTGAACAAAGTGACAATACGTAATAAGTATCCATTGCCGAGGATTGACGACTTGTTTGATCAATTGAGAGGGGCTGCATACTTCTCGAAGATCGACATGAGGTCGGGTTATCACCAATTGCGCATTCGTGAAGAGGATGTACCTAAGACCGCTTTCCTGTCGCGGTACGGGTCATACGAGTTTAGAGTGATGCCTTTTGGGCTAACTAATGCGCCGACAGTATTCATGGATCTCATGAACAGGGTATTCAGGGAGTTTTTGGATCAGTTTGTGATTGTGTTCATAGACGACATTCTAATTTACTCTCGTACGGAGGAGGAACACGCAGAACACTTACGATTGGTCCTACAGACATTGCGGAACCATCAGTTGTACGCCAAATTTGAGAAGTGTGGATTTTGGCTTCGTGAGGTTCAGTTCTTAGGCCACGTCGTATCTAGCAGGGGCATTGCTGTTGACCCGAGTAAGGTATCGGAGGTGAGGGAGTGGGGGCAGCCCACGACACCGACAGAAATTCGCAGTTTCTTGGGATTGGCTGGTTATTATCGTCGCTTCATCAAGGGATTCTAAAAAATTGTCGGACCGTTGACGAATCTAACTCGTAAGGGAATTCCCTTCGTATGGAGTGACAGTTGCCAGTTAGCATTTGATGAATTAAAAGACAATTTGACATCAGCCCCCGTTCTTACCTTACCTAGGAGCGGAGTGGAATACCGAGTCTATACCGATGCTTCCTTACAAGGAATTGGGGGTGTGTTACAGCAGGAGGAGAAGGTCATAGCTTATGCGTCACGAAAGCTTAAGCCACATGAAAAGAATTACCCCACCCATGACCTTGAGTTGACAGCGGTGGTTTTTGCATTGAGGATTTGGAGACACTATCTTCTGGGCGAGCAGTTCACGCTATTCACGGATCATAAGTCATTGCAGTATCTATTCACTCAGAAGGACCTGAATATGAGACAAAGAAGATGGCTTGAATTCGTGAAGGACTACCAATTTGATATACAGTATCATCCTGATAAGGCTAACGTGGTGGCAGATGCGTTAAGCAGAAGACCTACCGGGGAGTTAGCAGAAGTTTGGAAGGCGAAGTGGAGTGAGCTCCGACACGAGGATGAAATGGCGAGAGCATGCCTGGCAGTTCTAGCTATCACTTCCGAGAACGTTATGCGGGTGGTGAGGGCACAGGCAGAAGACCCATTTTATCAGGATAAAGTACGGCAGTTACTGGCCAAGGGGGCAGAGTCCTACTCCATCAATTCAGAGGGTGGACTACGTTTCAACGGTAGGCTGATAGTACCCGAAGATGATGATTTGAGGCATGCCGTTATGACGGAGTCACGCGGGTCAAAATTCTCGGTACATCCAGGTGGGGACAAAATGTACCAGGATATGCGACGAGTATATTGGTGGTCAGGTATGAAATGAGATATTGCATAGTTTGTCTCAAGGTGTGTTACATGTCAGCTCATAAAAGTTGACCATCAGAGACCTTCAGGGATGTTACAACCACTAGAGATTCCTGTATGGAAGTGGGAGAGCATCTCAATGGATTTTATTACCGGGTTACCCACCTCCCAGAAGGGCCACGATTCCATATGGGTGATAGTGGATCGTTTGACTAAGGTCGCCCATTTCTTACCGGTTCGTACGGATTATGACACTATGCGGTACGCGCAGATATTCATTTCAGAGATTATTAAGCTGCACGGAGTTCCTATTAATATCGTGTCGGACCGAGATAAGATTTTTGTGTCACACTTTTGGCAGAGTTTTCAGGAGGCCATGGGCACCGACTTACGGTTGAGTACGACTTATCACCCACAGACGGACGGCCAGATGGAAAGAGTAAACCAGATGTTAGAGGACATGCTGAGAATGTGTATTCTAGATTTTGGGGGAAATTGGGAGCCATATCTTCCTTTGGTGGAGTTTGCGTATAATAACTCTTACCAATTCACTATTGGCATGGCCCCATTCGAGGCGCTTTACGGGAGGCCTTGTCGTTCACCCACTTGTTGGTTAGAGGTGGGGGATAACAGACTTTTGGGGCCAGATATGATACAGGAGACTTTGTCCAAGATAGAGTTGATTCGAGGACGTATTCGAATAGCCCAGGATAGGCAGAAAAGTTATGCTGACGCCGGAAGGAGACATGTGGAATTAGATGTGGGCGACCAGGTGTTAATTCGAGTATCTCCTATGAAAGGGGTTACGAGGTTCGGCAAAAAGGGGAAGTTAGCATCGAGATATGTGGGGCCGTTTCCTATCATTGAGAGAGTGGGACCGGTAGCTTACAGATTGGGACTCCCAGAGCATCTTTAGCGGATACACGATGTGTTCCATGTGGCGTCGCTGAAGAAATACAAGAGGAGCGAGAGAGCCTCCTAGCACATTCCACTGGAGGAGATTGATTTGCAGCCAGATGTCTCGTATGAAGAAAGACCCGTGGCTATCCTGGATTATAGTGAGTGAAAACTAAGATCCAAGGTGGTACCCTTAGTGCGAGTACAGTGGGGACATCACAATATGGATGAGACCACTAGGGAACGGGAGGAGGATATGCGAGAGCAATATCCAGAATTATTCACAGCAGGTATTTTCTAATTTCGAGGACGAAATTCCTTTTGTAAGAGGGGAAGTATGTAACACCCCGTAATTCTGCTTAATTAGGAAAATATGTTTGTTTAAATTACATTAGTAGAGTAATTTAATGTGATTACGTGAGTAGAGTAATTTATGTGATTTATTACCACGTTCGTTTAAATTACGTGAGTAGAGTAATTTAAAGTGAACACGTGAGTAGAGTAAATTATAAGATTAATTACATTTTATTTAAATTACGTGAGATGAGTAATTTAATGAAATATTAGGTTAATAAAGATGATTATGATGAGTAAAAAGTTACTAAATGTGAATAGTAAAGTTTTAATGTTTTTAGGTACGATCTAGTGACTATATGGACGTACCAGAGTTATCTCAACCGAGTATCGCGCGTAGGACAAAAATTAAGGATGAGAGTAGAAAAATATTTAAGAGACTCAAATGATAATTTAGAGTCCACGGTTGATTCTGAAAGGGTCGAATTAGTCAAAATAGTATACCCGGGGGTACTAATTGAGTGTCGGGTCAATTTCGGGCTAAACCGGGACCATTCGGGGGCATTTTGGTCTCTTTACAATTATGGGAAAGATGACCTACGAATTTTGAAACCCTAGATCAGATTATAAGAGTGGTGTCTAGGGTTAGTCAAATAGAGATACACCATAGCCATTAGAGAAGAGAGAGAGAGAGAGAGGCAAATTCCTAAGGCAAAAGAAGGAAGGAGGGATCATCCTAAGGAAATTTCACCACAAAGATTGTTGGGAAGGAGGATTGAAGTATCAATATCATCAACCATCATCAACAACCACGAAATCAGACCCTACAGATCATAAGGCAAGTGGTTATTTACAAAAATAATTGAGTTATAATACCCATAATTAAGCTTTAGGAAGAGCATGATTTTTATGATATTCTTGGGAACAAACAATTGATTATGATCCATGATTGAGTAGGATCTGCATGTAGAGCGTTTTTGGATTACCAAGCATGTTTATATCATAGAAATCTAGATGACAAATTCGTGAGAAAATCTGGATATTGGATGGAAGATTTAAAGAATGCATGTTTAGGGTTCTTGAAGATTAATGAGATTTTTAGTTAATTTGACCAATATTTATAATGATTTTGTTGTTTTAAATCGTTAGTAATCATCCCAGAACATGTAGGAATGATTAGAAATTGTTGGTTGTGAATATGGTGGACTATCATGAAAGTTAGAGAAATAAAAATGGTGAAGCCCGTAAGAAGAAGATGAACTGGGTCTGTCACTGCTTGATCGATCGATCAACCCTTGAATGTCGATCGATCGAGCAGTCGATCGATCGAGCAGTCGATCGATCGACCATATCCCCTCGATCGATCGACCCTGGCTGAACTTTAGAGAAATTTGTGAATATTTCTTTTGATTACCGTCGCTTAATGGGAACCTTAGAAATGATATTTTACCTATGAGGGGACTTTAAAATTACCAGTAGGTGTATCAATAGATTTCTTCACATATGATTTAGTGGGAATTTTGGAGAAATAGACTGACGGAAGAACGAGCGATTTAGCCCTATGTTGCGACTGTGAGAATTAAATTTCGGAGAGAATGAGATTTAAATTTCAGAAAAAGAAATACCAGTAGGTTAAATATTAACTTAGCTACTGAATTAAGAGAGGGGTAACTAGGGCCCTTAGAATTGCGTGAATACTCGAATAAATACAATGATGAAAAATATTGTAATTTATAGGTACGGTGTATATAAGTAAAATATATTACGTACGGGTATGATTTGTTGGGTCGGGTGTGTACCTACTAAATTATATAAAAAGGTTTGGGTTAAGAGGATATTACCTAAATTAATTATGTTAGGGTCGATGTGACATTCTGAACTAACATAAAACTATTATATATTTGGGGTCGATGATAAATGCCGAACCAAAGTTTTAACTGGTGTCGCGATGAAAGAGTCCCGAAGCAGAATATGTGTAAATATTTATATTTTTAGATAGTTGGGGTCGATGGATTATTCCGAACCAACTTTCACTTGGGGTCGACGCATTATTCCGAATCAAGAGTCCTTTATGTGTAATAAAAGGATATGTTAGAGGTATCTAAGATTAAATACATTGTTATGTGATGAAATGTATTCTTTGTGCACTATCTATTAATTTAAAATAGTAGTTAATGAAAGGAAATGTAAATGCCTTAGTAATAATTTATAGTGTGATGAAATTATTACAAGAATAAGGACAACGGACAGTAAATGAGTTAAATACGGTTATGGGTAGTGTAACTAGGTAGACTAAGTGTTAGCAATAGTTACGTACTACGCAAGAGAGGTGAGGAAGATCAAGGGAGTGTGCGAAACCTTAATATGTGTAATCAATAACTTAATAGTGATAACTGCTTGCAAAATATTTTCAAATGTTTTGAGTACTAACTCTTGCTATGTAAATTTTTAAAAACCTTTTAGGTGCCCAGCCACAGGGACACCCAGCATGATTTCATTTCAGTGATTTGGGAGCTGCAGCAAGTGTGGATGTTGCAGGGATAGTTTAGACGCTTCCTCTTTTTCAGTTCTAGTGCAGGGTCTCAGTTTTACTATTCTTAGTTGGGACATGTTGTTCCACCTTTACTAAACCAGTTTATTCTAGTTATGGATTTGTAGTTGTCTCTTGGGGCGTTGTTTTCGGCAAGACTTTACCTGCTTTCAGATTTTATAAACTGCTTATTTATTTCTAGTATTTGTAATGTGGTTGTATGGTGAATGTTTTGTTTTAAAAAGGATAAAATTTGGCACCCGTTTAATTTTATTTAGGTGGTTAGTAAATTTAAAAGACGTTCGACAGTGATGCTAGGAATGAACCATTTAAGAAACCTGTTTATATTAAAATAAGGCTTGATCACCCAAGGTTTAATTAGGCGGGGTGTCACATCCTACTCTATATCGTAGTATTATAGGAACCTTACTATACCTTACTGCCTCGCGTCCTGATATTATGTATGCAGTTTGCGTGTATGCCCGTTATCAAAATAATCCTAAAGTGAGCCACTTAGTATGTGTAAAAAGAATCATTAAATACATTAAAGGCACTCTAAATTTAGGACTCTGGTACACCAATGATACTCCTAGTACTATAATAGGATACACTGATGCCGATTGAGCAGGGTGTGAACTGGTGATAGTAAGATCACATCAGGGGCGTGTTTCTATATCGGTAACAATTTGGTAGGATGGAGTAGTAAGAAATAAAACTGCACTTCTTTATCCACAGCTGAATCAAAATACATAGCCGCTGGTAGTTGTTGTGCTCAATTACTTTGGCTTAAGCAAATGCTTAATGATTACGGTATTCAAGAAGATCAACTGCATCTCTATTGTGATAATCAAAGCGTGATCAATATCTCTAAAAACCTTGTTCAACACTCGCGAACTAAACATATAAAAATTAGACATCATTTTATACGCGAATTAGTTGAGACTAAGGAATTAGAAATTAATTATTTGCCTACTAATTTGCAACTCGCAGATATGTTTACCAAACCTTTGGATTATAATAGATTTCTTGCTTTGCGAAAATCGATAGGAATGGTTTGTGCTGAATAAACTCGTGTGACTTAAGTATTTTTCCCTTTGTCCATTTGAGACAAAATAAGGGAGAAGTATGGGTCTTATGAGTTCATTTTTTATTGTAAATTTGATTAATAAGCTTGATCTTAGTGTTATTTGTAGGAATCTGTAAAGTTTTATTCAACAGATGTTATTAGGGTATTGGTTTGTAATTAGTTAAGTCATGTAATTTTCTTTTTCTAGGATATGAGTAGATAGAATTTTTGTATAGGAATAGGTGTTTCTTATTTTTTTTTGCAGCCCTATGAGTCCTAAATGACTCAAAGGAGATTTTCTCTCATATTTCCAAAAGGGGAGATTGAATCACCTTATACTCTTGACTCACTTGAGTCTACATTGTATAAGTGCTCATTTAGTTTAGAAATTGTGACAAAATTGGAGTCATATTCCCTAAAGACCAAAGAGACTCAGATTCTTCTAATGCCACACTTGATTCCATTGGAGGTATAAATCTCATTCGCACACACACTAGGGTTGCATACATTGTTCATATATTGTATTGATTGATTGTGTGTGTGTGAGTTTTGTGTGTTAAATCCCATTCAAATTGATTTTAATAATTTTTGGGAATTTTTAATATTTATTTTGAAATTAAAATTTGGCTTTTAAAACTTTTGGGGTCTTTCTGTAATTACTGTTATTACCTTTTTATACCTGAAAGTTGGGTTGGGTAGGATCCGAAAGCGCATGAGACTTTAGGGGAGCCGTGGAAATATTTTCAAAACACGCGCGTCTGAGTTCATCCGGTCCCTACACATGTCAACCTTATATCGGCCAGATGTGTGTTTGTTGTAAGACTCATAACCCTTGTGTTATCTCAGCCCTTGGATCTAAGTAATCAACGTTATGCGTGCGTTTAAACTCAATCCAAGTGAAACCTCCCTTGTCCAATCAGCGTATACTTTTTCCACCACTTATATTACACCATTGGATCAAAGTCAAATGGCTAAGACCAAATCACATCCTTTGATTTGATGAGCCATTCTCGAACCTTCCCCTCTCAGTATAAAAGGAAACCAAGTCTTTGCATTTGAGGACTTTGTCAGTTCGTCCATAGAGAGAGAGAGAAGAGAGAAACTAGAGAGAAAACCTAACTCGTTTCAAACCCTGAATTCATTTTTTCTAAAGAGTTTATACCAAACACTATACTTGAGTGTTTGAGAGTGATTTTGGTAGAGGGTTGAAGGTTGTTTGAGAGTTTTATCCTCTGAGTTCAAGATCTTATTTCCAACTTATACATTTCATGTTAGATCTCTATTTCTTTTTCCTAGAAACTCTAGGTCTGGCTATTGCATGTCATATTACACTTAGATGTGCATCTTTTAGTTTCTCATCTTGAGAAATCGTATTTGTTGATTAAAGTTTTTCTATAAATGTTTTTAACAACTCAAGAATCAACAAATCTACTTTTTGTTTCTAGTTCTTATGAAACAAGACTTTTGACCGAGTTGGAATCCTAATTAGTGGTTTACAATTTCAAAATTATTTTCAAAACTCCTGAAATTATTTAAGACCTTGGCAGTCTTTCGAGAAAGGTAACCTTGGATTCTGGGATTATTTGAAAGGTAATATAAAGTCTTTTATTTCTAAAGAAGAGAGAAACTGAAAACAACTTCATTTAGATCTGATCTATAATTGGCTAGGACTTGTTTGTATAAGTAAGTGTGCGTGTGTGCATGCATGTTTTAGAACACTGTCACAAACACTTGTCACACTACAACATAAGAAGTGTTGGTTTTAAGGTCTTGAAACGTCAAGAGTCGACGTAAAGCTGGAACAAAGTGGAAAAGTTAGCAAACTGAGAAAGCCACATCAACATCAACATCAGAACTGCAAAAAAGTTAGAATCAAACCAGCGGGTACATATTCTAAACTTGTATAGGTCTGTTTTGTGTGAACGTGTGTTATATAGTTTGTAACTTGTATATTTTGTTTTAGTGGCTTTTCGATTTGTGACTTAGAAGTCACCGTGGATGTTTCCTCAGTTGGTTGAGGTTTTACCACGTTAAAAACTCCTTGTCCTTAATCTTTCTACATCTCCTCCTCTCATTCTTGTGGGTGTACTGATTTAGTTGACTTAACCTTTTTAGTTTTGGTTTTCAAAACTAGTTACAAAATCTTGAACATATCCCGTACATTTTTCATTAAACACATCTTGTGATTTACCTGTTTTGATTTAAAGAAAAGAGTTTCTCCAAAAAACAGTTTGGAGTTACTTAGACTGTTTAATCCTGAATTAAACGACTTGAGTAACAACTTTTTCACATATACCGAGAGAAAATAATCGATTTCCGCGTGTTTAATTGTGAGTGCATTCTATGAGATTTTGAAATCAAGAGGAACTTTCGGATAAGAAATGTAACAATCAAATCTTTTGAAATGGACGGTTATATTGGCTATGCACACACACACACACACACACACACACGATAAGTTGAGATAGAAAAGTAAAGTTCTACTATGTTTATGAAGTTTGCATTAAAACTTAGTTATATTACTTTTGTCTCTTTTATATTGAGTCAATTTTTTAAATTTTATGGGTATACTTACTGCAAACCCTCACAAGACAAAAACTTGTCCACTAGGATAACCTAGGGGTTTAACGGCTTATTGCACATGCTAAGTGTAATCGTGATTCCTACGAAAGTGGGTTAGATTTTAAAATTTTAGTTTTGTTTGAAGACTAGCAAAGTTTAGGTTTGGGGGTATTTGATGAGTGCATTATTTTGTATATTTTATACCAAAATTTATACCTTGTTAGTCCCATTTTATTTCATTGAATAAGTTCTTAGGTTCATTTTATAAAAAAAAGGAAAAAAAATACAAGAATGATTGAATTTGAATTAAAAATGGCAATTCTAAGTAAAAAATGGGCACTTCGATAATTTTATAATATTCTTGTGCTAATTTGTGAAAAAAGTTGCCTAGTGAAATTTTTGCACGTAATGATGGAATTTGGTGCAAATTGATGATCAACTTGCAAAAGGCGCAAAAAAGCTCATTTTTACGGTCGTTGGAAAAAAGTTGTTTTTACACTTGTTAAGTCGTAAAAAAGTTGAGGGGAAAATTTGGTCCTTTATCCCGATCCAAAGATTAAAGAGGTGGAGAGATATCTACCAACACTATTCGGCCAATCAGGGAGAGTCCCACCGCAACTCAAATACCTCACCATTTGTCCTATAAAAAGACCCTCAGGCTCATAATTTTAAAGAGGAATTTCAGGGAGCAACTTTGAGTGATTGTAATCAATTTGAGGGCCAAGTTTTTATCACTTTTTTAGAGGATTGTAGACTATTTGTGAGAGAACTTATTGTAAGTTTAATTTATTAATGAAAATCTCTTCTTATTCTGGCAATTTCTCTTTCAGTATTATAGATTGATTCTTATATTAGGAGTAGGGTGAAGTTTATCATAGTTAGCTAATATTGTCACGTCAATTTGATTGTTGTTCATTACCTACTTATTTTACTTATTATCAAAGATTCGGTATTCATTTTAAAGCGACACGAGAGTGTGTTTTAAAACATTCAATATTGTTTTGTCAAATCAAGTTTTGAGATTTAAACATAGTATTTTTTTTTATGGATTATGCTTGCACTTTGATTGTTTTGATAGTCCATGCTTAAATACATTTGCAAACTTTAAAACTTGTATTTTCTAAGGGAATAGGGATTTTAGCCGTCTATTAGAGATGTTAAAAATATTTTGAACATAACTTTCATTCTTTTCGAATTCAACGCGACGAGAGTCGATTTAATTTGAGTTATAAAAAGGGAATGGCGACATTAAATTAGTGTGCAATATTAGTTACGTGATAAATGGACCTCGAATCCTAATTGTTTATAAATCTCTTGTGTTACTATCATTTATCATAGTTGATTTTATTTAGTGTAGTTAATAATCATTCTTTACTCCATTTTATCTAGTTGGACAGTTGCAATTCTTTTAAAAGTTAAAATTGACAAATCTCCGTGGGTTCGACCCGTACTTACACTCACTATTCTATAATAGCCCGTGCACTTTCGATATTTTATAAAATTGACAAACGCACAGTCTGCAAGAAAAAAGAATCAAGTAAGGAAAGGTTAAGTGAGTAACAAAAACAGAAATCAAGAATTTGAGAACCAAATTCCAGAAATTAAAGAAAAGAGCAAAGGTCATACCTCCCATTTAATGTCCTCCTCTGGAAAAAGGAGCAAAGCTTTCTATCGTCGGTAGAGGACGATGAGGCAATTAAAAATAGTGTCCCCCGCCAAATTGAATATAATAGTAAGGCATAAAGTAGTGCTGAAATAGAGGAGCCCCCTCACTTCTCCCCAATGCCAAGTCGAAGAACCCGACATGTTGCTACCTCCTTGAGCCTCTGTCCACAGAGGAAACATTCCATACATGCCATAGATCGATGGCGGCATTGACTAACTATCCACGAAGTCTAGGTAGACATATGGAACCTTCATATATGTATGGAGCATGTAGTGCTCCCCCTCCATCACCTCCTCTCGTTGTGTCCGACATCTTCCCCACTCTACTCATATAGAAAGGAGGGATCATTGGCGAAACCTCAACCTCACTCCCCATCACCTTCCTGACCACCCTTTCGCCCAGGTAACGGGTATACCCAAAGTCATATGCCAATAGAAGTCGCATTTAGGCATGAATGCTTGCGGTCCCCATCTCTCCACAAGACTGACTCCAAGGGTAGAACGTCACCTATCCCGAATAAAGTTAATCATCAATACTCAATCAAAAATAAAAAAAATATATACAAAAATACGAAAGAAATGCATAAAATCTAAAAAAAAATTAAAATTTAACCTCGGCACTTAAGATGCATTTAACGTTGCTTTCACATCCTTAAGGGACAAGGGATCCTTCGACAACCTGTTAGCCTTCCTCCCCCATATCATCTTCAGCCACTTCTTGGACTCACTCTCGAGCAAATGTATCAACCACGTATTGTTCCCAATCACCTCATAGAACCACACCTAAAAGAGTAATAAAATGTCTCAATAAAAAACTCCAAAAATATAATGAATGCACACATTAAAAAAATAAAAGCAATAATAAGAAAATGCAATAATAAGGTTACCTACAAAAGGTACATGGACCCCATGAAGGTCGAGTAACAGCATTGGTTGAAGACATCAAAAGAGACATAGAGATAAGGCAACGCTAGGCTCCTCTAGTCATACTTGTTCACCTTGGAAATGACCCGTGGGTACGATAAAAATTATAAGTGGATGACGTCCCCATTAGTCGCAATCAAGTCTCCACCATCAAGAGCAAGATAAAAATTTGAGCCGCCTGTTACAGCTGTTGGCTGTCCATAATGTCAATCCTCTTTGTCAGCGAAGTGTCCACAACAGAATCCTTCACTATCTCCCATAATCGATCCTCCCAAAAGCCCCCAACACCTCCCAAATTTCCACCTCAGTAAGATGGAGTGATTGGCCCACCATAATCTTCTCCCCCTTGTAGTCCAGTCCCAGAATCTAGTACACGTATATTGGCGTGAACGCCATATCACCCAAACCCATGGAATGTGTGAGTGTTGTCCCACCATCATTCTCTTAGGGCACACAACACTACAGTCGATCGCAATGTGTCGCCTAAAGACCTCGCTAAGAAACCAAACTCGACCACATCCACCATGAGTCATACCTCCTTGGGGAGCTTGTCACATACCTCCCCCACACCCTTCATACCTCGAGAGTGAATACTCGATAAAGCGAGGTTTGTCTGCAAAATTCAAAATAAAAAATATCAATCCCCAACAAAGGATAAAATAAACTTTAAAAACAAGAAAAAAAATTTAAATAAACACTCACAAAGCCACCAGGATTTTTGTACCCATGCAGAAGGGTGGAGCTCAGGCTCGCGCAACAAGATCCTCTCGTATTTCATCACCTTGGTGTAGCGGTATGCATTTTCAGCCCCCCACTGGTATTGTCGTAGTGCCTCTCCACTCAATGTTGGCCCAGTCATCAACATCCACAATATTAAAGGTCATTTTCTTCAAGAAATTTCACAAAAAATGTTTGAGAATGTTTTCTAGAGATAGAGAGAAATGTAGTTTGGGGTGTGGGAAAAAAAGGTTGCCTCAGATCCTTTTTATAAGAGGCTAAGGGAGTATGTCGACCGACACCCCCAGGGTATGCCTGCCATAGTAACCCTTGGGAAGCCTAACCCCCCTTAAAGTATGTGCCCTCCCGATTGGCATTCCTCGGCAGGCACCCCCTAAAATTTCATAACAAAACTTTAAAAATTGCTAAAAATGAGTAGAAAATTTCCAAAAACTCCCCTGAAAAAAAATAAAAAAATCACGAAATCTCAATTGTCATCAAAATCACAATTTTTCGTGAAAAATCATCAGATTCAACATTTCCACCTGTAGTTAAAAATTCATCATAGATTTGTAATAATTTCAGTAAATTCCTAAAAATTCCAAAAAAAATCTTGAAAAATCAAAAAACCAAATTTTGCCAAAATCACTCATTTGCCAATAAAAATCCTCAAAGATAAAAAGTACACAAACATCTAAAAATCATAAAAAAAAATTAAAAACTCGAAAAATCTGAAACTTTCTAGAAATTTCTAAAAACTATTACACACTCTTTATGCTTGCAGAACTGACCTTCTTATTCTTTGGGTCTGCAGAATTGACCTTTTCACCCTTTAAGTCCTCAGAATTAATCCAAACCCTCAGAATTATTTATTGATCCTCTGAATCGGTTTCATGCACCCTTTAGGTCCTCTGAATTGACCTAGGCCCTCAAAATTAGGCCGCGATCCTCTGAATTATCCGTATACATTTTTGGGGTCTTCGAAATTGACTTAGACCCTCATAATTAAGCTATGATCCTCTGAATCAAGCGTATGCAGTATTTAGGTCCTTATAATTGGCATAGGCTCTTATGATTAGGTAGTGATCCTCTGAATCGATCGTATACACCCTTTGCATACCCCCTCTAAGTCCTCATAATTGACCTAGACTCCCAAAATTACGCTGCGATCCTTTGAATTGGTCCCATACACTATTTATGTCCTCAAAATGGACCAGGCCCTTTGAATTAGACCGTGATCCTCTGAATCTATGCATACACTTTTTAGGTCCTCAAAATCGATGTAAGACCTCATAATTAGGCGGCAATCCCTTGAATCAACCGCATACACTATTTAGGCCCTTAGAATTTACCTAGGCCCTCACAATTAGGACGCGATCCTCTTAATCGGTTACATACACCCTTTGGGTCTTAAGAATTAGATTAAACCCTTAAAACTAGGCCACGACCCTCTGATTCAATCGCATACATTCTTTAGGTCCTTGGCCCTCAAAATCGACCCTACTCCTCAGAATCAGACATTTGCCCCTAGCATGACCAAAATCCACTCATCCCCCCATAATTTCGAATGCATAAGAACTTAAACACTCACAACTCTCATTTGGGTGTCTATCTTTCAAAAACCTTCACTTATCTTAATCTCCCTCGTCGAGGGGATCTCTAGACACCCCATTCTAGTATCCCCCCACCGCACTTCCACAAGGTCCAAGCACAGCCCCTTCAAACCTCAGACCCCTGGTCCCCCTTTGAAACCCTAACCAGAGGTCACCGAATGTTCCTTGAGCTCCATTTGACTTTGTTCAACTCTCAGACCTAAGAGTATCTCAACTCACTTTTCTGAGGCTCTAAATCCCATTTCTAACGGTTTATGTTGTGTGCGAATGAGACTTATGATTCTCATTTGATAACCCTTTTATCGAGAAGCTCACTGGATGCTCCTCGAGCTCCAATTAACTTTACTCAACTATTAACATGAGAGTATCTCAACTCACCTTCATAGGGATTCAAATCCCATTTTCAACAGTCCTTATCGTGTGTGAATTAGACTTAAGATTAACATTTAGTAGCTTTTTACCCACAAACCTTAATCTAAAGTCATCGGATGCTCCCCGAGCTCATTTTAACCTTGGTAAACTCTTGGACCGATAGTATCTCAACACACTTTCATAAAAAATCTAAATCCTTTTTCCAACGGCCTGACCGCGTGCAAAATATACGTACGATTAGTATTTTTACGAGCATTTTTCCAGAAAATTTGTTTTTGAATTACCTATAGGAACCCTCCCCCTGCCTATAGATAAGGGATACTTTACATTTCTGCCAAGTCTGACAAGCCTACTGATAAACAGGACAAGAGCCATGCCTACTGGCACCCCCCAAGGTCATCCTAGACTTTTGGTTCCTTTAAGGGTTCCTATTTAAGGAAAACCTGACATCATTGTTCGGTACCTCTTTGCTCGAAATTAGGGCATCAACTTTCCACTTTCCAAATATTCGCTCAACATTTCCTCACCTCACCCACACCCCATTTTTTTCCCACCATTAAAATCAACTTACATTACCTCGAAAATCAAAATCCAAGTTCTTTAGAAGGTCTATATTCCATCCATCCAACCTTATACATTGATGATGCTGGAAACAGCACCACCCTCCAAGGTAGTCGTAAGCTCAAATTAGCGATAACAATGGCAGCTAAAATATATACAAGCACAAGAGATAGAGATGAGGAGAAGAGGATGAACACAAATGTTTAAGTGATTCAACCAATCAGGCCTACGTCCACTGTGCAAGTGAATGAGTAAGGTCACTGACATAAGGCACTAATGGCCATGGATACAATCTCTCAAGTTTTCTCTCTCTATTGTGTAAAATGACAGAGTTTCGGTGAGGGTTGTAATTATCGATCCCTTTACAGGGTAGAGGAAGACCTCTATATATAGTGCTTGGGGGGTGTAATGTGCTCCCCAAGCATACAATGAGTATGTGCATGAGCATTGAGCCAATATGAGAGTGACACCTGGCTGATCTCAACTAGTAATGATGGCCCCAATATTCCCTCACGTGGGGGGAATAATTTGGTTATAACAGATTTGTCCACGTGTTCCCAGCCACACATATGCGCGTAGAGGCTCGGCTACTGCTCAATCCGAGTTTATTCATGATGATCTAGGCTCATTAGGAAAGCTGAGATAAGGCAGGTGGGGTAATAACGTCAGCCTGGGCCGGAGTTAGGTTGGAGTAACTGGAATGTCGGTTGATTCCCAATCGAGGTTAGTTATGTGATCCTTGCTACCTCGTCTGATTTTCGGTCGAGGTTGGTCAGGCGATCCTTGCTCTCGGCTTATTCCTAGCTGATGTTGATGATTGAGGTAGATGTGATCTCTGATACCGCCCGATAATGAGGTGACCATTGACATCGGCCATAGCCGACCTTATGTAGGACGAGAGGGTTGGTTATGAGTCAGGAGCCTTTGTTACCTCGGCCCTCTCATATGCCGAGGTTGGTGTCTCTGAGTTGTCCGGTACATTTAAGGGCATATCATACATTTAATATCATTTCTTATATCTTATTACTCTTAGTAAATTTCTTAATCAATTCTTATTTTCTCACCACTAATCAACTTTTTAATATCTATATACTTACAAATCTATTTTCATAAACTCAAAAAACCCGAAAAGGTGGTTTAATTCATAAATCCCAAATCAGAGTTTTCTTCAACTTCTCAATATTATCACCACTTGGGCATGCTTTTTCACAAATTAAAATATAAAAATCTAGTTTTGGATTTAGGGGTTAGACCCCACCTTTATTCTCTATTATAACTATGTGGACTTTGATGTCGGTTTTTGACTACGTAGGAATTCAGGGTTTATCTTAGGAGTCGAGACCTTATTTTCATATTTAACTCCTCTCACTCTAGTTTCCTTATTATTATTTTATATATATATATATATATATATATATATATATATATATATGTGTGTGTGTGTGTGTGTGTGTGTGTGTGTGTGTGCACACGCGCGTGTGTATATTAGTCATCTGTTTTTACAATTTAGTAAACTTGTTGATATGTGTACTCACTCGTTTATAGTACATTACAATCTAGTGTATCTCTCATAGTATACTTATGATTATCTATTTTTATCTATTTTCATTTTTAGCGGTCCTGATAGACATGCATATTCACTCTCTCATAGTGAATCACGATCCAACGCATCTCTCATAATTTGTTCACTTTTATCCATTTCTTTATTTTTCAGTGGTCCTGTTGACATGCATATTCATTCTTTGATAGTGAATCATAATCTAGTGCATAGCTCATATTCTGGCCACCTTTGTCTTTGTTTCTTTGTTTCTTTTAGTTTTACTCCCTCGAGTGATTCGTTCTTGCCTCTTCTATAGCCCGAACACGTTGATTTCTCTCCTCATGTATATACATATTTTTACTCCATACATGTCATTCACACGATTACACATTTAGGAGAAGTAAAATATTTTTATATTCTACGAGAGACAAAAAATGTGGGATGGATGCCTAACACATTTCCATTCTGTAACATAGTCCCCAAACTCGTGATCTACTTGGTTTTGAATGCATCAGATAGTCTTTTATGCTATCTTTTTGGGGACGACTACATATTTTTACTATTTTGAGTAAAATATGTTGGAGACTCCAATCTTGACACTTTTGCACACCCTTGACGATGATCGCTTTTATGTCATTGGGAGCCCACAAACGTCGCGCGAGTGGCGGGAAGGGAATTTTATTCCTTGAACCCCATTTTTCATAAAAAAAAATTCGGGGAAAAATCGTTTCACGAATGACCACAGCAGTGTTAGAAGATTTCATCACATAAGTTCACTGGACGTCACGAACTAGATGAAAGAGAACTTATCAACCGAACAAATGATGAAGGAATTAACCAACTCAGCAAATGGACATTCTATGTTAATGGGTCCTCCAACTCAAAAGGGCCGGAATTGGGAATTATCTTAGTGGCTCCAGATCACACTGTGCTCAAGCAGGGAATAAGACTTAACTTTGAGGCATCTATTAATGAAGCCGAACGAAGCCCTTGTCTCCGGATTGAAGAATGGTCTATCCCTTAGCGCGAGTTACCTTAAAGTCTACTACGATTTGAGACCGGTATCTAACCAGATTTTTGGAGACCATAACGCTATGGATGAGTGCATGTTAGAATATCTCCAGATTTCCCAGGACTTAGTAGCCAAATTTAAGTACGTCTAAGTCCATTAATTTCCTCGAGGTAATAACAGTCATGCAGATAATTTAGCCACTCTGGTCTCAGACATCAACTATAATCTCAAGAAAATGATTAAGTAGAATATTTGTCTCAGTCGAACATCACAAAGAAGACCATTACTGATTAAGTTCTGACCATACAAAAAGCTCCTAACTGGATGGACCCAATCATTGCATACATGCGAGAAGACAAGTTGCATACCAATAATAATCAGACTCATCAGATTAAGGTCAAAGCTGCTCGATTTTATTTATCTGCTAAGGGGAAGCTCTACATGAGGTATTTCATTGGGTCATACTTTTAATGTGTACACCCCAATGAAGTCGATCAAGTTTTATATGAGGTACACGAGGGGACATATCGGGGGGAATCCTTGGCATTCAATGCTGTAAAAAAGGGGTACTGGTGGCCTTACATACAGAAGGATGTGGTCTCATATGTGAGGAAGTGCAAGAAATGCCAAATGTTCTCACCCATTCACCACTAGCTAACAAGGGACCTCAAATCTTTGACCATCCTGTGGCCTTTTGCACAGTGGGGTTAAACATAATAGGCCCCCTGCTTACAGTGCCTAAAAACTGGAAGTATCTATTGGTCGGCACATACTACTTTACTAAATAGACAGAGGATGAACCTCCGATGAAGATAAAGGACACTAACATTACTAGATTTATATGAAAGAATATAGTGACCCATTTTTGTGTTCGATGAATGATCATAAATATTAATGGAATGAAATTTAAAAGCTGACCATTCTAAGAATTTTGTAATAGTTATGGCATCAAGCACCACTGCAGTTCTCTTTGCCCGACGAACGAGAAAGGGGAACAAACCTGGTACCACGGTGATCAGGTTCATAACTTTCCTATTGGCCATGATGCTAGGAGAATCCATAGTAGAAGTAATCGATGAAATGTCTAGCGGTTCAAAGGTAGACGATATTCCTTCCTCATTTGACCCCTCACCTTATGAATTATGGGAGATAGAAGCCTCTGGGTCGTCCAAAGATACGTGGACTACCGGTGTTCGTTCTACTAGACTCGTAACAAAAGAGATATTAGAACTCTTATAGTCAAGCAGGAATTTCGCTGACCTGGGATGATCAACAATTCTAGCCATGTTTTGAATAGCCAAACTGCTCGAAGATTAGTAAAATTGCCATCGCGTTCGCGAGGTATGTTTATTGGATTTCTCTTCAAATAACAAGGAAATTCACTCAACATCAACCTAAATCAAGAAATATTACAAAGTAAAAATTTAGTTACTTTCTAAACTGTACCTCGCCCTTCTTGGGGGCATCTTGGCCCTTCATACACAGCCTTAAAAATGAGAGAATGTTGCCAATTTTTCACAACCAGTCCATTATCCAAATAATCCTTATTGGAATCAACGAGATTCACAACTAAAGCTCGGTTAGTTACCCTCATCTAATATATATTTCATTAGTTTTTGCCAATTGGTAACACTACATAATTTTAGTGATGCCAAGATGGGTTCCATATAGATTATTAATGCGGCGAACCCCATTGACGATCCTCCAAGTATTTAAAGCGACATGGGCTGGAACCACATAAAAATGTTGACAAAATTCCAAAAGCAAACGATTTTGGGGAAAAGAGACCCCACATTCAACAATAAAAATAGATGGCAACCAATGGCCCTCAGTGAGGGCACACATGTCTCAAGGACCTCCAACTAACTCTACCTTTACCTTATGTGGGAGTTTATAGTAAATTTTGAATTTTTTGATGGTATCTTTGTTAATCAGGTAAACCATCATTAAAGACAACAACTCAAAGGAAGAATCAAAAGGATAAAGTGAAGAAGTATAGAAAAGTGATTAAAATGAAGGGAAGATTTTTTTGAGTTATTATGGACAAAGTGATGATAGTGAAAAACTCTCCTTTTTTGTTGTAAAAAATTCCCTCACGATTTCCAAAAAGAGTAATGATCATCCACGCATGTGATGGCTATCAAAGTGATCATTCACTCCCAAGAAAAGGGATCTATTTATCAGCATTCCCCTGGGAAACTTAACGAACAAAAAAATCCAATTTTTAGGGGCATTTACCTATTTGCCCTCCGACTAACTGGCAAGGACTCCAGGCAGCAATCAACTTCCAATAAAAGAACATTGTTATTACCTTAGTGACAAGACTCATTACAAATCAACACCAGACCTATATACAACAAAGCCCAATGACCTCAAAGCGGCCTTTAGCTTTGGGGGCAATTGCGGGGTCCATAATTATGCAACCACGTGATCGGCACAAGCGTTGGGATTACTTGCGCCCAAAGTTCATGAAGTGTCCAAGTCACACGTGTTCACCACTTGGAAAAACTTAAGTTGATAAAATATAGGTCCGAATTCTTATGGATTACTATCAACGGAGCCTAAGACTCTCCTAAGCTCCCATATAAATGTAAACTCCCCCCCCCCCCCCAATTGAGAGGGGGCATGTGATATTGTATCGTCGAGCAGTACTACAACTCTATCGACTAGTTATCTAAAGTAATAAAGAGAAAACCATAAACCCTATGGACGTAGGCACATTTCCAGACTACGTACATCTTATGATGCGTGTGTGTGTGATTTCATTGATCTCTTTGATATTTATTCTTGTTTATCCAGTGTGCATTGGATACTTTTACTTGTAGGAAATTACCACCTACAGTTATGATGTCGACGAAGTCAAATAAGATTTAGGTTCTTGTAGAAGAAGACTTTTCCTCATCATACATTTCAGTGATTTCTAGCTCCCTGTCAACTGGTCGGGTTGGAAGTGGACGTGTAATTCAACAACAATGAAGCTGACCTGGGATGTTCGGCACCAGTAGCTAGAGGTTGTTTAATTTTCCAAGTTATGACACCCTGCCCAATTAAATACCAGATGATTAATCCTTTATATAATTTAAAACAGAATGCTCGCTTGATTCATTCTTAGCATCTCTGTCGAAAACATTTAACCTTATTAATCACCTAATAAATAATTAAGCTAGTGTCAAAACATTTTCCATTTTAAGTTATACCCAAAAAATCCATTAATAAATTCCAATTATTAAGACACTAACCATTTACTATACACATGAATAAAATAAATATTGGATATGAACCAACTGCTGAAATAAAATGACTGGATAAAAACATTCCAGTTCAAAGTCTCAAACTATAAATTAATATACTGAATCTAACTAAATACTATATGCGAAAATGAAGTAAGTAAAATCTCTCCAATAAAATAACTGAGGATGGGCGTCACATGCCCTAAATAAAATGTCTAAAGAAAACTTAATGAAATGAGAGTGGAGGCGTCTAAGCGTGAGGACCTGCAACTATTACAACCGCTACAGCACGTTAAACAGTCTGAACGTCTATGCCTGGCGTCCCTGTGGCTGGACACCTGATATAAATAGTACAAGAGAAGAAAATTTGCAAAAAACGGGTCAGGGCCCGAGTTGTAAAAATATTTTAGCAAGTATTTAAGATTTGCATTAACGCAAGTAATATGTGCATGTTAGCTTTTCGTACTCTCACATGAGATTCTCACCTCTCAACTATTGTGCACGCCTAACGTACATCTAGTCCAATCTAGATATCCTAATCTCATTTAACTAGATTCTAGGCTTACGCCACTAACTATATCTCGAAGTAGTATTCCTCATTCCCAAATACTTGTATTAATTGTTTCAACATTTATTATTTCGATTAAGGGTTATCACCCTAAAGTTAAGTATTCACAACTTAAGGTACTTAGGATTTCATTATCTTAATCATCTACAAATATCACACGGTAGATAATATCACTAGTATATATATATAATCATCACTATATAATATATATACTAATACGGCACCACTAGACTCAGCTGTGGTGCATGCATACTCTGTTATTGAGTCCTGGTACATCTCATACTCAAATAAGGACAATCGGTTCGAAAATATCCCACGAACCATAAAATCAAACACACATATTAGAGGCGAACATAGTCCTAGGCCTTTGTGCTACACACATACCTACGCACCCAAATGACTGTTTAATACCATCGTTCTCACAAATGGCAATCCAACCGACGTACTATGTTATGAGGTGCCAAATCTAAAATCCCCCCAGAAGGCTCATCAGGAGAAGATATCACTTTCAAAACCTCCCGTGATAGAAAGTAGCTAAGTATGTCATACACATAATCAAACATATTATAGGTATTCACACCACCCATTAATATAATTAGGTATACACACAACCCGAACGCAGATTCATATATAATATTCGTTTCTCTAAAACTTTCGGTATACTATAGCTTACGATTTATTCGATCTATCGCACCTTACGCAACATGATTCAACCATGCGAGTCTTTCTTGGTAGTGTACCCAAGTCCCTCACTACGAATCTATGGAAATAATTATCGTAGGTAATCCCTCTCTTTTTAATTAGCTAAGATGCATCGTTTGAAGCCAAGTCGGGAAAAATTCCCATTCGTCTAAAATCTCGTTAGAAGTGACCAGGTTATCGTTCGAACGAACTTTGAACGGACTAGCCTCTGAATTATCGTTGGTAATGTCGAATGAACTTCTAACGAACTTAACTCTAAATTTTCGTTCTTAATCTCATTCGAGCTAGGTCGTTTGAACGACTTCCCCCGGTCGTTCGAACGAGTTCTACCAGTTTCATCCCTAACCTCCAAAAAGTCCATTTTTCCTTTACAGAGTTTACCCAAACACCAATATAACTATACTAATTGATAACCCATCATGTATACTCAATTTCTAACATCCTAATATCCTCAAATCATCATCAATCAGTAATAAATTTCGAAATCCCCAATTAAATCTATAAGAAATCCTAGTTCTTTAATTTTATGCACAATCTTCAAATCAAGCTCAGATTTGTTCATCATATTACATCAAAAATTCGGGATTCCTATTCTACATGTATAGGGATTTAATCTTTGATCAAAACTAGTCCTAACATATGATTTAAATTCTCTAAATCCACCCAATTCAATTCTAAATCATGAGTTTAATCCCTATTATAACATGAACATAATTATTGCTAAAAGGAAGAAAGTATTAAACACTTGCCTTGATTATGATAGTCTGATCCGTTGATGTAGGTGGTATGGGTGTGTTCCTCATTCTCCAATCTACACGGTGGTGGTTCTAGGCCTTAGCTCCTTGGGTTTGTTTCTCCCTCACCCTTTGTGGCTTTCCCTTGAAACTTGTGAATGAAGATCCTAATTGGAGTCACGTAGCAGATATATTCTATCTCTAATTTTCGTGAATATTAATTGCCCAAAAATGAAAATTTCCAAAACGCCCTCTCGGGATGCCAGTTTGGCCTAAAACTGTCTCGGGACCCAAACTAAACCCCGGTAGACTTTTCTGACTATCTCGACCCTTACGGGCACGTTGGCGCACTCAAAATGACTATCCAAAATACTTATAATTAATTTAATTCCTAATTACTTTAAATTAGTCCTAACCACCTCACACGCGCGTCCCGACTTAATTTTCGTAATTGTCGTATTTTTCACTCGCAACAATTATACTAATTTCATAATCATATATTAATTTATTCACTCAGTAATATTCAACATAATACACATCAATAAATACTAATCCTTAACTCGCTAGTTAATATTTATTTTAATCCGAATTAATTCTTAATTAATTCTCAAATTAAATTCAATTAATCCTATATTTAAAAATCATAAAAATATGGGGTGTTACATACTCCCCCCTTACAATGAAATTTCGTCCCGAAATTCAAAAAGTAAAAGTATACCTGGCAAGAAGAGATCTGAATACTTCTCGCGCATATCATCCTCACGCTCCCAAGTAGGCTCCTCGGCATTAAGCTCCCACTGAACACGCACAAGTGGCACTACCTTCGACCTCAGTCTCCTCTCGCTATGATCTAGGATAGCCACCGGTCTCTACTCATATGAACTATCTAGTTGTAAGTCCACCTCCTCCAGCGCAATATGAGTGTGGGCTAACTCATCGCGAAGATATCATCGAAGGGAAGAAATATGGAACACGTCATGTATTCGATGCAAGTGCTCCAGTAATCCCAATTTATATGCCGCTGGTCCTATCCTCTCGATGATAGGAAGTGGCCTTACGTACCTCGGTCGGTGCTAATTTCCCTTTTCTCCCAAATCACATTATTACCTTCATAGGAGATACTCGTAATGGCACCTGGTCACCCACAACAAACTCTCTAAAGAACTGTTTGGCATCGACGTAGCTTTTCTGCCTATCTTGAGCTACTCGTATACGACTACGAATAATCTTTATTCTGGCCGTAGTCTCCTGAATCACCTCTGGCCCTAATAGTTTGTTGTCCCCCACCTCTAGCCAACAAGCAGGCGAACGACAAGGTCTACCATATAATGCCTTAAATAGGGCCATGCCAATCGTAAACTGGTAGGAGTTATTGTATACGAACTCCACCAATGGAAGATACTGCTCCCAACCTCCTCTAAAGTCAAGGACATACATTCGCAACATGTCCTCTAACATCAGATTATTTCTCTCTGTTTTCCCATCAGTATGTGGGTGGTAAGCTGTATTCAATCGCAACTCCGTGCCCATGGCCTCCTGAAAGCTCTCCCAAAAGCGAGACACAAAAACCATGTCCCGGTCGGACATAATATCAAGAGGTACTCCGTGTAGCCTCACTACCTCGGCAATGAATAGCTGGGCATACTGTCCCGCTGTATAATCTATCCGAACTGACAGAAAGTGGGCCACATTAGTCAATCGATCTACAATCATCCAAATAGAATCGTGACCACTCTGAGAAGTAGGCAACCCTGTGATGAAATCCATGGAAACGCTCTCCCATTTCCACATAGGAACCTCTAGCAGCTGCAGTAACCCGACGGTTTTTAATAGTCCACCTTTGTCAGCTGATAAGTGGTACACTTTGAGATAAACTCAGAAATGTCTCTCTTTATCCCACTCTATCAGTATTGTCGCCTCATATCCTGGTACATCTTATCCCCGTTAGGATGTACCGTAATTAGGGATCCATGCGACTCTGACATCACCGCTTGTCGCAGGTCCTCCCCCTCAGGAACAACCGACCATCCATTAAAGTGCAAGCCTCCCTCAAAACTCACTGAATAAGACTTTGCTCCCTCTGCTGGAAGGTGTCTATAAATTATTCTCATAATTAAACATGACAAGTCTGTTCATTTAACCGTATATCATTCACATCATAAATATACAATACAAGCACCCCGAGACTAAGCTGCGGTGCACACATACTCTGCTATCCATCCCGGTACATCACGTACATAAGGATCACGCATTTCGAATCTCTCAGGAATCGTTCTCAGATAACAACAATCACAAACAATGGAGGCGAACACAGTCACATCACATGGGTCACGCACATACCTACGCTCCCATGATCAGCAGACTTATTAACTTCCCAATAAGTCCTTCTCTGACCTATGTCCTCGAGGTACCAATCTATATCCCCCCGTAGGCACACAAAGAATAGATGGCCCTAAGAGAACGCAAACCTCCCGTGATAGCAAGCATGGTAGGTATGTCATACACATAAAATCATATACATATACTAAGCATACACACATCTTAGTAATTACCATAAATTATTAGTGGTATACTTCCCATTCTCATACCAACTTATAATGTTACACAATTCTCATATACCCGATTAATACAAATATTTGAGTCGTCAATAATCCTCACATCGTATATAGTCACTAGCGTCCTAATCCACAAATATCATTTGGTTCACTCCTCATTATATCCCAATTCTCCTAATTATACCAAATAGTTAACAACGGAAGGTTATCTCTACAATTAAATATGGTTACGGGACACTAAAAATCGAATCAGGCCAAAAAGGCCAATCTGTCAACTCGTTAGAAGTCTCGTTCGAACGAGGTCGTTCGAACGAGAGTTCGTTCGAACGAAGTGGGCATCTAACGAGATCTCGTTCGAACGAAAGGCATCAAACGAACATCCCACTCGTTAGAAGTCAAACTGTCAACTCGTTAGAAGCTCGTTCGAACGCGCTCATTCGAACGACCTGGGCAGGCCTTCTAACGAGGTGACAGTTTCGAGCCCAGAATTCTCCTATTTCGCTTTTCCCAATTTTCTTCACCTCTAATCTCATCTAAATATCATTCCAACAGTAGATCAAGGTTTCTAATCATTCCTAAACATACTTAAGTCGTATAATAACATTTATATGGGGTCAAATCATCCTAAACCACATCTAATCATCAAATCTCCCCAATTTTTCCCAAATCTCATGAACATGAACCCTATAAATTTAAAGTCATCAATAGACATAATTAAATCCGTTTTTTGTGATATAAAAGATGTATTTCTATCAGAATAATCACCCAAACATAATTCTACATGCAATTTCCTTATCAAAATGTGAATTTCTAATTCCAATTCAATGGGTTTTTTTGTCAATCTCCCAAAACAATGCAAATTTTTATAAATTTCTAAGCATGGAGGAAACATTCGTTGTAAATAACGTAATTAAACCACTTGCCTTGGATTTTTCTCTGAATTTGGTGTTGAATTGACGAAGGTTGTTCTCTCCTTTTTCTCCCAAGGTTGAAGGTTGAAGATGGAGGTTGTGTTTCTCTTTGGGGGGACTTCTCCTAACCTCTCCTAAAACTCCCGTTGCCCTCAACTCAGTTAATTGCTGGTAATGGGTTAGTGGGTTTTGAAATTCCCTATTTTAAACTCCCAAAATTCGTTGGTCATAAATCCCCAAATTCCAAAATTACCAAACTACCCTTTTAAGTTGCCGATATGGTCTAAAAATGCCCCGGGACCCAAACTAAACCCCCGGCTAGTGTTTTTTGATTATTTCGACCCTTCCGGACACGTTGGCGCACTCAAAATGACTATACGATTGATAAAAATAAAATTCACTTTTTAATTAAATAATGTTCCTGGCGCGACTGTCACACGCGTCCCAACAAAATTTCCAAATTATCGTATTTCAATCTCGCGACAATTTTAATATTCTCAATATTCATATATTTCCATATATACGCATTATAATCAAATACCAACTCACATCTCGTTAGTATTTTATCCGAATTAATTCTCAATTAATACACATTTAATTCAATTAATCCCATAAATAAATATCACAAAAATACGGGGTATTATAGGGGTAACTGACATAACCCACATGAAAGATCGGGCAACTGCATCCTGATGTCCCAAATCCTTCCATTTCACTTTCCACACCTCGGCCACCTCACCTACTGGCCTACGGCTCAACGCATCAGCAACTATGTTAGCCTTCCCCTGTTGGTGCTGGTTCTCAAACTGATAGTCCTTCACAAATTCAAGTCGCCTGCACTAGCGCATATTCAACTCCCTCTGAGTGAATAAGTACTCCAGTGATTTATGATCTATGAGCAGGCAAAATTTCTCTCCTAAGAGATAATGTCTCCAAATCCAAAGTGCAAACATGACTGCTGCTAACTCCAAGTCGTGTGTGGGGTAATTATTCTCGTGAGACTTAATCTCGCGGGAAGCATAACTTATAGTATGATCTTCCTACTGTAGTACTCCACCAAGCCCTTATAATGATGCATCAGTGTAAAACAAGGTACTCCACTCTTACCCTGGGGAGCGCTAGTACGGGTGCTGAAGTCAGCTTGTCCTTTAGCTCATCAAACGCTAACTGACATGCATCATACCAAATATACGGTATGCCCTTATGAGCCTGATTAGTCATCGGGCCCTCAATCTTCGAGAATCATGGAATGAACTATCTATAATAACCGTTTAACCACAAGAAACTCCGCACGTTCGTCGATGTCGTGGGCTGTCCCCACTCCTTCACCGCTGACACTTTGCTTGGGGACACTGATATCCCCCCTCTCGAATATAATATGTCCAAAAAATTGTACCTCTCGCGGCCAGAACCCACATTTTTTCAAACTTGGCGTATAACTCCTTCTCCTGTAAAGTCTGAAAAACCCTATGTAGATGCTCGGCATGTTTCTCCTCGGTTCGTGAATAGATTAGGATGTCATCTATAAAGATAATGACGTGCTGATCCAAGAACTCTATGAATACCCTGTTCATCAAGTCCATAAATATTGTCGGTGCGTTGGTTATCCTAAACGACATAACCTAAAACTCGTAGGATCCACTATTCGTTTCCCTCTTAGCTCATTATACGTTTATTTAATAAGTTTTCCTATCTGTTCATCATAGCTGACAGTGAACATTTCAACTAACTAGGGCCCCCATACACCCTATGTCCCGAGCCTTATTACCCAAGTCAACTGAATGTAATATACTTGTGTTAATTAAAGCCTTGTATCCTTGGCCTGATTATTAGTTAAGATTGTATTCAACTACACAACTAGTAACACTTAATTTTTCCTAGGTCGTTTCCACTAATCTACTCGTGGTGTAAACGTTCCACAATGTCTCTTCATGCCAACACAATACGGGTCTACCGGCCTTTAATTGAAGTATACCTCTCAACTTTTAGTTATACTAAACATACATATGATAACTAAGGTATCTACCCTATGTAATGAGGAGCAAACGGCTCCTAACTTTCGACGTTCGTTAAATTTCATACGTGGGATGTCTTGCAAAGCGAAATCCAAATAAGGAACCCCCTGATACACTACTACTTAAAATTATCTGTCAATGAGATCCGTAGGCCCTCAGCACATAATCAGCACCTTAAATTTCCATTTATCAACATACAAATCTACTCATCCACTCCCCTCTTACTAAAAATGATAAACGACACGGTGCTCTTAATATCAACTAGGGGCTGGAGTTCAATCACTAACGAGTCAAAGATCTTCACTCAACAGTTCTTTAATATACCTTGAATCCCATCAGTAAATGTCCCTATTCTCCGAAATTAGTTATAACAAGGCAACATACTCACAGAGGCCTTCGATACCTTATAGTATACACAGTCAGGCCCAACCAGCTTCAATTGACACCTCGTAAAATAAAACAATTTATTCTGGAATACTCACAAGACGGTCTTACCACCCCACCTACTACCATTTGAAGCCTTGGTACCCAGCCATTATGCAGAAGTATAATGAACTCTATTTATCTTACTCTCCAAGGTAGTAAATCATAACGTAGGAGTCCTCGTAGTGCTCACACCCGCTTACCGCATCGGCGATAACGGAGAACCCAGATACCCAATGATAAATATTTTTATAATGAAGGTGTAGTAATTAGAAAAATTAGCATATCTCTAAATGCTGGTAGTGCTTGTAGCACTAGTGGAAAGATCGCATATCGCACGTTGTAAGCACGACCCCACGGTAGTGGCCCCTACAGTTGTGGGGCTGGCGCTGCGAAGGTAACTGTACCTGCTCTCCCCTGATTGTTACTCTGTGGCTCCTGGCGGGCACCTTGCGGGGCCCTACCTTTTTCAGAGCAATTTTAATGCTTGTGTCCACGCCCACTATAGATAAAACACTTCTCATTAAAATTTCCTCCCTGCTGGCTCTGCTGTACATTCTGTTGGCCCTGCTGACTTTATTGATTTGGCCGGGGCTGCCCTCCGTCCCGTTGCGGGTTGGAGTTTATGACCATTTCTTCCACACTTAAAACACCTTTTTTATTTTGAGGTTTCCTTGTTCTTGGCTTTGTTGGCCCTGATGGTTTTAGCTCTGTCCACCATTTCCATTGTTCCCTTGATTCTGACGACTCTGGGGAAATTGTCGTTGTTGTAACAGTACTTCCCCACTATTATTACCCTTTGTCCTGCTAGATCAATTTACTCCTCTTGATCTCCTGCCACCTATGAGCTGGACACGGTGATCTTGGTAATTCAATATTGCATTAGTAACTGCTTGTGCAACTATACTTGCCACTTCTCTACCTGTCACCATTTCTTGAGGTACTTGTTGATTTTATCCCACCTCAATTCCTTCAGCGGCGTTAGTTTGTCGTCCTTCCCTAAGCGACATCTGAAATTTAAATGAATTATATAAGTTCACTGTTGATCCAAAACATAATAACAAATGTACGTAATCTCCAACAGTCTTAATAATAGGGTTCTATATAAAAGAACGCTAAGTTGGAACCATAATAAGCCGTACAGATCCTAAAGGACTCTAGAACCTGATGCCCTGATACCACTTGTGACACCCCACCCAATTAAATATCGGGTGATCAGTCCTTTATTAAATTTAAAACATAATGTTTGGTTGGTTCATTCTTAGCATCACTGTCGAAAACATTTAACCTTATTAATCACCTAATAAATAATTAAGCTAGTGTCATTTTAAGTTATACCCAAAAAAATTCATTAATAAATTCCAATTATTAAGGCACATACCATTTACCATACATATGAATAAAATAAATACTGGATATGAATCAACTGCTGAAATAAAAAGATTGGATAAAAACAATATAGTTCAAAGTCTCAAACCATAAAATAATATACTGAGTCCAACTAAATACTAAATACGAAAATGAAGGAAATACAATCTCTTCAATAAAATAACTGAGGATGGGCGACACATGCCCTAAATAAAATGTCTAAAGAGAACTAAATGAAATGAGAGTGGAGACGTCTAAGCGCGAGGACCTGCAGCTACCACAACTGCTACATCACGTCAAATAGTCTGAACGTCGATGCCCGGTGTCCCTGTGGCTGGACACATGATATAAATAGTACAAGAGAAGAAAATATGCAAGAGACGGGTCAGGGCCCGCATTGTAAAAATATTTTAGCAAGTATTTAAAATTTGCAATAAAGCAAGTATTATGTGCATGTTAGCTTTTCGTACTCTCACATGAGATTTTCACCTCTCAACTGTTGTGCACGCCTAATGTACATCCAGTCCATTCTAGCTATCCTAATTTCATTTAACTATATTCTAGGCTTTACACCACTAACCATATCTCGAAATAGTATCCCGCATTCCCAAATACTTGTATTAACTATTTCAACATTTATTATTTCGATTAAGGGTTATCACCCTAAAGTTAACTATTCACAACTTAAGGTACTTATGATTTCATTATCTTAATCATCTACAAATATCACATGGTAGATAATATCCCTAGTATATATATATATATATATATATATACACGGCACCGTTAGACTCAGCTGCGGTGCATGCATACTCTACTATCGAGTCCTGATACATCTCGTACTCAAACAAGGACAATCGGTTCGAAAATCTCCCACGAACCATAAAATCAAACACATATATTGGATGCAAACATAGTCCTAGCCACCTACGCACCCAAATGACCGTTCAATACTATTGTTCTCACAAATGGCAATCCAACCGACGTACTATGTTCTAAGGTGCCAAATATAAAATCCTCCCGAAGGCTCATTAGGATAAGACTGTCCTCTATCATTTTCAAAATCTCCCGTGATAGCAAGTAGCTAGGTATGTCATACACATAATCAAACATACTATAGGTATTCACACCACCCATTAATATAATTAGGTATACACACAACCCGAACGTAGGTTCATATATAATATTTGTTTCTCTAAAACTTTCGGTATACTATAGCTTAATTACGATTTATTCTCTCTATCTCACCTTACGTAACATGATTCAACCATGTGAGTATTTCCTAGTAGTGTACCCAAGCCCCTCATTACTAATCTATGGCAATAATTATCGTATGTAATCCCTCTCTCTTGAATTAGCTAAGACGCATCGTTTGAAGCCAAGTCATGCAAAATTCCCATTCGTCTGAAATCTCATTAGAAATGCCCAGATTGTCGTTCGAACGAACTTCGAACAGACTAGACTCTGAATTATCATTGGTAATGTCGTTCGAACGAACTTAACTCTGAATTTTTGTTATTAATCTCGTTTGAACGAGGTCGTTCGAACGACTTCCCCAGGTCATTTGAACGAGTTCTACCAGTTTCGTCCCTAACCTAAAAAAAGTCTGTTTTCACCATTTTTAAGACTCCAATCCTTTAAAGAGTTTACCCAAACACCAATATAACTATACTAATTGATAACCCAACATGTATACTTAATTTTTAACATCCTAATATCCTCAAATCATCATCAATCAGTAATAAATTTTGAAATCCCCAATTAAATCTATAAGAAACCCTAGTTCTTTAATTTTATGCACAATCTTCAAATCAAGCGCAGATTCGTTCATCATATTACATAAAAAATTCGGGATTCCTATTCTACAGGCATAAGGATTCAATCTTTGATCAAAATTAGTTCTAACATATGATTTTAATTCTTTAAATCCACCCAATTCAATTCTAAATCACGAGTTTAATCCCTATTCTAACATGAACACAATTATTGCTAAAATGAAGCAAGTATTAAGCACTTGCCTTGATTATGATGGTATAATCCGCTGATGTTGGTGGTATGGGTGTGTTCCTCGTTCTCCGATCTACACGGTGGTGGGCCTGGTGTTACAAGGTAGTGGTTTTAGGCCTTAACTCCTTGAATTTGTTTCTCCCTTACCCTCCGTGGCTCTCCCCTGAAACTTGTGAATGAAACACCTAATTGGAGTCACGTAGCAGATATATTCTATCTCTAATTTTCGTGAATATTCATTGCCCAAAATAGAAATTACCAAAACGCACTCTCGGGATATCAGTTTGGCCTAAAACTGTCCTGGTACCCAAACTAAACCCCGGGGTAGACTTTTCTGACTATCTCGACCTTTTCGGACACGTTGGCGCACTCTAAATAACTATTCAGAATACTTATAATTAATTTACTTCCTATTTCCTTTAAATTAGTCCTGACATAACTCACACGTGTGCCCCGACTTAATTTTCGTAACTGTTGTATTTTTCACTCGCGATAATTATACTAATTTCATAATCATATATTACTCTATTCGCTCAGTAATATTCAACATAATACACATCAATAAATACTAATCCTTAACTCGCTAGTTAATATTTATTTTAATCCGGATTAATTCTTAATTAATTCTCAAATTAAATTAAATTAATCCTATATTTAAAAATCATAAAAATCGGGGTGTTACACAAGCTTTCTTTAACTCAGCAAAGTTTATGTGTGTTTGGTCAGGCTCTTTTTCTTTGGATTTTCAGCACGAAAAAAACCACAACGTCATTAAATTACACAAGTTATGGGAGAACGAGAATAAATGGTAGAAATCAGTGCTAGACCTATCATGTATCCTTTATCAGGGAACCTAGGGCCCATATAAGGTTCCCCACCCTAAGGTATGGGTAGCTTCTCTCACCCATTCACAACAAAATCGTGCGACTAGTAATCTTTGTTGGAATTTGGTAGGTACTCATACAGGACTCTCTCGGTCTTCCCCGCCTTCAAATAACAAATATTTTTTATTTAATCTCACCCACATGTAATAGTAACGGATCTTTGGGATCCCTAACCTAGTTCCATACAACTCATTAATCCTATGAACTCCGCTTTACTGTTCTTCGGTTCGGAGAACATTAGACTGGGACCGCACTGGAAAAAAAAATCAAAATACTCTAAAAAGAGTTAGTTTGGGGGAAAGGTAACACCAACCTTAACAATAAACTAGGAGAATATCCAATGCCCTCCCTCAATATTATAGTAATCTCTGGAACACTCTCCTTATTTTATAACTACCCAATCCAGAATATGAAAATGTTTTCGGAATTCATCAATCGAGCCCACACCAATCGGGTAAATTATCTTTTAAAAATAACGAAATAACGAAAAATGATAAATAAATAGGAAAATTACAAAGAATGAAATATGAAAAAGAAATGGACTTACAGTGATAAAGAAGGCAAAAGGAGGCCTGGGATGTTTTTGAAAGGAAAAAGAAAGTGAAATGGCACTCCAAATTGATGACATCAAACTCATTGGTGAAGACCTCAATTTCTAAGAAAATCCCATCATTACAGACAGGCCCCAAATGCCAAATGCTACTGCCTCTTGAGTTAATCAACACGCATTTACAAGCATGCCCCTGAAATACTGAGGCAACTTAGAAGCATAGCCCTTAAGTCTAATTGGAAAAATAAAGGATATTTACTAATCAAAACACTAAGCGTCAGAATTTTCTGACCATAAATTCTACGGACGACCAGATGTCACCGTCGATCGTTATCAAAGACTGTATCTGAAAGGCGAACAATTATATACACCCTCATTAAGCTACAAAGCTTTGGGGGAAATTGTGGGGGATTATTCGACTAGGAATGGAGAAATAACTTATGTTTGCTTGATTTGATAGTGATCACATCTCAAAGAGATAAGGACGCATTGGGGTCGATCAATGAAAATCTCAAAATTGGATTCAACCGATCAACTTATGATAGAAATCCAAGGTCATGGCATTCCACATGACTCAATCTCTTTTTTGTACTCTATAAATGTTACCCATACCCATGGGAAAAGGGGGAATGTAATCTTTGTGATAAAAAAATTGACTAATAAAAGAGGGAGAAATACCCCACGAACGCATGCACATTAGCGAAACCACGTATATATTGTGTTCTTGTGTCATTGTGATTATTTACCTTGCTCGGCTTAATTACGTTGATTCGATAACTGTAGGATTTTACTACATACAGTGTACAATACTGTAAATAAATTCATCATTAAAAATATACCATAACCATATGTTTTTAATCATTATTCATTCATTATAATTAACCCATACCCAATGTATTTTAACATTTCATTTGTAATGTAAACCCCCATTCCCGGTGTATTTTAACATTTTCACTCGTTATGTACATCTCCTAAAATATATTTAACATATATCAATGTATTTCCGAATTAGTCTCATGATAATAGCCGAGTCCTATGTATACCCATGCTCGTCTACAAATAAATATTCCAACCTATCCATAATCGCCGAATCATACAATTCCCAATGTTAAACCATTTGCGAACCCAACATATAGACATTTAACATTATTATTAATTTGTCCTTGCTATGAGACTATATATATACCCATTACTAAACCCGTAGTCTATTAATTATATCCCAATACGTAGGTATACAAGTATAAGTCAATGCATATGGTACTCCACCCCAATATGAATAACCTCACTCGAACGAACCCCACCTCAACTGTGTGGTCTCACCGAGTAACCAAACCCAAAATATAATATGCATAATTAAACATAACATAATGCAGAAATAGGATATCACATAACACTAGTATACCCAACACCCTTCCAAATCCCCAAATTGAATTATACCAATAATTATAGGTTTAATAGAACTAAGCCCTAATTATAATACCCTACGATTTTCCCTATCCTAATTACACTTTAATAATAATAATTTGTAAATGGTATATTAATTAAATCACTTTAAAAAAATGCATAGAAGAACTTCCTGAATTTAGCAAAAGAAAAACCAATTAAAAACTCAATAAAAGAAAAGATCCCTAAATCGGCCGCCAGACCTAGGGGGCCGAATCAATCCGCCCCCAAGCCAGATCAATCTACTATTCGGATCGATCCGAGCTTTGGCCGTATCGATCTGTCGGATCTGGGAGGCTGACTTCATCCTAAGGTCCATTAATGGCGGTTGTGAACCCCACAAAATTCATTCTACAACCTCTAAACAACAACCAAATCCTTTATACACACATAAAAGTTACGGATTAATGATTCCAACATGTTTATACAAGAATTAATGCGATCCTAAAATGATTAAGATTCAAATTCTTATATTATCATTTTAAACCCAACTTCATCTTCTTCATTCCAATTTATTTTCCAACCTTGATTAAGCATTTTACACAACAAATACATATCAAAAGATTATAACAAGCATTCCTACGCACGAGTTCCAATCACAAGAAAAAAAATATAGAAACACGGATTAATACAAGTTTTCACATAAACTTATCAAAACCAAATTTGACAGAGTATTGCAAAAATACCATCTTTAATTTATATTACACCAATACAAAATATGATTAACAATCAAATTTATAATCAACAGTAAAATTTTAATCCTAAAGCATGCTCTTACCCATTTCATTCATATTCAACGATGAAATTATTAATCATAAATAGATTACATTAATATGATAAACAAGATAGTATTTATTGCCTTTAAATAAGCTTTATCTTTGATCAAACCCTCTTGCATGTTCTTCCTATTCTCGCGAAATTGGCCTATGTTGTTAGGTTTGATCTTATGATGCATTATGATGTTTGATGATGGCTAATAACGTATTTATAACCCTAATCCCTCAAGTCAACTATGGGCCAACTTTTACCCCCACCCCCACCCAATAAGCCCAAAAGAGTAACTTAACACTTTTAAAATTTGCCCCAAAGGTGTTCTTACCCACCGGACCCACTTCGTCACATTAAAAAAAATACTATTTTCGACCTCTATATTCTGCAACAGCCCGCAACATTAAATTAATAACAACCGAGTTAACTTAATTTACGAGTCGTTCCCAATATTATTTAAAATTCCCATTTTAAATTCTGGTTAATAATCCAAACCAATTAAACCCAATAAATTACTCATAGTTCACTTGAGTAAACATTAATTATTAATTAAATAATTATTTATTTAGTTTTTAAGAATAAAATATAATAAACAATCTTCTTTGAGGGTGTGCCATATCTAATGGGTTCATTATCAAATAGTCTCTAATATAAATACATATTTTATAAAAAAAGACACCTATTTTTAGTTTACCCATTTAATCTCTCAAACACACATTTATCCAATATTCTCTTATTTTTAAAAGTATGTGCTAGCGGTGTCCCCTCCCCACCTCTCCTTCCACCCCACCCCACTCCACCCCCACTGCCGAGTTCTGGCAGCCTTTCGGTGGGGAATCACTATAGCTCCGATAGTGAGATGTGAGGTGGGGGTGGGGGTGGGGGGTGGGGTGGAGGGAGGTGGGTAATGAGTTTTTTTTTTAATATTTCTATGTGATGAAAAATATTTTAAAACAAATTAAAAAAACTTAAACTAAACGTTCATTAAAAAATATTAAAATGACTATTCAATACATTCCCTAATTTAATGACCACATGAACATTTGATTTGTCATACTTGGTATGCCAAATGTGAGAGTAAGATAATCTCAAATTTGTGTGTGCCCATTTATTTACCAACTAAAACGAAAAATGATGTAATCTTTAGCGTGCAAATGACGTCCATACCCATGTGCCGCTACTAGAGTAAACACAGAGTGAGATTAAGACAAAGGGCATTTATAGGAAAAAAACGCAGCACGTGTGACAGTCGGTGGCAGTGCGAATCCCCCGGAATTTCAACAAGTTACTAATTTCGCGTTTTCTGATCCTCAATTTAGGCTAAAAACAAAAAACCTATTTAACTTCCTCCTAATCCTAATTTTAACCCCGACACCTTCCACACGCGTGTGCACTTTGTTCTGGAAAGAAATTAAAAAATGAAGGGTCAAATAAGTCTAAAAACTACACACACAGGAACAACGAGGGACGCATATAGATATACAGATAGAGATAGAGAGAGAAGATATATACATTAACATTTTCGTTCACGTAGAGAGAGAAAGTCCCAACAACAACAACTTCGACAATCGATCGGTTTCGGCTTTGGTTTCTTCTTTGTTTAAGGTTAGAGGCTTTTTATTCTTTTTTCTTTACATGTTTCTTATTTGCCAGATCTATTTTTTCATTTTTCATTTGACCTTTTGATTGATTGATTGATTTGGATCTTAATTGGGGCTTTGAATAACTTGGATCCGGTTATTGATATGGCTCTTCACATGTTTTTGTGATCGGATTTTGTTTTTCCTGTATGTGTTTTCAGTTATGATTAAATCTTGATGAATTACCATTTGTTACTTCTTTGTTCATGTCTAGATTATTAATTTAATTTGTTCTTTATTGACACGATTTTCCCTCTTTATTTTTAATTAAAAAATTCCATGGCTTAGTTAGTGCATTTAAATTACTTCTTGCTTTGTTTTTCAGACATTTTTCATTTTCAATCTTGGGGTTCATAAAATTGGGATCATTTTCAATGTGACAAAAGCCTTCTAATAGTCTTTTGCGATGATTTGAAACATTTTAGATTTGACTCAGCAGATTTTCAAGAATTATACTAAATTCATGTGTTGCACGGGTGTTTATCGTATATTAAATATAAGTACATAGTAGAGACAATTGAGTAATATAAAATTTTGGCAGTATTAGTCTAGGAGATTCATGCACTCTATTGACCAATATTACTGAGGGTGTGTTTGGTAACCCTAATATCGTGGCATGGAATTGGAATTGGAAAATTCTCACTTTAAATTTTCCAATTCCAATTCCAATTCCAATTCCAATTTCGTGCTTAAGAATTGGAATTGAAAAATATTTCGGTTCAAATTTCCAAATGTTCGAACTAAAATTTTTTCAATTCCAATTCTGTCATGGAATTGGGGTTCCCAAACGCACTCTAAAAGTATTTGAGTTCCAAGCCATAGAATTGGGGTTCCTAAACAAACCCAAAGGCTTTTCTCTACAGTCTTCTTAGGTTACGATTGATTGCCGTTGATTTCTATTCCATGGAAATTATTTGTTTTAGAGTGTGTTTGATTGCAAACATGGAAAATGCGTGGAAAATAGTTCATTTGGATGAGAACTTGGAAAATGATTGGAAAAACATATGAATCATTTGTCTTACTTTTTCTATTTTCCATGTAAATCAATTTTTTGGTGGATGGATAAGAAATATTTTCAACTAAAAATGAGGTTTGAGATGGAGCACTTGTAATGTGAATGAGTGTTGTTCTTACATGAAGTATTTACAATCAAAGTATGACAAAGGCAAAACATGAGTCAAAACAACTATTTTCCATTAAAAATTTTCTATGTCAATCAAACACACCCTTAGTTCTTTTTTGAAGCTAGATATTAAATATATAATGTGAAAACAATAATAATAAATATAAAAAGTGTCCCATAGTTTTGTCATTTACCATAGGAACTACCAAAGAATTGATTTTCATGGAAAACTCTAAAAAAGTAAAAACAAATAACTCCCATCGTTTTCCACACATTTTTCAGCTTCTCATAAAAATGAACTATAATATTTTTCATTTTCCAACTTGTAATCAAAACCCTTTTTTAACATTTTCCATCTGCCCGCCTTCTCATTCCCATCTATTACTTGGTCACTTAAGTCTATTTTGGCGTCATAATCATAATATGGCAAGTTAGCGTTTACATTTGAGGCATGTCGTTAAAACGCACCCTTTTAGCGTATACATTTGTTCTTGCCGTTCACCAAACAAACACTAATTGAGTAAGTTTATTGTGAATTGGTTTATGACCTTTTGCATTATACTAGTACATCGATTTAACAATAATTTGGTCAACGCACACACTGATGAGATGATTATATTGAATGGTGTCAGTAGTTATAAATGATGAAAAGGTGGAACCAACACATGGGGTTTTCTTGTCAAAAAGTAAGGCGTAAGCCGTGAGGTGTTAATTTCTTGTCAAAAAGTGCGGCATAAACGAGGTGTTAAGGTGTAAAGCGTCGAGTGTCAACTTAACAAAGCCTTTTCCAAAGTACTTGGGGTTACTTGGGGGGTTGCTGCAAATTTTTTTATTTCTTCATTTCGCTTGTCTAGGGCAATATCATTGGTTATCCCATATGTTATCAAGTATTTAACATCTCCTCCAAGTTAATCCAGGTTAGACCCGACAATTGGGCGGATATGGGCGGGTCAGAAATGGCTTCGATTGATTTTGGGCAGGTCAGAAATGAGTTGAGGCGAATGTTCGGTTCGGATTTGAGCTGGGCGATTTGGGACAAGCCGTCTCTTTCCTCGTCTTTTTGCTCGTTGGCTTTCTCTGTCATCAGAACCACGCCATTAAAACCAATTTGCAGAAAAATAGCAACACTGAATCAACAATATACAAACAGATCCGTAAGACCATCCGAGAATCGTGAGTGGACCATCTATGAGTGAGAGAGAGAGAGAGATGCAACATGACCAAAAAGTTAAGGTTAAGGCAACAAACAACTCTCTCTTCTTAATACCCTCTACTGACTTGGTTCTCACCCGCGACTGATCTGTGGCTGAACTACAAAGAGATATTGTTGGGTCTGGGCAGGTTGCAATGGGCTGGTGATGGGCGGTTTGGTCTTATTGAATTCGTTTTGCCAAGCCTAATCCAGGTCGACACCTCTTCCCATGAAGTTAGTATTAATAAATCACTATTTCAAATGGGGGCACTTATTTGTCTACATTTGATATGTTCAAATTGTCTAGAGCAATTTTCCCTTAAATTATCTTGTATATGAGTTATGAAGCACGGACCTCGTGGTTGACACGGTGTGGACATGCACGGTAAATTTAAAAAAATTAGGATATGACACGAGAGGGACAAGGTGATAAATAAACATATTTTATAGTTTGATCGATCATATATGAAAAGGTCGTACCAAGTGCACAAGGCTCCCGCTTAACTGCAAGGCCTGAGAGAGGTAGATGTCGATTGGCCTTATCCCCATATATGAAGAGACTGCTTTCATGTCTCGAACCTGTGACCAACCGTAGCTGGGGCGATGGCACTTGCCATAAAATAAGAACAAGTCTTGATGTTGTCAACAATGTAAAATATAATAATAATTCAGTGCTACACTTTTTTTGATATGTTTTGTGATACGTAGCGACACGTAGCACGTGATTGTGCTTTCGGGAGAAGACTATTTTTTATTTTTTATTTTAGTTTAAGGTAATATTGTCATTTCCTTTTATTTTTAGCCTTTAATTGATCTCCAAGCATGTTTGGGGTTAATTAGTCATTTTTAGTTATTAGTTGCCCTTTCTAGTCTTTTAGATCATTACTTAGTTATCAAATAATTTTTCTCATATAAATAGGCACTTGGCATTCATTTGTAATTACATTTAAATATTGAGAAAGAGAATATAGAGAGAATGAAACCTATTTTCTTATTTTAGTTTTATTTCTTGTTGTTGTTGGTGTTGTGTAGTTAGTAATTGTTGTGTAGTTGTAATAATAACGCTTTCACATTCATAGATTTATATAAAATAGGTATGAGAGTCGGGCTTGTTCTTGGTGTTCGTCGTGGTGTGTGAAGTGGGTACCGAGTTGTGGTTCCAACTCGGGCAACTCTTTAATCGTTAGATTGATAGTGTTCAAATAGGAATCAAGTGAATGGAAACCCCATCACTACTAATTGGGGGGATGCCAACCTTTTTAACCACCTCATCTTCCTCCACCATCACCACCTCCTGCCACCACACAACCACTACACTCCGAAATGTAGCCCCATCTTCTTCCCCACCCTCTGAAACACTCCTCCACCCTCCTTTATAACTCTAAACCTAACCCCACCACCCTCAAACCCTAACCCCCAGGTTTTACCCTAATCTGACTTAACCTCTTTTAACCCTTTTTCCACTCATCTATGCCCAATCACAATCAAACCCGATAAAAAACGGGCTTGCCTTATTTTGACCCGATCATTATCCCCTATTTGACCTCTAATTCGATTAATATTGGTCTAATTGCCTATTTTTGGCATAACTCATGACTAACATTAAAAATGCCTCCCACTTGGGATCCATTTTCGACTATTTGCTATTTTTGGGTCCGGCTTTCCAGAATGTCACCACCTTCAGTCCGCTTGTTTCGCCATTGTATTCGCAAATGTGCGGTCGCCGAAGTTTCCGTCCAGTCAGATTCAAGGGTCTACCAAGCCAAGTTGCAACATTGTGCTCGTGGTGTAGAGAAGGCAGATATGGTCATCTGTTTTTGGTTGCTCGGATTTCGTAGGGAACATTGCCGAGATTTGGGTATATTAGACCCATTATTGATGAGGTTCATTTGCATGGGACTAATTAAAGTTTTGGCAGCCCACTTTTGGTTGGGGTTCGAAATTTTTTGAGGATTATATCATGTGGCATTAACGAGTTACCCTACACGCTCGAGAAGGAGCTTTTTGAAGACAGGGAGAATGGTGTGCATGATGATACGTAGCGACACGTAGCTCCTGGTTGTGCTCCTGAGAAAAGACTATCTTTTATTCTGTGTTTTAGTTTAGGGTAATATTTTCATTTTCTTTTATTTTTTAGCCTTTAATTGGTCTCAAAGCATGTTAGGGGCTAATTAGTCATTTTTAGTCTTTTGGGTTATTACTTGGTTACCAAATAATTTTTCTACTATAAATAGGTCTTGGCGTTCATTTGTAATTACAGTTGAATATTGAGAAAGAGAGTATAGAGAGTAAGAAATCCATTTTCTTAGTAGTTTTTGTGTAGTTGTAATAATGACGCTTCCGCATTCATAGATTCACATCATTTTTAAAATTTTTTATTTGTAAAGTGTAAGCCATCAGTGAAAGTTCAACTAAACAAAAGAATGGAAACAAAGAAAAATCTGGGGCCAAAGAAAACCCTGTAATTCAGTAAACATAACCACACCCAGACCCAAAACAAAACTGGCCAACAAAACCAGAAATGATTTTGTTCACTTGCCAGTGTATATGCTTGTAGATTACACACCACATACCTCACTTTTCTCTTTGTCAAGTCATTTTCACAAATGACAACCTTCATCAAGCTTCTTCAGATTAGCACAGCACATTTCTTCCCAGACACCCGTACTTTCACTTCTCTTTATACCCGCAAATGTGGTCCAAAATTTGCACATCAGCCCAGCAACTCATTAAAGACTGCATCTCCGACTTCAACCAAGCTACAATGATATGATTAACATCCAAAATCTTCTCCCCTTTTCCATTGTCATTTTCCCTCTTTCAAAAACCGATTTGAATGGCATCGTGTTTGTTTATATTTGTTTGTCAATAGCTGTGTTCAAGAAGTACCTAGCATCGTGTCCTTGATATGGTCGACTTCTTTGAATTGCGAAACAAGTTTGACACGTCATGTGGCCTGTTGAACATGTGTCCGAGCTGTTTCATACGCGTACCTGTGTTCATGTAGGGTGCCTCACCCTGGCAGAGTGTCTGCGAGTGTATCAGATACTTTTCCATTTCACGATTATCTTCATTTCTAATTTTATCCTGTAAACTTTATCTGCACATCAATGTCAACATCCGCATCTCTGCGGCAGTCAGTTTTTGAATATTTATTAGTACACACAACCTTCTTGTAGAAAAGAAAAATAGTTGCGACAAACATAATAACACAATTTTTTACAAACAAGGTAACATGATTAACATTTAGTTTTAAAATAATATTGCAAAAAAGAAGAAACTATAATATTGCCACAAAACACTCCCCTCCCCCCCCCCCCCGCCCCAATCTCGAAATGGGTCCATTGAAGGTTCTTTTAGGGTTCCCTGATCAGTTAATGCTCGTAATGTTCTTTGACATGATGCCGTTTATGCTTTTTAATTTTTTGTTCTTTATTCCAATCAAGCTGTGGACCTAAAACAAAATGTTAGAACTCTAAATGCACAAGAAATCGTTGAAGTGCAAAAATGCACAAAAGAGCGTAAAAAGGCATAAGCTTTTCGTGTTGCATGTCAAACCAAATTAGCCTTGGTCATCACTCTAAAAAGCCTCAATGAGAGGTTTAAAGGGGGGGTTTTCTGTGCTGTTTTAAATACTGTTAGCTATCATAATTTGATTGCAAAGTTCCAGTAGTGAAAGTTCAGTGGGATTCTGATGGTAAGGTTGGTTATCTATTAAAATAATGTGTACAAGTATGGTAGGTGATTTTATGAATATTACTCATCTTTTGTGTGAATAGCTATCTGATAGGTATTAAACTTATGATAGGTATTAAACTTATAAATTCGTATATGGAAAAGTATGTTATATTGACATCAATTACATTTATTACTATCATTGGACAAGCAAATATTAATTAGTTGAATAAAGCTGTTGATTTAATACTACTTTGAATCAGTATATGTTTGTTTTTAGTAGTTTCTGAACTTGTTCTTCTTTTCCTGATGCTGTTTATTTCCTCCACTTCACACGTATTCTCAACATTTCATGTTATTGGGGCGAATTTGTTCATAAAACTGTGTTGCATTGGTCATGGGTATTTGGCTTAGTTGATCTTTCAGGATATGGTATAAATAATTACCCAACTAAATCTGATTTCAAATGAAGAGATATGATTCTCCTGGAAAAATCAGTTACTAGATGTTGAAATGATACTTCAGATGGAGATATTAACCGAATCAGTGGGCCTCAATTGCATCACTTTTGGGTATTTTGAGTTTATTTGCCTATGTAAAATGGGGATTCACTCATTCGTGCGGTAGTTGTAGAAATTAGTTATCGATTGAAGTCCTTTAAACCATCTTAGATAATGACAATTTGATGAACTATGTTAATAAACTACTGTAGCTAATGAAAAAACTCACCCTAGTGGACATTGATGAAAGGTATGACTTGGTTGATTATTCATTAGGCATCAAATATGAAATGCCTTATGATATGCTTGGGCATATACTTGTACATTTATATTATTTTTTTGGTTTGGTCCTTATGTTCTCTGCAATTGGATCTACGTAGTGATGGTGGTGACAGGTTGAGAAAGCAGCATAGGAAAGAGAAGGGTTGATGGTGTTTACCTGACACATTGACAACTTGAATCCCCAAAAATTATTAACACAGACAATAAATAGTTCAGCCTATTGTCTAGATCGAATAACCCAATTATGCCACAATTAAGCTTAACTGCTGTTGTATGGATGATATTGGTTGTTTTCTTTTTATCTATTTTGTGCTATATGAATTTTATAAATCTAGAGGATTTCAACTTAATTTTACTAACATTTGAAATATATTACTGGAGAATAATGCATGATGTGCCTTATTGAGACAGAAATGGGTGTCTCTAGTGGTTAAGCGTGTCAACTTGGCCACTTGATTGCCACTAACACAAACCTGATATAACACGTCAGAAACATGACTCAGCTTGATTGCCACCCCTAGTAAAGAGCAAAATTGTGTGAAAGTAGAAAATCAAGAAGATCCAAGGGATCAGATTACAATTTATAACAAAGTTCCCAACTACTTGGGATTGGCTACACAAATCATATATATCCATTTTATTGCTTTGAAATCAAAAGTATGGATCAATTCTCAATGTGTGTTATATACTTGTGCAGTAGTGTCATTGTTTGAGGGATACATGTTTTACTTGCACTCCAAAAATTAGTGATATACAGCATTTTGCTTGAAACATTCAGCATCTTTTTCGAAAACCAATATGTTTTTTTGATATTGCAGGATATATCAGCGGGTTGCACTCTAGAAATATGTCTCCAGCAACAAAATCCAAGTCAAAGTCCAAGGAAAAGCCTTCAGCAAAGGCTGCTGCCAAAGAACAACAGAAGACTCCTTCCAAGCTTTCTGGATCTACTAATACAGGGAATGGTAGTCCCGCTAGTGCTTACAATCCAGTTTCTGGTACATTTCATAGCTTAGATACAGCACCTGCCACCTCTTCCCCACCACTCCACAACAATGGTAGGTTCCGTAATATAGATGAAACTGACGAGCACTCCGGTTGCTCGAATGGAACAGCAGCCGAGTATGATTCACAATCCAATAATGGAAGCTGTTCTGGCGAGTCAGAAGATCATAAAGAGAAAGCAGTGAGCACGGCTCCTCGGCAGGAAACAATACCAGGATCCGACAACGAAAAACGTGAAAAGATCCGTCAGAAGAACGAGAGGAAACACCAGCGTCAGAGGGAGAGGCGTGCCCAAGAGTTGCATGAGCGTTGCAGTGGTTACCTCATGTCAAGAAAATTAGAATCGCTTTCCCAACAGCTAGTGGCGATGGGGTTTTCGTCTGAGCGGGCCACTTTGGCCCTTATGTTAAATGAGGGTAGAGTAGAGGAATCCATCAACTGGCTTTTCGAGGCGGGTGATGAAGAAACTCAAAAGACGGGCATCGGGAATGGGGCTAACATGAAAATTGATATTAGTGAGGAGGTTGGTCAGATTGCAGCATTGGAGAAGAGGTACAAATGCTCTAAGCAGGAGGTTGAAAGAGCTGTTGTTGCTTGTGAGGGTGACCTGAAGAGGGCAGAAGAAACTTTAAAAACTCAGAAACCTGAAACACCACCTGTTACTCCACAAAAGCCCGAGGAGTCTCCCAACCCTAAGCCCACAATGAGACCACAAGAGAAGCCTGCTGCTGCTGTTACGATAACAACACAATCACAACCAACTAGGATTGACATTAATAACCCTAAAGTGGCAGCCACAGTTTTAACAACACTACCAGAACCTGGGATTAGAAACTTGCAGTCTGCAAAGACAAATCAGTCAAAGTCACTTGCAGAGAGGAGGCGGCCATCAACGGGTTCAAGCTCTTCTTTGTCATCGTATACTATGGCGACCCCTGTACAAGTAGCACCTTCATTAACAACAAAAACAACGGCTCAACTCAGTGTAAGTGGAAACGAGGGGAGAAATATTCAGCCTGGAACCGTTACCATGATGCAACGGCCGCAATCCATGAATATAAAGCCGCAGAATCCAGTTACAAACAGCATTAGTGCTACTCCAATTACAAATGGATGGTATGCTAATACTATTGCTGGTGGTGTCGAAAATATGAATTTGAATGGTAAATTAATGCACAATCAGAGCACAGGAAGCTTTGGCACAGAGAGTTTGAGCTCACAACAGTTTTACCCTCACACACAGTTCAGTAAGAGCCTGGGCCCTGAGACTTTGATGGGCTCGCGACAATTTTACCCACAAACACAAACACAGTATACGCAACAACGTGCATACATGTCCAGTTCAGTCGATCCCAAGATGAGCAACAGCTCGTGGAACACAATGGGCAGTGGTGGTTCATCGTTGTCTCCTTCACTTACGGTCCCACCATCTTCTCTTGGCCTATTTTCGGGTTGGGGATCGTCAACAGGAAGCAGCTTGGGCCACGTGGACTGGAACACAAGGAACATGATGTCGAACTGCGACTACAACAGTATAGATTGGACTGTGGAGTCAAATTCTTCATCTGTGTCATCTTCAAACGGCATGTTGGGGAACTCGAGCGGGGTTTCTTTGGCGAGGATTGCGAGTACAAATGGTGTTCGACCAGCTGGGTTGCATGATGGTGGGGCGCCGTTGGAGGCCGCCACGTCGTCTTCTAGTGCCCCACGAGAGTGGACTTCTCCCTTTGCGGGGAAGGACATCTTTAGTGGGCCCAGGCAGTTTGTTACCTCTCCCTCTCCTTGAAACTGTGATTGAGCGAGGACGAATAGACACAGATGTGTACTGTGGGTGTGTGGATTGTTGTTTCGAGTTTGCCAGTTAAAGAATGCATCTAATAGTTGTTCTTGCCTTTTATTTTTTGTTTATTTTTTGCTCCCCTGTGGCATTTGCAATTAGACCCCATTTGGTTTCAGTTAAAAAAATATTTCGTTTCCGTTTTGGAACAAAATGGGGTCGAAGATAAATATATAAATTTTCTCATTGATTCGTGTTAGAAACCCATCAGCTTGAAAGAAAAAGGGCACTTCACTAACACATCAAGAAGTGAAGGGAAAAAAAAGCAAATAAATACATGAAAAGCTTGCAAGAAAGGGTGTAAAGAACCAAAAAAATAAAAAAAAATTGAAAAGCACAAGAAAGGGTGTCAAGTACTTGTTGGTATATCGTAAATTGTGCTACGAGAATGGCGGGATAACAAAAATATAAGCATTGACATACACAACACAGCCCCCGGGCCAACGCAACCTACAAAAATTATTCAGAGACGAACTATCAATATAATCCTATTTCCATCAAGGGCAGGCAAGCCTCAAAGCTGGCAACCAAAAATGTCAAATACATGGTGTGCGAACAAGCGCGCGCGTGCGCGCACACACATGTATACATGGTGGGTTAAGGATTACAGTCCAATCGGGGCGAAATTGGTTAAAAATTACATATGCGAAAGTTTCGAGTGTTGTCGGGGTTCGGGAGCGGGAACCCCCGAGGAGATTTTTTTTTTTTGCTTATGTCTAATTTTAAACAAATTATAGTTTTATAATGCTCAAATAATTACTCTCAATCATTATTAACAATATCTAATTAATTTCTCTATGACTTTCTATTTAAAAAATACCACATATTTCAAATCACATATATCACTACATATTTAAATTGAACATTGGATAACTTCAAATTAAACTACACATGCATACAAAAAATTAAATTGAACAACTCCACATACAAAAAATTAAACTCCACAACTCCACATATATAAAATTTCTACCACATACAAAAATTATATAAATACATAAAAATAATACTTGAAATGAATATTGAACAACTTGTACTGAGAAGCTGGAGTCGACAGTGGAGCTGCTGGGAGGGAGGGTGGACAGTGGAGCGCCGGGAGGGAGGCTAAACAGGCACTGGGAGGGAGGGAGGGACGGGAGGCGAGGCTGAACAGTAGCCGCTGCTGGGAGAGGGAGGGAGGTGGGGAGAGGGGAAATAATTTAGGGAAGAAAGAGATGAGATAAGTTATCCGCTGCTGCGTTTTGGTTTTAGGTTTAATATTTCAAGTAATTACAATCTTACACCCTCAATTTTGTAAATAATTAGAGGTATACCTTGAAGTTTTAAATTTTACCAAAAAACCCTATATATATATATATGGAGAGGATTACAAGTGGACATAAAAAACGGATTTTTTAATGGACCTTAACAAAAAACACCTAACAATCCATTAATTTTAATTCCTTTGTTGTAATTGGTCCGCGCCAGCGGCAACGGACATGCGTCTAACCCGAGACCCCCTTAACCCCTACCCCCCCCCCCCCACCCTCACCCCCCCCATGGTAGACCACTAGTTAAAAAAAAATTCTGCTGGCGCGGACCAATTACAATAAAGGAATTAAAATTAATGGGTTGTTAAGTACTTTTTTGTTAAGATCCATTAAAAAGTCCGCCTTTTAGGTCAGCTTGTGATCCTCTCCCTATATATATATATGTATATATATATATATAAAGAGAGAGAGAGAGAGAGAGAGAGAGAGAGAGAGAGAGGTAAGGGCGTAAAAATAAGTTCGTATCATACGAATTCTTTTTTCAAAAAGATCAAAAACAAATTTTTGTTGGTTTTAAGCATTGAAATTGTCAAACATTGATCCTTTTTTTTGAAATAGTAACAAATTTATTTCGATTTTTGATTTTTTTTATGGGTATCATAAATGTTTGAAACCCAAAAGAAAAATAAACCATTTTTTTTATATTAAAAAAAAAGAATCCGTACCCTACGAGCTTATTTTTCAGCTCTTACCTGAGACTCTCTCTCTCTCTCTCTCTCTCTCTCTCTCTTTTCCTGTAAGGACTTCTTATGGTGCAGACCCGATATATACCATTTTTTTAAAATAGTAAAAAAATGAACTTTTTGATGAAACTTCATAAGATATGATCTCCGCGCTCAGAAGATCACTTATAATTTTTTTCATCAAAAAATTTAATTAAAAAAACTATTGAGATGAGGTGATATGTAAAAATATGGTATAAATATGCATTTTCGACCGTTGAAATATTGACGATCATCTCACTCACTTTTTGATTGAATTTATTGATGAAACTTCATGAATATGATTTCGATAGTGAGAAGATCATATTCATGAAGTTTCATAAAAAATTTCAATCAATCAAGTGGCTGGTGCAGACCAAAAATTTCAAGGGTCGAAAATGCATATTTATACTATTTTTTAACATATCATCTCATCTCAACGGTTTTTTTATTGAATTTTTTGATAAAAAAAATTGGAGATGATTTTCTCGCCATGAAGATCATATTTATGAAATATCATCAATTTTTTTTACTATTTTAAAAAAAGGGTATGTATCGGCGGGTCTGCACCATAAGGAGTCCTTACATGAGACTTTTGTATTTTAAAAAAATGGTGTGCGTGTGTGTGTGTTTTGAAAGGGGTGCAACCGGTACGGGTTTTTACCGTACCATACCGTTTTGATCCGGAAAAAAATGGTTTTGGTTTCATATTATGAAATACCAAAAACCGATTTTACCAAAACCGAAAATACCGTAAAAAATTTGGTTGGTTTTGGTTTTTAGATACAAAAAACCAATTTACCGTACCGATATCGTACGAAAATTACCGTACCAAACTTTTTGTGCAGTGTCAAATTATTTTTGGTATCATACTAGTTCTATTTATTTTATTTCTCATGAGTGAGTTTTTATATTCTCTTTGAATTTAAATTTATTTATTTGAGTATTTGGTTTAAGTGTTAAATAATCATGTTAATTAAATATATATTTTGTTTAATTAATCAAACATTTAACACAAAATGAATTAGGCAGCATGATGTTAAAATAAAAAGAGCCGTTTGTTTTGTTGGCTATATTTTCGTTTTTCCCTAATTTCATTTGGGATTAATATTGTGGTTTGTGTAGAGATCTTTTTTTAGGGTTTCCATTTCATTTTTGTTACCTCTTTCTCTCTCAATAAGCGTGGCCGTCATTTTTGTTCGAGCTCTCTCTCTCATTTTTTTTTTCTTCTTCAACCTTGGGTTGATTTTGAGAAATAATTTTTTGGGGACTTTTATTTGAGAACACCATTTTTTTTGTTTTGAGATTTGGCTTTCGATTTGGTGTGGTTACTTCGTTTTGAGATTGGGTTTCCGGTGACAATTTTTTCGACGCCGCTGTATTCGGATCTGAGTTCCCTCCTTATTTTTCGATGATTTTTTTTTTCCGACGAGTTGGCTTTTCCGACGAAGGTTTGTTTTTCCGGTGTTGGAGGTGTGGATGATTTTGACTTTCCGGCGAACATTTTTTGAGGTAACAACTCCCTCATTTTTTGAGGCTCATCATCTTGGCCAACTCTCCTCAGGCACCAGCTCCCTCATCTCAGCACACTCTACTCCGGCTTTGGTAGAGGCAAATCGGTCAGTTTGATCTCGTCTCACTCTCATCCGTCTCTGAAGGAGGTAAACCGGTCATTTTGGTCTTGTCTCACTCTCCTCCGGCTCCGAAAAAAACAAACCGGTTAGTTTGGTCTCGTATCTGTTTAAATCTATTGTTCCAAATGCTACAAATGCTAGAAATTGTACCTGTTTGTGTATGTTTATAATTGTTCCAAACAACTAGAAATGCTAGAAATTGTAATAGCTAGAAATGCTAGAAATTGTAACAGCTAGAAATGGGTATATCGAAATATATACTAGATTTACGAATGCATAAACCGATTTGAAATTCTGGTATTTATCGGGAAAAAATCGAATTGAAACCGAAGTTACCGAAACCAAAAAACCCGAAAATACCGAAAAACCGATCGGTTTGGTTTTGGTTTTTGTTTTGATGTATCGGTCGGTAAATTGGTATGGTACGATTTTACCATATAGAATGTGGTTTTGGTATTGGTAAGGGATCGTTACCGACCATACCGTACCGGTTGCACCCCTATGAAAAAGTAAAAAATATCAAAGATGAAAATAAATAAAAATAAAATAGAAGAAAAAGTCCTTGAAATTATTTACATGTGTGATTAAAGTATATTTGGACTTTTATTTAAACCATCTCGTGGGATGGAGTGAGTAAATAATAAGAAATCAGTCCAACAAGAAACACATTAAAATTAAGAGTGGTGCTATGGGTACCAAATAACTCCCCCAAATCTCCCCCAAATAGCATTGATGAGTTGTGCCCTGGCGGGATCCATACCATAAGGTATAACACTTAAAGCTATTTGGGGGAGTTGTTTGGGACACATAGCATTTTCCTAAAATTAAAGTGGTTAGAAAAAAAAATCACCGAGTTTGAAATAAAACCTTGCTTTCAAAAGAATCCATTTCATTTCATCTGGTAAAAAAGATCTTCTCAGCTTTATCTAGAGAAAGAAAGACAAAAGTCTAGTGAAGAGATATGTTGAAGATGAAAGGCCATAATCTTTATTCAGTTGGAATATCCTTCTCTTAATTCACTGAACCAGTAACTTTCTACGAACGAAGGGAGCTTCATTCCTCGCTGCCCAGAATATTTGAACTATCGAACCCTCTCTTCTCTTCAATCTGACAAGCATAGCCGCGGCCGATAAGTTTGAGATTAGGGTTTATATCAAATATGAACTACATAAATCCATGCTTTTTATTTAGGATTTCGTAATGGGGGGTTAAGTACATAATTATTTGATGAGATGAATTTCATACATATGCATGGTTTTCCATATTTAAAATGTCACATATACAATGGTAATTAATTGGAATATTAGAAGAAGTTATCTCCTGAATGACAAGAGCCATGTATAAATGCAAAAAGGCAAAACAAGCAGGGCCGACTCTTGGCATAGGCGGGTTAGGCCGCCGCCTAGGGCCCCCGATTAATTAGGGCCCCTTCTGGGGAAAAAAAAATTGTAGGTTAAAAAAAAAAATTAGTTGTAAAAAAAAGAGCCTCCCTCAAAAAAATAGTTATGAAAAAAATTAAAGTTATCACTTAAAAAAAAACCCCAAAAATAGATTTGTTCTATTTGAAATTAACTCATACACTAAGCGCAACAACAACATAATAACCCCCCCACACACTAAAAAATAAACCCACACAATAAACCCACCATTATAACCCAACCCAACCCATTTACTTATTCTATTCTTTTAACCCTAACTCTCTCATTTCTCTCACCCACTTTTTTCTCTCACTCTTCTTCTCTTCCTCTCTTCTTCTCTCTCACTCACACTAATCTCTTTCTCTACTAACCAAAACAAGAATAAACCCTCTCTTACCCCCCCACCCCCCCAAAATCCGTAGCCGCCACCACCCCACCACCCACCACCCACCCCAAAAAAAGCAATTTTCGACAACCCCCACCCCCCCAAAAAAACGAGCACCCCCCCCCCCCTCCTTCCCTTTTTTTTCTTGAACTACCCTCATCAAAATAAGGGTTAAAAATCTAGGGTTTCAATTTCAGAAAGTTAGGGCTTGATTGGAGATTGGTTGGACCTTGTTTGTGTAAGTATATATTATTTATTTACTTTGTTATATCCCACTATATAAATTTGTTTGTGTTACTACTAATATTTGTTTTTTTTTGTAGATTCTAATTTATTATTTGGGTATTTACAAATTAAAATTTGAGATTGCTCTCAAATTGGTACTCAAATCGGGTTCTATTGTCCCTCTTTAGCATTTTTCTTTAATATGGTTTGTCAATTTTATTGAGAATCTTGTGATTGTGGGATTAATTTTTGTTTTTGCAAATTACACTTGTTGTTGTGTTGTGTGAATATGTCTACTAACAAATTACACTTGTTATTGTGTTGTGTTGTGTGAATATGTCTATAGATATTGTTAAAGAAATGGAAATTGAACTCGTATTTTGTGAAAAGTGTAATATTTATAGAAAAAAATATTTTGATGAGAATTCTAGTGATGGGATTAGACATTAGTATATTAAAATTGATTTTCTATATAAAAATTGGTTTTGCATTGAAAAATGCGAGAAGAACACATTTTCTTTAATTTGATTTTTTTTTATACAAAAGGGCCCCATTTTGATTTTTCGCCTAGGGCCCCGAAAACTATAGAACCGACCCTGAAAACAAGTATACATGTACTAAATTAAACTGATTTGTTTTATTCTCGCAGTTAATCTTTGCTTCATTATCAAACAAATGCTTCATTCTTCCATCTAATATGCACCACCAACTCACCTAAAAAATAAAAGAGTTTAAAAAATTATGTTGCACACATTAATAATTTACATGCATTAAAAATAACATTTCATGTTATTACTTGTTATAAATTAAAGTTAGAATAAGGTACTTTATGGCAACCAACACAATCTTTTCATTTATCAATTTTGGGCTTTATAAAAGTCTCTCATCTATTTTGGCTCCAGTCTGGTACAAGCTTTGGAATAAGCGCATCTTATTTCAAAATGACCTTTAAGAATTGAACATTATCATATAAAATAATAGGGACAATTTGAATATCATTTGTTACGACAATCCCCAAAGTTATGTATGTGTAGCTCTGCGAGGGTGAGAGAACATAGAAAACACAATTAAACGTGCTTGCAAACAGTGGTCACATTTCAGGGAACAACAGTAAAACCTTTTTTCTATATTCATAGTCATTAAAAAAATTTAACCCATCTTCAAATGTCTTGTGGTTTTTTTCACCACCCAATTGATAATAGTATAAATTCTTGTGCTCCCTTAATTCCTTTAACATGACCCTCCTAACATCCTTCCATCCATTATTCTTACACATTCCCAACAACTCTGCACAAGCTCTAAATCCACAATGCCCATCAGATGCAACATCTTCCAATCCATTAATAACATGCTCTTTGATATTTGTATTGAAGAGAGAGAGGACATTGTCAATCAAATTTGCATCTGCTAAATCTATTAGTCTTGCTTTCATGTTCTTGGATTGCTTATTTAAACTCATCTTATTTAGTTATTGTCTCTTTTCAACGGTCTTTACGTACTCAAACCTGGAAGGATCACGTTTGGTGCTATGTAACATCATTTTTTTTTGTCATTTTTCAAGGTTGCCCCTTTGAAACAATTGGAGCAAATGATTCATTCAACCACGTTGTCTCTGGGTCAGCAAGCTCTTTCATTTTTTTCAATAAAACTTTTCATCGTTCATAACTACATTCTTGGAATCTTTTCTTCAACCTCCTAACCACTGGATTGGAGTCAAACTCGCTATAATCTTCTGGTGTTGAGATAATGGATACTTGTCACCAATGAGAGTCACATGTTAGTAAAGGGATGACCCTATTCTCATAACAAAATTCTACAATCTCATGTGCGCAAGAAAGTCGTGAGTGATCCTAAGAATGCATCCATATGTTTTCTTATTAGTGCCGATGTCATGAATGCTATTAATTTCTTCCACCATTAAATCAAGTGCGCGGTGAGATATGTAACCTCTCAAGTCCCTCAAAGCTGACAATTGGTGAGCACGCAAAAGACGAATTAAGCTACATTCAAGTGACTCTGTGACTACTGTAAATGCCATAAAGTAGTAAAATTCCCTTAGGATGACCTTACATACTTCTTAATCCTTGAAACCCTCAACTCGAGCTGTTGTCATGTTCCCAAAGTAATTTACTCTATTTGTCCAGACACAAACAAATTGTTCCATCTATGGTAACCACAAACTGCGAATGTATTGAATGAATTGGTGGTACAAATGACTCTAATTTCTTTGCAAATTCATGATATTGCTCATCATAATTTTCCTCATAAGATGAATAAACAATTGGAGTCCACTGACGCTCAAATATAATCCACTATTTATTAGTTGATAACGAGTACTTGTAGTTTGTTGTAACATTCTTGATTATGTGTTAAGTATATAATGTATGTGTAATTTCCTACAATGTTTGTATTTAATGCACACAAGTTAAATAAAGAAAAAACTCAATGGGGAGGATAAAAAATCACACAATACATGAATACATATGGTTCGGTAATGTGCCTACGTCCACGGGGTTTGGGGTTTCTCTTTTATTAACTCAGAGAACATGTCGATATAATTGTAGTACCGATGTTATAATCTCACGTTTTCGTCCCCAAGAAGGGCAAGTTTATATTTATATAGGACCTTAAGAGAGTCCTAATCTCCATTAACAACTATCCTTAGAAGTCCGGACCTATCTCTTATCAGTTTAAGCCATCCCACATGATATGCATGGGGGGGGGGGGTCCTGTGTTACATGGATTCTCAATTGACTTGATATGAAAGGAACTTACGGGCCAATGCTGAATACGTGGAAGTCAGGTGCCTTCGTAATTATGCTCCCCATAATTTCTCCCAAAGCTTAATGTCTCTTTGGGGCCTCTGGGCTTTTTCATTCCTTGGTCAGATAACGACTTTGACAAGTTGGCGTACTGTAGTATTTGCTATTTTGATCGAAGGCCAATCTTGTAAATATCCCTAAAGTTAAAGGGTCTTTTGATCTTTGGGATCTCTAGGGGTACGTCGATAAATATTACTCATTTTTTCTTTCTAACAGTGAACCGTCGCTTTATCAATCATCGCATGCACATGTAATTATTTTTTTTGGGGAATCATGAGGGAACTTCCAACTACAAGGTGATGGTTCCCACACTTTTGCTCACTTTCAAGTTCATTGGAAAGAACTTGTATTTTTCAATCTTTCAAAGGAGAGCTTGTCACTTCCATCACTTCACTGTAATAATTTCTTCGAAACTCTCTCCTCATTTCATTCTTCTCCGCATTCTCTGTTTAGTTCTTTCATTGAACATGGTGTACGTTATTGATGAGAACACGTTGGAATATATTATGACTTGGACATCGAATCCCAGTTTAAGGAGAAAAGTTCAAAAATATCAGTTGATGGTCCCTCTGACCCTTGTGCCCTTATTGAAGGCCATTGGTTGCATTCAATCTTCATTACTGAGTGTGAGGTCACTTTACCCCCAAATCTCTTATTTTTTGAGTTTTGTCAATACTTCGATGTGGTCCCAACCCAAGTTGTCCCAAACATATGGAGGATTATTAATGGAGTTAATCGCATTAATGAGTTGTATAAAACCAATCTCGCTATGACTAAGATCATGTACTGGTGAGAATATTAATGGGTGACAACTAGTGAATATATTAATTATATGAAGACGAGGGTTGCTAACCGAGTCCTGGTTATGAACCTTCCTGATTTCAATAAGGATTATTGGGATCACGGTCTGATTGTGAAAAATTGGCAATATTCTCCCCTTCCTGAGGGCATGACATATGAAGGTCTAAGATGCCCCCAGGAAGGGTAAGGAATATGTTAGATCTCTTTTTTGTTAGCTTTGTGATTCTCCCATGATTGATCCTAATGCTTTGCTCTTTTATCTTTTTATAGTGAAGAGAATGAAGAAAATTCCCCATGACATTAACGTTAATCTCATTGATCTTTGGGCGATTTGGTCCATGCAAAAGAGAGTTGGAACCGTTGAGCATCCAAGGTGGACAACATTCCTTCTCGGTTATAAGAGAACCACCACTTCATTTGTTGTAATGTTGATAGAGGGAAGGTCAATCATCCCTATCACCTTGGACGACCTTGAGGCCTTCACTTCCTCTGACTTAAAGAAGGCCCAATAATCCGTGTAGAGCACATCCCCTAAGACTCAGAGAGGGACTATTTGACTGAGGAAAGAACATCGTTCTCATTTGAACCACTTGCCGTTTCTTCGGTTCCTTCCACCTTTTTTCCTAATGTTACAGCGAAGAGGAAAGTCACCAATTTAATTATCGCCAACGTTGGCGCCGCGCACGCTGGTACTAGATCTCCTCCTCCTGTTCGTACATCGGGCAAAGAGAAAGAACTTACTCGGTCGACGAGAAAGGGAAGTGATGTTGGGGTTCCACCAACCCCATAAACCTTTTTGAATCTCCTTTCAAGGACCACGAGCCTCTTTCAAAGAGGCGAAAAAAGGATCATCTTCCCCAATAGGAGATTATGGAGAAGAAATCTACTGATAAGGACAAGTGTGCTTCCTAGTCTTTTGTTGCTCATCTCGATTTATCCAAGAACCTGATTAGGTCTGGGGTTTTCCATATAGATAGGGCAGTTACCCTAGCCTTGACCCATTCAAGGTTACTGGAGCATGCCAACCATAACTTTTCCCTTATAAGTTGATCGTCTCCATACGAAGGAATATATAAAGGAACAATATAAAGGCAATCAACTGCCCTAAACATTTCCCTCTTCCTGAGGGCATGTTGGCCCTTCATATGCCATACCCTTAAAAGGGAGAGAGTATTGATAATTTTTTACAATCAGACCATGATCCGAATAATCCTTATTGAAATCAGGAAGGTTCACAACCAGGGCTCAGTTAGCTACCCTCATATTTATATAATTAATATTCTCAGTAGTCGTCACCCATTGATAACAATACATGATCTCGATTATGCTGAGATGGGTCCCATACATCTCATTAATACGATTGAACCCATCAATAATCCTCCATGTGTTTGGGGGAAACTTAGGTTAGGATCAAAGTATTGACAAAACTTAAAAAATACGTGATTTGGGGGGGAAGTGACCCCGCTCACAACAATGAAGATTGAAGGTAACCAGTGGCCTTCAGGAAGGGCACAAAGCTCACAAGGACCATCAACTAATTCTACTGATACCCATGAGGTCATTTAATGACTAAGTTTAAATTCTTCTAAAGGGTTCTCATTACTAACGTACACAATGTTTAAAGATCAGAAGCTCAATGAAAGAACTAAATAGAGAAAGTGGAGAAGAATGAAATGAAGAGAGAGTTTCGGAGAAATTCTTATAGTGAAGTGAAGGAAATGACAATCTCTTATATGAAAGATTTAAGAATAGAAGTTTTTTTCAAATGAACTTGAAAGTGAGCAAAAGTGTGGGAACCGCCACCTTGTAGTTGGAAGTGCCCTCAAGAGTCCATGAAAAATTATGATTGCATGCACGTGTGACAATTGATGAAGTGAAGGTTCACTGCCAGAAAGAAAAAGGGGAACAATCAAAATATCCTTCAATTTTAGGGATATTTACAAGATTTCCCCTTGATCAAACCATCAAATACTCCAGCATGTCAATTTGTCAAAGTCGCTAGCCGATTAAGGAACGACAAAGCCCAGTGACCTAAAAGTGACACCAAGCTTTGGGGGCAATTGTGGGGACCATAGTGATGATGGCACGTTGCCAAATGACGTATATTCCTGTGTTATGTGCTTTTTGATCCCCCTTAAGTGTTTTTCCTTATTTAGCTTGTGTGCATTGAATACAAACGTCGTAGGAAATTACCACCTACATAAGGTTAAGGAGAAAAGTTCAAAAATATCACGTACCACATTACACATGTTAATTAAGTTACCTATTTTAAATGGAATTAGAAGAAATTAAACAAAAAAAATTACATAATTATATATATTATAAGGATAAAAGAAGGAAATTCAATAATAATAAAAATAATGTAATAATGAATTTTTCGTCAAAAAATAAAGGCGCTCGGAAAAATTTGAAAACATTCCATGATACGAAAAATTGAATTGTGGACAACTTTATCTTTTTCGGTATCTTAAAAAAATTGTTTAGACCCATATTGAGGGCATTTTTTTATCTGAAGTTTAGTAACTAAAATAAAAAAAGAAATGGAGCAACTTGAGTTGGGTGGACTGCTAACTTTGGACGATTTTCTTCCATCCTTTCAATCTTTTCTACCCTATTTGGCATAGGGTATCATCCCTACATATTTAGGTGCCATTCGAGATGCGTAGGGGTCATATAGGGTGGCTAATAGGGGTTACCTACCCCATTTTCTTTCATATATGGAGAATGAAAATGTGTATTTTGTCTAATCTGAAAATACTTATTCTCTCCACCATTTTAGCTCTGCAAAAGCTTGCTTATTCTCTTTATACTACAACTTTACTATCCCATACAATTATCCTTCCATTATCAAGAGTTTCAAAGTGTTATAGATGTGTTATTTTGGGTAATTTTACAAGGTTCTACACTATTTTCATGTTTAAGTAAAATCATGCTCTCTCTCTATATATATATGAATAACATTCTTGTTTATGCCTATTATCATTACATTTGAAATTATGTGGGAAAAGATGTGACAAAAATGGATATAAGTTAAATTTTGAAAGAAAGATATATTGCAAAATGTTTAAGCTAATTATTTCTTACATAAATCGAGTTAAACTTGTTAAATTCATGATAAAATATTTGTGGGTACTCGAATTTACCATTATGGGCCCGGACGAGTAACCTAATAAAAACGGCCCAAAATCCGGATCCCTCGCCTTAACTAAATAGAATTACGACTTAGTCTCTTCCCATGTTATCATATAGAGATGTTACAGGAGAAGATGGTAAACGTGGGGGAGTCCAATACCCCCACTCCCCGAGGACAGACATGTATATAATAAACCCTAAGTCTGGGGCAAAGGACACGCACTGTATTCTCTGTAAACGCTCCCCGGAGTATATAGAAATAATACTGACTTCACCACCATGGACGTAGGCATTCTTGCTGAACCATGTACATATTGTGTTGTGTGATTGATATTTTATCTTCTTTATTTTCCTTGGTGATTGCGCTTCTCTCACTTATTTGTGTTGAATATAATTGTCACCACAATTGGCGCTGTCTGTGGGAACGTTTGTCTTCCCTGAGAAAGCCCACACCAACAAAGAAGTTTTAATGTCTGACTACAACAGTAACGCTCCTCAAGCAGGAGATATCCAAGAACAACCTGCTCCTCGCAGGATCAGATCTAAAGTTCGGCGTTCAGATCAGAGGGCTCGCCCAGAGAGGCCAGCCTCAGAGGAAATCTAAGGACCAGCGAGGTCCACGCAAATCTCCAGGCTGATCGATGCCTATGAGGCAAGGCTCCAAGAGCAAAGGGAGTCCTCTCGCAAGCAGGAGGCTAAGAATTCTCGCCTCAAAAGGAAATTAGAAAGTATGGAGAGAGAGCTCTATCGCGGCACTAGGCGACGTCCGTACCGCACTCCTAGCCCTCAGGCGAGCAAGTCTCGCAACCGAGGAAGGAGCCCTAGGCGTGGATCCCAAAAGAGTGAAAGGCACAAGTCAAGCAGCGACTCACTCGAGAACCAGCGACCGACTCTCCGTAACAGGAGCCCAGCTCGTAGCAATGAGAACATACGAAACTTGGTCCGAAGGGAGATGGACTAACACCCAGCACATCGCGGCGTAAGATCGACCAGGGAGATTTCTAGATGAGCTCTCAAGACTCAGATGAAATCCCCTTTCCCAAGGTAAATAGAAGAAGAGGAAGCCCCCAAGAAATTCGCTATTCCAAGATTCAAGATTTATAATGGGAAAACTGATCCCATCGATCACGTTAGGCAATACAGGCAAGCCATGACCCTCTGGAACTACCGGGATGCACTGATGTGCCGGATTTTTCCCTCGAGCCTGCATGACGTGGCACATAAATGGTTCAAAAGGCTCCCTTACAAGTCTATTTGGAGCTTTGAGTCCCTGGTCGAGCTCTTCATGGCCCGCTTCATTACTAGTAGCTCCCATCCCAAAAGGATGGATGCTTTGCTAACAATGAAAAAGGCACCTCAAGAGACCCTCCGAGACTACGCGAAGAGGTACTGGGAGTTATTCAACGAGGTCGAGGACTGCTCAGAGCAGGTAGCAGTGGCCTCCTTCAAAATTGGGCTACCAGCTCTTCCCTTCTGTACCAGTCCCTGATAAAGAAAGAGGCCACAACCATCGATGACCTGATGGCTCGCATCGAGAAATACGCCAAAGTGGAGGATGTGACCCGCCTCAGTGCAGGGGAGAATGGTCGAACCAAGCTCGCTGCTAAAGGCAATGACAAAGCTGAGAACCATAAGAAAGGAGGAAAGAATGGGGGTAAAAATGGCTCCAAGAATGGAGGCAAGAACGATATGTTAAAATCATTTCAGGCAGTCAATACTGTCTTCAGGGAACTGATTTACAAGATTCTCGCAAAGATCAAAGACGAGCCATTTATTAAGTGGCCCAGAAAGATGGGAGGAGATCCCTAAAAAAGAAACAATGCGCTGAGATGCGCTTTTCATAAAGAGGGAGGACATAAGACTGAGCATTGCAAAGCTCTTAAGTCCCACCTCAAAGAACTGGCCCAATCTGGGCATCTGAACGAGTTTGTGGAGAAGAAGGCAGAGAAAGTTGGTGCCAATGGAGAAGCAAGACCTGACAATGTACTCGAGAATGATTCTGGCCATGAATTTGCAGTAATTCACGAGGCATCTGATGTGAAGAAGATTCAGGAGAATTTAGCTCGGATGGAGGTAAAAAAGCTTACAGCAGTGATGCAAGCTTTCCAGATCGATCCAATAAAGACCCAATCAGGAAAACGTCGGTGAGAAGATGACGTCGACTATAGCAAACATATCATGTTCACAGATGAAGATCTAGTGGGAGTAAGAACCCCACACCATGATGCCTTGATCATTATGCTCAGGATTGCCAACTATGATGTCGACAAGTTGCTCATCGACCAAGGAAGTTCATCCGAGGTAATGTATCTCGATCTGTTCAGGAAATTGAAGTTGAGCATCGCTGACCTGAAGGAGGCCACTGTCCCTCTAGTTGGCTTCGCTGGAAAAGTGACTATCCCACTAGGAAAGATTGTGCTAGCGGTAAGGGCAGGAAGTATCTCCAAGATGATTGAGTTTCTGGTAGTCGACATTGACTCGCCATACCAAGCCATCCTCGGTAGGGGATGGCTACATGCAATGAAGGCAGTCCCCTCGACCTACCATCAGAAACTCAAGTATGTGATCGAGCGAGGAGTAATGGATATCCATGGCGATCAAGTGATGGCAAGAAGGTGCTTCATAGAGGCCATCCGCCCTAGACCGAAAAAGAAGGCCGAGAAGCCCAATGAGAAGGGCGAGGAATAAGAAGGTCTGATACCCTCAAAATAGCAGTTAAGGTATGAAAGACCCGGAGTGGAGGAGACCAGGCTCCTCCCTTATGATCGAGTCATGGAAAACCTCGAGGAAGTTACAGCTGGTGGTAGAAAGAAGGACAGGGTATTCTTGATTGGAGCTTCTCTTACTGATCAAGAGAAAAAGGAATTGGCAAATTTTTTGAGAAACAACGTAGACATTTTCACATTGGAACCATACGAGCTTCTTAGAATTAATCCTAGTGTGGTTTTTCATCGGTTGCATGTTGACCCCACTTCAAACCTATCACCCAGAAGGCACGATGAATTGCACCCGAGAAAGCAAAAGCCGTAGAAAAAGAAGTTAAAAAATTACTGGATGCAGGATCCATACGGGAGGTCCAATTCCCCAAATGGTTATCCAACCGAGTAGTAGTTCCAAAGAATAACGAGAAATGGAGTGTGTGCATCGACTTCACTGACCTTAATAGGGCTTGCCCAAAGGACAGTTTCACCCTCCCAAAAATTGACCAATTGGTGGACGCCACAGCAACTCACGAAAGAATGAGTTTTCTGGATGCATATTCAGGATATCATCAGATCCCTCTGTATGCACCAGACCAGGACAAGACAACATTCATCACCACCGTCAGATTATACTGCTACAAAGTCATGCTCTTCGGGCTAAAAAATGTAGGGGCAACCTACCAACGGCTGGTCACCAAGATGTTCAAAGACCAAATGGGAGACACCATGGAGGTCTATATCGACGATATGCTCGTCAAGAGCAGAAACAAAGAAGACCACCTCTCAAACCTATCAAGAACCTTCGAGATCCTTAGGAAATACCGAATGAAGCTCTACGCGAGCAAGTGTTCTTTCAGTGTCTAGTCAGGGAAATTTTTGGGGTACTTGGTCAGTAAGAGAGGCATCGACGCTAACTCAGACCAGATCGAAGCAATCAATAGGGTACAGCCCCTCGCACAATACGAGACGTACAAAATCTCATCGGCATGCTCGCTGCCTCGAACCGTTTCATCTCGAAGTCCTCCAAGAAATGCAAACCATTCTTCTAGCTCTTGAAGGGGAACAAGACAGTAGAATGGAATTAAGATTTCTCGCAAGCATTGAATGAGCTCAAGGACTACCTTAGCTCACCACCCCTGCTCGTCATACCTCAAGAAAGAGATTCCTTGTACTTATACCTCGCCGTTTCCAACCACGTAGTGAGTTCTGTACTGGTATGCGAGAAAGCAGGAATTCAGCACCCCATTTATTATGCGAGCAAGACTCTATTAGAGGCTTAGCAGCGGTACCTACCATTAGAGAAGCTCGCCTTTGCACTGGTAGTAGCTTCAAGAAAGTTGAAGCACTATTTTGAAGCTCACACCATCATTGTTCTTACATCACACCCCCCTAAAGAAATTTTGAGGAAAACGAACCTGTCGGGCAGACTGACTAAATGGTCAGTCGAGCTCGGACGATTGGACATCCAATTTCAACCAAGGAATGCAATCAAGGGACAAGTACTTGCTGATTTCATAGCTAAATTCACAGGTGAGCATCCTCTAGACCAACTTCAACCCATGAAGTAGGGAGAGAACCATGCAACAGAAGGAGTTTGGAAATTATTTGTTGATGGAGCCTCCAACTCAAAGGGGGCAAGAGTGGGAATTGTGTTTGTTACTCCAGAAGATACAATCAGGCTTGGATTTGAAGCCTCCAACAATGAGGCAGAATATGAAGCTTTGATAGCCGGCCTCCAGAAGGCACACACTTTAGGAGAAAAGCAGTTATAGGTGTTCGGCGACTCACAATTAGTTTCTAACCAGATAAATGGGGGCTACAACGCAAAAGATGAAAGAATGGCAGCCTATCTCGCTTAGGCGAAAAGGCTAATGGCCAGCTTCGAGGAAGTCAGCATCCAGTAATTTCCCAGAGGACAGAACAACCACACTGACGCCTTGGCAGCCCTGAGTTTGGTAATCAATTCTGACTTAAAGATAACGATCCCCATCAACTTCCTCGCTCACCCGAGCATTAACCAAAGCGACGAGCTTCTAGGCGCGGAACATGTGCTCTAGATTAAATCAGCACCCAGTTGGATGGACCCTTTAAAGGAATGTTTGAAGGATGGCACACTTCCAAGTGATAGGAAGACCGCTCATCATATAAGAGTCAAAGCTGCTCGCTTTCACTTATCTCATGAGGGTAAGCTGTATAAAAGATCGTTCTTCGACCCTTACCTACAATGTGTTTACCTGAGGAATGTCGAAAAGATTTTACACGAGCTCCACGAAGGAATCTGTGGGAACTATATAGGAGGAAGATCACTAGCTTTTCGAGCTATGAAGGAAGGCTACTGGTGGCCATATATGCAAAAAAATTCATCATTGTACGCTCGCAAGTGCAAGAAAAGTCAACTACACGCCCCTATAGTTCACTAACCTGCCAACGACCTAAGATCCCTCACCAGCCCTTGGCCCTTCGCCCAATGGGAAATGGACATCGTAGGACCACTTCCTACTTCCGCTGGCAACCGCAAGTATCTTTTGGTCGCAACGGATTACTTCACCAAATGGATAGAGGCACAGCCACTGACAAACATCCGAGATGCAGATATGATGAGATTCATATGGAAAAACATAATTACCCATTTTGGAATCCCCAAAACCATTATTACTGACAACAGAACACAGTTCGAAAGTGGCCCTTTCCAGAGTTTCTACAATGAGCACGGGATCAGGCACTATTTCAGCTTAGTGGCATATCCTCAGAGCAACAGTCAAGCTGAAGCTTCCAATAAAACAGTGATGCATGGGATAAAGAAACGATTAGAGCGATCCAAAGGTGCATGGGTGAACGAACTGCCACATATTTTGTGGGCTTACCGCACTACCCCACGACGGGCAACGGGGGAAACCCCATTTTCACTAACATATGGAATGGAAGCGGTTATCCCATTAGAAGCAGGCCTACTAACTATGATGTCCACCCTTATCGAACAGGGCCACAATGATGCAGCATTGCTCGCTGAACTCGACCTAGCCGACGAATGCATAGAACTTGCCTTAGTGAAATTAGCGAGCTATCAATAATAGCTCGTAAAACACTATAACAAGAGGGTCAATCCAAGGGCATTCCAAGTTGGTGACTATGTCCTAAGGAAAGTCCTTGTCAGCGCAGTAAAACCATCTGATGGAAAGTTGGGTCTAAACTGGGAAGGACCATTCAAGATAACAAGAGATGATCTGCAAGGAGCCTATCACTTAGAAACGCTGGAGGGCAAAGAGATACCCCGATCATGGAATGCGACAATTCTTAAGAAATTCTATTTCTAGTCTTTTCTTTCGCTTTTTTACCAGTTTATGAAAATAGCAACTCATTTACTTGTGATCAATGAAAATGGTTTGGCAGTTGCATTCAATGAGGTGTTAGTTAACTAATATATGAACTTTATAACTTGCACACCCTTTTCAAGTAACAGGCACACTACTCATTACACAATAGCAGGGAAAACACCCTCCTCAGGTTTTCGTTATGAAGCACGAACAACCTCTTAGCATTGCCCCTGGCAATATATGAAGCCCTACAGGAGATCCTTAGGCAATTTAGCCAAGTCAAATTGCTCGCCAAACAATGTTTGGTCAACAAAACCCTGATCGGATAGAGCATCCAACACCAGGTGTGTCCCCGCCAATTGTCACACTTAGGCCTAAGGAAGTGTGACGACACAACCTAAAAGGTAAAGTAAAGCAGAATGGTATTTCATAAGCATACTGGATTGGAGGGACACTTACTCGACAATGCAAACTTACCAATCTAGTCGGCCAAGAGAGGCCCAAGATTATTAAGCAAAGAATATATGCAAAAAATATGGACCACTTGTTTAGTCGACGAGTTCGCCCAAAATATAAATTTTATATTATTTCGTCATGACCAAAATGGACAACCCGTGTATAATCGGTAAGATCACCAAAAGCATCAATACTACATTGTTTCATTACATATGTGAAAAGAGTTACAACTGCTAAAATATTAATGAGGCTGAGGCCTCTGAACAAGATAATCAGCTACTTGTGCCCTTCGACCGTCATCCGGATGAGGATCTAATTCCTCATCGACCTCATTCGCATCTGACTCCAATAGTTGCTGAGGGATGGCATCAATGGGGATCCACTGATCATCCCTCCTGAAGGGTTTAGGCCTTAAAGTGGAAGGGGAGATCTCCTGACGATACCAGAGTATTGAGTTCCTTGGAACTTGTAGCTCCCTTAGGGCACTCAACCATCCCCTGATAAAGGCAAGATCTTCAATCTCTGTCAGCCTCATCGGAGCATCCACCCAACCTTGGTAGTAACCATCAGCCCATACTCTCCGAGGCCCTCTCTTAAACAGATGCCTCAGTCGTGTGACATCCCTTTGAAGCCCAGCAGCAATAACGTATGCTCGCTGAACATCTTCACGAAGCTCATCCATTTCCCTAGCTGGGTTTCTTGCATTTGTACCAGCTCACAGAACGATCGATGGAATAGAGTCTCGTATCACCGAAGGAACGTCGCTCGGTCCTGTGCCAGCTCGCGATGAGGAGAAACCCCTTAAAATGCGAGTCATAGTGCTCAGCGCGTGCTCCCTGAGGAGCAACACTTCCCTCCTCAAAGACTCATTTTCCTGTTGCAGAATTTCTCTAACTTGGTTAATCTCGGTAGCATCGAGGAGTCTTGCTCTCAAAGTATTCACCTCCTCTTGAATAGAAGCTCCAACCTCTTCCATCTCCTGGAGCCTATCTTTCAGTTTAACAACGAGCTCAGTCTGCTCTATAAAATGCTTGTTCCTCAATCGTAGCAATTTGCAAATTCTCATGAAGGTATGAGGAACTTCGGGACTTACATCAGGATCGAGCATTCTTCCCAATTGAGAAGTGGATGGTATATACTCATCTATATCAATCAACTACACGCTATAAAAGAGCAGTAAAGGTTAAAATGAATCAGTACACTGAGGGAAGAAACCTTCTCACTTTATTAATACGTAAATGGATCAGAGTACATCGAGAAATAGAAAGTAACATTACAAATAAAAATACAAAAGCAATCTTAAGAATAAATTAGTTGGCGACCTCGGGTTATTCAGAAGAAGCTGGCTGCTTCCCCTTATCAGCAGCAGTAGGAGCACCCCCCTCAGTAAGGACAACTTCTATCGTTCGAGCAGGAAGGGCATCAACAGGAACTGATTGGGAAGCAGGATTGACACCTTCAACGACTGGGGCAGGAGCTTCATCCACAATAGGCTTTGGGCCTAGATCGTTCTCATCACAAGGGGGAGGCAACATTCACCCCGGCAGCTAGGAGGGCCTTGTTCCATCCCTTCTTGAAGTTTTGACGGCTGATGTAGCCTATCTGAACCTCAGCATCTTCATACGCGATAGCCCACCCAGAGTTATATGAGTCTTCCTTAACGGTGGCTTCCTCAGACTCCTTATCCTTCAACTTCTCGGTGAGCACCTTGTTCTCCTCTACTACCGCCAGGTTGCTCGAGCACACCAAATCGTAGGCCTGCTGTAGTTAACTCAGTTCTTTATCCACTGCCTCCCTTTCCCGATTGGCTTTGACAAGGGCCAGGTCAGAGGACGTCCGGGCAGCATCAGCAGCCTTTAAGCTAGCATTGAGCTCGGCACTCTTCACTCTCAAAGAAACATTCTGCTTATCTAGCTCACCATTCTTATTGATCAGCTCATCATGAGAGAGATAAAGCACAGCAAAATCAGTCACAAACTACAAGTAAAAGAAGATATTAGAAGAAAGAATCGGACAGAATTTGACAAGCATTATAAAAGATAAACAGACTTACCAAGGCTAGCCTCTGACTCGCTTGCAAGGCTAACTGGTCAGTCCCCATCGCCCTTTGGAGATTAGCAGGAAGGACTGCTCTCTCGAGCAGAGCAGGGGCCAGTTGAGGAGAAGTGGCAACCGAGGCCCCCTCTGGTAACGCGGATACAGGCACTATGGCTTGCCTAAACTTCGTCCTTGCTTCCATTTTTCTCCTCTCCTCCTCCCTTTCCTTCTCCTTCTCTACCATTTTCTTCTCCTCAACCTTCTTCTTCTCCTCAGTCTTCTTCTTCTCCTCTTCTCTCTCTCTCTCTCTCTCTCTCTCTCTCTCTCTCACATGCTCTTCTTCCCTTCTCTTCTTCTTTGGCTCCTAAACAGCAGACCGAAAACTAGTGGTAACAGCCCCACTATTGGATTTTTACTTCTTTGACCTCTGAGTGATAAGCACATCATCATCATCATCATCATCATCATCATCATCACGGATCAAGTTTTTTCTTGGGGGTTTACTCTATGGAGCAACTGGATGAACTCGAAGGTTCTTGGGCTTCAGAAACCTCTTCTGAGCTAGAAGAACTGTCACTTCTGGAGCTCTCCTCGCCAAAAACACCTTCAGCACCTCCTCTGGTATTACTCTCGTAACTGCTCTCTTCCTCGTCCAACTGAATGGGATCGGCAGCAGCTTCTTCAGAAGTATCAAATTCAGGAATACTATCCACAGGCCTCGCAATAAAACTGGACCCAATATTCTTATACTCGAGCAGGAAAGCAGCAGACCGGGGATGTTCACCGTCAGCCAAAGGTTCCCTGATATTCCAAGCTTTAATCAAATCGGAAGTTCAAACCTCGCTGAGGGAAGGCTCCAAGTTCTTTGTCCTCACTGAAAATAAAATAGGAAAGTATTAGAAAAGTCACACATTAACAAAGAGACCGAAAGGGCAGAGCAAAGGCTACCTATGTACTCTTCCCCATAAAAGGGAACAGTGAATCTATCAGACCTCGACCCTTCAGCCTGGGGGAGAACTGCCAATTCTTAGCAAGAAAGCCATCTTTCCAGTAGTCCTTGTGAGAATTAGGGAAATTTACTACCAATACTCTGTTAGGAATCCTGGCCTTGAGGTAAAGAAGGCCAGAGCTGGTTCGAGAGAAGGAAGAACAAAAAAAACTTCGGTGATCCCTAATTTAGTGCCATAAAATTGATTTATTCTATGGACACCATTGATTATCTTCCATACGTTGGGCGAACACTGTGCATGGACAATGTTGAAATAACCAAAGAAATAAAGGAACAAATTATTTGGAGGAAAAGTAAGCCCCCTTGAGAAAGCAACAAGACATGAATCCAATGAGCACCCTCTATCTCTCTAACATTCTTAAGGAGAGAGGCACACTCAATATCTACCCATTTTAGGATATTATAGAACTTCCCGAACTCAGACAATAACCTATTACCTATCTTTGATATTTGTAAACCCTAAAAATAGCAAATTCAGAGAAAACTCAACAAAAGAAGCACAAAGAAAGAGCAAAGAGGACTTACGAGATGAAAGATCACAAGCCCATATGACGAGAGAGAGTGAAAGCGAAGAAAATGATGGTCCGGAGAAGAAGACACAATAGTTAAAACTCGTAGAAGGTGAATGAACGCAAAGAAATTTGAAACGACAACTATGGAACGCTACTCCAAATAGCTTTTAAATGTGCCCAATCATCGCGCACAGGACACGAAGCAACTGCCGCCTAAATCAGCTCTCGACTTTGGGAAGGGTTACATGATTAACAAAAGTGTCATTATGGAAAATCATTTAAATTTATTGATCCCAACTTGTGGCCCAATAACTTTAGGGGCAATTGTGGGTACCCGAATTTACCATTATGGGCCCGGACGAGTAGCCTAATAAAAAACGGCCCAAAATTCGGACCCCTCGCCTTAACTAAATAGAATTACGACTTAGTCTCCTCCTATGTTCTCGTATAGAGATGTTCCAGGAGAAGATGGTAAACGTGGGGGTGTCCAACACCCCCACTCCCTGAGGACAGACATGTATATAATAAATCCTAAGTCTGGGGCAAAGGACACGCACTGTATTCTCTGTAAATGCTCCCCGGAGTATATAGAAATAATACTAACTGCACCACCATGGACGTAGGCATTCTTGCTGAACCACGTACATATTGTGTTGTGTGATTGATATTTTATATTCTTTATTTTCCTTGGTGATTGCGCTTCTCTCACTTATTTGTGTTGAATATAATTGTCACCACAATATTATATTGAACTTATGAAGAAATAGTAGGATGCATTTGTTAGGTTTTATTGGCATAAAACCTATCTTTCATGAACATAAACTCGTATAGTTGGGATAAATTGGTTAAGCATGTTGAACGTGTATTAAAATGAGCTTTTGAAAATGAAATGGTAAAACTTGATAATTTCATAATATTAATCACATAACATGATAGATTTTATGTAAAGTAAGTCCAAAAAAACATGAAATAATGGACTAAAAGTGAAACTAGTAGAGTGTTTGGGGCAAAAGTGTGAAATAATATAATATGAACACATGAAACAATAATAAATAAGATATAAAGTGTAGAGTTAGCAAGCTAAAATACAAAAAGAAATATTTTAGTAAAACTGTCTCTTTTTATGTGAAAGTTAGACTGATGTATAAATTCTCCAAATAAAAAGGACTCTAGTTAAAGAGTCATACTTTATGTGATGAAAACTCACATTTTGTTAAGTAAAGGTGAAAATAAATATTTTCTGCAAAGTATATAAAATGCAAATTTACAAGTGTGCGTGAATAGTGAAAAGCACATTAAAGTGTATAAAGCGGGTATTTGAACTCAATGGTTAAGTTTCATAAGAAATGATAAATAAAGTTGTTTTCAAAGATGAAATACCGATTTAAAGGTAAAATGAAAATAAACTTTTTATAAATTGTGAAACTTGAAAAGGAAATAAAGACGGGTATTAAAGAAAGAAAGAAAAGGATTACAATGATGTAACAAATAAAAGACGCTCAGAGGTAATTGAAAATTTTAAGGAGGTTCGGAAGCCCCAGGGTACGTTATAATGCTTAGACTTGAAACCACTAATCAAGACCATATTAATCAAGTGAAAATGTGATTTTGTGCACGACGCTCATTAATATAAAGTCAAGTTTATGAAACAACTTGTAAAATAAAAAAGTACATTAATGGTTAAATTAACGAGATATGGATAGTGTTAAGAAAAGGATTAAATATGAGTGGGCTCAACGTCCTGGTTGCATAGTCAAATTGTCAGTTGCATGGTTACGATACAACTTTCATGAAAACACTTAATTAAATGAAGGATGATTTCATTATTTCTAAAATATACTTTATATGTATTCCTTTGTACGATATATACCTTGCTAGTATTTTTCCTATGGGAGAGGAGAGGAGAGTTATCAATGCATTTAGGGCTATGTCACTACTCATTTTAATTATGTATTTTGATTTCGAACAATGGTTTTTATCATTTGACTTTGACGTAAGTACTTTAATTTTTGGAGTATAATAATTCAGGACTGTATGAATTCCACTTTAGTCGTTATCTATTCCATTGAAACTTCAAAACTCTTTTATTTCAAGTGTTCTTATAAATTTCATAAGGTGGACATCATTGCATTAATTAAATTAAATTAATTTTACGCCACAAATGAATAAAGCGAATGTTTATTTCAAAAGAGGATTTTGTTAAATGAAATCAAAATATAAAAAGGTTTTTTGCATTAACACCCAAAATTAAGGCATCATAACTTGGTATCAGAGCATATATTACGTGAGTGGCGGAGCGTGCATTTTTGTCTCGCTTTCATATAATGGTAAACCATTTTATTATGTCTACATTAATGTATTAGTTCATTTTGGCTATGCTGAGGGTAAGTGTAACAGTTGGTTATTAGAACGGGATTTTATCCTTTGATGTTTGGGTTTGAGTTTGAAAGATAATTCGTAAAATGAATTTGGATTTTAGAATTGTTTATGTACACGAGTGATGCATAAAAATGATGAAGTTTCCCCCGTTAAGTAATAACACGTTAAGGTTATAGAAGGTCATGCCACCGATGGTCATGCATGAGATAAATAATGGTATTAAAATTTGTTAGTGTTAAGGATATGTGACATAATAAAATGATTTAGGTGGACCATTGGAGATAAAGTATCTATATAGGTATCTAAACTTTAATAGTTAAACAAGTATACGTAGTGTAAAAATCTTCAATTCTCAAAATGAGCATAGGTATACGACTTAAGAATAAGAATATAAGTTGTCTTTAGTCATTATGACCCGGAGGACATTTTGGGATGTGAAGACACTACCTTTAAATTATAACAAGTATAGAAAAATATTGGTCTTGTCCCTCAGTCAGAATAATTGAGTTTCATACGAGACATATGATAAGTTACTCAATGGTGTCTGATGAAAAAAATAAAATATTTAAATTGGAGTTTTAAATGTGGATCTTCGGTGTTTTTTCATTTTCAAAAAAGGGGTTCGTTCTTGATGAAAGTGTAACGAGGAGTATAATTTAGAATCAAGTATACCCCATTGTAGAGTGTTTACCCTGTGGAAATAAATTTTGAATATTTTAAGATGAAACTAATGATTTATAGTAACAAATAGGGGCCAAATTATGTCAAAGCCTTGTAGAAAGGCTTTTAGAAAATTATAGTCATTAAAGGGTAGTGTAAGAACCCGTCTTTTTGGAGACAAGTAAATTCCATTATTGAGTATAAATTGGAATTTGGAGATTTTCTCGGAATAGTGATTTTTGGGATTCTCGAGGATTTGATGATTATCGATAGGTGATATGTTTACTTTTGGGGTTAAGTAAATATGTCGAGGTATTTTAATTATATGTCGCCGTTGAGTAAAGCGACACGAGGTGAGATTTAATTTGGAAAAACCCGCATTAAGTCATGTTGGATTGAAATGGTGAGTTGCGGTCAAGTACCTCGGATGGGAATTTCGACTGCGCCAGGAGTCTCGAAATAGCCGAGAGAGTCGGAAAAGAGTGTCCGATTGTCGAAATTGAGTTTTGGGTAATTTTGGAGTTAAAAGAAACTCATAATTGAGTAAACGAGTCATTTTTGGGTTTTAAGGGTTAAAACCCTTTTCTCCTTATAAAATGAGGGTGAGAGGGAGAAAAGAGAAGAGAAGAGAAAGAAAAGAGAGAGAAGAGAGAAAGGATGAGAAGAAGAGGAGAGAAATGGAGATCTCTGGCCAAACTCCGCCGGATTCGACTCGAGGTCGTCGGATTATATCCACGAGGCAAGTGTTTACTTGCTTTATTAAATTTTTGCATAAATATCTCATACCGTAGTTTGGTATAATCAAACCCTAAAGATTTTACGTTGGGTTTTCGTGGATAAAACGAGTTTTCGGGAGTTAAAATGAATAAACCCCTAAAATTTATAATTGGAGAAACTTAGGTTTTAACCTAAATTATTTGGTGATTTCGGGTTCTAGGATGTTTAGAACCCTTATTATAAGTGTATTTGTTGTTGTTGTAGGCCGTTAGGTGAGGAGATGGAAGTTTGGGGGAAGCTTCTATGGCTGAAACAGCTTCTCGGAAAAGAAGCTGCACGCCATGATCGATCGATCGATCGATCGATCGAAGCCATCGATCGATGATCGATCGACCCCTGGTGACAGATTGGCAATTTTTCTCGGGTGAGTTGGATGGGATAGATTTCAATTCATATTTCTTTGAGGTCATTTATGTGATAACATAAGGAATCTTTTGGGACTATATGGTCCACTTATTTAGGGAAATTAGGAGGCTTAAGTGAGAGGTTTAAATATATAACCCTTAAATTATATTTTTGAGGAAAATAGAATAATTGTAGAATTTGATAGTTTAGGGTTCCTAAATTATATTGGGGAATTTTAAATGATTAATTGGACAAGAGGTAGTCCTTGGGTTCATGGAAATGAAATCCATAACCCATTAAATTTAAGGTTGTTCGGTAGAGATAAATCCCGAGGATATTTCTAGTAGGCATATAGGCCTATATAATTATGTGTATAGAAAGCATAATTATATCGATTACTGTAGAGTGCATCCTAGGAGATAATTAGGATAAATTGGGGATATATATATATATATATATATATATATATATATATATATATATATATATTCACTTAGAGTGAATTGGTATAATTGGAGACATCCAATAAAATCCTTAGAGATGATTAAGGTATTTATTATTTACAAAAGTAAGGAAATGCTTTGGGTTTAGTATCATGCGTATATGAAAGCATGATTATGATTCTTTGAGAAGAATCTTTGGGATTATTGGTCATCGTTAGATGGATTGGCCAATATGGCCATGTATATATATTCGAGGAGGAATATATGGTATATATATATACTATGTGATTAAAGTATATATGATATGATGTAAATGATTTTGAAAATAAAATATGAATGTTTTCAAAATGAAAAAGAAATTATTTTCATAATTAATAATTTATGGTTAACACCCTTTCTAAATGACATCATAAGGGAAGTTCGCGCGTGAGGTGAAGCCCCCTGGATAGTGAATACAGGTTGGATATAGTCCTAGGCCATTTGAGCGTTTGTGTTATGGTTTCTGCGATGGTTAGGTAACTCCGGGTGTGGTTATGACTAGCCCGCAGGCATATGGCCGCTTCCCGACGTCTTGCGTATAGGTGCCCAGGTGTCGTAATTGATAGGCACTGGAAGATGATGGTCATTTAGGGGGCGCCCGGGCGGGCGGTCTTAGAACGCGTTATATGATATATATATGACTGTTTTCAATAATGTGGGACATTATTGGTATTAAAGCAATTTATGATAATAAATTGGCTTTAATTACATTTCCTGGATGGAAGAAGGGAAATGGGATAAATGATTTGGCTTCAATTGCATTTCCTGGATGGAAGAAGGGAAATGGGAGCATATGAAACGGAAAAGCAATTTTATGATAATAAAACTGGATTTTAAAAAGTTATGTGGTATGTTAAAGCAATTCATGATAATGAATTGGCTTACAATACATTTCCTGGATATAAGAAAGGAAATGGAAAGTTTTGAGAAATATGAAAAGTATTGATAAATACTTGGTATATAAATCCTCATTCCGGGAGATAGATCCGGATGTATATGGAAATATGTATATATATATGGATAAATCGAGTACCTAGGGTCTAATGGATCCCGACGATTGACCTTGCCGCATAGTAGTGTATCGGGGGGTTCCTTGTTTGGATTTCGCCTTACGAGACACCCCACGCACGAATATGGCATTGTGTTGAGACTGGGGAGAAGTTTAATCCTTAGTGCTCTAATATAAATAATTCTTATGGTATATATATATATATATATATATATATATATATATTCTGTACTGAGGGACTGACGGATCTCGACGATTGACGTTGCCCTGTAGTAGTGTATCAGGGGTGTTCCTTATTTGGATTTCGCTTTGCAAGACACCCCACTCACGAATATGGCTTAGTGTTGAGACTGGGGATAATTTTAGCCCTTAGTACATTTCTTGGACTATCTAGGGTTGATAGTGGTTGGGTGATAGATTAGTTTAGCAGGGTAGCTTGACTAGGATGTTTAGAGGGATGTGCTAGGAGTGCACTGTTAGTGGAGAGGTTAGGGGTATCTCATGGGAGTGCTATACCAAACTTAAATATGAGATAAAACCTTTTTGTAAAAATAAGGCATTTATGCACTTGCTAAATATTTTCAAAACTTGGGCTCTGACCCGTTTATCTACTTTCCTCTCTTGCTATATATATATATATATATAGGTGTCTAGACACAGGGCCTGTATATATATATATAGGTGTCTAGACACAGGGCCTGTATATATATATATAGGTGTCCAGACACAGGGACGCCTGGATGGCACTTCCTTCGAGTCCGACGTCTGCTGCAGCAGCTGTGGATGCGTGCGGGTTCTTGATAGACGCTTCTATCCTTGTACTCTAGATAGGAGGTACTGTATAAACATTCGGGCCAATGGCCCAATTACACTTACTTATTCTTTTAGTAGCAGCATTCGTTATGGTTGTATAGTTTGACCGAGAGTTCGGTTATTTTATTTAATTTCAGTTCCATTTACGCATACTATGTGGATGTTTTAATTTTATTCGTTTAAAAAGAGTAGTTAAGTAAAATTTTGACACCGGCCTAATAGGTTATTAGTAATTAAATGGACTTTCGACAGTAATGCTAAGAATGATCCATATGAGACTCCTGTCATAATTTGATATAGGAGTGATCGCCCGGTATCCCATTAGGTGGGGTGTTACAGGTAGTTTCGTTGATTTGTGGATAGTGGAGTTCTAAATCTTTAATAAACTTAAAGGCCGAATTACCTTGATGTTTTTGGTAACAAACTTGGAGTAAGGGATTGTGTTTGTGTTGTGTGATTGATTTCCCAAGGTATAAAAGGTTGGTGAATGAAGGTTATCACTTAGCCCTATCAAGGGAATAATGAAAATATCCTTATTGAAATAGTAACCTAAGTAGTTTGAGTGTACCTGATAAGCATCCAAAAGTGTCTACTCTATACCCCGAATAGAAGCATTTTAGTCGCTCGTTTTAATTAAAAATGGCCTTATGTTCGTATTTATTTATTTCTCAGGTCAATACGCAGTTGCGGTACAAATAATAGTAAATCACTATAATCGCGATACAGAAGCGGTCAAAAGAGTGCATCTAAGAACTTAAAGAGGCCGTGAAGTCAGAAATCCCATTTGAGCTTGCACCGAAGAGTTTCAATTCCCCGAACCCTGTTCTCGAACCAAACCTAAGCCTACATCTAGCGCAGACCATCACCCGAGCCTGTGTGTGTTGAGTTTGTACCTTTAATATTTTTCTAGATTTTTATTTTGAGTCGTTTTATTTTTAGGATTTATTTAGAACTTTTAGGATTTATTTTCTATTTTTATATTTCTTTTTATTTAGTGTAGTTTTATTTTGATTTTGATTTTTGATTTTTGAATTTTTAGTTTGTAGTCTTTATTAGGATTAGTTTTTAGGAATTTATTTTCTGGTTTTATTAGATTTTAATTTTTAAGATTATATTTTTTTAGTTTAATAGATTTTATTTATTTATTTTTATTTTTTAGTTTTTTTTACTAGGTTTATTATTTTTCTTTTCTTTTTAGTTTAATTCATTTTTAGTAGAATTTTATTTTTATTTAGTCGACGGGTCGTTCGAATGACATCTTGAAGTCGTTTGAACTACAAGTGCATGTTGCTAGAAGCAACATTAAATGTCGTTAGAAGCGATATTAGATGTCATTAGAAGAGACATTGCATGTCGTTAGAATGACAAAGGCATGTCGTTTGAACGACATTATGATGTCGTTTGAACGATAAAAATGAAACTTTGAGGTTTTAAAAACTCCGCCTACAGGTCTTCCAAAAACATATTTTCAAAACCAAAGCAGTTATGTTCGTCTTTTGATAAAAATCAAACATCCCAAACATTATTTCATGAATTAATTCAAACTCTAAATCATTTTATACCTTTTGGGATGTCGGGAAGTCTTCAAACTTGGAGATGCTTGAGTTCGGTTCACCTTCTCCGCGCATAACGATTTGTAACGGGATACGCCAAACTAGACTAAAGACTATGTTATGAACCATTTTGGAAAACATGTTGTTACAAATCTCTCCCTTTGGATATTCCGGTACAAAACAAATAAAATAATACCAAACACCAAATTAAAACCAAATCTCCTATTACAACGATACTAACACCCTTCCCAACCCTAAAACGGAATGACATAAGTTTCTTTGCCTTCAAACTTCAACTTCTTCCTTTTCAAACTCTGTCTTCATTCGTTAAATTCCGCTTTAAATATCAATACACATGAAGCAAAAAACATATACCTTCGTGACACACAAAGTAAAATATAAATAACTTCTCCCCCATAATTCAAACTCATCAAAACATCATAACTCCTTTTTAATTTACTCTCCCCCCTTTATTTTTTTCGAAATAGACAAATACACAAAGAAGTAGAAACATAGGCATGAAATAAGGAGCATCATGTCAAAGATAAGATATCATCACAAAAAGATCTAAATCAAGCATATGTAATGAACATCTCAAAGGCAATCACAACCTACTATTTCTGAAATTTTCAATTTTTCCAAACAAAAACAATTTCACAAATACAACACAATACACTTTATATAATATATTCATAATATATCAACGGAAATCTGACACGCGTATATAGGTATAAATGACCACAAAACATGACACAAAACACATAAGCTTTACACACTAGCATAGTATCAATGTGTCCAAACGTGTGGAATGGGATGAATGAGTGTGAACTAGTAACAAAAGAATTATTACCCAAACACTCAAATATGTTCAAGAAGTTCTAATTGATCGCAAAACTTTATCAAACTATGCTTTAGCCTCAAATGACAATTAAAGTTGAACTTAATGAACAAAACAAGCATAATACACAAAAGCATAGAATATTAATGATTCTACAAATCAATAGCGTCATGACAAAATAGGCATAACTAGGATACATTGTCATTGTGCAACCTGTTGATATTTCCATCCAAACTCCCTCAAAATATAATTTCTTTTATTTTCTTTTAAATGAACATATCAAACTAAACTAATTGGCCCATTTTGGCATATTACTCTTTTTATTGCCTTTATTTTTTCTTGGACACTTTTCAAACAGTGGCTTTCACGACGAGATTATTATTCTCTCGCAGCTCTTCCCCGTACACTCATTATATTTTCAATTTTAAATAAATTCCTTATGGGTAACGATTCTTACATGCACAAATCCTCCATAGCCAAATAAACATATAGATGACAAAATTGATAAGAGAACGTCTCACCAAGCTCAAATGTACATCATAAAGTAAAAATTCAACAAGTTCGTGCATGTTTATGTGGAGGCATAAACAAAGTCGAATCCACAAAGCAAATCAAGTTCAAAATGACTCCATAAACATGGTTAAGAAGAATCTAAGTATCTAAAAGAATAACCAAATGTCCTAGCCACATGGAAAGTACAGAGTGAATTGTATTTAAACACACCAATATGCCACACCAAATGTGTAAACCTAAAATACACAAAGAACCGAAAATCTTTTTGAATTTTTCAAAATATTTTTCAAAAAACAAAATCTTTTTATATTTTTCAAAAAATATATAAAACCGAAAATCTTTTTGTATTTTTCAAATATGACTTAATAAAAGAAAAGTATAATACAAAAAGTACACATGGCATAACACTAGCAAAAATATATCATGAATCACAACTAGTGTATGACAAACAAAATCATGCAGGCAATCAACGATATGAAATAGTATGTGACGCATTTGTGCAAACATGTGAGAATCAACCAATCTAACATTTAGCATCTTCAAAACAAATTTTCTAACCCAAAATGGTGTGTACCTAACTCGAGGGGTTATGGGAACTGATGGGACACTACCCTTAAACTTCTTAGGAACTCTTCCAAGATCAAAACAAAAATGCCTAAGGTGAACTTTCCTACCACAATGTGAACATATGTAAACGGGAGGAATGTTACCTATGGGTTGACCTTTTCTAATGTCCTTATTTTTGGTTGACCCTCTAAAATAAACAATGGTTTGGATTTAACACTCGAAGAACTAGAACAAGACGATCCATTACCATTACTACTCAAACTACTCGAGTCTTTTAAATCATTTTTCAACTTCAAAATTTTAGATTCAAGCAAAGAATTAAACTCTTCTAATTTTAAGGACTCCTTTTTCAAATTTCAACAATTCCTAAAAGGTTATCACGCTCACCTTCAATAAAAGAAATTTTTTCCCTAAGAATCTTCTCATGTGCAATAAAATTATTAATAAGAATATTTTTGTCCTCTTTGGCACAAACAAAAACCCTAAAAATTTTCAAGTCCTCTAATTTTTTTTCCAAAAATAGGATTGTAAAAACGTGACTGTGTGATAATTGATTAAATTCGCAAATTTCTAATTTGGCACACTTATTTAATTAAAGTCTATTTTTAAACCAAATTAATCCACCCCTAAACAAGCATCTAAAGTGCGTGTGTCAACCCATAAATATAAAGCATGCGACACAATAAATATGCTGAGACACAGATTTCAGGAAAAATCCCCGCAGGGCAAAACCTTTTATTTCATTATAATAAGTAAATCGCAACTTACACGGATTACAATAAAATACAGTGACACACGAATACCCGCAGGCGTCGGTCGGTGTCGTCAGCAATGAATCCACACGCAGCGAACCCACATGGACCTCAATCCTATCAACAAAGGAAGAACCGTAACACTCCTCAACGGCACGTAATAATAAAACTTTGTAGAGACTCCCTCAGCAATGACACGTAGCCCTCGGTTGCAGGGATCTTCCCACAAAGATGAACAAAAGAAAAATAGTGTTCTTTGGTTCCAAATGGATTCACAAAAATATGGGAATGATGTGTGAATCAAAACATGAGTTTTTGAGACTCAAAAAAATGAAGACTTGAGCTAATAGAACTCTGAAAAACGTCTTTCCAAGTCTTATAAAATAATTCCCCAAAAGTTGGCTATTATCGAAATCCAAAACGAATTTTAAAACTTTGGGACTCTTGCCAACATCAGGTACCCTGAACCGGTTTGGGTGTACCACGGACTGGTTCGCCCCCCGAACCGATTTGGCCTTCGGTTCGTAAAAGTTCTCCGGTTTGGAGATTTAAAGTTACACAACATTCACCAAAGGATTTTCTCCATTTTCAAAGGGCCATAACTTCTTCACCATAGCTCGGATTGAGGTGCCGTTTCTTCCACTATCTTCGTGGAGACAAGCTATTCAACTTTCCAGTTGACCAGACCTCTAGATGGTGTCTGTAAAATTACCAAAATTCCCTTAAACCAGAGCTCGTAGATCTTCAATTTTCTCCATATCTTGCCTTCTTTCTCTATTTTGTTTTCTCTTGCGTACCACTTGCATAAAGTCCCTAAAATCGTGGAACGTGAAGTCGTTGAGACAGATGTGGGACACATGATGGAGATGTTGAATGCTTGAACCCCAAAATTCAAATAGAGGCTGTCATGTGAGATCATGAGGTGACGTGCCAAATGTAGCAGCGTACGACATACACAAATGTAACATGTTGGACATGAGAAAAATGTCCTTACAAGGATCTATCATCACTCTCATTTTTGGACAATTCTAAATTTCTAAATTCACGGTCCATGTCAACAAGTCTCTTGAGAATTAAATCTCTTTGATCTTAAATAGTTTGAAAAAGTTCCAAAACGATTTAAAACGTGAAATCTCTTTTTCAAGAATTTCAATTCTTTTAGAAAACTTCAAGTTCAAACGATTTAATTTGTCAAAACTATGAGAATCCATCAAGAGAGGAGAAACCAAACAAAAATACCCAAAAATAGCGAGTAAACAAGATTAAACACAATAACTTAGTGTAACCCGCTCTGATACCAATTTGAGAAGGTAAAAATCCCGAGCTAAAGCTCTGATACCAATTTGAGAAAGAAAAATAATCACAGAGGTGGTTACAAACAAAGATCGCAATACCAATTTTAAATGCGAAAGCCATTTTTAAATTGATTTTATCTTTTTATCCTACAAATGCATCTATGGTGATAAAATAAATAAATCAAACCACGCAAATACGACAAGGCCAAGTTTTAGGAAAAAAAAAACGTTCGAATAAAAACCTTTATTTCACTATATAACGTAAATCGCAACTTATAAATTACATAGATAAATCTGCAATTAATCTCTCGCAGAAAATCCACATAGACCTCAGCCTAAAATCAGTAATGATTCCCTCAAGAACCACAATGGCTTCAGCCCTCCGTCAGCCTCAGCCTTCATCTTCAGCACTGAATCCACGCATATATCTCAAGTCAGCAATGGAGATCCTCTCGACCAAGGTGTATGCAAAGATAAAAAAATTTCTAGGGTTCTAAACTAATTCACAAGAACAATATTGAAAGATGTTTTTGTGAATTAAAACATTGTTTTAGGAACACAAAACTTGAAGAAATTTTGCTGCTGATATTCAAAAAAGTATTTGGCGAAATTCTTAAACACTCACGAAACAGGTATTTATAAAAACCTTAAGTCGATAGGTCGTTTGAACGACTTCTTGATGTCGTTTGAACGACAGGCACATGTCGTTAGAAACGACATTATAAGCGACATTGGATGTCGTTAGAAGCGACATTGGATGTCGTTAGAAGAGACATTGCATGTCATTAGAATGACAAAGGCATATCGTTTGAACGACATTGTGATGTTGTTTAAACAACAGAAACAAAACTTTAATATTTTAAAATCTCCGCCTACAGGTCTTCCTAAAACATATTTTTTAAACCAAAATAGTCATGTTCGTCTTTTGATAAAAATAAAACATCCAAACTTTATTTCATGAATTTATTCAAACTTTAAATTGTTTTATACATTTTCGGATGTCGGGAAGTCTTCGAACTTAGAGATGCTTGAGTTCGGTTCATCTTCTCGGTGCATGATGATTTGTAACGGGATACACCAAACTAACCTAAATACTATGTTATGAACAATGTTGGAAAACATGTTCTTACACTACATCTAACAATAAAAAACAAACCATTAAATCAATAAGTATAAACAATTTTCAAATCCAAGTTGAAATACTTAAATGATTGCAAAACATACTAGTCAATAAGAATTCAAATTGTTAAAAAAAAAATCGTCCCTAAATTAAGAAGATAAATCTAGTATCCAGGCTCAAAAACTTCTCTCAATTTCATACATATAGTAATCATGCTCAAATACTTGTCTCTTGAACTGCTTGTACATAACCTACAATCAACAAATAATCATTTATCAAAATAAGATTATAGTAAAATAAGATTTGTATAGTAAAACAAAATTATAGTAATAAAAATATCTAAATACATTAGTTAATCGAACCGGAAACTCTTTACAATTTTCAAAGTAATTCGATATATTCTCTTTTTTATATTTAAAAACCAACCTGCTTATTCATCACAAAATTCCGTACGTCCATAAAACATCAAAAACTACAATATCGAATTTCAATAGTAACAATAAATAAACAATCTATCGAGTGTAAACCATTGACTTTTGCATGTGTTCCACGTGAATATAAGCCAAAGATGAAATGTTATCCTTCAAAAATGATAAGATACAAAACATAGAAGATATTTGTAATCAAATATTTTTGAAAAAATCTTATTCAGGTAGAAAAATTACATATACTTATCATCATATTTAAGCTAAAGTCTTGATTTTTGCAAATTATCGTCACAATCTCAAATCGGGAGTTTCGTGACTACGCGGCCAATTTCTATGAGTTACATTGGTCCTATGTAAGGAGTCCATGTTTCTCATGGGGTCATTTGTTTTTTTTTGGATTTTCATCCTCTAACGGCATGTTTTTAAGCATATGTAAAAATATTTCCAATTTATCATCATATTCTTGAATCGGGAGTCTCGTGACCATGCATCAATTCCTATGAGTTATATTGGCCCAGTGCGAGGAGTTCATGCCCCTTAAGGGACCCTTTGGGGATTATTTTGGGTTTTGACCTCTAATATGTTTTAAGCCTAAATCTAGGTATTTTCAAATTATCATCATATTCTCAAATCGGGGGTTCTGTGGCTATGCAGTCAATTCCTAAAAGTTACGTAGGTCCAATGCAAGTTGTTTGTGCCTCTTATGGGACTGTTTAGGGGTTGTTTGGGGTTTATACCCTCTAACACCATGTTTTTAATATTAAGTATAGATATTTGAAAATTATCATCATATTCTCAGGCCGAGATTTTGGGACTACGCAATTAGTTCCTATGAGTTACATTGATCCAGCAAGAGGTGCTTGTACCTTTAATGGGGGCATTGGGGGTTATTTTGGGTTTTTGACTTCTAACGGCATATTTTTAAATGTAGGTCTATATATTTGCAAATTATTGTCATATTCTCAAATTGGGAGTCCCATGACTATGTAGTCACTTTGTACGAGTTATATTAGTCCCATGTGCAAGGTATCCATGTTGTATACGGAGCCATTTAGTGGTTGTTTTCCATTTGTCCCTTTAAATGGATGTTTTACTACTCAAGTCCTGATATTTTTAAATTTTTGTCATGTTCTCAAACCGTAAGTCCCGTGACAATGCGGTGAGTTCCTATAAGTTACATTGGTCCCGTGTGTGGTGTTCTCTCCCCTTACGTGACCGTTTGATTGATGCTTTGCATTTTTTACCTTTGGCGACAAGCCTTTAATCCTTGTCTAGAGATTTGCCAATTTTTTATTATATTCTCAAATTGGGACTCCCGTGACTACGCGATTAGATCCTACGAGTTATACTGATCCTGTGCGAGGTGTCCGTGCCTCTAGTGGGGCCATTTGGTGATTTTATTGGTTTTCTCCCTCGTACAACATGTTTAAGCCTAAGTCCAGATATTTCTAAATTTTATTTTTATTATAAAATTAGGATTCTCGTGGTCATTTACTAAGAGTTACATTGGTCCCATATGTAGTGTTCGTGCCTCTTACGGGGCCATTTGCTGGTTATTTTGGCACTTCTCCATTTAAAGGCATGTTTTTAAGCATAAGTCAAGATATTATAAAATTATCTTCATATTCTCAATTGGGAATCTCGTGCGAGGAGTACATGCCTTTTATAAAGCTATTTGGCATTTTTGCCCTTCAACGACATGATTTTAAACCTAAGTCTAAATATTTGCAAATTATCATCATAGCCTCTAATCAGTAGTCACGTGACTACGCCATCATTTACTACGATTTACGTTGGTCCCAGACAAGGTGTTCATACCTTTAACGAGGTCGTTTGGGGAATATTTTGGTCTTTTCCCTCCAATAACATGTTTTTAAGCCTAAGTCTAAATATTTGCATATTATCGTCACATCCTCAAACTGAGGGTCTCGTGAATATGTAGTCAGTTTTCATGAGTTACGTTGATCTCATGCGAGGTTTTCATGCCTATTACGGGGTTGTTCGGGTTTTTGCCCTCTATCGACATATTTTTAAACCTAAATATTAAGATTTGCAAATTATCATCATATTCTCAAATCCGGAGTCCCACGACCACGCAGTCAGTTCCTACAAGTTATATTGGTCCCATGTAAGGTGATAGTGCCTATTACAAGGCTGTTAGGGGATATTTTTAAGCATAATTTTATATATTTACTAATCATCATTATAATATGAAATCAGGAGAGTCCCATGATCTCGCGATCAGTTTTTATTAGTTACATTGGTCTCGTGCGAGGTGTTTGTTCCTCCTACAGGGTCATTTGTCTGTTGTTTTGGGTGTTCTCCCTCTAACGGAATGTTTTTAAGCCAAAGTCAAGATATTTGCAAATTATTATGATATTATCATAACTACGGGGTCTGTTCCTATGAATTATGTTAGTCTCATGTGAAGTGTTTGTGCCTCTTACGGAGCCGTATGGGGAGTTGTTTTGGGTTTTCGACCTTTAATGGCATGTTTTTAAATCTAAGTATATATATTTGAAAATTATTACCATATTCTCAAACCAGGAGTCCCGTCACTATGCGATCTTACATTCATCCTGTGCGAGGTGTCTGTGCCTCTTGTGAGGATGTTTTTTTGGTTATTTTGCATTTTGGCCCTTAGGATAAGTTTACTTATAGTAATTCTCTTCACGGCTCTATATCTTGAAAGTTGCTATAAAATAGTTTTCTTGTAATGGTAAATTCCTTGTTCTATATACGTCACGAAATAATAATTCATCCGATTAATAATAAGTGTGATGCCTTGTTTCTATTATCACATTAAATAGCGGATTGATTTTTTTTTTTGCAACATAAACCTTGACATGCATTGGGTTGTTTCCTTTTATGCACCTGTAAATGATAACTTTGATTTGTAAGAATATAAGGCATCGTATTATACAATATATCATTAAATTTAATTAACCAACTCTTTATATGGATATGCATAGCGGGTGTCATTTAGCGAGCTTAATATCGCTTTGCTTGAAAAACAAAGAGAAAAAAAGAGCATGTTATTCTTTGCCAAACTAACCCCCCACCATTTGAATGACCTAACCCTTTCATATCTCCCTCTAAAAACACATAAGAATCTTATCTTTGAGCAAAAAGAGCAGGGGGTGCCTTATTCCATTAAACCCACATTATTACTATGCAAAATTCTAGATTATTGTGCATAAATTGTATTTATAAAGACTAATATTTTCTGGTTTCTTAATTAATCAACTTCAAAAAATTAACTAATATATATTTTTAAGAAACTTTTATAGTCTAAAATTAAAGAATCTTTCTTATTGCTTAAAAAATCAACTTTTAACAAGAAGCTAATGATTTTTCTAAAAGTAATTCATTTTTTTTCAAAATGTAGTTGGGAAAAGGCATCCCATTCGATGTTATTGTTGTTCAATATATTATAACAAATTGCGGTGTGATTATAAAAAAAAAATCACACTATCATATTAACATAATATTATAATATTATTGTTTTTAACAAATAGAGTAAACTTGTAATTTTTTGGTGCTATTTAATGCAATTGTGTTGTCAATATGATTACGAGGACATTTCACCACAATGTTAACAATGTTTTGTTAAACAAATTACAATGTCAATTTGAAAAATTATCACAATGTCATTTTATAAGCACAATGTCTTTTTATTTAGAGGGAAAGATTATGATAAGTCCTTTGACTTTTTAGAAATTAACATTAAGGACGAAATGTGACAACCCGCTCAAAATCATAACGGGTGGCCAACCCTATACTACATTAAATCAGGTATCTCAGATTGCACAATCTCAACATCAACTGACAACACACAATAATATAAGGCTAACTACCCGAAACCATTAAAAGCAGATTGTCAAAAATTTAAAACTTTTATTTAGCACCAATTAAAACCAACCATTCAACCAATAACACAAAACACTACATCTAATTATGATGAGTAATGCATGCAAACTCCAATAATATAAAAGAGTATAGTACAATGAACAAAGTAAACTACCCGAATATGCTATCGGGTCACAGACAATACAAAAATCTGAGAAGGGAAAATAAATATAAAAGTGTTAATTTACAACACTAGAGCATAGACCCAAAATACAACTGAATCCTAATCTAGATTTACAAAAGATAGGAATCGACTAAGGTAAAGTGCCGCAACAGTCCGCTACTGTCACAGCTCCACGAATACTCGGGATGGGAGAACATCAATGGCGTCCTTGCGGAGGAACACCTAAAGTAATACAATATATATACATAGCAGGAGAAAATATAAACGGGTCAGAGCTCGAGTTGAAAACATTTTATAGTAAGTGCATTAAAATGCATAATAATTATAAATGCATTATGACATGATTTAATGGAGTCGCACTCTCCATAATAATCCAACTCACCTCTCAACTAAAGCGCGCAACTAAATGTATGCATGTGATCTCCAAATAAATACCCCTCATTTATTTAGGCAACGTTATCTAACTATTTCCCAATGTGAATATTCAATTTACATCATCTAAATTATCTCCCAATCTATACTTATCTGAATTCCATCTAAATCATATACTTTAACTTTTAATGTTAAGGTTCTCATTCATTTGTTCACCTTTTTTAACATATAGGGTTTACATACCCGTTTTCCAATCCAACATACAATAAACATCAACATCTTCTTTACTAGAATTTCTCAAATTCTAGTTATGCCAACAATATACAATTATATAGATGAGTTATTAGAATCTAAGTGCTAAGGACTAAACTTCTCCCAATTCTCAATACTGCACTACGTTTCGTGCGTGGGATGTCTCGCCGAGGCGAAATCCAAACAAGGAACCCCCCCGTTACACTACTCCTGACAATATTGATTTTCGAGATTCATTATGCCATCAATGCATGATGCATGTAACCCAAATTCTTATTACTCCATTTTAATTAATTTATTATTCCCAATTCTCAATAGTGCACTGCGGTTCGTGCGTGGGACATCTCGCCGAGGTGAAATCCAAACAAGGAACCCCCCGATACACTACTTATCGGCAATGTTGGTCGTTGAGGTCCATTATGCCCTCGATACCCGAATAACCAATCACATCCATAATATAATAACCATCCAAACGAGCTATAACTTGAGGACGCAGGCTCACAATGCTATCATCTTCCAGTTGCCCAAACCACGTAGCAAACTGGGAACCACCTGGTGGGGTTCAACGGCACCCACCTCGTGATTAACTCACGCACACAACGTCCCGGGAAGCGGTCATAGCTCCTAACCGGCAAGTGAGAACGACACATACCCACGACTTCTCACCCCCAAAATAATAATGTATATCTCATAATAATCACATGGACGACTATGACCTGGGGAATGTCCACACCCTGCTCATCGAGCCAGGATGCTCACCCTCATTGCACGTAACTTCCCAATGATAGCAAGGAGGGGGTATGCTTCACTATATATATATATATATATATATATATATATACACCATCACATAAGGTATACATACATCACCACATCATATAAATATATACCATCATATAAGGTATACCTATCACATCATTTACATATTCATAGTACGCTCTTAGGCGTAGTTGAATTAATATTCTTGTTTAGTATATTTCCCTCTCGATACTAATCGTCAATTCTCACACATCTTCCCCACTTAGTATACACTATACTATTTCTCGCTTGAAGCTCACATGTCGCTTCTGATTATGAATTGTCTCTCAATTCGATTTATGTTAAGGATATTCTCTATCCTAATTCACCTCGATTAGCATTTCTCATTGTCTGAGACATCCCCCAAATCAATCATCATTAAGGATATTTCTATATCCGTATTCACATTTATTAACATTCATATTCTCAATCCATAATATGATTCAATTAATTGGATGAACCTTTAAAGTTATCCCCTTTTGGATTTGATTGTAAAATTCAAACATCACTAAGATCATTCTCTTTCTTTCATACATTTTCATGATTATCTCCAAATAGAATCTTCAATAATAGTGGGCTTCCCCACTTAGAATATACCATCATCTCTAATCGGTATTCCTCAATTTAAGTCAACATGACTGCAATAATATCTTATAAGGGAAACTCTATAAAAGTCCCCAAAACATACTCCACATAACTCCTATAGAGGTTCCCAATCGACAACCTCAAACGAAACGGAATGAAATTCTCCCTAGAAAACATCCCTCAAAAAGCCCTCTTTTCGAATCTATTCGGGCCAATTCTGAATCGATTCGGCCCCGCGAATCGATTCGGCCCCGCGAATCGATTCGGCCTCCAAAGCGAATCGATTCAGCTGGGACCTGGGCACCTGCATATTTTCGAATCGATTCGGTAAGGGGCCGAATCGATTAGGCCCTTCAGAAGGCTCGAAAATGGCTACTTTTTAGTAAGCCTAAAATCCCAAAATTCATTTTAATCATTTTCTCTTCATTTCTCTTCAGCCCAATCACATATATATCATCAATATTAATCCAAGAACACATATAAACTAATTTATAACCTCAAATCCATTTCTACTAAACAAATCTAAGATTATACCCAAAAGTTATGTTTTATCAAACTAAACCTAAAACACAAAGATTTAATCCAAAAATCATGCAATAAAGGGTACACAACAATTATTTAGCAAGTTTAATCACTTGCCTCGGGTTCATAGGGTCTGATCCGTCCTCGAGATCGCGTAAATGCCGAAAATCCCCCTTCTCTCTCTTTTTCTCCTTCTTTCTCTTCTTCTTTGTTCTTCTCTCTTTCTTTCTTTCTATTTCTCTTTATCTGTTTGGAGAAATAAATCTCCCGTAGGCTTAATAAGCCTTATCTCCCAAGATATACAACTTTAAATGATAATACACACTTTCAATGACTCGGTAACTTTAATTTGAGTTAAACGAGCTTAAATTGTTTCGGAACCTAAATAGACCCCAAGTACAGTCATTTTGACTTTCTCGACCCTTCCGGAAACAACTACACCCTCAGAATTACCATTCGACACACTTCCTAGCAACTTCAAATTTTGACCTCAATTGCCAATTTAATTATTCTCCAAATAAAATAATATTTATTTCTCCCAAAATAAATAAATTATTGTCTCTAAAGCCTCGGGTTGTTAGACGAAATAATAATAGTTTTTTAATAAGTCCACGTCTGCTATAATTATTAATGTAGATACATTTACACTAATGAATAAAAGTGAGAAAACAAGGGCTATATGCGCAATAAACTCAAAATGCGGAAGTAACTACTCTTGATTAAACCCGTTAAACCTACAAGTTTATATAGAAGATACGAGGGGGACCAAATTAAACTTTTCTCAATTAGTTAACTGTGTGACAAACGATATTTTATTTTTGCATTCAATTATAGTCCTATTTATTATCTTATTAATCTCGGTAATTAAACAAATAATAATGAATTCATATTATTAGGCGAGTTTCTAATATTTAATCCTATGTTTTCGTGTTGGGTTTGAAGACATAAAATACAACACTCGAGGATTTATTTAACATCGTAAAAACCCTTCCCCTGGGAAAAACGATGGAGCCTTCTAAGGATCAAACTTAACTACTTGCACTAAAACAAAACAAATAGGAATGAGTTGCAAATAATCAACAAGATAATTAAACTAGATAGAAAGAGATTACCTATAACCAGACCAAGCCTCTCCCTGGTTGCCCTTCTGATCTCAACTTTAATCTGTCCTTATGACTTTTGCATTCTTCACATCTTAGTTTCTCCCTCTTACTTTCCTCAGCGCAGGATCTGCTCAGTGCTTAAGTTTCCTATTCTAGTGAAGTATGTGTTGTGTATTATTCTATAATGACACACACAGACTTAGGTTGCGTTTGTTTATTAGGAAAAGTAAAAGAAAATAACTTTCCTGCACTTTTTGTTGTCTTTGGTTAACAAGAAAGTTGTGGAAAAATGATCCTAAAACTTTTATGCAGGAAAACTTTCCCACAAAGCACATCCTACCAAAGCCCTAGGATTTTGCAGGAAAGTTCAAGCAAAATTATTATATTACCATATAATTTATTATTACTATTATCTTTATTTTTACTTTATTTTTATTATTATTATTATTATTATTATTATTATTATTATTATTATTATTATTATTATTATTATTATTATTATTATTATTATTATTATTATTCTATGAAGAACGGATACTAGTGTCGTGTCCGACACGACACGGACATGTTGACACGACAAATCTAAAAAACTAGGACACGACATGGCAGAGACACGACGAAAAACAAATATATTAAAAATTATACAAACACACATACCCTTGAGTTAAAGGATGTTTATTAATTTAAATCATATTTTCTAGTGATTGAAGTATGAAATATATAATACTTATATTTATTATAAAATTAAAATTATATATGTTTATATGTATATAATTTTTTATTTTATTTATTTATAATTTTCTTGCAGTTTTCCTCCTATTAACCAAACACACATAAGAAAATAATTTTCCTTTTCCTTTACTTCACTTCACTTCACTTTTCCCGGGAATCATTTTTCCGCTTAACTTTCCTGACAAACAAACGGAGCCATAATGATACAAACCGAATGATATGCAACAAATTTGATATCCTAGATATTTTGACTATTCTTATGTTCTTGTTCTACAAGACAAACTGTCTTAACTTGTTATATTTTGAAAACTTCTTTTCTTTTTCACTCAAGAACAATCTGATTAGGCAAGATATTTACATAATCGAATATGTGCCTTAGTGAGTTATGTGTTTTAAGTTAGTGAACAGAACTATAAGATATGCAATATATTCAGTCCTAAAATCAGTAGACAGTTTGCTGTGAAAAGGTAAGCAATAGTAGATAAACATGCAATACCAAGAAATATATCTCTATGGCGGAGTATATATATACACTTATTTGACTTACACAATATATATATATATATATATATATATATATATATATATATATATATATATATATATATATATATATATATATGTGTGTGTGTGTGTGTGTGTGTGTGTGTGTAAGTCAAATAAACAAGCAAACTATTTTTCTCACGATACAGTTAGATTAAAACACTCTTTAATCTAACCTCCTAATATGCCCTTTAACAGTTTTAACAAGGTTCTTAACACAAGTCTTTTTAATTCTAGTTAAATTACCTAGGCTTAAATTTCTAAACCTTTCTTATTAATTCCAGAAGTGAAATTAAACAATGATTTTAAATTCTTTATAACAACTTCGAATTTTAGACAAATACCAGAACTTACACACAAATAGATGAACACAAAAATTCAACCAAAAGTGAAAGTGTGAAATTTTTGTGTAAATTTTCACAACCTTTTGATCTAATGCAAATCTAAGTAAAGCAGAAAGGATCTAAACAATTTTTAACACTATAAACGTGTATGAATGTGAGTGTTGTGTAACTAAACACATGAACAATAACACATGCAATTTGTATATTATGGATCTTGACAGCCAACACACCTAACCCTTCGATTTCGTTACCAATGGTGATGTAAATCACGTTTAAAGATACACAACTAGAAAAATTGAAACATATATATAAAATAAGTGATTCGGTGTGTGATTAGTGTATCTAAACACCAATATAGAAAATGCTAGAATATTTACAACATATCTTGACACATAGCAACAAACACAATATATGTGAAACAATGGTTGGATGTATGCTCTTGTTTTTAAGGTACAAAACAGGTGCACAACAATGTATACACGCTAAAATAAGATCTAAAGATAGATTTAAATAAACTGAGATGAGAGGAACACTTACAAAACGTTTTTAATCTTGAAAAGCCTAAGTGAAAGTTTTAGTCTGAGAGTTGTTTGTTCTTGATTTGTGAATTTGATTTATGAAAAAAATCAATCCATTGTAGAGAATAAATGTGTATTCGTGTATTCTCTCTCTCTCTCTCTCTCTCTCTCTATATATATATATATATATATATATATATATATATATATATATATATATATATATATATTCTCTCTCTAAAATCTAAACCGGCAGAGTTTCCCCTCTCTAAATAGTTTTCTCAGCTCAATAAAATGGGAAGTCAACGCCTCATTATATACGAGATAGGGATATGTGTTGATTGGGTAAAACTAAGAAAACATGAATTATAAGCAAATAACAACAGCTGTAGATAAACTATACAATCCTAGGGCTCCCAAAGAAACACACATTGAACTGTTAAAATCTCGATAGGTAGATGCTAGATGGATACAATTGTGTGCTAAACCATAGGCTGGAATGTGTTTTAAATTGTTACCGTTAGAGACATACTACGGTATATATACGATAGGCATATATGTATTAAGGCTGGTGTAATACAAGTAATAAAAGAATACATACCAAATAATGTTTAAATCAAATTTTTAAATGTTTAATAAATCTTTTCAAGACCAAATTCAAATCAGAAAAATTTCGAAAAATATGCAAAAAATCCAAAAAGATATTTCTAATGTGTTTACACATAAAATATTATTCTTACGATATTACCCCTATTCTTTGTAATTTAAATTAATTTCAACAACCAATTTAAATAATGATTTATTTTGATTTAAATGTTTTAAATTCTTTTAAAAATATTTAAAAATCTTCATTAAACACACAGACACGACTCATTAGAAATGACGTCATGATACGCAGTGCAGTGTCCTATATGACTATAAAAATCCTATGAGCAAGCTTCACAAGTGTGAGAGACTACCTTTGCTCGAGTTGAATTCTGAGATGTAGCAGGCTGAGAGGAGAGCATGACATAGGTACACTAGTGATACATCACGAATATTGCATATTTGCGCCCTTTATCTTTATGCATTCTAGCACTTTTACGTTCTTAATGTCTATATTTATGCTCGTTAACCAGACAACCTCGGATTTGGACATATATTTGTTTTTCAGGGGTTAATTGTGCTTTTGTAGGTATTGGAACGCTAAAAGTGAGGTTCAGTTGCATTTCGGAGAAGTTTCATCGTCGAATGCTACTTCAAGGGAAATTTGATCTTTTCAAACTCACTATTTTTTATATAATGAAGTTACCAACATGTATATCATCAAATTATCTTTCCGTGGCCACTGACCGTGCGTCATTCTGACTCCGTATGTGGAAGTTCTGCTCATTTCTGGAAGGTTTCGGTATTTTCTTCTACTTCAAGGCAATTTTGATAATTTCATACTGAATAATTTGGAGGGTTTCAAAACATAATCATGTAGAGATTTGAATTAGCTTCGCATCGGTTTCGACCACGCCTCATTTCGATTCCGTATGAGGGAGTTATGGCCGTTTCCGTGCAACACGTCAAAATTGGTTCGGAGGAAAAAGTGGGTTGTCTCCAGCCCAAGGCAAATTCCAAAAGTGCGGTCGAACGGTCCCAAAATAGAGGTCGACCGGTCCCATCAGATATGGACAAAAATTGGCTTATTTTGGTTTTTTTGGGTTGGTTTTGTTGGGGGTTTATTTTGGGGTATTAATAGAATGTTTGGGGCTTTTCTTAGAAGATATATTTTCATTTTTAGGTTAGAAGAGGGGATTTGTTTGGTGGAGCTTCTCTCTCCTAGGGTTTGTACCATTTGGATTATTGTAAGCACTATTCATCTTCTTCCTCATTTATTCAACTTGTTTTAGCTTGTTTCTTGCTTTCTTAATTATTTACATGCCTAGATAACTTGTTTTAGTATATTAATTTATTGTTTGCTTAGTTAATTAGTTGTTAAATTAGCTTTATTCATGTGTAGTGAGTAGATAACGGGTTGGGATTGCGTTTCCACCATTAATGGGCATTGAGCTCCGAAAGTTAGGTTTTTGTGTAAAAAGTCATTTAATTGAAACCTCGCGTATTAAAGTCGGATTATTATGCGCTTAACTTTCTTTGTCATGCAACGTTAGTGTTTATAGCAGTAATCCGAATTTAAGATGCGTGTGACCATTTTCTGTTAAATGTTTAATCTCGCAACTTTGGGTTAAATTCCTTATTGTGTGATGTTTATACTTAATTGAAAATGCTCGATTAAATGTTTTCTAACCGAAATTCTAATTATTAGTTGTTTAGCCCATGGGGGGGACACGATCCCGACTCTCATTTTATTAATTATAGTTTAGACTTAACTTCTTAATTTTTCCCTTTTCTTTATTTCCAACCTATCACCTTTTACACTTTTATTTTAGGAGTATTAAATCCTATAAATTCTAGCAACTCGTCTCTGTGGATTTTCGATACCCGACTTACCGCTATACTTATATCGCAAGTGCAGTCGTAATTTAGGTTTTTGTTATTAAGGCGGTGAACAGAAAACAACGATTAGCCACTTTTCACCCTTAATCAAAATGGCGCCGTTGCCGGGGATGAGTTTGTTTTAGACTTTATTTGATTTAGTATTTCATAGTATTTTCTTTCTATTTGTATTATTTGGTAATATTTTGCAGGACTTCCACATTTGAGCACTTAGAAACGCTCGAATTCTTTTCGCGCGCACTTACTTTGTGAAATCCACCACTTCGAGCCATTTTTGGGGTAAGCATGTCTTATTTCAATTCTTTCGGTAATCCTTGTAATAATCTCAAATTCTCGCAAACCTATGACTTTCGGTGAATACTTAGCATTCCAAAGTGTAACAAATTCAAACATGACTTTGGGTGAGTATAACGAAAGTCAAAACTTAGGTTATTGGAATTTTTATGATGATGATAATGATTTTGGGCCTTTACCTCCTTATAATAAGAATTTTGAAACGAATTCGAATAGGTTTCTAAATTCCTATAACAATGAGTTTTCGTTTAAGTCCGATGGTAATTTTCAAAGTTCCCATTTTCATGCATCCGCACCTCTACCCATGACATTCGGGGATGGTTTGCATATGTATGAGAATGAGAAACGTGAAACTCATTATCGGGAAGAAAATCGTTGTTGGGAACATGAGTTGGATTTATATTTTGAGTCCGACGACGATTTTGCTTCTGAGACTTTCGAGGTCGACGAATATTTTGAACCAAATGAGGTACTTGTGCCTACTTTGGAACAAGCCATTCTAGACTTTGCCCATTGTGTAATAGTTATTGAAAGTGAGGATAATAATGACGTAATATCTATTTGCAATGAAATGATTTCTTCTTTGTCCCCCAAAGATGAACATTTCATTGAAAATGATATTATTTCCTTTGAAATTCCAACTTCATGCGATGATGATTCATCTCATGAGTTTGAATTTCTTTCATCCCCATTTTTATTCTCTATTATGCCACCGGAACAAGTACCCGATGATTCGGTTTCAAACTTTAATGTTTTAAACCCTATCGCCGATGAGGAGTACTTGCTCGAGTCGCCCTCCACGATCGCATCTTTGCCTTTGTGTGCGCCGCCTCCCATTCCAATTTCAAAATCATTGGGAGGATATTCGGCTTTTCTCAGTCCCCACTTGTTTTTGTCACCCGTGCAATCCAAACCCCCCATCGTCCCTCCAAAACTTTTAATTGGCGATGGTTCATTTCTTCCGCCTTACACATGCCTTCCGTTGTTCAAACAGAATTCATATTTTTCGGAGGGCATGCTTGTATGTTAGGGTACACCGGTTATCCTCCAAAGTCAAATCATTTTCACGGTGGACCCTCATCTATTTAGACTTCTAGTGTACAGTTAATGTGGTGTCTAAATAGTAGGTTGTATATAGTTAGCTTTTTATTCTTTCTTTCTTTTTATTTTTATTTTCTTTTCAATTTAGTCTAGTGTAATTAGTAAACTTTTTGTTATTTGTTTTTGCTATGCTCGGTACTAACTTGTTTTGTAGATTCTTTGGACTTGTTCTTATGAGGATCGCTCCAATTTTGGGTAATATCGCTCTTTTCCTCTCTTTAACTTGGTTCTTAATTAACATTGAGAACAATGTCAAGTTTTAAGTTAGGGTGTGTGAGATATTCTATCAATTTCTTTAGTTAGTCCATGTTTTTTCTCACATGTTAGTTATTTAGTATGCTTTTCTTAGAAAAATAAAAAATTTCAAAAAAAGATTTTCTTTTTTTTTCTCCTTTTTGGGGCTTTTTGCCCTTGTTTTCGATGATAAATTTCAATAATTTCCCGATCCAATTGACAACTCAATGATGCATGTTCTCGATTTTAGAAGTTATTAGACTTTAGTCTCAATTGTTGATATTATGAATAACTTCATGAATTAAACTTTAATCCCATGAGCACTTGCACCATTCTTGTTATATTGATTTGGTTTAAGATTTTTATAACTCGGTATGCTTTTGTTACATTATATATACTTACACCGAGTAAGCTTTGTACCTTTCGTCATTTTTGAGTGTTATACACTATTCTTTCCTCTTTGAAAACGTTGAATTCGTCGATACTCTCACTATTCTTTCATTTGACCGTTCGTTAATTGAGTTCATACTTGAAATGTGTTACATGAGCATGATTTTCATATATTATTTTGATTCGAGAATTGCGTAAGCTTTAGGAAATGATCATAGGCCATCTTTGTTATATCACCCATATTGACCTTGACCTCACCTTATATGTTTACCCTCGTCAACCCATTTGAGCCTAAATATTAGCCTTTCATTTCATAACCCAAATCCCATAACCAACTCCAAATTGGAGTTTTAACCCATACATACACTTTCCATACCTGGGTTTGGAATGTTACTTGGAATTGAATGTTGTTGTTATGATGTCGGTTACAATTTGGGCATATGAGAGTTTGAAAAGTAAATAAAAGAGAAGTGAAGAAAAAGAGTGAAAAAGAGAAAGCAAAAAGAAAAAGAAAACAAAAGAGAAACATGAGAAAAAGAAGAAAACAAAAGAAAGAGAAAGTTGTAAATGTTGTGTATATAGTTCAATAAGATTTGAGTAGTCTCCAATTGATATATGTAATGCCTTTTTGGAACTTGTTTTCTAATTTTGATATTGCCCGCATTTTCCCATTATCCCAAGTTTTCATCCCGAACACTTTGAGTCCGTATATACATTCCTTCATTTCGAACCCTAGCCATACCTACATTATAACCCTATACAAGTCCTATGTGATCTTAGGTTGATGTAATTTAAAAGTTTAAATAGTTTTGATAATCTGTGAAAATACATTTCGCCTCTTTTAATGTGCGGTGTCCTTTCATTGAGATTACAGGTTTTCAGTTTATATATAGCGTTCTTCTTTTGTGACATGTGCAAGGCCTAGTTTCCATTTACATTTACTCTTTAGCCCGCATGTTCCGTGTGTTAGCTCCCTATTTCGAGTGAATTCACTTGATGAGTGTAATGCCCATGAGGATTGAATATATGCTTGCTTTAATGTTTATTCGATTTATATAAGTTTTTTCCAAATCACACTTTGCATGTGCTCGCTCCCCTCCCACATTTTAAGGTTTCAATTCTATGAGGTGCATTCTATAATGTTAATGATTTGGACTTTTGTTTGAATTCATTCAATTTGCTAATAATGCGTATGAAATCCTTTTAGCCATTGTTGGGCTTGTCGCCTACTGGTTTGGGCTTATTTTGAGGAAACCATGTGATGTTTGTGGGTACCATCCCTGAAAATCCTCACTAGATGACACTCGTCCACTAGGGTAACCTAGGGGTTTAACGGCTTATTGCATATGCTAAATGCAATCGTGTTCCCTACGAAAGTGGAATTTATATTTCGATGCATTTATACATTTTGTATTTCCTTCTGTGGACTGGTTTTGTTTGTTTCATCACTAGGGACTAGCAATGTCTAAGTTAGGGGGTGTGATACATCACGAATATTGCATATTTGCGCCCTTTATCTTTATGCATTCTAGCACTTTTACGTTCTTAATGTCTATATTTATGCTCGTTAACCACAAAACCTCGGATTTGGACATATATATGTTTTGCAGGGGTTAATTGTGCTTCTGTAGGTATTGGAACGCTAAAAGTGAGGTTCGGTTGCATTTCGGAGAAGTTTCATCATCAAATGCTACTTCAAGGGCAATTTGGTCTTTTCAAACTCACTATTTTTTATAGAATGAAGTTACCAACATGTATATCATCAAATTATCTTTCCGTGGCCACTGACCGTGCGTCATTCTTACTCCGTATGTGGAAGTTATGCTCATTTCTGGAAGGTTTCGGTATTTTCTTCTACTTCAAGGGCATTTTGATAATTTCATACTGCATAATTTGGAGGGTTTCAAAACATAATCATGTAGATATTTGAATTAGCTTCGCGTCGGTTCCGACCACGCCTCATTTCGATTCCGTATGAAGGAGTTATGGTCGTTTCCGTGCAACGCGTCAAAATTGGTTCGGAGGAAAAAGTGGGTTGTCTCCAGCCCAAGGCAAATTCCAAAAGTGCGGTCGACCGGTCCCAAAATAGAGGTCGATCGGTCCCATCAGATATGGACGAAAATTGGCTTATTTTGGGGGTTTATTTTGGGGTATTAATAGAATGTTTGGGGCTTTTCTTAGAAGATATATTTTCATTTTTAGGTTAGGAGAGGGGATTTGTTGGGTGGAGCTTCTCTCTCCTAGGGTTTGTACCATTTGGATTGTTGTAAGCACTATTCATCTTCTTCCTCATTTATTCAACTTGTTTTAGCTTGTTTCTTGCTTTCTTAATTATTTACATGCCTAGATAACTTGTTTTAGTATATTAATTTCTTGTTTGCTTAGTTAATTAGTTGTTAAATTAGTTTTATTCATGTGTAGTGAGGAGATAACGGGTTGGGATTGCGTTTCCGCCATTAATGGGCGTTGAGCTCCGAAAGTTAGGTTTTTATGTAAAATTGCATTTAATTGAAACCTCGCGTATTAAAGTCGGATTATTATGCGTTTAACTTTCTTTGTCACGCAACGTTAGTGTTTATAGCAGTAATTCGAATTTAAGATGCGTGTGACCATTTTCTGTTAAATGTTTAATCTCGCAACTTTGGGTTAAATTCCTTATTGTGTGATGTTTATACTTAATTGAAAATGCTCGATTAAATGTTTTCGAACCGAAATTCTAATCATTAGTTGTTTAGCCCGTGGTGGGGACACGATCCCGACTCTCGTTTTATGAATTCTAGTTTAGACTTAACTTCTTAATTTTCCCTTTTCTTTATTTACCACCTATCATCTTTTACACTTTTATTTTAGGAGTATTAAATCCTATAAATTCTAGCAACTCGTCTCTGTGGATTTTTGATACCCGACTTACCGCTATACTTGTATTGTAAGTGCAGTCGTAATTTAAGTGTTTTGTATTAAGGCGGTGAATAGAAAATAACGATTAGCGTTCTGACGCGACGCTACTTTTCACCCTTAATCAACTAGACTCAACATAATTACATAAAATATTTTGTCAAAATTGAAGTCCAACTACATGAAGGTCTATATAGATAAAACACAACATTAAACCATAAGAGTGTTTAATATAGGCACCTTTAAATAGTACATTTATACTTAGTAAGGTAGATACAATTACACATATTAAAGTAGAGAGAGTTAGAATAATGATGAGTATAGTTACAATTGCAACTGTATCTACATTAATGAGTGTAATTATATATCAACATTAATAAGTGTAGCTGTATCGTTTGGACTTATTTTTAATTAATTGAAAAGTGTATGGGTTTGAGATACCAACAATATTCATGTTTGGACTGATCGTACATAAATAGACGTTCAAGAGATTTATTAGCTAATGCTCCTAATTTATAATGTCAAAATATAATTTTATTATATATCAAAGTTAACGAAAAGAAAAAAATATTTTTTAATCACAAGTGACAAAGTCATTTTGACATTGCCATGTAGTTTTTTCTTAACATATTTGTTATTTTCCATAAAAAAATTAGAACACGGTTGTTGATATCAAATTTAGTCTGCTGACGTGGATCAGTTAAGTAGAGACACGTGTCAATCTACATGGCACTTACAAACATTTTTGAACAACACCTTGGCTTTGAGGAACTCAACCTCCCTGACCAACTCAGACACTCCGAGCAACAGGTGCTCTCCGAGGAACTTTACTGTACCGAGCAACTCATGAATACCGAGCTACTTAGGCGGTCCGAGCTGCTTCTCGTACAGAGCATTAATGTACGGATAATCAACAAATCGACTGAGCATTAAATGCTCATTATTATCATACAAATGTATACGTCTATTGGACAGCTATGTATTACCCCTTCACATTTACAGCCTGAGGGCTATGAATACATTGTATCATCCTCATTGTAAGGGGACTCGGAATTTCTTGGTAAAACCTGTAATCGAGAATTCCCAAACAGTCAGCAATAACAAAACAGTGGACGTAGGCCATTCCTTTAAGGCTGAACCACTTTAAAAATCTTTTATCTTGTTTGTTTTTATCTGTGATTGATTAATTAGAGATAATCTAATTTTTTACATCAACAACGGTATTCTAATGAAAATACAAATTTTGATAAGAACAAAAATTGTGAATGTAGATAAATAAATTAACACAAAAATTATAGATTCGTGAACTATATTTTATTATTTTTATAACATACAATTCATTTTAAACCATAAGAGTACATTTTTGAAGTAATAAGAAACTAAGGGATTTTTAGATAGCCCCCTTAACTCTTCATTTATCTATGGACACACAAACATCTTTTTGGTATTTTAATGACATCATATTTTTTGTTAATAAATGATAAATCAATCTATTATGTGTAATACCCAATCTTTTTAAATAATCAATTAAGTTGGAGAAGATAACTCAAACGATTAATTTAACGAGAAAACTTTAAATAATTGGTTTAATTGCATAAATTTTTTGGATATTTTGTCATGCTAATTTATTGCAGTTAATTTATGGGATAATATATGTTATGTTATGGATTTGCCATTTATTGGTTAGATTTATGGTTCTAGCTATATGTCAAATGATGGTAAAATCCCAAGGTTTGTACTTATAGGTTAACTGACTAATTGTGTCAAGCTCGGGAGTGTTTAGGTATATTTTTCAGGACATAAGTAATAATAATTTAGGGTTAATAAAAATGATAAAAAATTTCATTAAAATATATAAATCTATACAAGTTTAGTTTAGCCTCACATCATTATACTTAAAATAAAAATCTAAACCTAATTAAGAGTTAGAGAGAGAGAGAGAGAGAGAGAGAGAGAGAGAGAACTTGGGAGGAAAACAATACGAGGCAACTTGAAAAATAAGTTTAGGAAAGTAAGGAAGCAATAATATTTGAACAACATCTTCATCAAATTGAGATTTCATATCTAACAAATCAACATGTGATTATTTTTAATTTCTCCTCTTTTAGTAGGAATTCATGTAAATTGACATAATAATTGAAGAGAATATCATACGGTAATAAATATGAAATTTTGAGGTGAAATTATATGTTTGAATCCATGGGAATTTTCATGTGGACTCTAAATGTTAGAAACGAAGTTCATATCTAACTCATGCAATTAAATTTAGCTTGATTGATTCTAATCCATTAAAAAAAGAATTGATATGATAATGTTGTTACGATCATTATTTATACTGTTAGAGAAAGACTGATTAAATGAATTCATGTTGATAAAGGAAAAAAACATCGTCGGATTACATTAGGTATTCTTATTCCAATCATGGGATTTAATTATTTAAGTTTTTAATTGGTTGATTTAATTATATAATTCATATTCAAGTATATTATAATTATCTTAAATTTAGGTTGGTTATTGCAATATAATATTAAGTGTTGGTTAAGAAATGATGAACTTGGAATCTAGGATTCTATATGGTGGTTATCCTTATAATCAGGAAAATTGATAAAAAGAAACATATATGATAGTTTTTAGATTTTAATTTTATAAGAATTAGGTATAAAATCAAAGATTGGTAATTGGGATGGATTAAGAATAAATTTGGTGTGGATTAAAGTAAAATTCTTTAAAGTGTGAAAAATTAAAATTGGGAGATCCCTGGGCGGGATCAACCCAGGTTGGTCAGGGTTTCATGTTGAGTATTGGTTGGTTTTGTTGAAGAAGAATTGTGAGATCCGAGTTCATTTAAAGAATCTTCGATTGCTTTTTATGACTGATAGGGTGGTTTAATATGGTTATAAGGGACTATTAAAAGTTAGGTTTGTTTGGATTTTTTGGAGTATATGATCAGGTATGGAGCAACCTAATGTGGTTAGCTTGGGGAGTTGAACATAGTAACATGTTTAATTATGGTTTGGACTAGTAGGAGGGTATGTGGAATAGTAGAGTATACACTATGTCCCTAGGCTAAGTTGGAATACCTTTATATATTTAATTAATGGTTAACCATAAAATGCTAGGGGATAGTGTAAATTTTTTTAGGTAACGCATACTTAATTTTATGTTTTGATATCTCTTTAGGTCATGGATACTTACCTGTATGCTTTTATGTGCATGGGCATACCACACATCTATGTAGACTGAAGTTGAATATATTGGTCTAAATTTTGAAGGAACACAGGTGGCGGGTTACTTGGATTGACATAAAAAGTTTCTCTTAAGGTCATTTGATTCATGATGTTATAAAAATAGAACAATTTAAACTAGATTTATGCAACTATATATATGGTTTAGATGAATATGCATTTGCATATCTTCTAGGTTATCAAATTGATTAGAAAGGTATGGTGAAGATGATGTCGATGATGAAACAACGCCAAAAAATTTCCAATAGATGAGAAAAATAAATTTAATCTTATAGCATATTATCCACCCAAAGAAAGCTATGGGTGTGCGAATTCTTAGAGATGAAAATTTGATGAAATAAAAGTAAAAAATATTCTCTACTCAACCACCCACAAAGATGTGAATAATGTTTTATCTCCTCTTCTTTAAGCCTTAGAAGTGTCTAAAACACTTAACCCAACATATATACATATATGGGTTCAAATAAGAAATAAGAAATTTCAAATTAGCCTTCCTAATTTATGATTTTTCTTTAATTGTAATTAATTCCACTAAATTATTAAAACTACACTCCAATTTAATTCTCTAAAAATTACTCGAATAGAGGCCCTTATTTTCAACGTTAGATCATATATCATATGATGTTTTTGCGTTAAGTATTTAATACCCAATTGTGAAAATTTAATTTTCCACGAATTGATTTTTACCAATGTTGTATTTATTCATTCATTTCAAACTTCTCTTATTTGATATTCTTGCGATAAAAAATCACCGATTGGTTTTACTAGGAGAATATAAACTTATAAGTTTACCAAGGGGGTATAACAATCAATAATATCTCTTGGACAAGGATACCCCTAGAACATGATATCAAATATATTCACATAATAACTTCCCAATTCTAGGTCTTATTGACCTAGTAAATTAAATATCATCCATTAACAAATAAAAGAAATAATATATGAATATTTTTATCCTTGGGATTTATAATTTATTCACCCTTAGCAACCTGGGAGATTGTGAAACTCTAATCTAGTCAACACTTAAACTTGAATCTTACATTTGGTCCTAACATTCCTAGTCAGAACCACTAGTCTTATCAAACAAGTTCTTAAACCATCAAATAAGTTGCCATAGTTAATATAAAGTACCAAGATTATACATACAAATTTATAGATAATATGTCAATCCCTATCTAGCTTGTGAAATGTTCATTCATAGTAGAACCATAATTATGATCTTATGTGATCGATCCAACCATAACTCCCTAAAAATCCTATTAAGTACAATTTGTTGGCATATATAATATATTCAAAAATATATAAGTCATTGCTACAAACATGATTCATATTTCAAATTAATTTAAGACAATCTTTTATTGATAATTAATAAATGTCATGAAACATGATTTTGAGAATAAAACCCAACAATATCCCACTTAGTCTTAAATCCATGTGCATATTCATCTTACATCCATTACCTATGTATGTATATTATAATACTTAGCTAGTAAAATCCTCATAAAAGGGTCCGCCAGGTTATCATGAGATGGAATCTTGGTCATGGTGATATCGCCTCTTTGCACGACCTCTCCTATATGGCGATCCTTTCACTCTATGTGCTTAGTTCTCTTATGAGTTATGGGTTCATTTGAATTTTCAACTACTCCGGTATTATCACAATAAAGGGTACAACCGATTGCACCGGAGGAACCACTCGTAAATCACTTAAGAAGTTCTTAGGACAAAAACCTTACTTTCTTGCCTACAATATGGAAACATATTCGGCCTCCATGGTCGAATCAACAATACATGATTACTTAATACTTCTCCAACTTATGGATCCACTTTCTAGAGTAAACATACCATGATGTCAATTTCATTAAATCCAGAAACACGTAACCTATATACCCCTAAATTATAAGGTTGCCCCTTGAGTAAACCAATGGATAAGTTGTAGTCCTTTGAAGGTACTTGAGAATGTGATTTATTGTAGCCTGGTGATCCTAGGGGTGGAGATGATTGGTATAGTCAATAATGAAACCTTACCATTACCAAAAGCATGGTTTAATGGTAAAACTACTTGTACGAAATTTACCGACCGGTACACCAAATCATAAACCAATACCAAAGCTGCTTACATGCCAAAGAAAAATAATATATCTCATTTATTACACAGTATATCATACATGAGTTTGACAAACATGGAATCATAAGGTTTATTCCTCATCCTCTCTATTTATTCAAGTGTCGTAGGATAATAATCCTTAAATAAAGTTATTTCATTCCTGAAAAGTAGAAATCCTTTCTTTGAATACAATATTATAACCTTTGTGAGAACATTATTAATATAAGTGGCTTGGGATATGTGATACCCCGTATTTTTTAGTATTTATTTATTGTTTATTAATTGTGATAATAAATTAAATAAATCAAAATTAATTATTACTTGAGTGAATTAATGATAATAATAATAATAATAATAATAATACACTACACCAAAAAAACAAGTTGAATAGTTCTAAATCGTGCCAAACCCAATCTGGCACGTTTTTAAATATTGCCAAAATTGGTCGTGCTAGATTTTCAACTGGGTTTAAAACCAGATTTAAAACCGTTCTGGATAGTGAATCTAGTATGCTTTTGGCACATTTTAAAACCATGCCAAAATTTCATTTTTCGACACGCATTTGGCACAGTTTTAAAGCATGCCAGATTATAGCATAAGCGTACTCATATTTGGCAATCTGACACGATTTTGTCACCATTTTAAATCGTGCTATATTTTTGAATAAATTAAAAATATTTATTATTGGCAAACAAATCAGGAGAATCCACAAATTTTAAATATGGCTGAAATTTTGTTATTATTTATTAAAAATAAAGAAAATCCACAAATTACAAAACTGGCGCAGTGTGGATGATAAATTAATTTACATATTAAACTTCAAAATATTACTAGTTTTTAATGTTTACATACCAAAAAACATTGGACAAAGTTTCCTCTATTTTTTGGACATTCTGAAACTCGTTAATATAAAACCCGCTTTAATGTAAAGCCCTACAAAATCTCGCATGAACATAATATTAAACAATAAAATCACAAAAGCCTATAAGACCATAACACATAAAAAATAGCAGTCTAAATGTCAACAACAATCATAAAACATCAGTTTGAATGTCAAAAACAATAAATAAATAATATCCCTATGTAATCCATTGACCAGTTTGTGTGTTCCACGTAGATAAAAGCTGCTAATGAAATGTAATCCAACAAAAAAGGATATAAAATAGATATGATATCAGTAATCAAATACTGTATAAGAAGTTGTATACAAGCAGAAAATCTGCGTATACTTTTCATCATATTTAAGCCTGAGTGTAGATATTTGTAAATTATCTTCATATTCTCAAATCAGGAGTTTTGTGACTATGTTGTCAGTTCCAACGAGTTACATTGGTCCCATGCGAGGTGTTCATGCCTCTTTCGGGTCCGTTTGGGAGTTCTTTTGATTTTTTCCCCACTAATGACATCTTTTTAAGCCTAAGTGTATATATTTGCAAATTTTTACCAAATAGTCAAACTGGGAGTCCCATGACTATGCAACCAGTTCCAATGAGTTACAATGGTCACGTGCGAGTTGTTCATGCCTTTTATTAGACCATTTGGGGGATATTTTGGGTTTTCTCCCTCTAAAGGTACGTTTTTAAGCCTAAGTATAAATATTTTCAAATTATCATCCTATACTCAAATCGGAAGTCCTGTGACTACGTGGTCAGTTTCTACAAGTTACCTTTATCCCGTGCGAGGTGTCCGTGCCTTTTACAGGGCTATTTGGGGGTTGTTTTGGGTTTTTGTCCTTTAACTACATGTCTTTAAATCTAAGTCTAGATATTTGAAAATTATCATCATGCCCTCAAATTGGAAGTCTCGTGACTGCACGGTCAATTCCTACGAGTTACATTGGTCACGTGTGAGGTGTTCATGTCTCTTACATGGCCATTTGGGGTTATTTTGGGTTTTATCTCTCTAAAAGCATGTCTTCAGTCTAAGTCTAGATATTTGTCAATTAAAATCATATTCTCCAACTGGGAGTCCTGTGATTATGCAGTCAATTCCTACAAGTTACATTGGTCCTGTGTGAGGTGTTTGTGCCTCTAACTGGACTATTAGGTGACTATTTTGGGCCTTTTCCGTCTAATGCCATATTTTTAAGATCGGAGTCCCGTGACTATGAAATCAGTTCTCAAATTGGGAGTCCTGTGACTATGCAATCAGTTCCTACGAGTTACATTGGTCTTCTGTGAGGTGTTCTACCTCGAACGGGGCAGTTTGGGGGGCTATTTTGGGTTTTTGCCTTTGAATGACATGTTTTAGGCCATAGACTAGATACTTGCAAATTATCATAATATTCTCAAAGTGGGAGTCTCGTGACTACGCGGTAAGTTCTTATGAGTTATATCGGTCTCATGCGAGGTGTTCGTGCCTTCTACGGGACTGTTTGGGGTTATTTTGCACTACTGGCATATTTTTAAGACTAACTAAAGATATTTACAAATTATAGTTATATTCTCAAACTGGGTTTCCCATGACTATGCCGTCAATTCCTAAAAATTACATTGGCAACGTGGGAGGTATTCGTTCCTTTACAGAGCCGTCTGGTGGATATTTAGGGTATTCACCCTTTTGTAACATGATTTTAAGCCTAAGTATAAATATTCGCAAATTATCATTATATTCTCAAATCAGGAGTCTTGTGACTACGCGATCAGATCCTCCGAGTTATATTGGGATCGTTGATAACACCCAAAAGTGTACATTTTATACCCGAATAGACCGTTTTTAATTGCTAATTCTTGACAAAATGGATCTTATATGTGTAAATGTTAATGTGCAGTCTTGATCGCCATTTGCAAAGTTCGACGCTTATTTAAAGGCAAATGCGCATCATACGGAGCAAATTCCCTTGTCCCGTACCTTACCTAAGCCTAACCGAGCCTAAACCTGCCCCGAACCCCATGTGTGTTTCGTTTGTGCTTTTTAGATTTTTATTTGATTCGTTTTTATTTTTAGATTTATTTAGAATTTTCTAGGATTTATTTTTTATTTTTATATTTCTTTATTTTGATTTTGATTTTAATTTTAATTTTATTTTAATTAGGATTAGTTTTCAGGAATTTATTTTCTAGTTTTATTAGATTTTATCTTTCTTTTGTTATATTATATTAGGATTATATTTTTAGTTCTAATAAATTTTTATTTTTCATTTTGTGTCTTTTATTTTTCTTTAGGATTTTTATTTTTTTGTTTTATTAGACTTTTAATGTTTATTTTTATTTCTTTTTATATTTAGGATTAGTCTTTAGTAGTTTACTAGATTTTTTAGCTTAGTCCAGTTTTATTTTTGTTTTACTTGTTTTTATTAGGTTTATTTTTATAATTTATTATTTTCTTTTTTAGTTTTAGGGTCATAAATTAAACACACACACACTCCACACTATCCTACACTCACTCACACTTAAACTAAACACTCACCCTCACCAAACTAACCTACACCCTCACACATACAATCACCACATCATTTTCTATACCGCCCATTTCTCTCTCTTCCAACAAACTCCTCCACACCATTTCACCACCCCACAAACCTTCTCTCTCTTTTCTCATCTCTCCAACACCCACCATTTCCAACCTTGTCACCGGACCTCCGACCACAATGGCGTCTCAAACTCGAGACTTCTGGCGGACCAAACCCAACAACCCTCTAACCCGAGACGATCGATAACCCAAACTCATTAACCACCATCAACCCACCTTTCACCAAACCCCAGCAGCCCCTTTATTAACCCATGCCGACCCAACCAAAACCCGATTCAACCGATAACCCAGCTGCAGAGCCAAACCCAAACCCAGCGATAGCCCATTTCACCTCTATCGAACCCACGAGCTCCAACCTATCTATGAAAATCCAATCCAACATGCACCTCCGAACTCGACACGATCCGACCCGCAACCTCCGGTCGAACCTTCAAACCCGAACTGCTCATCCAACCCATTCTCCACTCCAAGCCTTGACCCATTTGACCTTGCATGATTTTTCTATCTTCTTAAAAGCCAACTCCCAAAACCAAAACAAAAGACCCAATTATTTTAAAACCCTTTTCAACCCTTTTCCAAAATTACCCCCAACTAACTCCTTTTACCCATTACCCAAATTACCCTCACAACAAAATCAAATATTATCCTCACGCATGCCCCTCTCACCATTACCTCACACCTTTCCCATGCACATGTGCTCAACCCATGCTCACTATTATCTCTACCCAATTTACCCTTAGCTCCATGCCTACTATTTAAAGAAGATGAAGACCATTTTGATGGAAAAAAAGTGAGGCTAGAGAGAGAATTCGATAGAGAAACGTCATTTTTATTTTTTTATGTTAGAATTTATTTTATTTTATTTTTTTAGAGATTAGTGAGAAAATAAATTTGTGAGATTCAATTTGACTAAATTTTTCATTTATAGTTTTGTTCATCACTCACTTGGAGGGTTGCGTGCTTCTAATTCAAGGATTGAAGTCAATTAAACTCAAAAGATTGGTTTGATTGTTCTTCTCTCTACTCTTTTATATTAAATGCCTATTGAATGTTTGTTTATTATGTTTAATATAATGTTAGGCTAAATCCCCTTTCAAGGGGTGGGATGATCCCATTATTTGATGTTAATCCATTTTTAATTAGTTTATTTACATTAAAATTCCCTTTGATAATTAACTTTACACTCTTACTTTCTATTTATGCCTCGAGAGAGGGTAAATGATTTTCAAGAAAAAATTGAAATTCTAGTTATAATACCCATTTTATATTCGAACTAGAGATAGAAGTTTCTCAAGTGTGGTATTATTCCTTTAATTTCAACTCTAGACTTACTTTTATGATTTAAACTAGTTTAATCGATCGATCCTAGCGGGTGATTTGTTAGATGATGTTTGGAACTACATTTCAAGAGTTGTAGGAGTGTTAAAATTAATTTTCTAAAATGTTATTATTAAAATTACATTTGCAACGAGAGCTGATTTTTGATTTTGATACTAACTTGGGATAATTACTTTTAATGAATTAGTTAATTTTAATTAACTAGAATATATGGTGTCATCCTATCCCTTGTTAGTCATCACTTCTATTTCCTCACCATTCTCACATTTTAGATTTTTATTTAGTTAGATTTACTTAGTATCTTCACTTACTTTTTAATTTGTTATTTACATCTTTGATTTAGTTTAGTCTTATTTCACATCATCTAAAAAATTATTTTAATATTTGAAAAAGCAAAAAAAATAGAAAAAGCAAAAGTCCAAAAAGAAAATAAAAACAAATGGATTACATCTTTCCTCTCTTACATGTTTCACCCTTACTTACCGCTACACTCTAGTGTTATATGTTTTTTGTAGGTAATTGAGTTTTTGATTAACTTGGCTTCAACAACGACATCCACACAAAAGTTCTAGTTATCAAATGGCATCGTTGATAATCTTTGGAGCTTGAATCATTGGAGAGGATCTCTGTTGTGATTCATTTGTATTGCATTTTTCATTTTTGTACCATTTATTATTATTATTTAAGAAGGCTTGTATTAGGATTTTTATTATTGGCTTGTACTATGGTGCTTGGAGACACCATTTATTTTTTATTTAAATTTGTAATAATCGAAGAAAAGCGTGATAGGGAAACCGGACCATGTAGAGAGAGGGCGTCCAAGGCGAGGATTTAGAAGCCTCTCTACCTTGGGTTGGTAGGTCTCCCGGGGCCGACTGAGATAGGCGTAATCTCCCCCCGGTCGACTCAAATTTTTCAGCACCCCATGGCGTAAAAATCGTGGGAGGTACATTTCTAAACTCTCGCTCCTCTCCTGTCAGCGAGTCAATTTTTGTGTGTGACTACGTGCTCTTGTGTTATTTTATTCTCGCATTTATTTTCGAATGGTGTGATGAATTAAATTACTAAGACCTACACCCGATCATTCACGAGAAGGGATTGCATCACTCGACTCACTCGCTTACCAATTGTGTGCTACCCTAGCCATTACTAAATTTAAAATTAATCAACTAGGTAGCCCAATAGGAGAACATTTTTGAAAAGGCGATCACAAAGATAATTTCCGTGATTTTTATCACCCGTGGACTTAATTAAAAGTTGACTGCCCTTTCACTAAATTTAAAGATAAAAATTGGCCATGCGCTAGTTAGGAATTCTCCTTGACTTGTGTGTGTCCAATTCCATCCATAGGTAGTCGGTTTTAGTTAGGTCGTTCATTCAAGAGTCCAAATTTTTTTCCACTTTTTTCTTCCAAAAAACAAAAATCCAAAAACATTATTTTTCCTTATTTTTCTCCACAAAAATCCAAAAATATTTTCTTTTATTTTATAAAAATCAAAAAATATTTTCTTGCTTTCATTTTTTATAAAAATCCAAAAATATTTTCTTTCCTTTTGAAAAAAAATCAAAAAATATATTTTTCTCGCCATGGCCGACGAACGTACCTTCCGGGACTACTTTGGTCCTTTTCCATTGTCACGTGACATGTGTGAAAGCGATCCCGAGCCATCTCTTTATGATATACTTAGTGGTTTCATCTCTTTCACGAGTACTGTTGATACTCTTGCACCATCTATGCATGAAACTCCTATTCCATCACCCTCGGTGTCAAGTGTCGACGTGTTCTTACTTTGATCACATGTCCCATGCGTGCCCTTACTTTTCATATCCTCACGAACCTACCATGGAACTTGTGTATCCATATGACACTGTTCCGAAACCCACCTCGGCCTATTATCATGATATATCCAATCTCGAGTTGTGTGAGTAACCTAGCTATTCGTGGAGGCCTGATCACCCTTTGATGCAATACGAATCACAACCCAATGTTGTCGATCCTCACACATTTCAACAGTCATCATGGCAACCTCGTGCACCTGTTCCCGATTAGATCCCTCACTACGCACCCAATGATTATTAGCCTTTTGTCTCTCACGGAGTTGCTTCTCCCATTTATGACACACTTGACCCCGTTCCACATACTTCCTTTGAGTATTCCCCATATAATCCTGTCCATAGCGAGTTGTGTCCACCTCAACCACCGCCACAACCCATCACACCATCACCATCATCCACCTACGCTCTCGAAAGCCTCTTTCAAAAGTTCATACTCGAGAAAAAATAAGCCACTCAACTTCAAAATGAAGCCCTCCAAAGGCTTGAACAACGCTTTAATGAAATTGAGTGTGCGAGAGAGTCAGACTTCACCCCAAGTCAACCCATTGTTGCCCCCATGTGGATTGATGATGCGTCGTCTTGTGCCACTGACTTTGAGTGTGACCAACCCTATCCTCCCGAGAATTTCGAAGTTGATATCATTCCGTGGTCCGGGACCCAAGTCGACAACTGTGTTGACTTACCTTTCATTAGTGAGACTGATCAAATCCCATCATATCCAAATGAACCAACCTTTTAGGTTCACATTCTCTCTCCCACCGAATCCAAAAAAATGCCCGAGTCTACACCTATTGAGCCCACTGCGTGTGTTCCCAAGGAACCAATTTATCCTAGGTTAGCTACGGCTATGAGTGCTCACCATTTTCTCGAGATTGAATCCGAGATGATTTCTACCTCTCCGGATATGGATCATGTTTCACCATACTTGACTCGATTTGAGTCATATTTTACGTTGATTCTTCTTTCTCAAATTTTGATGCCTCGTTTAATTTTCCAACCACCTCGAATGGTGACGTAATGATGGATAAGTTGATCACTCACTCTTTTATTTCCACACTTCCTCCCGCGAGTGCCCTTGAGGATCACTCCGGGCCTCATGAGGAGTGTGTTTCACCTACTCTTGAGTTGGATCATCTTCTTCCACCATTTATCCCACTCTTTACTCTACCGTTTATCCCACCCGATACACCCTTTATCCCACCCTTTACTCCACCATTTATCCCACCCGACCCACCCATTGTCCCTTCCACCCCACCACCTTGTTTGGATCTTGATTTTACACATTTCATGTTTCCATCTAAATTTTTAGATCCTCACTTGAAACCACCCGCCACCTTTCATGAGAGTATTTGTGATGCTACTCTCCACTTCCGTGACACCGAGCTTCTTACTCTATGCCCGCCTCTCTCTTGTGGTGTTGATTTTTTCCCTCGACAGCTCCTTGGTGTGTCACGGCGCGACCATAATCATCACCCATTTATAGAACGTTCGTGTCATTTCTATGAGGCCCACCCCATCCCTATTTCTACACCCTTTCACCTCCCCATCTAGCTTGAGCATCATTCTTATAGGGCTCTTGTTGCCCTCACCTTTCGGCTCAATAAGTCCCGAGATCGATACCTTTTTATCCTTACCCTAATACCCACCCGTCCATGGTCCACCGATGATTTGCATCGCGTGATGCACTTTCCATACAAGTGCATTGACCCTTTTAGCATTCATCCAACAAGGCTGACGCTTCAGTCTTGTTTGGGGGTGATTATCATCAAACGATTTTTCTGCCGCCCCGCACTTTCATAGATTTTATCTTTAGGGTGAGAATGATTCGGTCTGGCTGAAGACATTAAACTTACGCTACCAGGAGTCAGTCTATCGTTTCTTGTATGAGTCTCATCCTATTTTGGGGTGGTGTTTCACATCACCCTATGCTTTCCATGTTTATAGTCTTGTACACGTTTTTCTCTTATCACTTATTCAGTTTCTTCTTGGATTCGTTTGTCCACTTCATTAGCGGTTGATTCTGGTAATCTTTTTCCTACCTTATGCTCAAAATTTTAAAAATCATTTTACTTAACATCGAGGAAGATGTCCCTTTTTGTTTGGAGGTGGGGAATTTATCAAAATCGTACCTCTTTTGAAAAATTTTGATTTTTAAAATTTCGTGCAGTTTCTTTCATCTCACTCATTGATGTGAATTTTCTATCATCTATCTTTTAAGTCTAGGAATTAAGCTAGAGAATTTATTTTCTAAATAGCTTATGTAATACGTAATAAGGCATGTTGCACCCTGAACTTCTAGACTCAACAAAAATTTGTGCACTTATCACGTCACTGCGATTTAGAGTTAAAGAGTATTACAATTCCCAAGAAAATCTTAAGGATCACTAGTAGAGACTTTAGCTTATGAGATTTGTGCCTTTCACCCTTTCAGAGTGTTTTACACAATCACTGAGTCACGAGTTGATTCAACTTCATTTGGATCCGCACTTAATCGTTATATGATCTCATTATTTTTCATTACAAATTTTTTTGGCTTGATCACTAAGAACGACATCACTTTCGACTTGTAAGAAACACGTGTCTTGAAATTTGTCCCAGACACTAGATTTTCATCAATACACCTTCCATTTTTCCATATCACATTCTCATTCATTTCACCCGTTACCTTACTATATTCCTATATATTTCCCACACCCTCACCTATCATCTCCATGCATATATCATCCTTCATTATTGAGAAAAAGAGTGTTTCCAAATGTAAAATGTCTTCAGTGTTGAGAGTATAAAGAAAGAAAGAAAAAGAACAAAAAGCAAAAAAGGGAAAAAAAAAGAGAAAAGTGAGAAAAGAAAAGAAAAAGAGAGTTTGTAATTAGTTCTTTTGAAATAAAGACATTAGTGCTTAAAGTGCTATACACTCTTCTCACACATCCATCACTCATCATTCATATCACTATTCTCTCCTGCATACCTTATCCATCCATCCATCCATCTTATTTCATTTCCCCCTCATCCAATCATCCATATTTCCCCTAGGTGTTCAGACAAATGAAAGTCAACGTGGTGAATAACTCGACGTTCTCACTATAGTGATTAGCATTCTTTCATGATATCATTTTCTTTCTAAATTTTCGTTCTTTCTTATATGTGTGTGAGATGTTTCAACTTGCCTACATTTACTCATCTCATCACACACAAGAGTGATACACTTACCCAAATCTCGAGAGTTCATTTAAGAGAGATATATCCCTGAGATTTTGAAGTGAAAGCGTTGATTCTGAAAAGGCAATCTAGGAATTACTCTTATGATATTCGACCCGTTTTGACTGATTCACACACACACGTTGAGTTCTAGGAAGGATGTGCCTTATGTATTTACTTAGCTAAATATTTTTACACAATTCTAGCTTATATTTTCCAAAATATTTGTCATGTGATGGATTGTGTGATTATTCTATGTCTATAAGATATTGACTGCCTTTCAAAAAATTATTTTAAATAAAGAATTTTGTGGGTATATTCCCTGCAAACCCTCACGAGACACAACTCGTCCTGTAGGGAAACCTATAGGTTTAAAGGCTTGTTGCACATGCTAAGTGCAATCGCAAGTGCCCGCAAAAGTGGTACACTTTTGGTTACTTATCTTTCTCTCTATCTTTTTGCTCGAGGACTAGCAATGTTCTGTTTGGGGTGGTGTGATAAGCACCCAAAAGTGTACATTTATACCCCAAATAGACCGTTTTTAATTGCTAAATCTCGACAAAATGGGTCTTATATGCGTAAATGTTAATGTGCAGGCTTGATCGTCGTTTGCAAAGTTCGACGCTTATTTAAAGGCAAATGCGCATCATATGGAGCTAATTCCCTCGTTCCGTACCTTACCTAAGCCTAACCGAGCCTAAACCCACCTCGAACCCCATGTGTGTTTAGTTTGTACTTTTAAGATTTTTATTTGATTCGTTTTTATTTTTAGATTTATTTAAAATTTTCTAGGATTTATTTTCTAATTTTATATTTCTTTATTTCGATTTTGATTTTTATTCGCTTTTAATTTTTATCTTTATATTATTTTATTTTTATTAGGATTAGTTTTTAGGAATTTATTTTCTAGTTTTATTAGCTTTTTATCGTTCTTTAGTTTTATTATATTAGCATTATATTTTTAGTTCTAATAAATTTTTATTTTTATTTTGTGTCTTTTATTTTTTTTATTTAGGATTTTAGTTTTATAATATTTTTAATGTTTATTTTTATTTCTTTTTATTTTTAGGATTAGTCTTTAGTAGTTTACTAGATTTTTTAGTTTAGTCTAGTTTTATTTTTGTTTTACTTGTTTTTATTAGGTTTATTTTTATTATTTATTATTTTCTTATTTTCATTTTTATTTTTATTTTTGGGGTCACAAATTAAACACACGCACTCCACACTATCCTACACTCACTCACACCTAAACTAAATGCTCACCCTCACCCTCACCAAACTAACCTACACCCTCACACATACAATCACCACATCATCTTCTTCACCACCCATTTCTCTCTCTTCCATTAACCTCCATTAACACAAACCTCACCCCCCTTATACCTCCACACCATTTCACCACCCCACAAACCTTCTCTATCTTCTCTCATCTCTCCACCACCCACCATTTCCAACCCCGTCGACGGACCTCCGACCATAATGGCGTCTCAAACTCGAGACTTTCGGCGGACCAAACCCAATAGTCCTCTAACCCGAGACGATCAACAACCAAACTCATTAACCACCATCAACCCACCTGTCACCAAACCCCAACAGCCCCTCTATTAACCCATGGCCGACCCAACCAAAACCCGATTCACCCAAAAACCTATTGCAGAACCTAATCCAAACCCGACGACAGCCCCATTTCATCTTTATTGAACCCACGAGCTCCAATCCATCAATGAAAATCCAATCCAGCATGCACCTCCGAACCTAGCACGATCCCACCCGCAACCTCCGGTCGAACCTTCAAACCCGAACTGCTCATCCAACCCATTCTCTACTCCAAGCCTTGACCCATTTCACCTTGCACGATTTTTCTATCTGCTTAAAAGCCAACTTCCAAAACCAAAACAAAAGACCCACATATTTTAAAACCCTTTTAATCCCTTTTCCAAAATTACCCCCAACTAACTCCTTTTATCCCAATACCCAAATTACCCTCATAATAAAATCAGATATTATCCTCACCCTTTCCCCTCTCACCATTACCTCACACCTTTGCCATGCACATGTGCTCAACCCATGCTCACTATTATATTTACCCAATTTACCCTTAGCTCCATGCCTACTATTTAAAGAAGATGATAACCATTTTGATGGAAAAAAGAGTGAGGCTAGAGAGAGAATTAGATAAATAAACATCATTTTTATTTTTTTAGGTTAATTTTTTTTTAGAGATTAGTGAAAAAATAAATTTGTGAGATTCAATTTGAGTGAATTTTTCATTTATTGTTTTGTTGATCACTCACTTGGAGGGTTGTGTGCTTCTAATTCAAGGATTGAAGTCAATTAAATTCAAAAGATTGGTTTGATTATTCTTCTCTCTACTCTTTTATATTAAATGCCTATTGAATGTTTGTTTATCATGTTTAATATAATGTTAGGCTAAAATATCTTTCAAGGGGTGGGATGATCCCAATATTTGATGTTAATCCATTTTAATTAGTTTATTTACATTAAAATTTACTTTGATAATTAAATTTACACTCTTACTTTCTATTTATGCCTCGAGAGAGGGTAAATGATTTTCGAGAGAAAATCGAAATTCTAGTTATAATACCCATTTTATATTCGAACTAGAGATAGGGGTTTCTCAGGTGTGGTATTATTCCTTTAATTTCAACTCTAGACTTACTTTTATGATTTAAACTAGTTTAATCGATCGATCCTAGCGGGTGATTTGTTAGATGATGTTTGGATCCACATTTGAAGAGTGGTAGGAGTGTCAAAATTAATTTTCTAAAATGTTATTATTAAAATTACATTTGCAACGAGAGTTGATTTGTGATTTTGATAATAACTTTTCATAATTAATTTTAATCAATTAATTAATTTTAATCATCTAGAATATATGGTGTCATCCTATCCCTTGATAGTCCTCACTTCTATTTCCTCACCATTCTCACATTTTATATTTTTATTTAGTTAGATTTAAGTAGTATCTTCACTTACTTTTTAGTTAGTTATTTACATCTTTGATTTAGTTTAGTCTTATTTCACCTCATCTCAAAAATTGTTTTAATATTTGAAAAGGCTAAAAAATAGAAAAATCAAAAGTCCAAAAAGAAAATAAAAACAAATGGATTACATATTTCCTCTCTTGCATGTTTCACCCTTAGATTTGGATTGATTCCCTTACTTACTGCTACACTCTAGTGTTATATGTTTTTTGTTGGTAATTGAGGTTTTGATTAACTTGGCTTCAACAATGACAACCACACAAAAGTTCTAGTTATCAATCGTGAGAGATGTTTATGCCTCTTACGGGGCCATTTGGGGGTTTTGTTTGGTTTTTGGCCTTCAATGATATGTTTTAATCCCAAGTCTATATATTTTAAAACTATCATCATATTCTCAAATCGGGGTCTCATGACTACGCAGTCAGTTCGTACGAGTTACGTAGGTCCAATGCAAGGTGTTCGTGCCTCTTATGGGCCTGTTTGGGGTTGTTTTGGGTTTTCACCCTCTAATGACGTAATAGTGAGTTCTCTCATGCGCACAATCCTCGACAATACGTCTCTCGATATATTATTTTCATAGAGATGCTTCCATACTTATCTCTTATCCCTCCCTTACACCATAAACTAGATATCAAAATATCTCATGACGCGACTTCTCATAGGTATCCATACAATGAAAACACTCAAACACATACACATAAATCACATACCCAACTATGTAGGCTTTGATCTTATGGCTACATGGTTATGTAGATGAAATACTGAGTCCTTATCATAACCAAAAGTGTCGACTATAGAGATGCACTCATCTCTCATATTATCTCTTACCCCTCTCTCATATCTTGAACAAGATATAAAACTATCTCAGTCTGCAACTTCTCAATAATTTACCTACTATTAATGAACTTTCATTACAAAAATCGAGTCTTCTTGCATCGATCCATATACACACCTTAAATGTTCACCCGTTACTCGAACACGCATTTGCACACAAGAATTCGTGTATCCACACCGGTGTAGTGACATTCTTATACCACTCACAAAGCCATTTTTCCTACCTATGGATATATCTACATTTTAAGGGATTCTCACATTAAGGTCTCTCGATAATTTCCAAAATAAGCTAAAAATTAATCATATTTGTAAAAAAAAATAATAAATATATAGATAGGGAAGCATAAAGAGCAAATTAATATCTTGCCCACTCGTAACTCGATTCCCTAACGCACCCCAAGAATATTTGTATCATCATAGGACTCAAACTACCTTAGGATTAGACAAAAGGCTATACTCTCACTAATTTTATTTGTTTTTAAATAAAATAAAATGGCAAATTTGATCAACTGACAGCCCCTCATGTGAACCCTGAACAGGGGTGTGTAAACTAAAATAGATATGGTGTCGAACAGGTTCCCAGGGAAACAATAACAAACAAAACAAACCTGAGGAGGACAGTAGAACCGAGATACAAGCACTGTCACATACTCACAGGAATCATACGGTGACCCACCATACGCATATCGACACAACACGCCTCCCTTTCGCACACGAACCAAAATAGCATGAAAGGTGCCCAATATGTGTGTTTTTAAACAAAACCAATTTTTCTCCAAAAATTATCCAACTTTTAACTATGCACCAAACCAAGTTGTGAAAACCCAATTCTTACATTAAACCAATTTATCTTGATTAATCCTAAACATGCATCTAGGGATTAAAGGAAGTAAAATAAAGTAAAGAATACTCACAACGCCGGATGTACGAGGAAAGAACCTAAAATGTGAAAACAACCTCGGACGGTCCAAGCCAGACAATCACTATGAACAACAGTTTTACAAAGACATATTAGCCTTACACTAAGACTCGATCCCCGTGGGTCTTGACGCTCCTTATGATCTTCAATCGTTCTTCAATAGTGCCCATGCAGAAATACCATCTTCCACGATACCTGTCCACAACACACGCGTTCATGTATGTCTTGGTGTCCACCAAATGGCTTTGATTCGTCTACGATGTCGAACAAGAAGTCCTTCTCTTTTCTTCACTGCAAAACCCTTTGATGTTCAATGATAGAATAAACTTCTTGGTGCCGCAAGATCACGTAAGCACATAAGAATGATATCTCGGATCTTGGAAAACTCTAAGGATGTTTTTATGCTTTATAAACCTTAGAAAACATGTGCAAACAACGTACTGGAATGTATTCTGTTTTTTCCAGTTGCACACTTACGAAACTCTGAAAGAAACACGCTTTAAATAACAAATAAGCGCCAGCCTCGAAAAATATGTCGTTTGAACGATAAGGCCATGTCGTTCACGTGACTTAGGCATCTCGTTTGAGTGAGATCCCTATGTCGTTTGAACAAGCTGACGTGGCAGTTTGACTTTTTGACTTTTTGTTCAAAACGTCTATTTTAAAGGAGATCCAAATAAGTCAAACTCGATTTTGAGTATATCAGAATAAAACGCAGTGTAAACAATTAAAACACTTTTAAAAATATTTAAAACATTTTTCTTTATAAAAATACGTCCTTATCTTTTATAAAAACAATTCCGAACACCACTAATTATATGCATTCATACCTGAGTGATCTCGGAATGCAATTAACTTTAAAGACGATTAAACTTTCACCAATTAAACTTCGGCATGATCAAATCTTTGAAGCTTTGCCGCAATGTCTTCCATTTTCTTCAATACGTCATAGACCAAGTGGGATCGTGACAAAATAAAAAATCTCCCTATGACATATTACAAACAAGTTTTGTTCACGGAATTAAGTCAAAACAATACATGGACTCAATTGGAAATTTATATCCTAACAAATCTCCCCCTTTGACTATTCTGGGACAAAACTAAACCAGTGAAATGCTTATTCGGGCCGTCAAGCCATATGACGCCTAAATCCCATCCTATAAACCCAAAATAAAAATACAGGATACGGACTAGAATATGTAGCACCAACGAGCATAAACTCTTTGAATGTGATGTGTACTTGAAATCTCGAATCGCTGAAGCGTACCTAAACACATGAAATAGACAAATAAATTCCCAATGAATTATGGAGGAACAAATGATACCAATTTATATTTCTAATAAGAACAAATCATTTGAAACATGTGAGCAATTATTTGATACTAATTTGAAAGAAATATAATCAAATACTATGTAAATCCAGATATCAATAAAAACGCTCGACAAATCTCCCCCTACATCATACATGTCTCCCCCTTTTTGTCTCGGATAGACAATCCGGTGAAAAGATAAACCAAACCAAGTATTTAGCATGAGAATATACCAATTTAAACCAATTGGATACCAATTTGAGAATCGAAATCGCTAGATAATCATGAACAACTAGCTAAATATGATTTAGAAAGGACAAATCAGTAGCTAGTAAACCAAGAAATCACACAAAGAATATAGGAATCTAATACCTGCATATAAACCAGTCAGTCCAGAAAAACTTCTAGCAGTACCAAAACAAAATACCAAATTAACCTAGAGGACTGCAAACCAATCAAAAGCTCCAAAATAGCATGTCGTTCGAACGATCCAGGGACATCGCTCAAATGATTTGAGGATGTCGCTCGAACGAAGTACAACTGTCATTCGCACGAGATGGATATGTCGCTCGAACGAAGTACAACTGTCATTCGCGCGAGATGGATATGTCGCTTGAACAACTTCTCACGACCTGCCAAAATTTCCCAGATTCCCAGAAATATTATATAGTATTGGCCAATGAAAAAATTTCTATAAAAAAATTCCAGGAAGGGCCTGACTGCAGCAAAATAGTGTTAAAACAGTAGGCATTTAACACAAAACGCAAAAACTCATAAAAACTAAAAATGTGAATTACATGCAAACATAGTACCGATGTGCTCAAACATGGATATGGAATGTATAGGCGTGAAACTACAACAAATGAGTCACAATTTCAACACATCGAAACGATCAAGAAGCTCTAATTGATAGCAATAAATCGTCAAACTTTATCATAGCCATATGACAATAAAAGTGTGAGCTTAATGAACTAAAAATACTACATGCACACAAATCTAGAATTTTGACGATTCTACAAACAATAGCATCAAATTGCAATGTTTCAACATTAGGATTAGTTTCAACATTCTTTTGAGCTCTTTTAAACGGTGTCTTTCATGACGAGTTATTTGAACTCTCGCAGCCCTTTTTCCGTGAATCACTCATTATTTTTACCAATTTAAATCCTCACGGTAAACAGTTCTTACATGAACACTTCTCCTTAAGTCTACGTACGCATAGATGACAAGATTGAGATAAACACGCCTCACCAAATTCAAATATGCAAGAGAAGTCAAACATCCATATAAACTCGTGCATGTGTGCAATGTTGGCATATATACAAAGTCGAATCAAAATGCATATCAACTTCGAAACAACCCCATATAAACAATGGTTAAGATCATTCTAAGCATCGATAATAATGACCAAATGTCCTAGCCACATGGATAATGAAACAATGGGGGGGGGGGGGGGGGGGGTCCAAGCACACCAATATGCCATATCAAACATGTAAACTCAAAAACAAAAACAAACAAGAAAACAAAACTATTTTCAGTTTTCTCAAAAAATTTCTCAAAAATAAAATATTTTTGTATTTTTCAAATAAGACTCAAACAAATGAAAAATAAAATACAAAGAGATAAACATGTCATAACACTAGCAAATTATAAACATGATGCAAGGGCTAGCGTATGACAAAACATGCAAGCTACTAACCATAAAAATAGTGAGAGATGAATTATGTGCATGCATGTGAGAATCAACAAACGAAGCATTTAGCATCTCCAAAACGAATTTTCTAACCCAAACAGGTGTATACCTAACAACACGGGTTTTGGGAACCAATGGGACACTACGTTTAATCTTCTTAGGGTATTTTCTAAGATCAAAACAAAAACTCCTAAGGTGACCTTTCCTAACACAATGCGAACATGTGAAAACACGACGAGGAACGGGACCTTTAGGTTGACCTTTTCTAATACCCTTGGATGTGGTTGAGGCTTTAAAAAAAACTATGGTTTTGGCTTTTACATCGAACCACTAGGATAAGATAAGCCGCTACCATCACTACTCGAGTCATTTAAATCATTTTTTAACTTCAAAACTTTCGACTCAAGCAAACGATTAGACTCCTCAAACTTTCGGGACTCCTTCTTTAAATTTTCAATTACCCCAAAAAGGTTATCTCGCTCCCCCTCAATGTGAGCAAACCTATCCCTAAGAGACTTTTCTTGTGCCACAAAATCATTAATTGAATTATTTTCCTAAACGGCACAAACTTTTGAATTTCTCAAATCCTCTAACTCTTTCTCTAAAACGAGGACTCTATCATCACTCTCATTTTTGCCCAATTTTAATATATTAAAATTTTTAAACAAGGAGCTAAAGTGCTCACGACAAATATCTCTTTGAATTTGAAAATTTTGCGAGTATTCAATTCTATTTTTAAAACCGTAATTTTCTTTCTCCAAAACTTCAATACGTCTTGCAAACTTTAAATTCAAACGATATAAATCGTCAAAGCTTAGAGAATCCATCGAGAGAAAACAAACACAGGAGAGATAAACAAACACACAGGATCACAAAACAAATAAAATATGTTTTCGAGCTCTGATACCACTTTGAAAGGTGCCCAATATGTGTGTTTTTAAAAAAAACCATTTTTTTCCGAAAATTATCCAACTTTTAATTATGCACCAAACCAAGTTGTGAAAACCCAATTCTTACTTTAAACCAATTTTATCTTGATTAATCTTAAACATGCATCTAGTTATTAAAGCAAGTAAAATAAAGTAAATAATACTCACAACGCCGGATGTACGAGGAAAAAATTGTGACACCTCGCCTAATTAAATACCGGGTGATCAGTCCTTTATTAAATTATAATCAAGGTGAACGGTCGGTTCATTCTTAGCATCACTGTCGTAAAATAACTTTTCCAATTTAAACACCCTAAATAATTAAGCTAAGTGTCAAAACCATTTTAGACATTACTTTCCAAATTTTATTTAAAATCAATAATTTAAAACTTTACGTAATTCATAATTTAAGGATCAACCAACAAACATACTGGAACAAACAATCCAATTAATTAAACATCCAACTAAGTAATCCCAACATTAAAACTTAAAGGAAAACATCCTGACAGTAATAAATCCAAAAGTACAAATACTGGAAATCAATAGATCACAATATCCGATAAGCAACTGAATAATGAAAAAGGGCGACACATGCCCAACTGAATAAATAGTGCTAGAAATGGAATCAACAGATGAGGTCGTCTAAACAAAAGGCCTACAACTCCCACCTCAGCTGCAACACGTTCCTTCCAAAGGATCCTATGCAAGACGTCCCTGTGGCTGGGCACCTGTAATATATACATATATATACAAGAGAGAAAAGAAAATGGAAACGGGTCAGAGCCCGATTGTAAAAACGATTTAAAATTTATTTAGCAAGTATTTAAATTGTTTACTGGCCAATGCAACAACATATTAGTGTGGCACTCCCTTGAGTAATTCTCACCTCTCTTCTAATGTGCACGCCTATCGCACTAACCTTCCCAACGATTTAACTTATCTTATCTTAGGTTACTCGTAAGATTTAAACTAACAAATTCAATTGTTTAAGAGGTTAATTTCATTTAACAACAAAGTTCTCATTTAAACCTTATTTACTAATAAAGTTTCTCAGTAACACATTATACTTTTCAAAAACTTATTCCCAAATTGAAATAGTTATTCCATTCTTAATTAACATAGACACAACAGGTAGTTCCCAACTCCCAGATTTAAATATATATTAAATACTCATATAATATATATATATATTCTAACAGCACCCCACATAATAATTATGGTGCGGGCATACTCTGCTATCCAGTCCCCGTATCACTCGTACTAAGGGAAATACAAGTTCGGAATCACTCTCGAACTATATTAACACAAACACACACAATATTGAGTCGAAGCATAAATTCCAAGTCTCTAAGAGGTCAGCACATTCCCCCACGTCTCTTAGGACCATCTGACTATCGATCCAATAGCCTGTACCAAAATATTTCTATCTTCTAGGGTACGAGTCAATATCCCCCATAAAGGCCCATCGAGATAAGACTGTCCCAGCACGATAACCTCAGGGATAGCAAGTAGCGCGGGCATGATTTTCACACGTATATAGTATATGCATAAACACAGTCATATAAATATACTACTATTACCATATCAAATTTAGGTACATCTCATAACCCATAATTATGATATTTATCCTTATTTCTCATTACTTAGTTATCACGTATAACGGTTCGTTTCTTACTTTAATTTGAGGGATTATTCCAACTTACTACGTAACACTCATGGATTCTTATCTTTCCAAAGTGGAATTTCAGTAGGTACTTATTTATTTTCCAACATAACTACCCTACGTGTCTCCCCACTTTAATACATAGTTACATCGTCCCTTATATGTAAACATCCCCAAAAAATGTAAATTTCGTCTTACATTAAAGGTTCCATATTTTTAATAAGTCCTACTGGTCTTCTTTTATCTCCCAAAATATTTTAATAAGGATGTCCAAAGATTATTACTCTTTTAAATTGAGTTCAACTATTTAGAAGGGGAAATATGAGTCTGCCAGGAGGGGTCGATCGATCGATGGTAGGAGCTCGATTGATCGATGTGTCGATCGATCGATACTCCTGGTTCGATAGATTGATCAAACAGGTATGGCGAATCTGCAGAATACAAGTTACGGGTTCTATCATCCAGCATCATAAAAATCCAAACATTTAACTCCCAAACTCCCAGAAATTTATACCACAAACGTTCTAAACTCAAATGGACAATATTCAACGTAAGGCATGTGAGTTTTCATCAAGAATCATGGATTAAAGTGCCAAAATTTATATAATTCTCATGAACCCTAAAATTTTCTTTAACTTAATTCAAATCATTCTTTTTCAACAATTTCTGCTTCTAGTTCATCATAAATCCGTGGTTCAACCTCTACATGTGAAGGGGGTTTTCAGATTATCATTTATATCACTGCAATATGCAATTTCTAATCTCCAACATGGGTTTTCTTTCATAGAAACTCATCCTAACCAACCCTAAACTAACATGAATGATGCATTAACGAAATTAATCAAGATAAATACTTGCCTGGGGATTTTTGTTTCTAATTTGTGGATGAAATCGGTGTGGTGGTGATCCTTGTTACGCGATCTATCATTTGGCGGCGACGGCGGCGCAAACAAAGGGGTTCTTGGCCTAGAATTCTTGGGCAAGCTCTCTCCTTCCTTCTCCAATGGCCGTTTATTATTTTTGGTTGAGTTTGCCCTAGAAGGCAACCCTAAGCATCTGATATAACTCTAAAATTTTCGTGGGTTTTCAAGCCTAAAAATGTAAAATGTCCAAAACGCCCTCCCAAGGTGTCAATTAGGCCTAAAAACACCTCGAGACCCAAACTAAACCCCCGGATACATTATTTTGACTATCTCGACCCTTCCGGACACTTTAGCGCACTCGAAATGACCATACGAGTGATTTATAATTTATTCACTTTTATTAATCAACATTTAGTCCCGACACGACACGAGCGCGTCCCTACTTAAATTTCCAAAATTGTCATTTTATTCACTCGTGACATTTAATAGAACCAATATCATATATTACTTTACTCATTAGTAATATTCAACAAATTTCCAATGATTACTAACTCTCGTCACTTTAGTAATTATAAAAATAATTAATTTCCGAATTTATATTAAATTAATATCTCACATTAAATTTAATAAATCCCCAAATTTAGAAAGCATAAAAATACGAGGTATTAAATACTTCCCCCCTAATAACGGAATTTCGTCCCGAAATTTGAAAAATAAGGTATACCTGGTAAGAATAAATCTGGGTATTTCTCGTGCATATCTGCCTCGCGTTCCCAGGTGGATTCCTCCACATTATGATGCTCCCAACTGGACCCGTACAATTGGGACTACCTTCGACCTCGATCTCCTTTCGATATGGTCTAGGATAGCCACTAGTCTCTCCTCATAAGAGATGTCAGGCTGTAAGTCTATCTCTTCTATCGCGATGTGGGTGTGGGACATATCATCCCAAAGGTATCGTCTCAACGACAAGATGTGGAATACATCATGGATGCGATGTAAATGCTCTGGCAGCCCCAATCTGTATGCTACCGGCCCAATCCTCTCGATAATGGGAAATGGTCCCATGTACCTCGGGGCCAATTTCCCTTTCTTCTCGAACCCCATCACTCCTTTCATAGGAGATACATGTAGTAATACTTGGTCCCCCACATTAAACTCCCGAAAGAACCATTTTGCATCGGCTTAGCTTTTCTGCCTGTCCTGGGCTACTCGAATGCTACTCCTGATCATCTCAATCCTAGCAGAGGTTTCCTGAATCACCTCTGGTTCGAGCAATTTGTTATCCCCCACCTCTAGCCAAAAAGTTGGGGAACGACAAGGCCTGCCATACAAATCCTCAAATGGAGCCATGTCAATTGTGAACTGATATGAGTTATTATAAGCGAACTCCACCAGTGGAAGATGTGGCTCCCAACCTCCTCCAAAATCAAGGACACACATGCGTAGCATATCCTCCAACATCTAATTAGTACGCTTTGTTTGTCCATCTGTCTGTGGGTGATAAGCTGAACTCAACCTTAACTCTTTACCCATAGCCTCCTGAAAGCTCTCCTAGAAACGCGACACGAAAATTTTATCACCCCATGTAATCTGACAATCTCAGCAATGAACAACTGAGCATACTGACCCGTGGTATAGTCTGTCCGCACCGATAGAAAATGAGCCACCTTGGTCAAACGGTCCACAATCACCCAGATGGAGTCGTGGCCCCGCTGTGATGTAGGAAACCCAGTAATAAAATCCATAGAAATACTCTCCCACTTCCATGCGAGTATTTCCAATGGGTGAAGCAACCCTGACGGTTTCTAGTGGTCCACCTTTACCAGCTGGCAGGTAGAACACTTGGACACGAATTCAGAAATGTCCTTTTTCATCCCACTCCACCAGTATTGCCGCCTCATATCTTGGTACATCTTATCTCTCCCAAGATGTACCGCAAATCGGGATCCGTGAGACTGGGTCATCACTGCATGACGTAAGTCTGCTCCTTCTGGGACCACCAATCTCCCATTAAACCTCAAACCCCCATCAGAACTAACAGAATAGGACTTAGCACCCTCGGCTAAAAGTCATACAGTCTGCTCCTGGCAAAATGGGTATGCTGTCTGCGCCTGTATCACCCTCGTAACAATCTCAGGTGTCACTATCATGACAGATATGAAGGAACGGGCTACTGCGTCCTGGTGACCCAACTCTTTCCACTTTGCTTTCCAGATGTCCGCTACATCGTCAACTGGTCTACGGCTCAACGCATCGGCAACTACGTTGGCCTTCCCCGGATGGTACTATATGTCGAACAGGTAGTCCTTCACAAACTCTAATCACCTGCACTGACGCATATTAAGCTCTCGCTGAGTGAATAGGTACTGCAGTGACTTGTGGTATGTGAACAAGCGAAATTTCTCCCACAATAAATAGTGCCTCCATATCCTCAATGCAAAAACGATCGCTGCTAACTCTAGGTCGTGGGTGGGGTAATTCTTCTCATGCATCTAAAGCTTACCGGAGGCAAAATCTATAGCCTTCTCCTCCTGCTGAAGTACTCCCCCAAGTCCCCGTAATGAGGCATTCGTGTAAACCAAATACTCCACGCCCGGTTTAGGTAAAGCAAGGACCGGTGCTGAAGTAAGCTTGTCTTTTATCTCGTCAAAAGCCAATTGACAAGCATCATACCAAACATATGGCACCCCCTTGCGAGTGAGGTTCGTCAATGGACCCGCTATTTTGGAGACCCCCTGGATGAATCTCCTGTAGTATCCGGCTAATCCCAAGAAACTACGTACTTCCGTCGGTATCGTGGGCTGTCCCCACTCCCTCACCACTAACACTTTACTTGGGTCAACTGCTATCCCTTGTTCAGAAACAACATGCCCGAAGAACTGCACTTCACGTAACCAGAACCCGCACTTCTCGTACTTAGCATACAGTTGATGCTCTCGTAGAGTCTGAAGAACCTTCCTCAAGTGCTCGGCATGCTCCTCCTCGGAATGTGAATATATCAGGATGTCATCTATGAAGACGATGAAAAACCGATCCAAGAACTCTCTGAACACTCGGTTCATCAAGTCCATGAATACGGCTGGTGTATTTGTGAGTCCAAATGGCATCACTCTGAACTCATAGGACCCATATCTCGTCAAGAAAGCAGTCTCTGAAACATCCTGCTCCCTAATACGTAGCTGATGGTACCCTGACCTCAAATCTATCTTCGAAAAGAAACTTGCTCCCCTCAGCTGGTCGAACAGATCATCGATTCGCGGCAACGGATACTTGTTCCGTATCGTGACCTTGTTCAGCTCCCGGTAGTCCACACATAGCTTCAGTGAACCATCTCTCTTTTTCACAAACAAAACTGAAGCGCCCCAAGGTGAGGTACTCCTGCGAATAAAGCCCTGACCCAACAGCTGCTCTATCTGAGCTCGTAACTCTCGCATCTCCACCGGAGCCATACGGTATGGAGCGCGTGCTATAGGTCGAGTATCCGGTAATAAGTCTATGACCAAATCTATCTCTCGACTGGGTGGTAGACCTGGTATCTCCTAAAATAAATCGGAGTACTCACGAACAACTGGGATCGAGTCTAAGGGAATCACAACCTCCTTAGAGGTATCCTCCTCTATGTAATACAAATGAAAGGTTGATCCTCCCTCTGGGTGAGGCATCGCCACTACAAACATCTCTTGCCCTAGAATAGCAAAGACAATACTCCCACCGAAACAATCTATCATGGCCCTGTAAGCGGCGAGCCAATCCATACTGATAATAACGTCGTGCTCATGCATATCTAAGACTAACATGTCTGCTGGTAATACCAAGATACCAATATCTACCTCCATACCCCGGTATATAAAGAAAATTAGTGATCCATTTCCTAGTGGTGAGTCTACACACGTTACAGTGCTCTCTGCTGTGGCTAATAACCCTAAGGCCTTCGCAAAATGGGTAGCTATAGAATAGTGCATCGCCCCAGTTTCAAATAAAACCCGACCCATAGTACCATGGATAGGAAACGTACCCTCAATCGCGGGTGGTGCCTGTGGAGTTGTTGCCTGGTGGACGTTATAGACACGTCCGTACTGTAACTGCCCCTGCTGCACCGGAGCAGCTGGAATGGCTGGTAGGGATGGTACCTGAGCTGGTGTTGGGAGGGCTACTGGAAAAAGTGGCCTCTGTGGCTCATTATGGGCACCCTGCTGCTGTGGGGCCCTATCATCCTCTGGACAATCCTGGCGCTTATGGCCATTCTTACCGCACACAAAACATGGCCCCCTGAAATTACCTCCCCTCTGACCCTACTGACCACGGCCTTGTTGGCCGTTACCACCCCGCCACTGGCCCTGTTGGCCCTGATGAAAACGCTGTTGGCCCTGCTGCTGACCCTGCTGGCCTTGCTAGCCCTGCTGATTAGGCTGGCCCTACTGACCCTACCTAAATCCCCCAAATCCCTGCCTAGAATCACCTGATTGGAACCGCTTGGCAGGGTCCCCCTGATGGGAACTTTGCTTATGCTGACGAGTCTGCCCCTGGGATATCGGTGCTCCACTAGCGCCACTACCCCCTGTCCTGCCCTGCTGGCTGGACTCTCCTGCTTGCTTACTTCCCTACAGATGGAAGCGGTGATCCTGGCAGTGTATCAAAGCAGCATTGAGTACATTCGTGTAGGTACTCAGAGACAGATTCCCTATAAGGTGCTGACGGATTATCCAAGCTAACCCGTCCACAAATAATAGTATCTTCTTACCCTCAGTGGGTGCCTCATCTGGCACTATAGTGAGAAGTCTTGTGAACTCCTCTTCATACTCAGCAACAGTAGAATTCTCCTGTTTCAAGTTCAGTAACTTTTGCCTCATCTCAGTTTGCACCGCGGATGGAAAATACTTACGGTCAAACCGCTCCCAGAATGACTGAATCGGGATAGTATCCCTCTCCTCCAAGGTGGTGGTGGATTCCCACCACTACAAAGCGGCCCCCACTAGCTTAATTGAAGCCAACAACTATTTTTGCACGTCTGTGCACTCATACACACGCAGATGCCTCTGTATGTCTTTCTTCCACTGGCTGATAATGATGATATCCGAACTACCCGAGAACTCAGGAGGATGCGCCTTCTGAAAGGCATCCCTAACACGCTCCCATGTTGATGGAAGTTATGCAGGTATTGGCGCCACTGCCTGAACTTAGGGTGGAGCCTGCTGTACTACCGCTAGCACGGCATTCACCGCCTGAGCAACAATAGCGGCTACCTCATTAGCATTCATTGTCCCCTGAGCTGGAGCTACTGGCTTCTCGGCTTGGGCACGCCTATCCTTTGGTGCACGTCTCGGAGGCATCTGAAAAGGGCAGAAATTTATTAGTTTACAGTTATTGTAAAGTCTCAAATAGCTGGAGACGTAATCGTAAATGCAAGAATACAACAATCCTAGAACAGGGTTCTATAACAAGAATGCTAAGCTGAAAGCGAAATAAGTCGTACAGATCTTAAGGACACTAGAACCTGATGCTCTGATACCACCTGTGACACCCCGCCTAATTAAATATCGGGTGATCAATCCTTTATTAAATTATAATCAAGGTGAACGGTCGGTTCATTCTTAGCATCACTGTCGTAAAATAACTTTTCCAATTTAAACACCCTAAATAATTAAGCTAAGTGTCAAAACCATTTTAGACATTACTTTCCAAATTTTATTTAAAATCAATAATTTAAAACTTTGCGTAATTCATAAATTAACGATCAACCAACAAACATACTGGAACAAACAATCCAATTAATTAAACATCCAACTAAGTAATCCTAACATTAAAACTTAAAGGAAAACATCCTGACAGTAATAAATCCAAAAGTACAAATACTGGAAATCAATAGATCACAATATCCGATAAGCAACTGAATAATGAAAAAGGGCGACACATGCCGAACTGAATAAATAGTGCTAGAAGTGGAATCAACAAATGAGGTCGTCTAAACAAAAGGCCTGCAACTCCCACTTAAGCTGCAGCGCGTTCCTTCCAAAGGATCCTATGCAAGACGCCCCTGTGGCTGGGCACCTGTAATATATACATATATATACAAGAGAGAAAAGAAAATGGAAACGGGTCAGAGCCGATTGTAAAAACGATTTAAAATTTGTTTAGCAAGTATTTAAATTGTTTACTGGCCAATGCAACAACATATTAGTGTGGCACTCCCTTGAGCAATTCTCACCTCTCTTCTAATGTGCACGCTTATCGCATTAACCTTCCCAACGGTTTAACTTATCTTATCTTAGGTTACTCGTAAAATTTAAACTGACAAATTCAATTGTTTAAGAGGTTAATTTCATTTAACAACAAAGTTCTCATTTAAACCTTATTTACTAATAAAGTTTCTCAGTAACACATTATACTTTTCAAACACTTATTCCCAAATTGAAATAGTTATTCCATTCTTACTTACCATAGACACAACAGGTAGTTCCCAAATCCCAGATTTAAATATATATTAAATACTCATATAATATATATATATTCTAACAGCACCCCACATAATAATTATGGTGCGGTCATACTCTGCTATCCAGTCCCCGTATCACTCGTATTATGGGAAATACAAGTTCGGAATCACTCTCGAACTGTACTAACACAAACACAAACAATATTGAGGCGAAGCATAGATTCCAAGTCTCTAAGAGGTCAGCACATGCCCCCACGTCTCTTAGGACCGTCTGACTATCAATCCGATAGCCTGTACCAAAAGATTTCTATCTTCTAGGGTACGAGTCAATATCCCCCATAAAAGCCCATCGAGATAAGACTGTCCCAGCACGATAACCTCAGGGATAGCAAGTAGCGCGGGCATGATTTTCACACGTATATAGTATATGCATAAACACAGTCATATAAATATACTACTATTACCATATCAAATTTAGGTACATCTCATAACCCATAATTATGATATTTATCCTTATTTCTCATTACTTAGTTATCACGTATAACGGTTCGTTTCTTACTTTAATTTGAGGGATTATTCCAACTTACTACGTAACACTCATGGATTCTTATCTTTCCAAAGTGGAATTTCAGTAGGTACTTATTTATTTTCCAACATAACTACCCTACGCGTCTCCCCACTTTTATACATAGTTCCATCGTCCCTTATATGTAAACATCCCCGAAAAATGTAAATTTCGTCTTACATTAAAGGTTTCATATTTTTAATAAGTCCTACTGGTCTTCTTTTATCTCCCAAAATATTTTAATAAGGATGTCCAAAGATTATTACTCTTTTAAATTGAGTTCAACTATTTAGAAGGGGAAATATGAGTCTTCCAGGAGGGGTCGATCGATCGATGGCAGGAGCTCGATCGATCGATGCGTCGATCGATCGATACTCCTGGTTCGATCGATCGATCAAATAGGTATGGAGAATCTGCAGAATACCAGTTACGGGTTCTATCATCCAACATCATCAAAATCCAAACTTTTAACTCCCAAAATCCCAAAAATTTATTCCACAAGCATTCTAAACTCAAATGGACAATATTCAATGTAAGGCATGTGAGTTTTCATCAAGAATCATGGATTAAAGTGCCAAAATTTATACAATTCTCATGAACCCTAAAATTTTCTTTAACTTAATTCAAATCATTCTTTTTCCAGAATTTTCTACTTCTAGTCCATCATAAATCCGTGGTTCAACCTCTACATGTGAAGGGGATTTCCAGATTATCATTTATATCACTACGACATGCAATTTTTAATCTCCAACATGGGTTTTCTTTCATAGAAACTCATCCTAACCAACCCTAAACTAACATGAATGAAGCATTAATGAAATTAAGCAAGATAAATACTTTCCTGGGGATTTTTGTTTCTGATTTGTGGTTGAAATCGGTGTGGTGGTGATCCTTGTTACGCGATATATCGTTTGGCGGTGACGGCGGCGCAAACGGAGGGGTTATTGGCCTAGAACTCTTGGGCAAGCTCTCTCCTTCCTTCTCCAATGGCCGTTTCTTGTTTTTGGTTGAGTTAACCCTAGAAGGCAACCCTAAGCATCTGATATAACTCTAAAATTTTCGTGGGTTTTCAAGCCTAAAAATGTAAAATGTCCAAAACGCCCTCCCAGGGTGTCAATTAGGCCTAAAAACACCCCGAGACCCAAACTAAACCCCCGGGTACATTATTTTGACTATCTCGACCCTTACGGACACTTTGACGCACTCGAAATGACCATACGGGTGATTTATAATTTATTCACTTTTATTAATCAACATTTAGTCCCGACACGACACGAGCGCGTCCCTACTTAAATTTCCAAAATTGTCATTTTATTCACTCGTGACATTTAATAGAACCAATATCATATATTATTTTACTCATTAGTAATATTTAACAAATTTCCAATGATTACTAACTCTCGTCACATTAGTAATTATAAAAATATTTAATTTCCAAATTTATATTAAATTAATATCTCACATTAAATTTAATAAATCCCCAAATTTAGAAAGCATAAAAATACGGGGTATTACAAAAACCCAAAACGGGAAAACAACCTCGGACGGCCCAAGCCAGACAGTCACTATGAACAATGGTTTTATAAAGACAGATTAGCCTTACACTAAGACTCGATCCCCACGGGTCTTGACGCTCCTTCTGATCTTCAACCATTCTTCAATAGTGCCCACGCAGAGTCTTCCACGATACCTGTCCACAACACACGCATCCACGTATGTCTCGGTGTCCACCGAATGGCTTTGATTCGTCTACGATGTCGAAGAAGTAGTCCTTCTCTTTTTTTCACCGCAAAACCCTTTGATGTTTAATGATAGAACAAACTTCTTGGTGCCGCAACATCACGTAAGCATATAAGAATGATATCTCGGATCTTTGCAAACTCTAAGGATTTTTTATGCTTTGTAAACCTTAGAAAACATGTGCAAACATCGTACTGGAATGTATTCTGTTTTTCCAGTTACACACTTACGAAACTCTGATAGAAACACACTTTAAATAAAAAATAAGCGCCGTCTCAAAAAATGTGTTGTTCGAACTACAAGGCCATATCGTTCGCGCGACTTAGGCATCTTGTTCGAGCGAGATCCCTATGTCGTTTGAACGAGATGACGTGGAAGTTTGACTTTTTATTAAAAACGTCTCTTTTAAAGGAGATCCAAATAAGTCAAACTCGATTTTGAGTATATCAGAATAAAATGTAGTGTAAACAATTAAAACACTTTTAAAAACATTTTAAAATATTTTTCTTTATAAAAATGCATCCTTATCTTTTATAAAAACAATTCCGAGCACCATTAATTATACGCATTCATACCTGGGTGATCTCGAAATGCAATTAACTTTGAAGACGATTAAACTTGCCCCAATTAATTTTTTGGCATGATTAAATCTTTGAAGTTTTTCCGCAATGTCTTACATTTTTTTCAATACGTCATAGACCAAGTGGGATCGTGACAAAATAAAAAATCTCCCTATGACATATTACAAACAAGTTTTGTTCACGAAATTAAGTCAAAACTATACAGGGACTCAATTGGAAATTTATGTCCTAACATAGCACCATAGCATTTCGGTCTCCCTTGAGTCCATTCTGATCCCATAACACCATAATGTCAACTCCACTTGGGGCACGTGAAGTGAGATGAACTATCCTTATGCTTCCTTTCTACATGTTCAATATCACTCATGTATAAATACTTAACGCACATTTTAGAACTATATAGAGGCCTTATTTTGTTAGTCCCTTTAAATAAATACATGATTAGGTCACCATGCATAGCATTATAAATTTATCAAACTGTAAGAGCCAAATTTTTAATTGCTCAGTATATTTTTATTTGTCTCATCCCGTTACACCCCACTTAACCTTCATGATCGTTCTCAATTCTTCGAAGAGAAGAATCATTCTTGACATTTGCAAGATTAAAGACCGTTCATCAAATCTTTACCAAATACGAGTTATGAGGTGGGTTAGTAAAGCATAAAATGTTCAGGGGTCACTTTTAAATTAAGTTTTTTTTAAACTTGCTAACTCATTATCTCAAAATGGAATGTCGTTCGAACGAATTGCGAAGGGTCATTAGAACGAGATTCCCCCATTCGAACAAAATTTAAAGCATCACCTTTTTAGTCAACTCTGAAATGTCGTTTGAAGTATCGTTGGAAGTCGTTCGAATGATATTGGGTACATCGTTTGAATGAGGTTGCAGTTTGTTCAAATGAGTATGCGTATTTTTTTAAACAAAAATGTAATGCAATATTTTATCCATGTCTCCTTGTAATAACTTTTCCTATTTAATGAGATATGAGTTTGCATTTATTTGTAAGACTTTTTAGAGTTCTTTTTGTGATCAAACTCTATAATTTTTTCAACCAAACCCCTTTGATCTCTTATGATCACTTTTCCAAACCATGAAGAACACATTCCAAGGTTTTAACCTTTGTAGAGAACTTCTCCACTTCTGATTTGTGGACTCGAGGCTCTACGACTGAAGAATATTAGAATTATATATTCTAAAAGTTGATTGGTAGATACCGAGGCAAGATCTTCTTGCTATGGTCGGTGTTGGACTGCATTATTTTCTATTACAAATTCTAAGACTCTTTTTCTTAATACTTGGTGGATCTTTATGTAATTTGTAAGTCATTACGTATCTATCTTATCTTTAACAATGGTGAATTAAAGATTTTTCCAGAAAGATATTTTTACTCAATTTCTTATTGTTGTTGTTTGGTTTGGAAATTTATTTTGAATTTTGATTTACATGATCGTACATGTTCACTTTAAAATAATTTAAGATTAAATTTATTAAAAAGTTAATCTTTGTGTGAATAACCTAAGATACGAGTAAGTCCATATAACCCTTGCTTTCTCAAATTGGTATCAAAGCTGGTTACACTAATTTATTATTGGATCTTCATATTGGGATTATATGGGTAATTTATAATATAGGCTACCTATTTTTGAGTCATTGAATTATGTATACTAGAAAGCTGGAATGAGATTGGCACAGAAGTCGATTGACGATAGAGACTGGATTATTTATGAAATAAGGTGGACACCACCTACTGTGACTAATGATGATGTCATAAATCTTAAAAATGTCACTGCATGGACAAAGGATGATTTTAAATGGAGTAATTTAAACTCTTGTGGCTTGAGTACAATTTCCAATGCAGTCACACCCTACGAATTTCATCGGATTATGATGTGTACAATGTCTAACTAAGCATGGGATACCCTCCCATTCACTTGTGAGGGTACCAATGTTATGAATGCTTCTAAGATAAAAAATCTCACCACGCAGTTTGAGATTGTTACCAAGCTAGAGACTGAGACTTTTAATGAATTTTATGCACTTTGGTATCATAGAGTCTATTTTAACTTTAATTTGGGTGAGAGAATTCCTAAGATGAGAGTTGTCAAAAAGATTTTGAGATCCCTATCGTCACTTTTTATCCCTATAGTAACGGTCTTTTATTCGTTGGGAATTTTATATACGCTTAGGTTAGAAGAACTCCTAGGAGACCTCCAAGCCTGTGAAATCAATATGTTTCACAAAATTCAAAAGCCAACGGAAAAAAGGGATTGCTTTGAAAGCCCAATCTAAAAAGAAGAGGATGTCACTTTTGACCCCGAATTTGTTTTTGATCTTGATGATATGTAATACCCCATACTCTTATGATTATTTAATTTTCGTGTCCATAAAATAATGAATTTAATTGGGGAAATCAAATTGGGTTTCGATAAATATTAATTAGTGAGTTATGGATTAATATTTATTATTATTATTATTATTATTATTATTATTATTATTATTATTATTATTATTATTATTATTATTATTATTATTATTATTACTTACTTACTTACTTGCATTTGATAAGTAAATAGATTTGTGATTTATAATATATCGCGTATGAGTGAAAAGCGACGACTTATTATTATATGTCGATAGAGAGTTACATCGACGGATTAGTACATTTTATGGCCGATGCGTACTGTGCGCACGTATCGGGCCCGATTAATGAAATGTTAGCATATTTGTAGTGGGTTGACTTGAAAGACCTTTTTTAGTGCACTGGTTACTCGAAATTAGTCTAAATAGTCCAGAATAGGTGTTCGGGGGTTATGATTAGGTTTCGAGGGCCTTTTAGACATAGCATGTAATACCCCGTAATTTTAATGACTTTTAAAATGGGTTATATTTTAAATTAATGGATTAATTGGATCTTATTATAAATTAATTCATTTGGGTTTTATCCGGATTGTGGATATTAAAATGGATGATTCTGAATATTACTTAAAGATATTTAGGTAATATATGAATATGATGTCATTATTATGACGGTGTGATATAATTTCGGTAATTTGGATTTTTAGTCAGACGCGGTATGGGACGTGTCGGGACTAATTTAATAAATTAAAAAGGAAATTTATTTTTCTATCGACCTTATAGTCATTTCGACTGCGTCGTTGCGTCCAGAAGGGTTGAAGTAGTCAGAAAAGTCTATTTGGATGTTGGATTTGGGTCTTGGGTCATTTGGAAATGAAAAGACAACCCAAAAGGGAATTTTGGTTATTTTTACAAGGGGGATGAATAGTGATTTCGGATTTTGTCTTATTATAAGTATTTGGAGATTAGTTTAATGTGGGTTCATTCATCTCTTCTACACAAAATTGAAAGGTCATCTTCTTAGAGAGAGTGAAAGGTTGCTTGGGAAGAGAAAAACTTGCTTGGAAAGGAGGAGAACTAAAGACCAAAGGTCACCACCACCAACCACCACCGAAAGTGGCTGGAAAAAGGGAGAACCACCTATGTTATTCAACCCCAAAGGATCAGATCTTCATTAAAGGCAAGTGTTTGATATTTGCAACTTAAGTTCATATATTGTCCATGTTAGAATAATTATGAAAAGAGATGATTTTTCATGTTTGGAAGATAAAAATGGAGTAGTAATGGATTTCTGGAAGTATGAACATATGTAGGAATTAAACTCATGTTGTAGGTTGATAATAATCCATGAAATAATCATATATCTATGGAAGAAATTCTGAAAATCATTTTGTGTTCTTGAAGATAATATGTTGATAATTTTCTGGAAAAAGAGGCAAAAACGAGTGGAATGAGAAGAGCCAATTTGGAATGTTTAGATCTTCTTTTTGAGTGCATTTGGATGAGATTTAAGAAAAACTCAAAACACATACCTGACTCAATTTTTCGTGTAGAATCCAAATCTGAAGTCGGATTGATGATTAGAATAATTTTTGAATCTGATTTTTCTGAGTATTGAAAATATGAGAATTCATGATGTTGTTTCTTTTTAATATTGGTTCTTATCCCAAAACTTTAGTAGATTTTTTGTGATTGTTATTTGGATATTATGGGACTTAGAAAATATCAGTAAACCCTTGATAATATTTGAATTAATTTGATTGGGATTTAAATTGATTAGAATGATGATAATTAAATTAAAGAAATTTCGGTTGCTAGATTCATTTGTTGGATTATAATTGGTTTGCTTGAGGATTAAGGATAGGTCCAGTAGTGGTGATTGAATGTAACACATGGGTAGCCTTAGGATTACAATATGAACATCAAGGACTGAGTTTAAGCTCATTATTGATTGTGCAAGGACTAAGTGTAATATGAGCGCTTAGCAGTATGACTCCTAGATAGAGATGGGAGTTTAGAACACATTTGGTTGAAAGAGGGGATGAGGTTATCCCGATCGCATATTTGAAGTTGACGAACCTCCTCGATCGACAAAGTTAAGTAGTAGTGTATTGGAGGGGTTCCTTGTTTGGATTTCGCTTTGCGAGACGCTCCACGCATGAACCTTAACGACGTCGGGAGTGGAGAGATGTTATAGGATGCGAGGATAATTAAATTATGAAGTAAAGATATGACATTTTAATACGTGGGATTTAAAGAGATATAATGCAACGTTAGGGAATAATCTAAGGTTAATGTGAGTACCTTGTTGTTAATATACTATAGGTATGATAATACCTATTTGATTGAATGTGTATGACATACCTAGCTTACTTGCTATCGGTGGGAGGTTTGCGCGTGAGGGCAGTCATATCCTGATGAATCCATGGGATCTTTGATTTGTCACTCGAGAACATAGGTCTATGAAAGACTTATCGGGGAGTTGATAAGTCCGCTGACTGTGGGTACGTAGGTATGTGCGTGACCCATGGGTATGAGAACTATGTTCGCCTCCAATGATTGTGTTGTTGTTTGTGGTTAGAGGAATCTTAACGAACCTTTAGTCCCTTATTCGGCGACAAGCGATATTGGGACGTGATAGCAGAGTAATGCATTGCACCGCAGCTGTGACTCGGGGTGCCGTATTATATATGAATATAAATATAATGGATTAAATGAATGATTGGATTTATTGTGGTTAAATCATCTACTGTGTGATAATTGTAGATAACGGTGAATAGAGAAAGGTAATGGAATTAAGTTAATGAATGTTTATTCTTAAAGAATTGAAAAGCTTTTTATTTCATTTTACTTCATAAAAATGAAATATTTCATAAAAATGTTCCACTTTAAGTAAAATTATAATTTTATCATTTGTTTCCAAACACATCTTTTACTCCATTTTCACAAGTGTTAATTTTCCCAAAACACTATTAAGTTTCCCACACTAACTTCTTAAATGTTTTAACACTTTAACACTGTCTTAACCTTGGAGTAATATTCTTCTTAATCAGAAACACTTTTATCTCATTCTTTCATTTTCAACTTCATAAGTGTTAATCTTTTACAACATTATGGGTCAATCTGAACTCGATAACTCAAAGATCCTAGGGCCAAGAATGTGACAACACACAAGGAAAAGTCAGAATAAAATATTTTTGAGGCACGTCGTTCGAACGACATGAGCCTCATTCGAACGACATCACCATCTCATTCAAATTTTGGCTTCGCACGACATTCACGCAACCTGGGACTGTAATGCAATGAAATCTCATTCGAAGCCCTGTTTCGTGTGAACTTCTAACGACATATGGATGTGGTTAGAACGACCCCTTTTTCCTTTTCTTTTATTTCCTTCAATTATAGACCCTCAATTCCCAATAAATTCTCATCAAACCTTACTCCATTATAACTTATACAAAATTTAATTGAATTACTGGGACAAGGTATTACAAACTTACCTCCTTGGAGAATTTCATCCCCAAAATTCTCGATTCGTTAATTCGTAAGCTTATGGGGTTCACCAACTTCTATTCTAAGCCATATAAATCTTCCAAGACAAAATCGTCGAAGTTCTCAATACTAATATCACCCTACGTTCTCAGACATAGGGTTTGTCACCAAATAATCAACATGCGACATGATCTAATGCTCACTATCCTGCTAATGATGAACGACGCATAATCGACTCCGAGTATACACTCACATGAGGATCATGTTCAAATAATTTCTAGTACTACCCAAACTAGCACCCAAGGCATGCTAGCGCCTCCACAGGTGACACTTTTTAGTGATCAACACTCACCTACTGTGAACCATAATACAACTAATCATCATATTCATCACCAAAGTCAATTCCATATTAGGACTGCACATCTTACGTCCCATAAATTTTCAGGCTATCCTGACTACATAACTCACATGATTTTATCAATAACCATACTATGTTATTTTCCCATTCCAAGGAGTAATATATTTACCAAGTCATCACCGTGCATTCGTCTTACACCTTTTGATGTGTCACTCTAATGACCCTAGCACTAATCTAGACGCCTCACAAATGTCTATTAGGCCGGGTTTCGCCGTGGCGCGAGAGTCATCTACGCGTCGGTAATTTGTTATATTTGACTCACCAACGCTATACAAAAATCTAAATTATGAATACACTCTTTTAAGGGAGTATAGCGGCCAGTGTGGGTATTGAATCCACAAAAACAAGTTGCTAGAATTTAATTGGTTTAATATTCCTAAAATAAAAGTGTAAAAGATAATTGCTAACAAAATAAAAGATAAATAAAGGAAAAGATTATACTAGGCGAGTGTATTTAACCTAGACTAATAAAAGAGATAAAAACTATAGGTTGCATCGAATATCCCTCACCCGAGTTAATTAGTATAAAATGGTTACATGGGTCATCGAGTTATTAAAACTGCATCTCGTTTTGACAGTTAATTAAATCAAGAGTTGTCACACCCCTAAATTCGCCTAACAGTCTAATAAGATTTTGGCGTCAACAAATACCCCAAAAATTACGCATGCTAGGTCGTAAGCACGGAGCATACATGATATACCCCATCAAATCTCCTAGGCATAATAACTAGGACAACGCACTTGAAATAGACCCGTAAAACTCCATCACCAAAGCAAAGCAACATGTCAATCCGAGGTGAGTTCAATCGAACAAAACCTAGACTAATTTAGCTAGAAAGCATGATGAATGACATGTATTGAAAGAAAGCAAGTAAACTGAATTATTAAAGCAAGAAATAGCAGGAAATAAATATTAACTAGGCATGGAAATGAAAGGAAGCAAGTAGAGAAAGCATTAATCAAATGAGAGAGACAAAGAAATAAAGGAAGACAACTAAATTAATAAGCTTACATACATCAAAGTGGGCAAAACACCCAAAGTGGTGGAGTAGGGAAAAGCTCCATACAAACTCTAAACAAATGTAAAATTTAAGATATTTCTCTCAAATGAGAGAAATGAGTATACATACAAAACCCCCCAAATGGTAAACTTGTAAATAGAAAAGCTGAGAAAAACAAGGGATCGATCGATCGACCCCTATGGTCGATCGATCGATCGATCAGGTCCCATCCGACTGTGAAAGTTTGAAGGAAAATTTTGAAGGGTCGATTGATTGACCAAAGGGGTCGATCGATCGATCGAGTAGCGCTGCAACAAGCTCCCCCTCTTTTGGTTCATTTGGAATTCTCTTTCGCTAAAATTGTCGTAACTTCTTCATTTGAACTCGGAATCACGCACTGTTTACGGCCATGCGAAGCTTGTGAGGAGGAATACAACTTATGTACAGATGTTGGTCCCGGTGCCCAAACTGTAAATTGACCGAATTGCCCTTGCGCATGCGAATATGTACGGAACTTAGCCGGAATGCATCGAAACTCCATACTTAGTACCTAAATACCTACAAAAGCCCAATTATACCTCATATAGCATATTAAAAATATAAAACATAGGTTTTCTGGTTAACGGGCTTGAATATAGAGATTAAGGCTGTAATACCCCGTATTTTCATGCTATATTAATTTGGGGATTTATTAAATTTGATGTGAGTTAATTATTTAATAAAAATCCGGAAATTAATTATGTTATAATTATTAACGTGACGAGAGTTAGTAATTATATGAAAATTTTTGAATATTACTAATGAGCAAAGTAATATATATGATATTGATTATATTGAATGTCAGGAGTGAATAAAATGACAATTTCAAAAATTTAAGTCGGGTTGTGCTCGTGTCGCGTCGGGACTAAATTTTGATAAATAAAAGTGAATATTTTATAATTTGTCCGTATGGTCATTTTGAGTGTGCCAACGCGTCCGGAAGGGTCGAGATAGTCAGAAAAGTGTACCCGGGGGTTTAGTTTGGGTCTCGGGACATTTTTAGGCCTAAATAGTAACCCGGAAGGGCAGTTTGGTCATTTTACATTTTTGGGTAATTAAACCCATGAAAATTAAAGGGGTTATATCAGATATTTAGGTTGTCACCTAGGGTTAGAATACCCAAAACCTAGAACGGACATTGGAGAAGAGAGGAGAAAGCTCTCAAAGCAATCTAAGGCTAAAAACTCAACCGTTTGCACCGCCGTCACCGCCAACGCGTAGATCGCGAGACGGGGAACGCAACCACACCAAAATCAGCCATAAAGCAGACTTCTGAAAATCCCAAGCAAGTGTTTATCTTGCTTATTTCGTTGATGCATACTTCGTATTAGTTTAGGAGTAATTAGGATGAGTTTTAATGGAAGAAAGACCCGATTTATGATAGGAAAATCCATGTAGTTTTGGTTAAAATGATAATTCTGGAAACCCTTGCCATTTAGAGGAATTTAACCACGAAATTATGATGATTATAAGAAGAAATTACTGGAGAAAATTTGTTAGAAACATGTTTAAGAAAATTCTAGGGTTCTTGATAATTAGATAAAATTTTGGGTTGATAATCCATGTTTAATGATAGAAATACACATGCCTTACGTTGGAAATATTTGGTATATTGATATAATGTTAGTAGTAGAATTTTTGGGACGTTTGGGATTGGAAAATATGGATTTGGATGAAGATAGGTGGTAGAACCCATAACTGCAATTTTGCAGAAATCGAAATACCTGCTTGATCGATCGATCGAGCCCCAAACCTCGATTGATCGACCCCTCCTGGCAGACTCCTATTTCCCTTTTTTAAATGGGTTAAATTCAATTTATTATGAAATAATTCTTGGACATCCTTAATAAAATGTTTTGGGAGATAGGGAAGACCAGTAGGATATATGAATAAATTTTGGGGACTTTTAATGTGAGACGAGGATTGTATTTTGGGATAATTACTTAAGGGTCGATGAATTTATGTATTAAAAGGAGAGGTGCGTAAGAGAGTTATGTTGGAACATAAAGAGAATACTTACTGAATTTTATACTTGGGAGGTTAGAGCCCACAAGTGTCACGTAATAAATGGGAAAACCCTTCGAGTTAAGGTTAGAGACGAACCCTTATACGAAATACTTACTGTGAAAATTAAGGATAAATATTATAATTATGGGTGATGAGAGAAACCTATATTGATATGATAACAAGTGGTATATTTATATGGTTATGTATGCATATATTATATACGTGTGAAAACCATGCCCGCGCTACTTGCTATCCCTGAGGTTACCGCGCTGGGACGATCTTATCCTGTGTTGCCTTATGGGGGATATTGATTCGTACCCTAGGAGATAGATGTCCTTGGTACAGGTTATCGAATCGATAGTTCAGACGGTCCTAAGAGACGTGAGGGTATGTACTGACCTCTTAGAGACTTGGAATCTATGCTTCGCCTAAATCTTGTTTGTGTATATATGTTGATACAGTTCTAGAGTGATTCCGAACTTGTATATCCCTTAGTGTGAGCGATATGGGGATTGGATAGCAGAGTATACCTGCACCATAGTTTTTATTTGGGGTGTTTTTATAATAATATATTATACGAGTAGTTAATATATATATGAAAGGATGAAATGTGGAACTGCCTACTGTGATTTGTTAAGTAGGACATGTTGATGACTCAAACTGTAAATACTTGTTTCGAAAAGTATAACATGACACCGAGAAACTTTGTTAACAAATAAAGTAAAATGAGAGCATTGTTATCAAATGAAATCCTCCTTTTAAACAATTATATTGTTCGGTCATGAAATCTTACGAGTAATTTAAGATAAGTTAAATCATTGGGAAGATTAGTGCGATAAATGATAAGATAAACCGTTAGGAAGGTTAGTGCGATAGGTGTGCACATTAGAAGAGAGGTGAGAATTTCTCAAGAGAGTGTCGCACTAATATGTTGTTGCATTGGCCTGTATCAATTTAAATACTTTCTAAACGAATTTTAAATCATACACACTATCGGGCTCTGACCCATTTCTATTTCTCTTTTCTCTTTTGTATATATATGTATATATTACAGGTGCCCAGCCACATGGGCGTCTTGCTTAGGATCCGTTGAAAGGAACGTGCTGCAGCTTAGGTGGAGTTGCAGGCCACTTGCGTAGATGGCTTCATTTATTGATTCGACTTCTATCATTCTCATTTATTGGGCATGTGTCGCCCCTTCCTTTATTGATCTGTTTTATTGGGACATTTGTATTTGTCATATCTAGTACTGTTACTATGGGATTTATTCAGTATGATTGTTTTACTTTAAATTTTACTTGTTGGGATGAGATTGACGAATGTTTTATATTAATTGGATTATGTTGCAGAATTAATGTGGTGTGATTCTTACTCATTGAATGTTGTTAATAAATAAATAATTTTTCTTTAAATAAAATTTGGAAAGTAATGTTTGAAAATGGTTTTGACACTTAGCTTAATTAATTAGGGTGTTAAATTGGAAAATTTATTTATTTTTCGACAGTGATGCTAAGAATGAACCAACTGTTCACCTTGATTTAATTTAATAAAGGAGTGATCGCCCGGTATTTAATTAGGCGGGGTGTCATAGGTGGTATCAGAGCATCAGGTTCTAGTGTCCATAGGATCTGTACGGCTTATTTTCGCTTTCAGCTTAACGTTTTTTCTATAGAGCCTTATTTTAGGATTGTTGTACTCATGCTTTTACGTTTAAGTCTTCAGCTATTTGAGATTTGATAATAAGTGTAGACTAATAAACTTTTTCACGTTTCAGATGCCTCCGAGACGTGCTCCGAAGGATAGGCGTGCTCAGGCCGAGCAGCCCGCAGCCCCGGCACAAGGCACTATGAATGCAAATGAGGTAGCCGCCATTGTTGCTCAGGCGGTGAATGCCGCACTAGCGGTAGGTCAGCAGGATCCACCCCAGGTTCAGGCAGTGGCGCCAGTACCAACACAGCTCCCATATGCATGGGAGAGGGTTAGGGATGCTTTTCAGAAAGCACATCCCCCTGAGTTCTCTGGTAGCTCCGATAGTGTCACAGTCAGCCAATGGAAGAAAGACATCCAGCGGCATCTCCGTATGTATGAGTGCACCGACCTGCAAAAGCAGTTATTGGCTTCCTTTAAGCTGGTGGGGGCCGCTTTGCAGTGGTGGGAGTCCATTACCACCTTGGAGGAGAGGGATACGATCCCGATTCAGGCATTTTGGGAGCGGTTTGACCGCAAGTATTTTCCACCCGCCGTGCAGACAGAGATGAGGCGGAAACTACTGAATTTGAAATAGGAGAACTCTACCGTAGCTGAGTATGAGGAGGAGTTCACAAGACTTCTCACCATCTTGCCAGATGAGGCACCCACTGAGAGCAAGAAGATTATGTTGTTTGTCGATGGGTTAGCTTGGAGGATCCGTCAGCACCTTATTGGGAATTTATCCCTGAGTACTTTCACTGATGTACTCAATGCTGCGTTACTACATTGCCAGGATCACTGCTTCCTTCTTCAGGGAAGCAAGAGAGCAGGAGAGTCTAGCCAGCAGGGCAGGACCGGGGGTAATAGTGCCAGTGGGGAACCATCTCATGGACAGACTCGTCAGCACGAGCAGAGTTCCCATCAGGGGGACCCTGCTAAGCGATTCGTTAAGGTGATTCTAGGAAGCGATATGGGGCTATAGGTAGGGCCAGTAGGGCCATCCTAATCAGCAGGGCCAGTAAGGCCAACACCGACAACAAGGTCAGTAACAGGGCCAACAGTGTAATCATCAGGGCCAACAGGGCCAGTGGCGGGGAGGTAACGGCCAGCAGGGCCGTGGTCAGCAGGGTCAGAGGGGAGGTAACTTCAGAGGCCGATGTTTTGGGTGCGGTAAACATGGCCATAGACGCCAGGATTGTCCAGAGGGAGAGAGGCCCCCACAGCAGCAGAGAGCCCGTAATGAGCCACAGAGGCCACTTTTTCCACCTGCCCTCCCAGCTCTAGCCCAGGTGCCAGCCCTACCAGCCATTCCAGCAGATCCAGTGTAGCAGGGGTAGTTACAGTATTTACGTGTCTATAACGTACACCAGGCAGCAGCTCCATAGGCACCACCCGGGATTGAGGGTATGTTTCCTATCCATGGTACTATGGGTCGGGTTTTGTTTGATACGAGGGCAACGCATTGTTTTATAGCTACGCATTTTTCGAAGGCCTTAGGGTTGTTAGCCACAGCAGAGAGCACAGTGACGTGTGTAGACTCACCACTAGGGAGTGGGTCACTTATTTTCTTTATATGCCGGGGAGTGGGGGTAGAGATTGGTAGCTTGGTATTACCTGCAGACATGTTAGTCTTAGACATGCATGAGCACGATGTTATTATTGGTATGGATTGGCTCGCAGCTTATAGAGCTATGATTGATTGCTTCGGTGGGAGCATTGTTTTTGCCATTCCGGGGTAAGAGATGTTTGTAGTGGCGATGCCTCGCCCAGAGGGAGGTTCGACCGCTCATTTGTATTACATAGAGGAGGATACCTCTAAGGAGGTTGTGATTCTGTTAGACTCGATTCCCGTTGTCAGTGAGTATTCCGATGTGTTTCAGGAGATATCGGGCCTACCCCCCAGTTGAGAGATAGACTTTGTCATAGATTTATTGCCAGATACGAGACCTATAGCACGCGCTCCATACCATATGTCTCCGGCAGAGATGTCATAGCTACGAGATCAGATAGAGCAGCTGTTAGGTCAGGGCTTCATTCGAAGGAGTACCTCACCTTGGGGCGCTCCATTATTGTTTGTGAAGAAGAGAGATGGTTCACTGAGATTGTGTGTGGACTACCGGGAGTTGAACAAGGTCACGATACCGAATAAGTATCCGTTGCCTCGAATCGATGATCTGTTCTACCAGCTGAGGGGAGCAACTTTCTTTTCGAAGATAGATCTGAGGTCGGGGTACCATCAGCTACGTATTAGGGAGCAAGATGTTTCAAAGACTGCTTTCTTGATGAGATATGGGTCTTATGAGTTCAGGGTGATGCCATTCGGACTCACAAATGCTCCAGCCGTGTTCATGGACTTAATGAACCGAGTGTTCAGAGAGTTCTTGGATCAGTTTGTCATCGTCTTCATAGATGACATTTTGATATATTCACACTCCGAGGAGGAGCATGCCGAGCACTTGAGGCAGGTTCTTTAGACTCTACGAGAGCATCAGTTGTATGCTTAGTACGAGAAGTGCGGATTCTGGTTGCGAGAGGTACAGTTCTTGGGGCATGTTGTTTTTGAGCAGGGGATAAGATGTACCAGGATATAAGGAGACAATACTGGTGGAGTGGGATGAAGAAGGACATTGCGGATTTCGTGTCCAAGTGTTCTACCTGCCAGCTGGTGAAGGTGGACCATTAGAAACCGTCAGGATTGCTTCAGCCTTTGTAAGTACCCGCGTGGAAGTGGGAGAACATTTCCATGGATTTTATTATAGGGTTGCCTACATCACAGCGGGGCCACGACTCTATCTGGGTGATTGTAGACCGTTTGACCAAGGTGGCTCATTTTCTACCAGTGCGAACAGATTATACCATGGGTCAGTATGCTCAGTTGTTTATTGTTGAGATTGTCAGATTACACGGGGTGCCCCTGAATATTGTGTCAGATAGAGATAAGATTTTAGTGTCACATTTTTGGGAAATCTTTCAGGAGGCTATGGGTACTGAGTTGAGGTTGAGTTCAGCCTATCACCCACAGACAGATGGACAGACAGAGCGTACTAATTAGATGTTGAAGGATATGCTACGCATGTGTGTTCTTGATTTTGGAGGAGGTTGGGAGCCACACCTTCCACTGGTAGAGTTTTCTTATAATAACTCGTATCAGTTCACGATTGGCATGGCTCCATTTGAGGCCTTGTATGGCAGGCCTTGTCGTTCCCCAGCTTGTTGGCTCAAGGTGGGGGATAACAAGTTGCTCGGACCAGAGGTGATTTAGGAGACCTCCGCGAGGATTGAGATGATCAGGAGTCGCATTCGGGTAGCCCATGACAGGCAGAAGAGCTGCGCCGATGCGAAACGGTTCTTCCGGGAGTTTAATGTGGGGGACCAAGTGTTACTGCGTGTATCTCCTATGAAAGGAGTGATGAGATTCGGGAAGAAAGGGAAATTAGCCCCGAAGTACGTGGGACCATTTCCCATCATCGAGAGGATTGGGCCGGTTGCATACAGGTTGGGACTGCCAGAGCATTTACATCGCATTCACGATGTATTCCACATCTCGTCGTTGAGACGATATCTTCGGGATGATATGGCCCATACTCACATCGCGATAGATGAGATAGATTTACAGCCTGATAGCTCTTACGAGGAGAGACCGGTAGCTATCCAAGACTTTAGTGAGAGGAGATTGAGCTCGAAGATAGTTCCGCTTGTGCGGGTCCAGTGGGAGCACCATAATGTGGAGGAATCCACTTGGGAGCGCGAGGCAGATATGCGCGAGAAATATCCAGATTTGTTCTTACCAGGTATGCCTTATTTTTCGAATTTCGGGACGAAATTCCGTTATTAGGGAGGGAGTATGTAATACCCCGTATTTTCATGCTATATTAATTTGGGGATTTATTAAATTTGATGTGAGTTAATTATTTAATAAAAATCCAAAAATTAATTATGTTATAATTATTAACGTGACGAGAGTTAGTAATTATATGAAATTGGTTGAATATTACTAATGAGCAAAGTAATATATATGATATTGATTATATTGAATGTCACGAGTGAATAAAATGATAATTTCGGAAATTTAAGTCAGGACGTGCTCGTGTCGCGTCGGGACTAAATTTTGATAAATAAAAGTGAATATTTAATAAGTTGTCCATATGGTCATTTTGAGTGCGCCAACGCGTCCGGAAGGGTCGAGATAGTCAGAAAAGTGTACCTGGGGGTTTAGTTTGGGTCTCGGGACGTTTTTAGGCCTAAATAGTAACCCGGGAAGGCATTTTGGTCATTTTACATTATTGGGTAATTAAACCCATGAAAATTAAAGGGGTTATATCAGATATTTAGGTTGTCACCTAGGGTTAGAATACCCAAAACCTAGAATGGCCATTGGAGAAGAGAGGAGAAAGTTCTCAAAGCAATCTAAGGCTAAAAACTCAACCGTTTGCACCGCCGTCACCGCCAACGCGTAGATCGCGAGACGGGGAACGCAACCACACCAAAATCAGCCATAAAGCAGACTTCTGAAAATCCCAGGCAAGTGTTTATCTTGCTTATTTCGTTGATGCATCCTTCCTATTAGATTAGGAGTAATTAGGATGAGTTTTAATGGAAGAAAGGCCCGATTTTTGATAGGAAAATCCATGTAGTTTTGGTTAAAATGATAATTCTGGAAACCCTTGCCATGTAGAGGAATTTAACCACGAAATTATGATGATTATAAGAATAAATTACTGGAGAAAATTTGTTAGAAACATGTTTAAGAAAATTCTAGGGTTCTTGATAATTAGATAAAATTTTGGGTTGATAATCCATGTTTAATGATAGAAATACACATGCCTTACGTTGGAAATATTTGGTATATTGATATAATGTTAGTAGTAGAATTTTTGGGACGTTTGGGATTGGAAAATATGGATTTGGATGAAGATAGGTGGTAGAACCCGTAACTGCAATTCTACAGAAATCGAAATACCTTCTTGATCGATCGATCGAGCCCAGAGCTTCGATCGATCGAAGGTTCGATCGATCGAGCCCCAAACCTCGATCGATCGACCCCTCCTGAAAGACTCCTATTTCCCTTTTTTAAATGGATTAAATTCAATTTATCGTGAAATAATTCTTGGACATCCTTAATAAAATGTTTTGGGAGATAGGGAAGACCAGTAGGATATATGAATAAATTTTGGGGACTTTTAATGTGAGACGAGGATTGTATTTTGGGATAATTACTTAAGGGTCGATGAATTTATGTATTAAAAGGAGAGGTGCGTAAGAGAGTTACGTTGGAACATAAAGAGAATACTTACTGAATTTTATACTTGGGAGGTTAGAGCCCACGAGTGTCACGTAATAAATGGGAAAACCCTTCGAGTTAAGGTTAGAGACGAACCCTTATACGAAATACTTACTGTGAAAATTAAGGATAAATATTGTAATTATGGGTGATGAGAGAAACCTACATTTATATGATAACAAGTGGTATATTTATATGGTTGTGTATGCATATATTATATACGTGTGAAAACCATGCCCGCGCTACTTGCTATCCCTGAGGTTACCGCGCTGGGACGATCTTATCCTGTGTTGCCTTATGGGGGATATTGATTCGTACCCTAGGAGATAGATGTCCTTGGTACAGGTTATCGAATCGATAGTTCAGACGGTCCTAAGAGACTTGAGGGTATGTACTGACCTCTTAGAGACTTGGAATCTATGCTTCGCCTCAATCTTGTTTGTGTATATATGTTGATACAGTTCGAGAGTGATTCCGAACTTGTATATCCCTTAGTGTGAGCGATACGGGGATTGGATAGCAGAGTATGCCGGCACCATAGTTTTTATTTGGGGTGTTTTTATAATATATATATATTATATGAGTAGTTAATATATATATGAAAGACTGAAATGTGGAACTGCCTACTGTGATTTGTTAAGTAGGACATGCTGATGACTCAAACTGTAAATACTTGTTTCAAAAGTATAACATGACACCGAGAAACTTTGTTAACAAATAAAGTAAAATGAGAGCATTGTTATCAAATGAAATCCTCCTTTTAAACAATTATATTGTTCGATTCTGAAATCTTACGAGTAATTTAAGATAAGTTAAATCACTGGAAAGATTAGTGCGATAAATGATAAGATAAACCGTTGAGAAGGTTAGTACGATAGGCGTGCACATTAGAAGAGAGGTGAGAATTTCTCAAGAGAGAGTCGTACTAATATGTTGTTGCATTGGCCTGTATCAATTTAAATACTTGCTAAACGAATTTTAAATCATACACACTATCGGGCTCTGACCCGTTTCTATTTCTCTTTTCTCTTTTGTATATATATGTATATATTACAGGTGCCCAGCCACAGGGGCATCTTGCTTAGGATCCCTTGAAAGGAACGTGCTGCAGCTTAGGTGGGAGTTGCAGGCCACTTGCGTAGACGGCTTCATTTATTGATTCCACTTCTATCATTCTCATTTATTGGGCATGTGTCGCCCCTTACTTTATTGATCTGTTTTATTGGGACATTTGTATTTGTCATTTCTAGTACTGTTACTATGGGATTTATTCAGTATGATTGTTTTACTTTAAATTTTACTTGTTGGGATGAGATTGACGAATGTTTTATATTAATTGGATTATGTTGCAGAATTGATGTGGTGTGATTCTTACTCATTGAATGTTGTTAATAAATAAATAATTTTTCTTTAAATAAAATTTGGAAAGTAATGTTTGAAAATGGTTTTGACACTTAGCTTAATTAATTAGGGTGTTAAATTGGAATTTTTTTTTTCTACAGTGATGCTAAGAATGAACCAACTGTTCACATTGATTTAATTTAATAAAGGAGTGATCGCCCGGTATTTAATTAGGCGGGGTGTCACAAAGGGACCCAAGGGGCTAAAATGCGTTGGCTCGAGGGTATAAATATGCAATATTCGGTACGAATCAGTCCATTTTTCATAAAATCTTTATTTTCACAAGAAACTTTAAAACATTATTTCACCAATGTTTAACAACATAAATCATTATATTCAAACATTTTATTTCATAAAATTTTTAACATCAATCTTTCTAGAAAATACACCATTTTCATAAAATACCAACTTTTAATATTTCAAGGCTTTGAACTATTTATTCATTCTTTATTTTCAACAAAATATCATTTTACCAACATTTTTATTTCATAATAAATGTTTATTATTTACTACATATGAATTTCATAATTTAATTAATTGCACTCTATCATGTAATCTAACAACAATATTACAAATATACAAAATAGAATCTTTATACTAAGAGTAAGATTTTTACACCTCTATAGACCCCAAATGGTTGTAGAAAGGTTGGTGTAGGAGAAGCAACCCCCACTTCCAAAGGTGGCCACAAGGAGTTACCAAATGCATCCTCCAAAATTCCCCATTCAAGCTTCCAAGCTAAACCCCTTCAAAACCAACTTTCAACCCCATGAAAGTTCAATCTTAATCTCCAAAAATCCCCCAACACTTCTTCAAAATTAGTGGCTCTCCTCATTCATGGTGGAAATGGGTGTATAATATTCAAATATGTTGGAATATGTAACAAAATATGGTGTTATTATGTAGAGAGGTGGTGCTATCATGGTGGTTTGTGGTGGTGGTGGAAGACAAAGATGGTGGAGGAGGACCACCTCTTCTTCCAATTTCCCAACACAAAATAACCCAAACACACCCTTATAAAATCTCTAAAAATCTTAAATTCCCGTTTTTCCCAATCTGGCTAATATGAGATCGACAACTCAAACATCCAAGGGCCAGAAATGTGACAAAACACAAGTGCAAGTCCGAATAAAAAAAATTGAGGCACGTCGTTCGAACGACATGAGCCTCGTTCGAACGACATCACCACCTCATTCGAACTTTGGCTTCGCGCGACCTGGGACGATAATGCAATGACATCTTGTTTGAAGCCCTACTTCACGGGGCCTTCGCGCGACATCTCATCTCGCTTCAAACGACATAGGGATGTCGTTAGAATGACCCCTTTTTCCTTTTATTTTATTTCCTTTTATTTTTTTCAACCATAATTCCCAATAAGTTCTCATCAGACCTTACTCCATTAAACCTTATACCAAATTTAAATTAATTACTGAGACAGGGTATTACAGGGCATCTTGCCCATAGTTTGGAAAGGAGAGTATTTATGTCAAGATATTTTTTCAGTATTTAGTTTTTGTGTTAGTTGGATTATTATTGTTTGTGATCGATGGTTTTTTGGCCTATTTATTTATTTATTTATTTATTTATTTTTATTCTATTCATTTAGTTGTATGGTTTTCATTGCTTTACATAATATTACTTATTGCGACATTGATGCTGAAAATGAAACCATACTGGATTCTTGTTTTATTTTAGTAGAGGATTGGCCACCATAATTTGAGAAAACTTTTTTTAGTCTGGACAAATCTGCCTTTTCTTGTCGAGTGGAGGCTTTACTATTTTGACTTAGGGGGTGTAATTGATAATTATAAACAAGGTGAAAAGTATTTAGGTGAGATGGGTTTCGACCCATGAAGCCCTTGAGTCTAGAATTTGAAGAAAAGAAAAGAAAAATGATGGGATTGAATTGATGATTCCAAGTTGAAGGAAATATGCCCTCATCAACATATTTGTGAAAAAAAAATACTAGTTAGGGGAAAAAGGATGGAGTGAGATTATTAACATCTCAATTTAAGTCCACACTATATTTGATGAATGGTGATAGGTGGATTTGTTTTCAGTCTAACATATCACAGGTGATCATTTTCTCCCATCATATTTTTTGATAAAATGGCCGTTGAGCCTATAAGAGCGTACATGGGTTTAGGGTAAGACCCTAATTGGATAAGGGTTCTGATAAATCCCTTGGTTGTGCGCGGTCTTACAAAAATCCCAAAGGGGCTGGATGTGGATTTAGAGAGTTCTCCTAATATGGTGGTTGTCTAGGAAGACATTGATAATATTAGGCATAAGAAGCCCTACTGATGAAGGGGTATTAGTGTCATCCCATAAAATTGTGATCGGTTCAAAAGTCCCTTATTTTTATTAGGCATAACAGAACTTTCATGTATGTGTGTGTCTAGTGAAGCACCTAAAGAGGAAATATGAGCCTTAGCGATGTGGTGTCTCATGGATGACGATGTCTAAGAAGAGACGTAAAAGCTTAGTCCGGGTAAAATTTATGTTTATATGAAGTATGCATGCAAGATAAAAGGTCCAATCCATAGAGATGTAGGGTAGGCCGTTTATTCAGGCTCTGAGTGTGGGCAATTTTTTATCCATATTGGGGTAATTTATAAGCGTGTCTCAACAAAAAAAAGACAACATATTTCCATAGACCTGTGGGAGGCTGAAGGATGCACTTGTGAATTTTTTGGACAGTTTTTAAATGGAAGAATTCATTTTGGGTGGGGAAAAATAAGATAGAAAATCTTCTTGGGGTTGTCTTTACAAAATTTACATTGTATATATATATATATATATATATATATATATATATATATATATATTTTGGACCCCATGCGGGTGGTATTTTTTTTGGTGTTTTTTGTTTGGTAGTATTTTTTAAAGTAGAACTGGAGCAGAGTCTCATTGGATTCGGGTGAACTTGGGTGAGCTCTCGACTTGCATGTGAGGAGAGGGGAAATGATTGGATGGGGATTGAACATTTCCCAAAAATAAAAACATGGGCAGGGAAATCCAACATAAGGGAATTATGATTTGGTGATAACTTGTGGATTCATACTATTTTATCTCCCATTAAAAGGGGAAGACATTCAACCTAGAATCTGGGGGGTTTATACTAGCAACCAAACATTTGACAATTTTGATTTTTTTGTTAGAGCGAGCAGTCCAAATGTATCAGTTCTTTTTGTTAAATTAGGCGCGTATGTTGAGTTTTTAGCTATTTGAAAAAGGCAATGCTACTCAATTATCAGTGGGTCAATTTTCATTGCCATGGATCATGATATACCAGGTTGCTTGGACTTAGCTACCTTTAAGGTATGTGTGAAACCCTTTTACCCTAGAAGTGAATAAATATGGAAGCCTGTTCGATACACCCCAATACGGGATGAGCTCTAAATGTTCCCTATCATTAAAACTTTGGGATCAAGAGAGGAGACACCCAATATACAATACAAGTGGATAAAAAGAATGTGATAGGCATTATCGACCAACCTTTCGACTGACCACTTTTGGCCTCGCGAGTATGAGGTTAAGATAGTATAAAAATCAACACTATGCAGTGCATGATGCAAATATGTAATCTTTATTTTTACATACTGTGATGTTTATTTTATCACGAGGTTCTCTGCACACCCCTATTTGTTTATGAGAAATTAAGGGTCATATGGATTTACTTGTATTTTAGGTTACTCACACAAAGATTCACTTTTTACCATATTTTATCTTGATTTAATTTAAAGTGAACATAGAAGACTGTGTAAAGCAAAATTCAAAGTAAATCTCCAAACCAAACATTAAGAAGAAGAGAGAGGAAAAATTTACTTCGAGAAAAACCTTTAATTCATCACAATTAAAGATAAGATAGATAAGTAATGACTTATAAACTACTTAGATATCCACTAAGTATAACGTACAAGAATCTTTGAATCTTCAATTGGAAACGATCCAGTCCAGTACCTCCCACAACAAGAAGATCTTGCCTTGGTATCCATTGATCAGTATTTGGAGTACACAAGTCCGGTCTTCTTCAGCCGTAGATAATTGACTCCATAAATCAGTAGTAAAGAGGTTCTCTATAAGGGTTTAGAACTTTGTAATGTATTCTTCTGAGTTTGGTAAAGTGATCCCAAAATATTCAAGGGGTTTGGATGAAAAAGTTATAAAGTTTGATCACAGAAAGAGCTCTAAAGAGGCTTAGAAATAAATTCAAGCTCGTATCTCTTTTTATAGGAAAATTTTCTACAAGGGGATAGGGATAGAAGATTGCATCATATTTGTTTTAAAAAATTAAAACATACGTACTCGTCCGAACGAAAGGCCATGTCATTCAAACTATGTACTTGATCTCGTTCGAACTGCTTCGAACGATATTCTAGAGATGATCAAAAGTCGTCACTTTATATCTCGTTTGAATGTGGTTGCCTCATTCTAATGACCATTCGTAACTCGTTCGAACGGCATGCCATTTCGATATAACGAGTTAGCGAGTTTTGTAAAAAAAAATTAAAAATAATTTTAAAAACGTTTTGTAAAAACAATATCTATTTAAAAATGAACATTGAAGATTTTATGCTTTACCATGGGTCAAAGATTTGATGAACGGTCTTCAATCATTCAAATGTCACTCATGCTTCTTCTCTTCGAAGATTTAAGAACGGTCATGAAAGTGCAGTGAGGTGTAACCAGATAAGCCAAATAATAATGAATTGTGCAGTTATAAATTTTTCTCTTATAAATATCCCCTTTGGCTATTCCGGTAAAAATCACAAATATAAGCCAAATTGACCCCTAAGACTAATACAACTAATGCCCACCCAAACCAAGAAACAAAAACTCATAAATGTATAAGTATTCAATTGAAAGTATTCAACTTTTGCATTACATGAAATCATCATCAAGGTGGTTTGACCTACACACATAAGATAAAAGAAATACTGTGACGTATACGAGTTTAAAAATATAACTTCCCCTTAATTTCTTCTCCCATTTTATCCATAATGGACAAAGGGTAAGAAACTAAGAATGAATCATTAGCATCAACTGACTTCAAATGAAATAACATGACCAAGATAATCAATAAAGTTCATGCGATGAATTTGCAAAAGGCATACCGACTATTTTTGCAATTTTTTAATTTTTTTTAAGAATAAAAATAATATGTATAAAAAGTACATATATGTAAAAATACATCATCACACTATGCAATAGTACTAAAATATCCAAATCATGAAAGAAGAACGTAACTGGGTGAATATTTTTCATGGGTAAATTAACATAGGCATATGTATCAAAGTTGCACAAAGTCATGAGGTACTTCCTGAGAAAGAACTCAATATACAAGCTTAAGTGTAAGAATGTTGAACAAAATAAAATTTACTAGACTTATGCAACATGACATGAATTTAAATGCTTCTTGAAACAATAATGCCAAAATATTTAACGTTTTTTGAGAGAGTCAATTGTGCAAACCCGTTGATCTTCCATTTTATAATTCCCTCAAAATCTTACATACATAATAAGCCACTCTCAAAATTTTGAAGATATCATAATGCTCACATGTAGCGAAGAATCAATGAAAAAATGTCCTTTGGCACTTCTATTTTTTGTGTTCCATAAATCTTTTAGGCTCCTTTTGCAAATGTTGGATTTTAACACAAAGACAATTTTCTCTTTCATAGATCCTTTCCATTGCTTAACATAAAACAAATTTTTGAGGAAATAAAATTCAGGCAATAGTTGTTACAAGGATAAATTATCTCTAGTACATTGGGTTCGTTATTAAGCACTATTAAGATGAGAATACCGTATTTGACTTATGATAAGCAAGTAAAATGTTCAAAAAGTCCGTGTATATGTGCAATAAAAGGGATAAAAATTCCAGCATGAAGAAATTAATAATCAATGAACAATGAAATTCTAGCAACACATTATCAACTACACTGAAGGAATGGCGCCATGTCTCAAAACACCATTAAAAAGTCACACGAATGGATGGGATGTAGGGGAGATTTGAACATCTTAAATGCACATCCATATATAATGAAAAACAAAAATATAAAATCTTTTGTCTTTTTCAAAATTTTTATCAAAAATAAAAGCTTTTTGGAATTATTTAAACTTTTTCTTAAAAAACAAAAACTTTTTGTATTTTTAAAAGAATTTATAAAATAAAAGCATATCTAAACTTAGAAATAAAATCTAGCAATAGAGACAAATGATATGAACATGATAATCACCCTACATTAGATAAAGTATTCAAAATCAATCAACGGAACAAATATCCAAAGATTTCCTAAAATTCTCGAATTTAAGTCCATCTAAAGGTTTTATGAAAGTATTGGATAATTGACGTTCAGTACTCACAAAGATCAAGGACATGACCTTATCCTCAACAAGATCACGAATGAAATTCTCATGTATCTGCGGGGATATTGGAACGAATTACACGATATATGAATTGCACTCGTATTATCACAGAAAATAGTCACTGTACCTTAGGTAATCCCATAATCTTCTAAATTTTTCTTCATCCATAAGAGTTGTGTGCTAAAACTCCCGATGGCGATGTACTCAGCCTCCGTAATGGATAAAGATATGGAGTTTTTCTTCTTTCTCAAAAAAGAGAAAAAAGACATCCCAAAGTAAAAACACCCACCTAAGGTGCTCCTACAACCATCAACATCCCCGGCCCAACCAGCATCCGAATAGGCGGACAAATAATCCTCGGTATCAAAAGAGAACCAAATACTTTAATAAATAATTCCATTCACATATTTGATGATATGTTTAAATGTGAGCAAGTAAGACTCTTTCGGGGAACCTTGACAATGCGCACAAACTCCAGTGCTAAAGGTAATGTCGAGATGAGTAGTGATCAAGTAGAGCGGACTACCTCTCATGCTCCTATTAAATGTTTTATCTATGTCCTTACCTAAAGTATCTTTGCTAAGCTTAGTCGATGTACTCATAAGGGTGTGTGAGTGCTTAGCGGAGTTTAAACAAAACTTCTTCACTTGGTCCCTAAAATACTTGGATTGAGAGATGAATATACCATACTCTAGTTGATGCACTTAGAGCCAAAAAAATAACATAATCTCACCAACCATGCTCATCTAAAACTCACTCTTCATATCTTTCTCAAACATGGGAGCATGCTGGGAAACGCGTAGATCCAAATACTATGTCATCTACATAGACTTGAGAAACTAAGATAGCAACCCTCTCTCCTCACCAACAACATCTTATAAACTCCCCCTCTTTTGAATCCACGAGATAAGAGATAAGAAGATAGCCTCTCATACCAACCATGGTGTTCTTAATTCATACCATACAAGGCCTTCTTAAGATAAAAGGTGTGCCCTAGGTGCTTTGGGTCTTTGAACCCCTTTGGTTATTCCATGTACATATTCTCCTATAGAATGTCATTAATGAAGGCACTATTGACACCAATTTGGTATAACTTAAACTGTAGATGAAATGTTAATGTGATTAGTAAGAGTACGACCTCAAGCCTAGAAATAGGAGCAAATGTCTAATCAAAGTCTACACCATTCATCTGTTGTGTAGCATTGAGTGACCAACATATACCTATTACGACCTATGGTACCAATATCATCCATGATATTCTTATAAATCTGCTTGGTACCAATCATATTTATCTTTCTAGGCCAGGGGCTAACTCTCAGATATCATTCTTGCAAAACTGAAGTAACTCATATCGCATTGCAAATTTCCCACGCTTGTCCTTCAGCGATTCTTTCACATTATTGGTCTTTATTAAGGAACTGTAAAAAAAGTAGCTAATCACATTCTCAAGTTGAGTGTGAGTATTGACACGTAGTGTGGGTTCACCAAGTATAGCGGAAGGGTCATGACTTTTTTGAACCCAAGGGGGTAGATCCTCTATGTCAAGAGCAGGGTCCACTAGGGTAGTATGAGGAAGGATGGGATCATCATTGGGGCATGCATTGTTCGCACACTTAAGGTTAGGATCAATAGACTTAGGTGGTTCATCATCTCTAATCGTGATGTTTATTAATTTTATAACCGTAAAGCTTGAAAGGTTAAACACCCTATATACCCTACCCGACAGTGAATATCCTAAAAATATTCCCTCATACCTTCGATAGTCAAACTTTCCTAGGTACTCTCTACCTTTTTTAATGTATTTAGGACTCCCGAAGGCTAAAAAATATGATAGGTTGGGTTTATTCCCTGTAGATAACTCATATGGCATGTGTATAATGTCTGGATGAAGATATACCCCATTCCCCATATATCATTCACTATTAACTGCCTCTACACAAAATCTTCTAGGCAAGTATCTCCCAAGAAGCATGGATCTATCCATCTCTTGAATCATTCGATTTTCCTCTCATATGTCCCATTTTATTGAGGAGTACAAAGGATCAAAAACTCGTGTTTGATGCCCACTCCATCACAATAGCTATCCACTTTGGCTTCTTTAATATCAGTGCACAAGACTTGGTAGTTAGGAATTCAACTACATTGTAGTTTTCTCTAAGAAACCCCGAGATAGAGTTTCTTAAAAAGTCATCGACCATCACTAGGATGTATCTCTTACCACTAATTCTCCCGTAAGTATAAGACCCATTAGATCCATGTGTATCAACTCCAACACATGAGAGGTGGTAATGATATTCAACTTCTAATGAGGACATTGAATTTATTTTCCTTTTTTTTAAGGAACACAAACCAAGGAAGTTGGTTTCAAAAGCAATAGTAAGCCACAAACTAGGTCTTTGTTCATTAATATGTCAAGATATCTAGAGATCACATGACCTAGTCATTGATTCCAATGGCCCGTGAAGGAAACCATAGCATTATTGAACACAAATGAGGACTTGGTATAGATCCCATAGCAATTTTTTTGGTCCTTACTCCTTGTAGTAAAAGTTTACCAAATTGATCATATACGTTACATTCGGACAAATTAAACTTTAATGTAAGGTTTGCTTCATAAATTTGGATTATGCTAATAAACTTTTCTTTCAACCCTTCGACGTACAACACATTTTTTAACTTAGGAAATATCGGTATCTTAACAAAACAACGTCCTAAAATGCTTGACCTACTCCCATCTCTAAAGGTGATTTTTCCTTCCTTGCGATCCACACGATCGTTTAAATATGATATGTCACTAGTCATTTTCCTAGAGCATCCACTATCAAATACCATTGGGAAGTATCTTGAACCTTGAGAGCAACGTGAACAACAAAGGATTTGTCATCTTGCTTAGGTACCTAAGCGGAGGTAACCCTTTGTTTTCCCTTGTCATTGTTGGATCTAGTTGTAGTGTTAGAAGCATTCTCAAAAGTCATAAACATCCTTTGAAATTATTCCATTAAGCTTTCAGAAGTGGCAACTATAAAGAATTCAATTTTCCCTTTAATACTAGCAAAATTGCTATAGCGATGTGCAAGAGTGTGTACGTGTATTTCTGTCGAACTTGTAGAAAAATTACCTAAGGTCATCTCTCCTTTTGTAATGGGTCCAAAGATAGACTTGTCTAAATCTACCTTGTTTAGCTCATTTAGGTTGAAATATCTTTGGTGGGTCAGGTCTAGGCCCATATGGATCCACCATAAACTTAAGAACCGGTATCCTGATGCACCATCGTATCCTATTTCTTGCCTGTTTCTAAAACTTAAAGCGGGACCGAGGAATATTTTTCTTATATTTTTCTATGTATCTTTTATAGTATCCTTGACCTCCTTGGCACGTTTGATAGCTTTATCAAGTTAGGATATAAGGGCTTCAAATTTCTCACGATTCTTTAATGGAGTTTGAAGATCTCTTGTAAGATTAAACATTTTGTTGGCCGAGTTACTATTTCCCCTCTCCACTAAAATAACTCTCTTCCTCAAAGAAACTCTCATCGAGGTATCGCTCTCTCAACTCTTTTAACTTTGTCTCTGGTGATAACATGCTAAAAGCAATATTTTATTTTGCTTTTTTGTTTTAAAGGAATCGACGTAGGCTCATTTGAGGCTACTTTATCCTTCACTCAAAATATAATCTCACTCATTCTCTTCGAAATGACTAAACTCACTGTCTAGGTCATCATGTATAGAAACTTCCTCATCGGTGTGAGACCTACCCTATGTACTAACATGACTGGATATGAAAGCGTTGAAGTTACATCCATGAGGTGATTCGTCCTCGAAATCCATCGACTCAACATAACTATCAATAAGAGTTGCATTATAGACAACTTTGCCTTTAACCTGTCTCTTTAGCCTCATAGCACACTCATGGACATTGTGACCCTTACCCTCACACTCATAGAATCTCTCCTCGTCTTTCTTAGGGTATCTCCATTCTCCTTTTCAAAACCTTTTCTTCTTGACTTAAAATTTTCATCTTTCTCAAAACCTTTATTTTCATTTGAATAATTTTCTTTTCTTATTTTTAGAATTTTTTTGAATTTTTTCGTAAGACGGAAAGATCATGTGACAACCTGTCTATTCTAATATCGGGTCAAAATTTTGAAAATAAAACTTATGTTCTTTCAAGATGACTGTGGATTTGTAAAAGAAACCAATCCTTCTTATCCCTCCTCAATGGGAGACCATTCACAAAACCACCAACAAATATCCTAACGCCTCACCACCAAGACTTGCCCACTTCAATAACTAATAACTTCTCATGTCCACTCGATTAAAAACCAAGTCCCCACACATCCTCTTGAAGAGTTGAACTTCTTCTAATTTTATAAATTGGCCTTTCCTTTCTTTGATGGCATGATAAGTAGTGGTTCTAAGTACTTAACATTGTGTATTATACGTGGTGAATTGGATATTCTAAATGAAATAAATGACAAACCTAATAATGAGAATCTACAAACCAAAAATACTCAAAGCACCTCTAAAAGGTTAACAAAGATCAAAATGACCATATAAATCTTATCGAGAGAGATACAACGACATGTAACTACACTAAAAGAAAAAAAATATCACCCTTTTTTAGCCAAGTAATGTCATGGTCAAAAAAATGACATAAAACACACTCGTGTTACACAGTCAAGGACTGTGATAAGACCCTCAAAAGATTTGTCACAAACTTGTTAGTGTCCTTGATCATGATAATACCCGTGATAATCTTTTCCACAGACCTTGATTGTGACAAGGTTTGTAACAATTATGTTAGGATCTCATCCACTAAAACCCCTTTTTCCCAACAAAACATTACACTTTCTCCCCTCTCTCACATCAACCAGCCTCGATGTATGTCCTAAGTAAAAATATACCATTTTTCACCCAAAGTTATGATTTACACACACAATTAGGTTGATATTTTTTATGTGAGTTCATGATATTTCAGTGTACCCCTCTAAAAATATTCAGATCAAAATAATGTGTTTTGTTATCTTTAATAAATAGGTAAAAAAAACTAAAAGTTTTAAAAGGTAAAAACTGTCAATTATTTGACCTACTTTTTAAAAATAACAAAAACATTATTTTCAGTTGATTTTTTTATAGGGGCACACTGAAATGTCATGAATCCATATAAAAAATATCATCTCAAAACCCATTTTTTTTACTATTTTAAAAAATGGGTATGTTGCTAGGAGGTATGTTGGAGAGCTTGATTGTGTGTGTGTGTGTGTGTATATATATATATATATATTTCCTGAATATATGTGTTTATTTGTTGTAAAATAGTTTTATTTACATGTATGGATTGATATTGTTAATTAATATTTTGAACAAAACCTAAGTTTGAACGATTTGACTTTGATATTTGTTTGGACTTGAATATATGTGTTTATTGTGAAATAGTGGTATTTACACGTATGCTTTTGGTATTGATAGAAACAATTTGTTCAAACATAGATTTGAACATTCTTACAATATGAATATTTGAGTTTGATATGTGTTTGGGCTTGAATATATGGTTTTTTTTGTAGTAAATGTAATCATTTCGGTAAAAAAAAATAATTTGTGAGTTTATTTAAAAATATGAAGGATTTTAGGATTTATGTCTTTGATATTGTTTGTTGTAAATATAATCAAGAACACAATGAACCTTCTACCATAATTTCTAATCTGGTATGTATTCATGACTTAGGGTTCAATATAGGTTTTGAAAATTGGATTTAATTTGGCTATAAAGTATAATTGAAACTAATTTGGTATGTATACGTGTATTAGGGTTTTAACATAGGTTTTGAAAATTGGATTCGATTAGGTTATAAAGTACTATTAAAATCAATTTGGTATGTATACACGGCTTAGGGTTCTAAAATGATAGTGTACATGATAGTTTGTTAATTATATTGTGCTTGTTTATGAGTTAGCTAATGATTCAACTACCCACATGGATAAATTAACTTATAAAAACACCCATTTGTTCACAAATGGTAGGCAATGAGTCCTACAAGTTTGTAATACCCCGTATTTTTTGTGATATTTATTTTTGGGATTAATTAAAATTAAATGCGTATTAATTGGTAATTAATCCGGGTTAAAATACTAGCGAGATGCGAGTTGGTATTTGATTATATGTGCATATGATTATATAAGAATCTGGAATTATGAAATTTGTCGTGAGATTTATATACGGCAAATTGGGAATTTTGTTGGGACGCGTGTGACCGCCGCGTCATGGTGTATTATTTTAATTATAAAAGTGATTTTTATTTCTATTATCCGTATGGTCGTTTTGAGTGCGCCAACGCGTCCGGAAGGGTCGAGATAGTCAGAAAACACTAGCCGGGGGTTTAGTTTGGGTCCCGGGGTATTTTTAGGTCATACCGGCAACATATAAGGGTAGTTTGGTAATTTTGCATTTTTGAGAATTAAAAATGACGAAAATTGGTTAATTACATCTGATGTGGGTTTGACCCACTAAGCCACTAACCAACCCATGTTAACCCAATAGGTTACGTAGGTTATTAGAATTAGGTTTCTATTACTTTCCATAAGAAAAACCCTAGCCACCATAGCCATTGGAGAAGAAGCTTGGAGAAAGAGAGAGAGAGGGAATTCTGCAGAAAGAGAGAGGAAATCAACATCAAATTCAGAGACACTCAAGGCAAGTGGTTTATTATCGTTTAATTTTAGAGAATGCTCTTTCCATGTGTAGGAATTTAATAAAATTGATTTGTTCTTAGTGAAACATGAAAACCCATGTATTTTGGAGTTTAGAACTTGAAATCTTGAGGAGAATTGCATGTAGAATGGTAGGTAGATGATTATACTGATGATATTAGTTATTGGATGAAATTAAAGCGGATTTAATTGGGTTAATTCATGATTAAAATTTTAGGGTTTATGTTCTTGTAAAAATTGGGGAAAAGTGATGTGATTTAATGATTTAATGATGATTGGAATGAATTAACTCCTCAAAATATGTTAGGATGTAACCTAGGTACGTTTAGGGATGATTAGAGACCTTAAACAATCGTTGTTTTGATGTGTAGATGAGTTTTGAAGAGATAAAAATGGTGAAAAATGAAACTAAGGAAATCTGGGCTCGAAACTGGTCGTTCGTTAGAAGACCTCCCCAGGTCGTTCGAACGAGCTCGTTCGAACGAGCTTCTAACGAGTTGACCAGTTGCTTCTAACGAGAGGAAATTTCATTCGATACTTTCGTTTGAACGAGATGTCGTTAGAAGGTGCAGTTCGTTCGAACGAACTGAAATCTCGTTCGAACAGCCTCGTTCGAACGAGACTTCGAACGAGTTGACAGTTTAGGCCTTTTTGGCCTGTTTTGATTTTGGGAGTCCCGTAAACTTGTTCGAGGTTAGAGATAAAATTCCTTTGATGATATATTGATAGGTTTGGGACATTTAGGTTATCTTGAGGAATAAATTATATACGAGTGATTTAATAATGGTTGATGTGGGATTGAGACGTGAGTGTTTACCACGACGTGAGAATAAATTATGGCGCGTGTAAATATGGTCAGGAATTATATAAGTGGTATATATATTAAGTTGGTATGAGAATGCGATAAGTACTACAATTAAACTACGGTGATTACTAAGATGTGTGCTTACTTAGTATTGGTATATGAATTGTGTGTATGACATACCTACCATACTTGCTATCACGGGAGGTTTGCGTTCGCTTGGGGCCCTCTAATCCTTGTGTTTCCCGAATTTAGACTGGTTACCTCGATGAACATAGGTCAGAGAAAGACTTATTGGGATGTTAATAAGTCCGCTGATCGTGGGAGCGTAGGTATGTGCGTGACCCATGTGATGTGACTGTGTTCGCCTCCACTATTTGTGATGTTGTTATTTGTGAACTATTCCTGAGAGATTCGGAATATGTGATCCTTATGTACGTGATGTACCGGGATGGATAGCAGAGTATGTGTGCACCGCATCTTAGTCTCGGGGTGCTTATATTGTATATATATGATGTGAATAATATACACTTAATAAACTGGGAACTTTCATATGGTGTTGTGTATATAACTATGGAATAACAAAAGGGATGATCTTTAATGAGTTGTATTACTTTTATATGAGAACCTGAATTTACGTTAAACCCCTATTTAATTGAGATAGTTATTATGTTAATGGGAACCGAGTAATAAGGGTAGAACCTATGACTGTCTAGCTAGTTATGATGTCACTTAGCTAGTGGTTAGATGAGTACTTACGTTAGGAGTGCACAATTAGACGAGAGGTGAGGATTTCATGTGAGTGCACGCCCTAACATGTACTTTTCATTTAATGTTTTAAATGTTTTTAAAGCACTTGCAGGTTTTTAAAATATCTCCACATTCGGGCTCTGACCCGTTTGCTTTCAAATCTATTTTTTGTAAAACCTTTTTTAGGTGCCCAGCCACAAGGACACCATGCATAGGATACTCATTCAGGTGACGAGCTGTAGCTGTTTGTGGAAGCTACAGGGATTTACTTTTAGACGCTTCTATCTTTTGGATTCCGTATTCAGTATTCTTCAGTTTTAGGGCATGTTGCCCAGTTCCATTAGAGTTACTTTTCCATTACAGTTTTCAGACTTTGGTATGTATTAATTCAGTATTTCGTTACTTATTTCAGTTGTGGGATTGTAGTGAGGAGTTTTTCCTCCAGACTTTATTTACGTTATGTGATGGTTATTCTATTTACTTCATTATGGTGAATGGTGTTATTATGCTTTATTACACTTGTTACATGTTAATCAGACTTTAATTAAAATTTGGCACTTACTTTTTAAATACTAGGTGGTTAGTGATAATAATAAAAAATGTTTTCGACAGTGATGCTATTAACTGAGCCAACTTGGCATTTTGAATTAATTTAATAAAGGAGTAGCTACCCGGTATTTAATTAGTCGGGGTGTCACAAAGTTGCTATGGGTTATCCTCTATATAAAGAGTGGATTGGTGAGACAAACAGTCTCAGGGATGTGTACCGTATAAATGCTAACAAGTTTGTAAAGTTTGTAAAGAGGTGTCTCAATAATGAAGAGTTATCATGTCCTTGCGCACACTATAGAAATGGTACATTGTTTGAGTTAATAATAGTTGAATTAAATCTCATTGTATTGGCTATGCAAGACGATTATCAACTGCAGATTTTTCATGGAAAAATACATTATCCCTTTGTCATTGAACAACCTCCACTATAACTGTCAAGTAGGACAGTGGTGGAAGGATAGGAGGACCCCGTAGAGCATAATATGTTGGACGATATAATAGATGATACTTATAGAATTCGTATGGTGAAAGACAATAATGATTCCATTAAAGAAGACAATGAATCTTATGGTGGATGTTCTAGTTCTCATGACGATGTTGGGATAAACCATGATGATGACTACAAAAGTTTGAAAGTCAAATAAACCCAATTGTTGTACCCTGAATAATATAAAGATCAAATAGCTTTGAATGTTATGGTTGGTTTGCATAGTTTAGAGATCCATTTTGGTTTGTATGGTAATAATATTAATTGAACTCTGAATTTGGTAAAGGGTTTGATCCTCAAATAGAATATGCTTACAAATAACTATCCGAGTACGAAAAATAGTTTTAAACGTTTGACGATGATGTTGAGTGTCATATCCATATTAAACAAAAAGCAAAGATGGTTGAATGCGTTAGGACAAAACAAAAAGAAAAGGACGATTTCATATCCGGATAGTGAATTTAGATGTTGAGTGTCACGGGATGTAATTATTACATCAAACATCCCTTATTAAATGATAAAAATTCCAAGCTTTAAAAATTATCTAATGAACTTACCTAATCCATAATTTTTATGGTTAAAGATGGTGATGCCACGTCAAGGCTTGTTTGTTTCACTAATGGACCCAATTTAATGGCACACGAGTTTAAGAAATATCAATTGAATGGATATTTACTCTCATCAGTCATGTACGATAAAAATACTTCGTTACAAAACAATTGGATTTCATATAATGCTCTTACATATTTTAGGGAGAATGCCAAAGATAAAAACCTCGTTGAAGCAGAAATGACTTACTAAGTCGTAATTTAAAATAAAATTAATTAGACTACATATATTTTAAAGAGGTCTTATTTTATGTGTTAAGTAAGAGTTAAGGGCAAAAAATATTGTAAGGTAGATTCAACTACCAATATATTTTAAGGAGGTTGTGTTATACTGTAAGATGATGACCACTTATGAAGTTTCATGACATTGTTCCACACGAACAATTCAAATAATATTGAGTTTATTGGGAGGGTTCCTTACTTGTATTTCCTTTATGAGACGTTCCACGCATGAGGTCGGCCTCTATTAGTAGTTAAGGACTTTTGGGTTTGAAACCTTTAGCAAGTGTGTAACACATGGATCGAGGAGAAATGTTGTAATCACTATTCGTAATGGCATTAGAAGTATGGCTACAAAGAACACATGAGGACAATTACCCCACTAACGATCCAAAGGTTACTTTATATAAGATGTTTTTAGTCATGTCATTAACTAAAAATGGAGTCGACCGGGTCATAATGAAGAACAAGTTCTCGTTACTTTATGTCAATGACTTATTCGCTCATTTGAAGAGAAATGTTATGTTGTGATGGGATCGTCATTGGTTCAAATGATGACATTTTGTTAAATCAGAATAATTTGTCTCGTGGGTTACCGTTACACCCAATTTGTTTATTAAAGTAGATTCAGGATCAAGGGGGAACTTTTTCGAGGGATGTAATGGAGGTTGTAACTAGAAAGAGTCCCTTTGTACGTTAACAAATGTAGAAGATTACATTTCCAAGAGAAATTGGTTATTCCATAAGGTCCCAAGCTACGGAAGGTAGTCTTGGATAAGGAGAATGCTTCATCGATTACTTTACATTATAGAAGAAAATTAGTGCACGATAATTTGAGTAATAGGTATGATTGATGTGGTGCATCAATTATTGTTATAGTTTGTGTCGAGAAGGGAACCATGCCAGTAGAAAAAGGTAGAACACTAAAGACATTAAAAGAGTTGGTGGTTTTGACATCCCAGTGTAAATGTGGGAGAATACACTGAGTAATTTTTGCTAAGGTCCACGGGTTCCAAAGGAGTCATGGAATCAATAAGGTCATCTTATTTATACTCATCAAGTTGATTAAGAACTAAAATTTAACAAGTTGTTATGTGGGAATGTGTTCGGGGAACCTCGAGAAGAGTGGTTGATTGGACATAAATATTGTATATTTATTCCCCTAATTTCAGTGTATTTGTGAACCCGAGTGATGTAACCTATATGTATTTGATGCACATTTATGCTACTAACCTTCGTTGGCAAGTATTTCATGTTTCGTGCTTCTCTTATTTGTTTTAAAGGTTAATTATGCAAGCAGTGCAAAAGAGAAAGCGAGACGATGAAAGAAAAGCTAAGAAGGCAAGTTCAAGGGCATTTTGGTAATTCTGCAGCCAGATCCCGAAGGAAGAGTCAACTGGAAAGTTGAAGAGCTCAGGACAACAAGAACACTAGAAGAAACGACACCCAAATCCTAGCTACGGTTAATGAATTATGACCAGTTGAAGTTGAAGAAAAATTCAAGGAAGAAAGGAAACAAAACAAGAAAAATTCGAAGTGTTGAAGTTGAAGAAAAATCACCCCAAGCCAGCAAACATTCTCGAACCCATTCGCGAACCGGTTTGGGGGGTGAACCGGTTCGGGGTACATGCGAACCGGTTCGGGGGTCCTGATGCGCGAAATTGCCTCCTTCATTCTGATTCGTTCCAAAGGTTCCTTTTAGGTTAAAACTCTCCAAAAAGAGTGGAGAACGTAGGTAGTAACTTAGGAACAGTCGTTCTGAATATTTTTAGTAGTTTTTGATAGAGAAAAATAGAGGAGAACATCTAGGAACATAACTTCGATTAATTGCTGCAGGATCAATACACTTCCGGGTTTGTTTTCAAGTTGTAATCCAAGCTTCATTTTTGTGATCTTTAGTATTCTTGCATGGTAATTTTTCTGTATGGTTTGAATGAATTTCTGCGTTTATAATACTCAGCTACGTATATCGATCTAGTGTTATCATGAGTTTGCACGCATGCAACGTTATTATTTCATGCATCCTTCAGTTTAATATGTCCGGCTAGGTTGAAAAGGCTGGGATGCATGAACCCAACCTAATGTGTTAATGCGTGTGTATAAAATTAATCCGATGAATTTAATGATTGATTATGATCGTATTGCGTAGTTACATAATAATTGTGGATCTTTATATCTCGTTTACCTTTGGGTACTAGTGATGATTTAGAGTACAATTTGAGTGTCACTATCGCGATACCGATTTACTCATCCTCAGATTAGGTATGACGCGGGCTTGAACCTCGTATACATAATGCTTGGGAGTACTAAATTCCGGGTCAGATCAATTAGATAAATTTATGATTAATATTATCACCGTACTACACCAGGGTTGGGGGATTGTATTCCCGTCCTGTTTCTCTCATCAGTTAAAATAAAAAGTTTTTGAAATCATCAGTCATTCTCCATTTCGGTAGATTAATTTAGTTGCATCTTTTCTCATTTTCATTATCGCATTTAGCTTAATCAATCTCAAAACCAAATCAATTTTTCCTTTTCTTTTTAGAGTCAAAGTTAGGATATCTCTGTCTCTTCTCGTGGTCACAACTCTGTTGTCCTTTTTCCCTGAGGATCGATACCCGACTTACCGGGATTATTACTTGAGCGACAGGCTTACACTTGAGCCTAGAGTGAACGCATTCCTGAGATACATTTTCAGTCGCGTCAAGTTTTTGGCGTCGTTGCCAGGGAAATAGGTAGACTTAGGATTAGATCGAGTCAATCCAAAGCTTTGACCAAAAATCTCTAAAAATCCAAAAACACATAAAAAAATTCAAAAAGCACAAAAAGATTCATCATCACCTCTCATAAGCTTAATGCAAAATTCTGAAACCACTCCCACACCCCATAATATTCCAACCAACATTCACGAAAATCCAATTGTTGAGTATAATCCTGATAGTCCCCACACTCCAAACGCCCCACAGTTCTGGGTCCTACCTCCCACACCGTCGCACTCAGTCTCCGATAACACTCCATTTTCCTTCTTAGGACGCACTTCGAGCATGCCTAGTGAGAGCACCAAGTCAATAAGTGAGGAAGAGATGTCGCAACACAGCAGTGCACCCGCCGGTGAGGAAGAGCCCCCATACCGTCCGATTAGAGATTTCTTATATCCCGAGCGTACTGTCACTCCGGGATGCATTATACTCTCGTATAATGTCGGGCAATTCCGTTTCAAAAATGGGATGATCCAGATGTTAACGCATTACCACGGTATGGATTTTGAAAAGCCATACCTCCATATTAGGGAATTTGAGGACATGTGTGATACTCTCAATGATCAAACCTGCACAGAAGAGGTAATCCGCCTTAAACTCTTCCCTTTCTCGCTCAAAGATAAAGCTAAGGCCTGGCTATGGTCTTTACCTCCAAGCTCGATTCCATCCTGGAATGAGCTACAGTCAAAATTTCTCAAGAAATTCTTCCCACCACATCGAACAATCTCCATAAAGGCTCAAATTCAAGCATTCAGACAAGCTGAAAATGAGCCATTCCATCGATGCTATGAACGTTTCAACGAGTTAGTTTCTTCATGCCCCCATCATGGATTTGATTCAGCGCAAGTCATCTATTTTATCTATAATGGGTTGAATCTTAACTCCAAACAACTTGTTGAAATAATGGGAAGTGGTCCGTTTATCGATTTAGACGCCCAGGATGCTGAGCTTCACTTGAGGTATGTCACCGAGACTACCCAATCCTGGGACACTTCTGATCCCAACGCTCAAAATCGAAATAGACAAGCGACCACCACTCCGTCAGCGTCCGTCCTATTCCATGTAGATAAAAATTCTATGATGGATAGCCGATTGGAGACTCTTGAGAAAGGATTTCGAGATCTGTGCGAGATATATGGAAAAGGACCAGTTGGACCCATTCCAAACCCCGTCGTGAAGGTGTGTGCTATTTGTGAGGTGGGACATTCAACTGAGGAATGCCCGATGATACCCGCCTACAAAGCAATGCTTCAGGAGCAAGTTAGTGGTATAGGAGGCTTTAAGGGTAATTTCGGTGCCCCGTACGAGAATTCATACAACCCTTCATGGAAAAATCATCCCGATTTTAGCTATGGGCAACAACATGCCGCAATGAACCCTCCTTCGCATGCTGCCCCTCCTCTACCACAACATTTTCAACAAGCCCCGCACATGCAAGGACATGCGCAAGCACCACCACCTCAAGGAAATTATATTCCGCCACAGCGGAGAAATCTCGAGGATACCATGAATCAATTCATCGCAAGCCAGACCGCAACCAATGCCAAATATGATCGTCTAATTGGCTACATAAATGCGAATCTGTCAAAAATACAATCTTCATTGAATGTTCAAGAGAAGAGCAAGTTTCCTGCCCAAGGCCAAAGACCTCTCCAAGGTTAAACTAGTGTTAGCTTCACTCCCCATGACCATCCTGAGCAATGTAGCGCAATTACCACTCTACGTAGTGGGAGAGTAGTTGACTTGTCACCTCCTCTACAAGACGTACCTAAAAACAAGGAGATTTTGCCCGGCACGAAAGAGGTCGAAGATGTCCCCTTGAATGAGAGTGATAAAGACGACACTAGTGAGCCCAAGGTAGTAGTGAAACCACCCATCGCGGCACCATTTCCTCAAAGGTTGATTCCTTCACATAAAGGAAACCCACGTGATGAAGTGCTAGACGTGCTAAAGCAAGTAAAGCTGAATTTACCATTCCTTGATGCCATTAAGCAAATTCCAGCTTATGCAAAGGTCATCAAAGAATTGTTGACGGTAAAGAGAAAGATGAAGGCAAAGAAGAATGTCTTTCTAGCACAGAACGTGAGATCCATTTTACTTAACGATCTCCCGCCTAAATTCAAAGATCCCGGTGCACCCACCATTTCCTGTATCATTGGAGAAAATAAAATCGAAAAGGACTTACTAGATTTGGGAGCAAGTGTAAATATCCTCCCTTACTCCATTTATAGGCAACTTGACTTGGGCGACCTCAATCCCACAAAGGTCACTCTCCAACTAGCAGATCGAACCGTGAAGATTCCACGAGGCATAATTAAGGACGTGATCGTCCAAGTTGACACCTTCTACTTCCCAGTAGATTTTGTCATTTGGGACACGGAGCCCTCCTTTACCTCAAGCAACCATGTTCCTATCATCCTTAGGCGCCCGTTCTTAGCTACGGCTAACGCAATCATCAATACTCGGAATGGGCGAATGCAACTCACTTTTGGGAACATGACTTTAGAGACCAACATCTTCCATATCACCCAACAGACAGGGGAAGAAGATGATCTTCACATGGTGAGTTTCATAGATTAGATCGTAGAGGAATACAGTGAGGAGAATTATTGTGGAGACACCTTAGGATCATCTTTAATGTCAAATCACGATAATAAAGGGTCCCACAAGAGAGAGACGTTAGGGGTGTGCCCTATTTCATCAAGTAACAGTGGTAGTTATGAAGATGAGAGAAAAGTGGGGGAGAGGTGTGTAGTGACCTCAATAGAGAGAGAGAGAGAGAGAGGGGTTAGAAGAGAGAAAAATGGTGGAGTTAGAGATCGAGCAAGTAAGAGAGGACGTAGGCACCACGAGAGAGAGAGATCTAGGGGACATGAGCATGGAAGAATTTGAAAGAGAATTCGGCCCGATGGATGAGAACCTTACTGTTGAAGTCCAATCCCTATTGGACTCTTGTAGTCACTTAGACGAAAGTGAATTGAAAGAAAAAATTGATGCATTCCTTCGTTGTGACAATCCACCCACACCACTAAAGGCCCCGAAGGCGAGTGAGGAGAAAAATTGTGGTTCATCCGACTTAGTGCCCGAACCATGCGTCTTAAAAATTGAAAGAAACCTAGGTATTCCCTCCGAGTCCGCGCACGCAGGCCACGCTTTGAGTCAGCATCACGAGGATCCCTTTCCAATTAGTCACGACGAGTCTCCCGGTCTATCCTTTATCTATGGGCAAAGTCCCAACTTGTTTCGATTATTGGAATATAATCCTAGGACGGGAGTGACAAGGAGAGTATCGACCCCCGTAAGTGGGGTCGGGTGAGTTTGCAAGGAGATGAGAGGTCTTCGCACCCCAGACGCGTATGGGGTGATTGTTGTTGTATTTAAGTCATGCATGAGTGTCATCTAGTGTCTTGTTGCAGTTTAATATTTGTTTATTTTATTTTTCCGCACTTATTATTCACTTTGAGTTAGATTTTCGTCCTTTTTGCTTGAGGACAATGCAAAAGTCTAAGTTAGGGGGGGGGGGTTACAAGTGCGTATTTCTAAAACTTCACAAATTTTCAAAATGCCCAAAAATTTCCAAAAAAATCATAAAATTTTGAAAAATCCAAAAATATTTTTGTTCAAAATAAATAAAAATTGGAATTCAAAATTTTCAAAAATATCATTAAAAGTCGAATTGGAGTCTCAAATTGTAAACATTCAACATACACAAAGTCGAAATTGATCGAAAATTGACGACTTAACAAACAAGTGTGGAAATTAACAAACCCGGTGAGATTCGAGCCTATCACGTTTTGCGAGTTTTTAAATCAATCCGAGTTAATCTTTAACTCAACGTTCTTTTTAGCGCCTAAAAAGTTGTCAAGGATCTCAACCCTTTCATTTTGATCGGTTTTGAAAAATGTGTGTAATATTGCCTTGAAAAACGTGCCAAGTTAGTCTCTAAATGGTAATGCAATTGGCATTTTGGACAATGAAGTAGGCCCTCGTTTGTCACCTAAGAATATTGGCCATAAAAAGTGGTGAAAAAAATCATCCCTTTTGTAACCCAAATTTGAGCCGAATAATTTTCCCTTTCGTTTGACAACCCGAAAAACCCAAAATAGCCGGAATTGTGAAAAATGAGAGAATTCAGAATTTAAGTCCGAAAAGTGAAACAAAAAGGGGTAAGAAAAATAGAAGAATGCTCAACAAAAGTTAGCAAGAAAAGAAAAGAAGTGAAAAACAGAAGAAAAAAAAAATGGGAAATAGCCCGGAAAAAAAGTACAATTGGACATCATTAATGACTTTTCCAATTCCAACCTTCCCTACCTTTTTCATGTTACCTAATATACCTTAAACCTCGAAAAAGTCCTAACCGAGTTTAAATTGTGAAATTTGTTACCGCGTGGAGAGCTAATACACCAAAAGATAATAAAAGAGATTGAATGCGCGAAAAAGAGGCAATGTTTCCGTTTTTAAAACAGTACTCCATTGATGAGATCCTCTCACTATAAAAGTTCCATCTTTCTAATTGTATGCATGATTTTGCATCCATTATATTTACTCTTTATATCATGCATACCGAGAGAATAGCCATAAATCGAGAGATTCGATTGTGAGAGCATTCCGTGAGAAATTGAAATCAAAACGAATTTTCGAATAAGTAACGTAATGATCAATCGGTGGAAATTGGCAATTATATTTCCGGCTTCGCACACACGCACTAAGGTTTGAGACTCGTAAATATGATTTGATGATGACTATTTTTTGGAAAAGTTTGAATTACACAATTTTTGCGTATTTTGAAATTTCTTCGAGTCGAATTTTGTGGGTATATTCTCTGCAAACCCTCACGAGACACAACTCGTCCTACTAGGGTGACCTAGGGGTTTAAAGGCTTGTTGCATGCGCTAAATGCAATCGCTTGCCAACGAAAAAGGTATTTTATCCTAATAAAATGTGATTTTCAAGAGTTAAGCCATGTTAGGATTCTTTTACATTGCTCGGGACGAGCAAAGTTCTAAGTTAGGGGGGTTTGATTGGACATAAATATTGTATATTTATTCCCCTAATTTCAGTGTATTTGTGAACCCGAGTGATGTAACCTATATGGATTTGACGCACATTTATGCTACTAACCTTCGTTGGCAAGTATTTCATGTTTCGTGCTTCTCTTATTTGTTTTACAGGTTAATTATGAAAGCAGTGCAAAAGAGAAAGCGAAACAATGAAAGAAAAGCTAAGAAGGCAAGTTCAAGGGCATTTTGGTAATTCTGCAGCCATATCCCGAAGGAAGAGTCAACTGGAAAGTTGAAGAGCTCGGAATAATGAGAACACTGGAAGAAACGGCACCCAAATCCGAGCTACGGTTAATGAATTATGACCAGTTGAAGTTGAAGAAAAATTCAAGGAAGAAAGGAAACAAAACTAGAAAAATTCTAAGTGTTGAAGTTGAAGAAAAAGCACCCCAAGCCAGCAAACATTCTCGAACCCATTCGCGAACCGGTTTGGGGGGCGAACCGGTTCGGGGTACATGAGAACCGGTTCGGGGGTCCTGATGCGCGAAATTGCCTCCTTCATTCTGATTCGTTCCTAAGGTTCCTTTTAGGTTAAAACTCTCCAAAAAGAGTGGAGAACGTAGGTAGTAACTTAGGAACATCCGTTCTGAATATTTTTAGTAGTTTTTGATAGAGAAAAAGAGAGGAGAACATCTAGGAACATAACTTCGATTAATTATTGCAGGATCAATACACTTCCGGGTTTGTTTTCAAGTTGTAATCCAAGCTTCATTTTTATGATCTTTAGTATTCTTGCATGGTAATTTTTCTGCATGGTTTGAATGAATTTCTGTGTTTATAATACTCAGCTACGTATATCGATCTAGTGTTAGCATGAGTTTGCACGCATGCAACGTTATTATTTCATGCATCCTTCAGTTTAATATGTCCGGCTAGGTTGAAAAGGCTGGGATGCATGAACCCAACCTAATGTGTTAGTGCGTGTGTATAAAATTAATCCGATGAATTTAATGATTGATTATGATCATATTGCGTAGTTACATAATAATTGTGGATCTTTATATCTCGTTTACCTTTGGGTACTCGTGATGATTTAGAGTACAATTTGAGTGTCACTATCGCGATACCGATTTACTCATCCTCAGATTAGGTATGACGCGGGCTTGAACCTCGTATACATAATGCTTGGGAGTACTAAATTCCGGGTCAGATCAATCAGATAAATTTATGATTAATATTATCACCGCACTACACTAGGTTTGGGGGATTGTATTCCCGTCCTGTTTCTCTCATCAGTTAAAATAAAAAGTTTTTGAAATCATCAGTCATTCTCCATTTCGGTAGATTAATTTAGTTGCATCTTTTCTCATTTTCATTATCTCATTTAGCTTAATCAATCTCAAAACCAAATCAATTTTTCCTTTTCTTTTTAGAGTCAAAGTTAGGATCTCTCCGTCTCTTCCCGTCGTCACAACTCTGTTATCCTTTTTCCCTGAGGATCGATACCCGACTTACCGGGATTATTACTTGAGCGATGGGCTTACACTTGAGCCTAGAGTGAACGCATTCCTGAGATACATTTTCAGTCGCGTCAGTGGTGTTCATAATATGGTGTATGAAGACTGTTGAAGGAGGAAAAAGAGCATTTGTGTGAAATGAGACCATGGCTTTGGATCCAAAGAGGTAGAGTAGACTTTTGAAGACCTCCTAGAGGATGGATTTTATGAACTCGGTTTCCAAATGGTACTGACAGGCTGATAATAGGTCCTTCTCCATACTAGAGGATAGGGTAGGGATGATATCATTTTATCTCACCATATCACCATCAATGGGGACACTATGTTGCTAAGGGTATATAACACGGGAAGTTTCACGGGACAAGTTGAGATTTCAATGGTTGGACTAGTTGATTGAGGGTTAATTAATTATAAGTTATAACAAGAAACCTTATGTATATTAGGCCATAAGACAAGTAGATTATGTATAGAGTATGAGGAAGATACGGACGAGATATTTTTATATTTTTTTAGCAGGAAAATAATGAATTCGAATTTTGAGGACGAAATTCCTTACTTTGAGGGGGGGAGGGATGTAATAGCCATAATTTTAATTCATTAATCAAATAGTATATTTTATATGTGCCTGTTTATATGTCCCTGCAGTGACATATGATGTCACTAATTATAATTCTATATATGTTGTGTTATGTGTAGTTTATTCAAAATTGAAATATTACTTAATAAGCGGGAAAGCATTAAGAATTATTTAATACATAATTTAATAATGAATAATGATTTTTGAGACTTATACAAATTAGAATATTAAAATATGATTTTATACTTTAGGTTGATGTTTGGAACATTTAGAAAGTTTTATTAGGAATTAAAATAATGGGTTTTATGCCCCATAGGCAAGCATATGGTTTGGACTAGACTCTAGACTATTTAGAAATAATTTTAGGCTTAATGGGTCAAGGTCCATATAGGATTTAACCTAAACTTCATGGTTAAGCATATAAAAAGGCAGAGTAGGGTTATTACAATTCATTTTAATACTTGAGAGGAGATACCCTATAGAGATAAGAGGTATGGTACTTGGAGAAGAAAAGAAGGACAATTGGGCTTTAGAGAAGAGGATAATTAGGGCTTTTCAATTGGAGTTTATCCTACTTGAATTTGAAGGCAAGTTTTTTTAGTATATGAATATAAATATTTCGGTGTTAGAATATAGTTATACATTGGATTCTAACTCTAAACATACAATTATTTGATTTATATAATTAAACAATCAAATTTTGGGACTTAATTTAAATCTTAAAAATTAGGTTTTGATCCATACATAGAATTTGGTAGAATTTAACATGAATATGGGAGATATTAAATAGATAGATGTTAAGGTTATGCTATACTTGTTGGACTGATTAAACAACCTTTTATAATGCATGAATGAATTGGAAAATTTGGGACTTTATAATGAAATTCAAACCTAGGGTTCTAATTCTAAAAAATACTTCTAAATACATGTATAAATATAATGGACTTGTAAGGATAACATGAAATTTGGTTTGGGGATTGTATAGGGAAATTTAAGGTATATGGATGTAGTCTTGAATTCCTTTGTTAATGGGGGTTTTGGATTGATGGGTTGTATCAGGGGCTAGAGGTTGAAAAAAGATTGAAATCTAGAAAGTTTTGTGGTTTCCCATTTTGAACGCATGTAATTTGGGTCTGTGCAAACGGACCATAAAAAAAGGAAGGTTATAAGGTCGTGCGAAAGATGAGGGAAAAATTGAAATTTTTTCTTAATTTGATAAAGAAGAAATTTGGTAGACTTATACATTTTATACATTGATCTAAGACCTTTAATCTTATATGTGAAATCACTTGGGAAGATAATAAGACTCATATCCTTCTTAAAATGAAAATAATTATATGGTATATTATAATATATATATATATATATATATATATATATATATATATATATATATATATATATATATATATATATATATATATATATATATATATATATATATATATATTGATTATGTGTACGTATGAGATGCATCCTAGAGGAGACATTCTTACGGACTGTGCGATAGCGCCAGTTCAGTACATTATTAGAGATTTTTTATACCCTGGGACGTACACTAGCGAGCACTATAGTATTATAGTACCCTGGGTCGGGAGACGACACCACTTCGAATTCCTGAGAGACCGAGATAGAACTACCCTAGGTCGAGCCATGATGCCACTTTGGTACTCTAATAGATTGTCATGAGTTATAGCTAAGACGGGCAATGACACCACTTAGGAATCTCAAGAGAGCGAGACCGGATTACCCTAGGTAGTGTGAGCATGCCACTTCAGTAGTTAATTATATAATAATTTGTATGAATAATAGATATGTTGATATACACATGGAGGAGTGTTCTGATAGATATATACTTGAGAATTTTAGAACAATTATTTATGAATATTCAATGAAGTTGAATAATATGTAATCATGGGTTCACTTGGGTCTGAGACTAGAATTATGTGACATCTAGGATTGTTGGGATTGCGATTGACTAAAAGTTACTAAAATATGAAGAAAAAAACATGCATAATTATGTTATAGCCCAGAATCAATTATGTTATTATACTACATAGACGTGTTGTTAACATATCTTATTAATATTTTTCTGGACATAGGCAGTTATGTTACCTTCGCCATACGATCATTTCAGTAGTTAGATTTACGTTAATAAAATTTATATTACGCGATTTTACTAGTACTTTTGGTTGGTTAGGTATCAGAGTTATATCTTTCACCTATGATATGTTTCAGTTATTTATTTTATGCATTAAGTTTTATTACAGTCATGCTTTGAATAATATTCAATTGTTTAATTCTCGTGAGTTTGTATTAGACTTGATCATTCTATTATAAAATTTATGGGATGTCACAAATAAGTGGTGGAATTAAACCCGATTTGAACCCACCCATTAATTTGGTTGTTCTAAAATTTGATATTCTTATAATCTGTTCTTGTTATATTGTGAACATATATTGTGAGAAATTAAATTATGAACCCATATTTAGTCGGAGGATTATTTGGATTAAAGATGAAGATTTTAAGTCCATTAATGGTAGAAACTAATTTGGTTTGGGAATCACTAAAAACTAGAGGAAACTGACAATAGGGGAGAACCCCTCTATAAAGGGGTTCAACGCGCTATAGCTCCGCTTGGGGACGTCAGTAGACTACTAGGCTACTATGGAGGCTAGGGGTTTGGCATGGGGAGAAGACGTTGTTAATTTTTTTTTTTTTAGTTTTTATTGGAGATAATTTGACCACATATGAGGAGATGACATATGTCCGTTAATAGTATCAAAGATATCATAAACAAAGGATGAAGATTGTTGATGTTAACCTACAAAAATCTCAGAATTATATATAACCAATCAACCTGGATTGCTCTCTAGATTCATGGATTACTTCACTGATATGCCCAAGTATAACCTCGGCCCAGAGATACCTACCTCGGCCAAGATGATGGCCGAGACATTAATCGACCCTATGAGGGGCAGGGTCCATGATATCGTCCCTCGGCCAGACCTACCTCGGCCCAGGCCGACACTACCATATCCACTTCCATGGACCCTACGTCTGCGAATAGCAACCTCGGCTAATAGTAGGCCGAGGTGACAAGGAGCCCTAATCTTCAACATGGAACTAATCCTACCTCGGCCTTGGCCGAGATGACGAGAAGCATTAATAATCATCAGAATGTATATGCCCAACCTCGGCTAGGGCCGACCTAGCATAATGTCTCGGCTAATATCAGGCCGAGACTCCTTATGACATTACTCGGATTGAACGGACCAAGCCTTTACAGCTCGGCCTCTCCCAGGCCGAGGTCATTCACCAACATGACTGCCGAGCATCTGTTGACATTTGGATAAGGACACCTGGGCACAAATCAGTTGTAACAAGATTATTCTCCACATGGGGGAGAATATTTCATCATCATTGCTTACATGTGACAGTGACAGATGGCATTTTCACATTGGTGAGGATACCACACACATGCTCATTGCATGCATGGGGGGTACAGTGCTCTCCCTAGGCACTATATATAGGGATCATCCCCTACCTTGCAAAAGTATCCTGCTATTAAAACCCTAGCTAAAACTCTGTCTAAAGATACAGTAGAGAGAGAGAGAGAGCTTGAGTGAATTGTACCCATGGCCATTAGTGCCTTTGTTCAGTGATATTACTCACACACTCACAGTGGACGTAGGCCAGATTGGCTGAACCACTCATATTCCGGTGTTGATTCCTCATATCCTCACCTCCTTCTCTTATCTCTACATATAGCTGTGCCACCATTGTTACTAATATATTGAGCTTTCAAACACCTCACCTGGTGGTGCTAATTCTTAGCATCATCATTTTGGCGCCGTCTGTGGGAATCGAGAGGCTATCTCTTCCTCTTTTTCTGCTTTACCTCACCGGAGACTCTGGTGGTGAACCAGGAACCACCCCTTGTGTGGAGCTGTTTCACCATTGAAAGAGGTCCTTTAAGGTATTAAGCTCACTTGCTGTTCAAGCTCTTTATTATTAACACATGGCACCAGAATTACCACCACCTCCTCCGCCGCCCGGAGGTGGAGGGGGTAGCTCCAGTCAGGCTCCTCCCCAGTCCGAAATGGCGGAGGTGGCAGCAGCTTTGAAATCTTTAGCTGCAACACAACAAGCCATGAAGGAGCAATTTGCCCAGCTCAGCCAAACCATGATGATGAGACCACCTGGAGTCTCCCCGAACATGATAACTCCGGCAGCAGTTCAGCCCCATCCCGATGCCAGGGGACCACCCCAGGCGCCCATGAAGGACCAACCTGCACCCCAGCGGAGGAGGGACGTTGCTGACCCTAGGCGCTTGCGCCTGGGGAGGCAGGGAAACCCTTGCCCAGAGGACAGGTATGATGACCTAGAAGCTGAAGAGGCCCCGGAAGACTGCTGGGAGCCGTATGAGGTGTCAGATAACACCGTACGACCCCTTAGGCAGAGCCAAGGATGTGTCGGCCAAAGAAGAGACGAGGCCCAACAAAGAGGGTCGGCCTTTGATAGGCAGAGTCAAGGATGTATCGGCCGAGGAAGAGATGAGGCCCAGCATAGAGGGTCGGCCTTTAACAAGTTGAGCAGAGGGTCGGCCTTCGAGAGGCTAGGCCCAATCAATGACCTGAGGCAGAGGCTATCGAGGTCAAGGAGCGCGGCAGGCTCTCAAAGAGGGAATAGGCAGGCTCGGCCAGATCAAGGCCGACCCTTGGAAAGAAGAGTCCGGGAGCAGGAAGAGGTCAATAGTCAGCGTGTTGTGGCTGGGGAACCCTCTGTCCATAGTAGGGAGGTGGCAGGGGATAACCTCGGCCTAGCTGAAGAGAGAAGACCCTAGAATGACTCAATCCAACGTCTCGAGGAGAAGATAGGGGACCTCATAAAGAGCAGGGACCCATTACAGAGGGGCTACTCGGAGGGCTCCTCGTTTGTAGCTAGGATAGTGGGGTTCCCAACCCCAGCTAAGTTCAAGCCTCCTACAGTGACACCTAAGTATGATGGCAGCACTAATCCAGTGCACCATATCGAGATGTATCAGTCGGCGGCAGATATTTACTCAATACCCGATGAGATGAAGTGCAGGGCCTTCTCAGGAACCTTGACAGGGGCAGCACACAGCTGGTTCACCTCTCTTCCGAAGAACTCGATCGAGAACTTCAAAGGCCTAGTAGAGCAGTTCATCCACAACTTCTGCTTTGGGGTAAGACCTCAGAAGAAGACTACCCACCTCCTATATGTCAAACAGGCTAAGGGAGAAAGACTAAGAGACTATATAGCAAGATTTAACAAGGAGAAGTTGGAGGTAGAGGATTACGAGGAGAGCATAGCCATGACCACCCTGATAGGAGGCCTCCAGAAGGGGAAGCTATTGTGGAAGTTGGCGGAAGACCCCCCCAAGTCTATGGCAGAGTTGTTGTCCACCGCAGGGAAAGTGATGAATGCGAAAGAGGCAATGGCCGCCAAATATGAGGAGGAGAATCGTGGTAGCACTGGGAGGTCCCAGGGTAAGAAAGAGGGGAAGAAGAGGTCAGCAGATGACAAGTTCGCTCATTACACTCCTCTGACTGTGAGCTGTGAGCACATCCTTAATGAGATCAAGGCTGACCGGGCTCTGAGGTGGCCAGAGAAATTGAAGGCCCCACCACATAAGAGGAATAAAAACCTCTGGTGTGAGTTCCATCAGGATCACGGCCATGTCATAGATAGATGCTTTGCTCTGAAGGATGAGATTGAGAAGATGCTAAAATCCGGGAAGCTGAGAAAGTATGTGGATGGCAAGGCCCCAAAGGGTGGCAGAGAAGACCCTAAGAAGAGAAGAAATGACAGGTGCCATGGCGATCTCCCGGCTAGAAGGCATGATGATTCAGAGGGTGATGATGGAGATGACCCGGATCTCCCACCTAAGGATGATAACACCCCAGTGAAGAGGGTAGGGATGATCTCCTTTGGTGTTAGCACCATATGTGGGGGATTCGCAGGAGGTGGCTCTGAGGTAGCCGACAGGAAAGCTCATGTAGCAGAGGCCAAGTCAGTGGTCAAACCTGAGGTTGTGAATCTAACGTCTTCTGACGCAGTGCAGAAGAGGAAGAAGGTGGACATGGACACCCTCGTAGTGGGGTTCTCCAGACTCGACTTCAAGGGCATCTTAGCCCCCCATGATGACCCTTTAGTCATAACAACAAGGGTGCATGGGTGCGATGTAGGGAGAATCCTCATAGATGGGGGAAGTTCAGCAGATGTGATGTTCTGGCCTTGTTTCAAGAGCTTGGGTCTTAGCAGGGCAAGGCTGGTGCCCTACCATCACCCATTGATAGGCTTCAGTGGTGAGAAGGTACACCCATTGGGCATGTATGAAATGGATGTGCGGATGGGAGATGAGTGGCCTAAGAGGCTGACCAAGAAGATAAACTTTTTTGTTATGGACGAAAATGTCTTCTCGGCCTACAACCTCATCATCGAAAGAGTGGCCCTCAGAGAGTTTGAAGCCGTGCCGTCAACGGTCCACCAGATGCTAAAATTCCCGACTCCTTATGGGGTAGGGGAAGTGCAAGGGGACCAGACCACGGCGTGGGAGTGTTATTTCAACTCGGCCGAAGAGCGAGAGGCCCATAAGAGAGCAACCGTCACTTACATCATTGACACACTTGATCCCAGAGACGAAACAAAATTGAAGAAGGGCGAGCCCACGAAAGAGGTAGAATCCATCGTCCTCAATGAGGACGAGCCGGAAAAAAACGTCCAGGTCGGCAAAGCCTTGGAGAAAGGGATCAAGGAAGAGCTGATAGACTTCCTTAGGAGGAGGCAGAGTGTCTTCGCGTGGAGTCATGCAGACATGCCTGGTATCAACCCTGAGATCATGACCCACAAGCTCAAAGTGGACGGAGATGCTAGGCCTATTAAACAGAGGCGAAGGATCTACTCCAGAGAGAAGTATGAGGTCATCCGGGAAGAGGTGAAGAAGTTAGAAGAGGCCGAGTTCATAAGAGAGGTTACTTATCCAGAGTGGCTCTCGAATGCATTCATCGTGCCTAAGGCCAATGGAAAGTGGAGGATGTGTGTAGATTTCACAGACCTGAATAGGTCTTGCCCGAAAGACAGTTATCCCTTACCCAAGATAGACCAGATGGTGGATGCAACGGCAGGGCACGAGCTTATGAGTTTCATGGATGCTTATTCAGGCTATAACCAAATCTTCATGGATACCGAGGACTCTGAGAAGACAGCCTTCATTACTAACAAGGGGACGTACTGTTACAAGGTGATGCCCTTTGGTCTGAAAAATGCGGGGGCAACGTATCAACGTCTTGTCAATAAGATGTTTGAGGAGCATATAGGTAAGACCATGGAGGTGTATGTGGACGATATGCTAACTAAGAGCCTGAAAGCATGTACTCACGTAGCGGACCTTGAGAAGACCTTTGATGTCATGGACTCCTGCAGAATGAAGCTCAACCCAGCGAAATGTGTCTTCGGGGTAGGAGCCGGGAAGTTCCTGGGGTTCATCATTAATCAGAGGGGGATTGAAGCAAACCCGGAGAAAATCAAGGCATTACTCAACATGAAGACTCCTAGGAGTATTAAGGATGTTTAGAGACTCACTGGAAGGGTAGCGGCCCTGAACAGGTTTGTTTCCAGAGCCACGGACAAGTGTCTTCCGTTCTTTAAAGTTCTGAGAAAGGCCTTCCAGTGGGACGAAGAGTGTGAAAAAGCCTTTGATCAACTGAAGTCCTACTTGGGGTCTCCCTTGCTGCTGTCCCAGCCCATCGCAGGGGAGAGGTTGTTTGTGTACCTGGCAGTCTCTGAGTCAGCCATTAGCGCGGCCATCATACGGGAAGAGGATGGGGTTCAGAGACCTGTGTACTTCAATAGTAAGGCCCTTCAGGGGTCTGAACAAAACTATCCCCGCATGGAGAAGTTGGCTTATGCCCTGATACACGCCTCTAGGAAGATGAAGCCTTACTTCCAAGCTCACTCCATGGTAGTCCTCACCGACTCACCACTACGGCAGGTTCTGCACAAGCCTGAGAAGTCCGGAAGATTGATGACCTGGGCCATCGAGCTAGGAGAGTATGATCTTACCTACCAGCCCAGGACAGCCATCAAGGGGCAGGCCCTGGCAGACTTTGTCGCAGAATTCACTTGGGAAGAGACCGAGACAGAGAAGGGCTTGGATGGTGGCGAAGAGATGAACCGAAATGTCTTCCGAGATTCGGAAGAGACTGCCCCGTACGTCTTCCGAGGCCGAGAAGAGGTTGTCCCAGGCTAAGCTCGGAGCAGAGTAGAAGAAAATGAAGAGGATCGGTACCTCTTCGAAAAGGGGGTTATGAGAGAAAGGGTCTTCTCATCAGATGCAGACGTATGGAGCCTCTTCGTTGATGGCTCTTCTTGTGACAATGGAAGCGGCGCGGGGCTAGTACTCTCGGCTCCAGATGGTGCCAACATTGAGTACACCTTGAGATTCAACTTCAAGGCCTCCAACAATGAGTCTGAGTATGAGGCCATGATAGCGGGTCTCTTATTAGCAACAACTCTTCGAGTAAAGCAGCTCCTACTCCACAGCGACTCGAGGTTGGTTGTCAATCAAGTGCTGGGGGCATACGAGGCCAAAGACGAAAGGATGGCCAAATACCTAAAGAAGGTAAGAGGATTGCTAGAGTATTTTGAAGAAGCAAAGCTGAAGAGAGTGCCTCGGCTGGGCAACAACCATGCTGATGCATTGGCAAGACTGGCCTCGGCAATGAAGACAGATTTAGGAAGGACCATTCCAATCGAGGTCTTAGGAAAAGCAAGCATCGAGGAGGACGAGGTGTGTAGCCCTTGTCACAATGTGAACCTGGGAGACTCATGGATTGACCCGCTCGTCAGATACCTAAAAGAGGGGGAGCTACCTGAGTCCAGGATGGAAAGAAGAAAGTTGAGATACAGGGCTGCAAAGTTCTCATTGGTAGGAGACGTCTTGTACAAAAAGGGGTTTCTACTGCCTCTCCTCAGATGTGTGCACCCTGCGGAAGTACCCCAGGTCTTAAGGGAGGTTCATGAGGGTTCTTGCTCTAGCCACATTGGGGGAAGACCCTTAGCCAAGAGGATCATCACTCAGTGATACTGGTGGCCTACCCTGTCTAAGGACGCAACAGATTATGTGAAGAGGTGCGACAAATGTCAAAGGTTCGCCACCATCCCTCACCAACCTCATCAGCCTATGACGTCGATCTCTTCTCCATGGCCATTTGCGGTATGGGGAATTGACTTAGTAGGACCTTTGCCAAGAGCAGTCAACAACTATAGATTCTTGATAGTTGCCATTGACTATTTTTCAAAATGGGTAGAGGCAGAGCCGATGATAACCATTACAGAACAGAAGACCTTCCAGTTCATCTGGAAGAACATCATATGTAGATATGGCCTTCCGAACACGCTCATCTCGGACAACGGGAACCAGTTCAAGAATGCCTCCTTGGAGAAGTATTGCCAAAGTGTGGGGATCAGACAGTTCTTCTCATCTCCTGGTCTACCTCAAGCAAATGGCCAGACCGAGGTCACGAACAGAACCATCTTGGATGGAATCAAGAAGAGGTTAGAAGACGCGAAGGGGAGATGGATAGAAGAGGTCTACGCCGTGCTATGGGCTTACAGAACTACGGCAAGGACACCCACAGGAGAAACCCCATTCATGCTGGCACATGGCTCAGAGGCAATCATACCAACGGAGGTAGGACTGCCAACTCATCGGATTCATACCTACGACCCCGACAGTAATGGGGAGAAGAGAAGGCTAGACCTAGATCTCATCGAAGAAAGAAGGGAAGACGCAGAGGTCAGAAAAGCGGCCTACCAGCAGAGGGCAGCAAAATTCTACAACCAGAGGGTGAAGTCAAGACCCATTGCAGTAGGAGACCTAGTTCTAAAGAAAACACTACAGAAGGCAAACAAGCTACACCCAAACTGGTATGGCCCCTATAAGGTGACGGAAGAGGTTGTTCCTGGCACTTACAGGCTAGAAAACCTAGAAGGAGAACCTTTCACTAACCCGTGGAATGCTGACCATCTCAAGAGATATTACATATGATGTATAAAGTTTTATGAAAATGTACTATCTTACTAAGAGGAGGTTATTAATAAAGATCAGTTTCCATATCAAGTTCTTGTTTCGTTCTTTAAGTCCATAAGTTTATCATGAGGCTAACCTCTTAGGTGATGACCTCAGACCCTCATAACATCACTCGGTGGTGACGAGGTCTGAGCTCAGACACCTGGGTTAGATGACCTCAGACCCTTAACATCATTAATTTGGTGACACTTATTATGAGGCTAACCTCTTAGGTGATGACCTCAGACCCTCATAACATCACTCGGTGGTGACGAGGTCTGAGCTCAGACACCTGGGTTAGATGACCTCATACCCTTAACATCATTAATTTGGTGATATTTATTATGAGGCTAACCTCTTAGGTGATGACCTCAGACCCTCATAACATCACTCGGTGGTGACGAGGTCTGAGCTCAGACACCTGGGTTAGATGACCTCAGACCCTTAACATCATTAATTTAGTGACTATTATGAGGCTAACCTCTTAGGTGATGACCTCAGACCCTCATAACATCACTCGGTGGTGACGAGGTCTGAGCTCAGACACCTGGGTTAGATGACCTCAAACCCTTAACATCATTAATTTGGTGATATTTATTATGAGTCTAACCTCTTAGGTGATGACCTCAGACCCTCATAACATCACTCGGTGGTGACGAGGTCTGAGCTCAGACACCTGGGTTAGATGACCTCAGACCCTTAACATCATTAATTTGGTGACACTTATTATGAGGCTAACCTCTTAGGTGATGACCTCAGACCCTCATAACATCACTCGGTGGTGACGAGGTCTGAGCTCAGACACCTGGGTTAGATGACCTCAGACCCTTAACATCATTAATTTGGTGATATTTATCATGAGGCTAACCTCTTAGGTGATGACCTCAGACCCTCATAACATCACTCGGTGGTGACGAGGTCTGAGCTCAGACACCTGGGTTAGATGACCTCAGACCCTTAACATCAGTAATTTAGTGATATGGTTATGACAACATCATATTAAGTAATGACTTTAGAGATCATATAGCATTCAAATACATTCAGAGGTCAAGATAAAGGAAGAAATTGGCATTCAATAAAAGAAGAGATTACATAACATTCAGATGTCTGATAAATTACAAGTTCAGAATTACAAGTCAAAAAATACAAAATACAAGGCCAAGTTAAACATATGAGGGAGGAACATTCGAAGTCTCGGCTGGGTTGACCTGTTCAGCATTGGTCACCTCAGCCACATCATCAGCAGGGTCAGTTCCTCCGAGATCAGTCCCTTCCAGAGTAGCAGTTTGACCAGGGGCAGCAGCCTCGTCTTCAATCTCTTGCAGGGCCTGGGCAAACTGAGGGTCGGCGAAGCCGAGGCCCACAAAGTCGGAGGCCTTTATAGTGCCAACCTCCTTCTCCCTGACCTCTGCCCATTTGGTGGTGGCTTTGATACCTCTTTCGAGGTATTCAAAACCAAAACCTACGAACTCCTCAGAGACTTTGTAATCAGCAATTATTTTCTCAGAGGCATCTGCAAGGGCGGCCTTCACAGCAGCATTGACCTTCCTCTGCAGGGCATCGTCCTTATCCTTCAGGGCCTTGGCGTGGCTTTGGACGAGTGCAGAGATATCTTTTTCCAGTCCATGGGCCTTATTTTAAGAGTTCTGGGCCTTGGTCTCGGCATTCTGCAACTTTGACCTCAGACGGTCAATCTCGGCCTTCAGGGTGCTCTCAACCTTCTCAGCCTCCTGCCCCTTCTGAATGAGAGGTAGTTTCCTCATGGCCCAGTTAGATAGCTGGTACATGGCAGTGACACCCTGTGCAGATAATGAAGAGGTTAGATGGCGGTAATATCAGACGTTGCACTTGAAAAATTATGGACAAAAGGAACAAGTCATACCTGGGCGGCCCTGTGGAGGCCGAACTTAACAAGCATGGAAGTGTCCATGGCCCTGTAAAAATGCTTGTCAGCCTCGGTCATCATGTTGGCAAGGGCGTCCATGGCCTGTCGGCTGTGGCCGACCACGCTATCGGTAAGTTTTAGCTGGTCCAGACGAGCCGACAAGGTGTCGGCTGTGATAGGGATCGCAGCGTCTGAAGTCTTCTTTTGCCTGGAGGTCGGCCTCTGATCCTCAGAGGCCGGGACCTCAGGGTCCCTCTTCTTGGATTTGGATGTTGAGGGAGCAGGTGGAGGAGCATTCAAACCAGTCTTCTTGGCGAGTCTAGCCAAAATCGGAGCTGCCATCTCCCACAACTCGTCTGGGACACCTGGTGGTCTCTCTGCAAAAAGGGAAAAGACAAGTCAAAAATCAAACATGAATGACCAGATATGAATGAGATCAGAGGTTAGACTTGAAAAGAGAAATCCTTACCAAAGTCAACAAGGGGACTTCCACCTAGGCTCATCCCCGAGAGATACTGGGGGGTCAGCAGATGTTCGAACTTTACGAACAGACCATGTGCCCCTTGGTCTTGCAGGGCCTTCACCTTTTTGCCGTTCTGAAGACTTAGGCCAGGATCGGCCCTGGCAGACATAGTGGCCTTACCCCATCTGAGGGGTACCCTCGGCTCAAAAGTGGAAGAGGGAACAGATGAGCCAAATTCCCATGGCCCTGAGGCGAAAAAATACCAGGGTTTCCAATTGTGATTCGAGGTCTGAGTGACCAGGAGCATCTTCTTCTCAGGCCTTCGAGCCATGAAGTGATAGTAACTCGGATGATTTTTGGCCGAGGTAGGGACGTAATAACCAGCAAAGACCTGAACCGGGAGGTCAGAGTGGTGGACTGCCCTCCACAAGACGATGGCCCCTATAATAACTCTCCAAGCATTGGGAGAGAGCTGTGAGGGGGCCAAGTTGATGAAGGAAAGAATGGACCTAATGACAGGGTGAATGGGTAGACGAAACCCTAACTTAAACATCTGCTCATACAAGAAGATTTCTCCATCTCGGCCGTGGTAGGCCCTCTCTTCCCTCAGAGTTCTCCTCAATTTGATTGAGGGACTGATGGAGTATAAGTATCTGAAGTGCAATAGATCCACCTCAGTGACTGTGCTCTCGTACTCGTCCGCCTCAGAGGTATCAACTTCACTTTCACCATCATCATCATCATCATCATCATCATCAACCTCAACGTCGGCTGGAGCAGACGTAAATGTGTGACTAGGGAACCTCTGAGCAAACGCGACCCCGGTAACGGCCGACAGAGGGATAGTGTCTAGAATGGGAGGCACAGCCACACTTGGCTCAACAAGTTCAATCTCTGAAGAAGAGCTTGAGGTACTTGTGCCATTTTGGGATGAGGCGCGGCTAGAGACCTCGGCCTGGTCATGGCCCTGACCAGTCCGAGGTGTGAAGTCCATAGCTTCTTGGAAAGAGTCCATAGACATAGGGTCTGAGGTGGAGGACTCAGACTCAGACATCGGCAAACGGTTGGCAGAGACGTCTGTTTGATAAAAGTTCTCAGGAGGATCAGGATATACCACCTTCAGAGATGGGGGAAAGAGAGGTCTAATAGGGAACTCCTGAGACCTACGAGCTTCTTCCTGGGCTCTCTCTATTTGCCTAATTTTTTCTAAGGTCTTCTCTCTGAGAGAGGGGAAGTCCTCAAGAAGTTGGTACAAGGGTCTGAGCATCAGAGGACGACCCAAAACTTGGAACAACCCTAAACTTGAGGAAAACTCCTAAACTCACAAACACGATTGGCTTATGAAATAAAAGGGTTTAAAGATCAAACTAAGGAATTTCAAATAAACACAGGTCACCTGAATCAATGAAGCTCGCCGAAAAACTCAAACAGCCACCGGAAAACCCAAAGATCTCACCGGAAAATTTAAACCAAATGCTGAAAACAAAGGAAATGGAAGGGGGGAGGTACCTGAAGATGAGTCGATGGATGAAACGAAGAGATTCCACAAGGAACCTACAGGAAATCCTCTGCAGAAAGAGTGATGGGTTGAAGAAGCTTTGGAGAGAACTTGCAGAAACTTTGCGCGCGAAAGAAAGGAATGAAGAAGAAAGAGAAAGTGGTGGGATTTAACCCTTAAATACTTGGGCACACTTCCCAAGGCCCATCATTGCCTTGGGAAGCCCAAGGGTAAACTGACAATGCACGCAAGCCAAGTGGGCATGCCTTAGCATGGGACAGGTGTCATGCAGGTGTTAGCCTTGGGAAGGACAGGCCTCGGAGGTGAAGCAATCCTCTAGCCACTCGCTCTCGTATATGACTAAGGGCTGGGGGGTGATTGATATGCCCAAGTATAACCTCGGCCCAGAGATACCTACCTCGGCCAAGATGATGGCCGAGACATTAATCGACCCTATGAGGGGCAGGGTCCACGATATCGTCCCTCGGCCAGACCTACCTCGGCCCAGGCCGACACTACCATATCCACTTCCATGGACCCTACGTCTGGGAATAGCAACCTCGTCTAATAGTAGGCCGAGGTGACAAGGAGCCCTAATCTTCAACATGGAACTAATCCTACCTCGGCCTTGGCCGAGATGACGAGAAGCATTAATAATCATCAGAATGTATATGCCCAACCTCGGCTAGGGCCGACCTAGCATAATGTCTCGGCTAAGATCAGGCCGAGACTCCTTATGACATTACTCGGATTGAACGGACCAAGCCTTTACAGCTCGGCCTCTCCCAGGCCGAGGTCATTCACCAACATGACTGTCGAGCATCTGTTGACATTTGGATAAGGACACCTGGGCACAAATCAGTTGTAACAAGATTATTCTCCACATGGGGGAGAATATTTCATCATCATTGCTTACATGTGACAGTGACAGATGGCATTCCCACATTGGTGAGGATACCACACACATGCTCATTGCATGCATGGGGGGTACAGTGTGCCCCCTAGGCACTATATATAGGGATCATCCCCTACCTTGCAAAAGGATCCTGCTATTAAAACCCTAGCTAAAACTCTGTCTAAAGATACAGTAGAGAGAGAGAGAGAGCTTGAGTGAATTGTACCCATGGCCATTAGTGCCTTTGTTCAGTGATATTACTCACACACTCACAGTGGACGTAGGCCAGATTGGCTGAACCACTCATATTCCGGTGTTGATTCCTCATATCCTCACCTCCTTCTCTTATCTCTACATATAGTTGTGCCACCATTGTTACTAATATATTGAGCTTGCAAACACCTCACCTGGTGGTGCTAATTCTTAGCATCATCATTCACCATTAAACCTTATTTTCTTTTCTCTATAAATGTAACCATCGCCTTAGGGAAAAGGGTCATGTAACCATTGATATTAAGACGATATCAATAAAGAAAGAGAAACAACCCATGGATGTAGACACATTAATGAACAACCTACATACATTTCTTTTGTGATTATGATTTAATTACTTTTGTATCATCTTTATTTGAGTTTACTATCAATTGTAGGGTTTTACTTCCTATAATTGGCTATGCCCGTGGTAAATGATTTTCCTTTTTCAATCAAACAAGCCAAAAAGAAGTCATGTCTCATTCCCACGTCGAGCACTTCCCACCTCAGTACAGTCAGCACAATAAAAAAAATGACTATGAGGCCTCTAGGATAACGTCTATGATCCAACCCAATAAGATTCATAACACTCCCATTTCTTATTACAATCCATATATGGACCAAACTGTGGATAGCAATGAGCCACCCCCATCCAATCAAATTTCACATCTCATGGATGCCTTTGAATAATATTTTCAAGAACAGGAGGCGGCCACGCTCCACTAGCAAGAGGATGATGCCCACCTCCAATGATTCTTGGAAAAAATGGAAGACAAACTTTATGTAAGCTAAAAAAACATCACGTGGATACTGGAAACCTAGTTCTCGGGCAAGTAAAACTCACAGCTGAGGAAGGTGTTTGTGGTAAGATCAAGATTATTCCAGCCAATGTGTCTCACTAGACAAAAGAGACCACCACAATAGCCATCATAGCAAGAAGGACTAACACGACATCATTCGAAGGGAGATGGATGACCATCCAACCCATCAAGGGTCTAGGAACACTAAGGAGATGAATAAAATAACCCTCATCAACCAGATGAAATATCCTTTATCAAGTTTGATTCAGGATTTTGAACCTCCAATGAAGTTTGTCGCTCCCAGATTTAAGATCTACGATGAGAAAACTGATCCCATTAACCATATTCGCCTATGTTAACAGGTTGTGACACTTTGTAGAAATAATGGGGCCCTTATGTATTGCATACTCCCTTCTAGTCTGGGGTATTTTGCATAAAACTGGTTTAAAAAATTACTACGATTGATTACCAGTTTCACAGAGATTGCGGAGGCCTTCACCGTGAGGTTCATCACGAAAATCACTCATCCAAATAGGATGGATTCCCTAATTATATTGAAGAACTTTAAGAAATATTGTTTAAATATTCTTAATGCTTTTGGGAAACCTACAATGAGGTGGAAGATGGATCCGAACATGTATAAGTGGCCTCATCAAGATCAACCTCCCGAACAGCTCCATGTTGCACCATTTCCTCATCAAGAAAAAAGTTATTACCATTTATGACCTCGGGTCCCAGATTCAGCAATATGCTAAGGTGAATGATATAATGGAAAACACATAATAGGATAATAGGCGACCAAGGGAAGCAAAAATGGAGATACGAGAATTACCTTAGGAAATAGAGAAAAAATAGAACGACGGATCCAAGGGTGATGACAAGTCAGATCCCAACAAGGCCCATCATGCCATTAATATTATTTTTTAGCAGTTGATCTATAAGATACTAAATAAAATTAAGGATCAATAATATTTTATGTGCCTGAGGAAGATGGAGAGGGACCCATCAAAGAGAAACATAACTCTATGATGCTCCTACCACAATGATCATGGGAAAAAATAAAGAGCTGTAAGTCATCCATGTTACATCTAGAAGAGTTTGCTCATGAAGGTCATCTAAATGACTATGTGGAGAAAATAAACATAAGGTCCCTCATTGAATGCAATTAGAAGCCGGAGAAAGTCCTAGACGGTGACGATATGGGGCCTGAGTTCTCACTTATTTAGAGAGACTTAAGTCCTAACTATATCCAAGGCAAAGACATAAGGATGGAGCTAAAATATATTATTATGGGCATGGGCTCTTTCTAGATCGACTCTGCCAAAATCGTAGTCGAGAAACGCCATCAAACAAAAGAAATTAACTCTGTCAAGTATATCATTTTCACCAAATAAGACCTATTTAGAGTTAAAACTTCACATCATGAAGCACTAGTAATCACTATAAGAATTGCCAATTGGGATTTGCATAAGCTACTAGTGGACTAGGGGAGTGTTCAAAAGTCATGTACCTCAATTTGTTCAACTAGCTCAATCTAAAGATGGAAGATAGGAAGGAAGTGGCCATCTTTTTGTTCATCTTTATAAGAAGAATGGTGATTCCCCTTTGAAATGTCCTTCTCCCAATACGAATTGGAAACATATCCAAATTGATAAAATTTCTAGTCTTGGACATTGAGTCACCATACAATGCAATTATAGGGCATGGATGGATCATTATAATTAAAGAAGTTCCATACACCTATCATCAGAAGATCAAATGTGTTAATGAATGAAGGGTAATGGAGATACATGGGAATCAAGCTTCCATCATACCTAAATAAGAGAAAGGAAAAAGAGGAGAATACAAAGGTAACTATGCCCTCCAAATAACATAAAAGGGATGAATATCGAGGGTAAAAGATCCAAAGGTATCCCTCAAATATAGTCATAGAACCACTATAGGAGGTTATGTTTGAAGACACTCACCCGAAAAAGAAGTTTTTGATTGACAACATGTTCACCAATAATAAAAAAGAAGAACGAATGATTCGGAATGGGTCGAGATAGTCAGGATTAGGTATCCGCTAGTTGTAATTGGGTTTCGAGGACTTTTTAAGCTATACGGGACCCGTATGGGGATATTCGGGTCATTTTAATGTTATAACTTAACCTAATTTCGGGATTTGAAGAATATAAAGGGTTGTTAGAGGAAGGAGGCAGTCATATACCCATTCTAATTCACCGAGGCTTGAGAGAGAGGCAAAAGAGAAAGGAAATTAAAGGGAGAAACTCAAGAGGCAATTCAAGAAAATTAATTCGGGAGGGAATTGGACAAGAATCAACATGCAAAGAGGATCTCAAGGAGAAAAATTAGAATTCTCTACGATTTGAGGCAAGTGTTTAACTTTCTTTGATATTATATGTTGTGTTTTAGTTCATATCATGACTGTGAAAAATGAATATAAACTTTTAGGTGGGATTTACAAGTCAAAATGGGTTTTGGGAAAGGTTTCATGAAAATTAATTTGAGAAATTTATTATATGAAATCCAAAATGAATCCTACATAAAGGTTAGAATTTTGATTTAAAAATCTGAATTGCAATTATGATGGTAATATATGTGATCCTAATTGATAAATATGAAAAAAATAGTGAATTTTGATGTTAGAATTAATATGTGACTTAATTCTAGGGAAATTTATGTTGGATCACATGTTTAGATTGTTATTTGATCAATTGATATGTCAAAACATGTATATTGATGATAATTAATGTTAGAGTTGATTCTAAGTGTAAGAGGAGCAAATGGAGAGGCCAAAAATGAAACTCAAAAGAGGCAAAAAGAAGGAGAATGAGAAGAGTCACTTTGAAGAGTTTTAGATCTTCTTTTTGAGTGCTTTCGAAAGAGATTTAAGAAAAACTCAAAACATATAAGTGACTCAATTTGTTCATTTATAATCCAATGAAGTCAGATTATGGATTTGGATAATGTTTGGATCTAATTTTTCTTTTTTAAAATAGGCCTACAATTGTGGATTTTGACTCTGTTCGGCTGCCCTGTCTTGGTCAGATTTTTTGTTTTAATGCATTTTGGTGATCGAGTTGATTCTGGAATGGATGAGGATGTCCATAAGGGAGTTTAGGACTTCTAAAAATTACTTAAAATATGATAAATTACCTTGGTATGATTAGTATAAATCCGAGGTGAAATTTAAGGTGTTTAGGATGTTTAATAGTCGGGAAAAAATAAATAATGAATTTGTGATGAAAATTTTGGATAGACTTGAATAAGGGCTACTTGGAAATGGCTAATTGTCTAGGTGTATTATTATAAGGTGAATGAATGAAATAAGAGATTATTTATATATTCAAGAGTCGAGATTAAACTCGGGAATGATAGGCTAGTGCTACGAGTGACGTGCACGGCTAGTCGATTTTATTTTTTATATATCTTTATATATATATATATATATATATATATATATATATATATTAACCATACCACTCTAGTGGATATGCCTGAACGATCCTATCTTTTTTGCTTTGGTGGGTCTCCAAGATCCTTTCGATATTAAGAGCTAAATAGATTTTCATCTATTTTGTATCATTTTGGAAGCATGGCTGGGTGGTAAAGCGGGGGATTGCAAATCCTTTTTCCCCATTTCAAATTTGGGTGTCGCCTGATCAACAAAAAACTCGAAATCTCATATTATGTTTCTGCTCATATAACTTTCCAAATTATTCCCCAGCATAAGCCATAAGAAATGGACTATTAATACTTGTTTGCTTCTAAGCATCTAGTCTAAGGGTTTTCTAAAAGATTGTAAGTCTTTGGATCTAAGATTCAAGGAAAGATTCGAATAGTGGAAGGGCTATCAAGACTTCTTGATACCTTTTTACTACTAATGTAGTGTCTACTGACTGGGTCATGAATTCCATTGGATAGCTGGATAGGAAATAGAATTCAATTAGTAGTTGCAGAAAGGAAAGGGCAGAAGTTCCTTTAGAAACTTAATATATAGACTCACGAGAATCTCTGAGTGTTCAGACATTCACTAAATGTTGGATTGGATGGATTATTTAATTTTTTATAGAAAAAAATTGCAAAAAGAATTTCTTTTCGAAAACCCCTCGTCAAGACTATAATATACCGTCTCCCGACTGTCTCTGTGATACAATTGGGAGACGGTACGGATTCGATCAAATGGTAAATAAAGGTATGTGATAGATAGTGATCTACCTTTTTATGTTTTTTTATTTATGAAATTCAACAATAATAAAAGACTAGGCGTATTCCTACATGTCTTATTAGTAACATTCCCTTGAAATGTTATTACATATTTTACTTGTGTTTAGTCTTTCCCTATTAGAAATCATCTAGGAATTTTTTAGAAGTAGATTTATTGGATTGGTTCATCAACAGTGTTTGGTCAGCATCCCTTTTTGACTATGCGCCACTGATTCCACAATTATTAATGAGAAATAATGGAATAATTCCTTCATTGAGGTAGGGGACATAAGTAACATGAATAAAGTAAGTCTCGTTTGGGCTGCTTTAATGGTAGTCTTTACATTTTCCTTTCAGTCGTAGTGTGGAAAAGAAGTGGACTCTAAACTACTTCTAATTTAGTTGAGGAATCAAACTCTATCAATTGTTATATAGATTGTTTTGCAACGCGTTTTGAACTTTAAAAAAAATATCTTAAAAAGTAAGACGATTATTTCCGATTAATCGGAACAAATAGATGTATCAAAGAAATAGAATTGGGTCCTATGCCAATTAAATATATGGAATTGAATTTACATCTACATATAGGAAGATAATATTGTACATAATATTGTAGATTGATCTATATTAAGTCTCTATCTTTATTATAAAGTACAACTTTATACACCAGATAACTTTATACACTACAATAAGACTAATAAATAATATGGTAAAAAGAAAGATTAATCTATCTATTTCTTACCATACTATTGGATCTCAAAGAATACTACCTATTATAGTCCGCTCATTTCAACTATTGATAGGAACTCAGAAGTCAAGTTTAATTCAAATTAACTTTGAATTCAAATTAATCATTTTTACTGACTATTTTTATGTAAACGATAAGTAGAAAACCCGTAGGAATTAGAATGAAAAGTGCATTGTCAATAAATGCAAGAATTTTTACTTCCATAGTCTCCTCATTTTTTTACTTCACAATAACTCGGGATTTAATCCCATAGAGATGATAAATCTTTCGCCTGTCACTTCAATGAATGAATTACCTCTCGATGATCTTGAATTAGATCAATATCACGAATAACAATATCTAGGCTATCAAATCAATTCGTCATCGAGAATTTAATAGTATAACATAGGAAGATCTATTATCCATACTGAATCCAAAATTGTATTCCTGGACCAATCCAAAACTCCTTTATTTATCATTCTTTTTTGTTTTTTCTTTTCTATAATATACGTTACATCTGTCTTACTTGTACAATCATCGAATGAAGTATCAACTGACCACCCGTACATTTCCATTAGTCACAAACCCCCAAATAAACAATATAAGAGAAGTGGAAAAATAAAGGAGTTACGTTCTAAACTCTGTTTTTTAATAATCTAGTTTTCTTGGAAGATAAAGAAGTGCGATACAAATGACTCCTGGGATAAAATATGTAATATTCCATCAAATTTACTATTTTAGTTTCTAGTTTGTTCTTTCTTCGATGGGCCCCCTAAAAAATAGAAACAAATTAAAATATGCATCCCGTTGCTACAGCTAAAAGGAGTGGGATCTTTTATTGATCTTTCTTTTTTTACCCTCCTTCCATAGGTTATTAGTACTGGGACCCATATATCAAAAGCTCGGTGTGAAATTTAAATGAAATAGATTTGTCAACGTGAATCACTACAATATTTCACATTAGTAATTGAGGTTACACAAAAAAATGGAGTCAAAAAGGGAGAGTATTTAATCTGGAAAAGTATTCTATCAGGGGAATTTTGTCAATTTCATTTTGTATGGTACAAAAAAAAATCATTTGTGTATGTGCCCTTAAGAAACATAAAGCCCTATATTCCATTACATGGATTGCAAGCAATTGAAAATGCAGACTCAATATCTCTTGCAATACTAACTATAATGCTCCCAATAATTGTACTAATCTACATACGTCTTTATCTTTCCAATTGGTACCAGTTGAAGTAATGAAAATTCCCCTATTTGTTTGATGAGAAATGTGAAACAAAAAAGGAAAGAAAAAATAACCCCCCTGGGAATGAAATTATGCTTCATGTCCCCCTTTCAAAGAAAGGGGAGAGATTAATTGATGTACTTATTGGATCCGTAGGGAGTGACGATGCTCGAACCCACAACTTTCGCCTTCACATGGCGGTGATCTGACCAATTGAACTACAATCCCAGGAAACCAAGGGATCTAGTAGAGAATTTGATTTTTTTGTATTCTTCCTTATCAGTTTGAAGGACAAGTGGGCCAAACCATCTCATGGTAGATTCGAAAATTATTGGGCTAAGCTAGATTTGAACCAACGTAGACATATTGCCAATAAATTTACAGTTCGTCCCCATTAATCGCTCAGGCATTGACCCCAGAACAATCAATTTTCATTTAGGCTTATTGGATTTTATTTTAGGCTAATTGGTAATCCATGATCAACCTCCTTTCATAGTACCCTACCCCCAGGGGAAGTTAAATCCTTGTCGCCTCATCGAAAGAGAGATGTCCTGAACCACAAGATGATGGGGGCCTGGTTTCCCAACTGCCATCATACTATGATCATAGTATGAACATTTTTTTTGAAATTTTCAATGTAATTGAATGGTTTGATGAACATTTTTTTGAAATTGTCAATGTAATTAAATGGTATGATTAAAGCCGAGGGATCTTTTCGTTTCATTTTTCATGATTTCATCTAGATTCGTCATCCATGACTCATTCATTAGATTCTCCATTTTATATAAAATATAGAAATGGATATTAAATATAAATGGATATTAAAATATTATTTTATTTTATTATTAATATCATCTACTGAATATAAGAAAAAATAGAAATAATACGACGGATAAGATTCTTTCAGGGAGTAAGTAATGATTGGTTCGTCAGAAAAGAAAAAGAAATGAGGGATAAAATTCCATTTCTTACACTTTCATTATTGTTAAGATAAGATGCGGATATCTCACACTAATCTAGGAAAATAATAAACGATAAATCGGGGAAGAGGGGTCAAGAAGTTATCGAAAATTCTTTTTTCTCTAAGAATTTCGTTCAGAAACAAATGGAATCTCTTCATCACATGATTCGATGAAAGTGTAAATGTATCAATCAAGTGAATTTCATTCTTATGGGTATCAATTCAATAAAAGAAAATCAATTAGGATTAGTTTTGAAACAATTCATTGCATTTTACCCTCGACTTGCTGGTAAATGAATTTTCTTATTCAAGAATAAGCCGCTAGCCACTATGAGTTTAGTGCAGGTACTTATGTATAGATACTTATGTAATGTATAGGTACTTATGAATATAATATATGTACATAGATATATTTTAACCACATAGTGACTCGTTCAGGAATTTAATCAAATATGTCCCTTTAACTCAACGGTAGAGTAACGCCATGGTAAGGCGTAAGTCATCGGTTGAAATCGAATAACGGGCGTTGGCTTTTTTCATAAAACTATAGTCATAGTATTCCTATTTGAAGGGAGAATAAAATATTTTTAATATTAATAAAAAAAAAAGTAACCAACTGTAGATTATAATACAACAGTATCATCCTACTGAGTTATAGTATAATGGTTATAGTTAGAAAGTTAAACATTTGTTCAATAAATTATAATTATCATGAATATTTATAAGCCCTCTCTTGAATCACCAAGGATTATTATTTTCCATTATGCCAATCAAATCCATTGTAAAGATTCGAAATCCACAAAAGAAAAAATAAGTGGACCTGACCCATTGAATCAGTATATCTGCTATTTTGATTAAAATTCGATTGAGATTAAATTGGAATAAGTTGATCTTTTTTATTTTCTTTTCTTTGGACTCCGCAAGAATTTGTTGATATTTCCAATTCAATTTTCTTGTTTATAGATATTCCATATGAATAAATTGTTATTTCGTTCCTCCACAGAGAAACGTTTATTCCAAGTCACAACATAAGAGTCATTTCCACTATCTTTCTCTAATTACATATCGATATTAAGTTCTATCAAGATAAGATTTCTATAATTAGATGTATATTTATAAGATCGTGGCTTTATGTACCAAATATTTCCATATCGCAGCATCCGAGGTTTGTGTTATGATAGTGTGATAAAGAATGGGTGCGAGAAAAAAAATCATTTCCATTCTCCCTTATTTTACTATTTATTATTTTCATATTGTATTGAGTCTTTTTTAAGACGAAATTCTCTCTTTTATAATAGATAAAGAGAAATAGAAAATATTCAAAGTGTTTTTCTAGCTTCGACCCGTGGAAAGATAGACTCTGGAGTTTTAGATTTATCTGAAAGAGATGGATATATAACAAAGAAGACACAAAAAGTAAATGAAAAAGTAAATTAATAAAATACTGATATGGTAGTCGTTTAGTATACATAGAAAGGAGAAGAATTTCTAAAATAAAAAATAAAGATATTTATTGATTTTTTTTTCATTCTAAGGAGCAAGATTGAAGAATAAATTTCATTGATGGAATAAGAGGGGGGTAGATCGGAGGATAAATTTGTAGCGAGTGAGAGGAATGATTTTTCCTGGAATAGTTTTTCAAAAAATGAATCTATATTATCTAATTGATGAGTCATAAGAAGCCAATTCATGGTTTAAATGCTTAGTAAAAATAATAAGGAATAATCAAATTGAGTTCATGGATTTATTTAGGTCAGTTTATGGGCCAATAAAGGATTTTTATCTTCGAAACCCATTGGAAGGGGGAGTACACAAGAATCAAATCATACAGAAATGATCAAACCAATGGACGCCCCAAAATGCTATGAGGTGTTTGGAAATGGTTAAAGTAGTTGAATAGGAAGATTACTATGAGTATAGCCCTTGGTAAATATACCAAAGATGAAAATGATTTATTTGATATAATGGATGGCTGGTTATGGAGGGATCATTTTGTTTTTGTAGGCTGGTTTGATTTATTGCTCTTTCTTTGTGCCTGTTTTTCTTTAGGAGGTTAATTCATAGGTACAACCTTTGTAACTTCATGTTATACGTAAATTAGATAGTTCCTATTTGGAAGGCTGTAATTTCTTAACTGTCGTAGTTTCTAATTCTACTAATATTTTAGCACATTCTTTGTTATTACTATGGGGTCCTAAAGCACAAGGATATTTTGCTCATTAGTGTCAACTAGACGGTCTGTGGAGCTTTATTTCTCTTTATGGTTCTTTCGAATTAATAGGTATCATGTTACGTCAATTCGAACTTGCTCGATCTATTCAATTGCGACCCTATAATGCAATCGCATTCTCTGGTCTAGTTACTGTTTTTGTTTTTATATTCCTTATTTATCCACTAGGTTAGTTTGGTTGGTTCTTTGTGCCTAGTTTTGGTGTAGTGTCTATATTTTGATTCATCCTCTTTTTTCAAGGATTTCATAATTGGACATTGAACCCATTTCATATAAGGGGAGTTGTCGGTGTATTGGGAGATGCTTTACTATGCGTTATCCATGGTTCTACCGTAGAATACACTTTATTTGAAGATGGTGATGGTGAAAATACATTCCTTATGTTTAACCCAACGCAAGCTGAAGAAACTTATTCAATGGTCACCACTAATCGCTTTTGCTCCCAAATCTTTAGGGCTGCTTTTTCCAATAAATGTTGGTTTCATTTCTTTATGTTATTTGTACCAATAACTGGCTTATGGATGAGTGCTCTAGGAGTAGTCGGTCTGGCCCTGAACCTACGTGCCTATGACTTCGTTTCTTGGGAAATTATCGCGGCAGAAGATCCTGAATTTGAGACTTTCTACACCAAAAATATTCTCTTAAACGAATGTATTTGTGCTAGGATAGCGGCTCAAGATAAACCTCATGAAAACCTTACGTTCCCTGAGAAGGTTCTACCCCATGGAAACGCTCTTTAATGGAACTTTAGCTTTAGTTGGTCGTGACCAAGAAACCACCAGTTTCGCTTGGTAGGACAAAAATTCCCGACTTATCAATTTATCTAGTAAACTAATAGGGGCTCATGTAGCCCACGTTGGATTAATCGAATTCTTGGCAGGAGCAATGAACCTATTTGAAGTGGATCATTTCGTACTAGAGAAGCCTGTGTATGAACAAGGATTAATTTTAGTTCCCCAATTAGTTACTCTAGGTTGAGGGTAGGTCCTAGTGGGAAAGTTATAAACATTTTTCCATACTTTGTATCTGGAGTACTTCACTTAATTTCCTCTGCAGTATTGGACTTTGGTGGTATTTATCATGCACTTTTAGGACCTGATATGCTTGAAGAATCGTTTCCATTCTTCTATTATATATGGAAAGATAGAAATAAAATGACCACAATTTTAGTTCTTCACTTATTCTTGTTGGGTATAGGTGCTTTTCTTCTAACATTCAAGGCTCTTTATTTTGGGGGCGTTTATGATACCTAGGCACCGGAAGGAGAGAGGCATAAGAAAAATTATCAACTTTACCCTTAGCCTAAGTATTATATTCGGTTATTTACTAAAATCGCCCATTGGAGGGGAAGGATGGATTGTCAGTGTAGACGATTTGGAAGATATAATCGTAGGACATGTATGGTTAGGTTCCATTTGTATATTTGGTGGAATCTGGCATATCATAAAAAACCCTTCGTATGGGCTCGATGTGTAGTTGCATGGTTTGGGGAGGCTTAGTTATCTTATAGTTTAGGGGCTTTATCTGCCTTTTGTTTCATTATCTGTTGTTTTGTCTGGTTCAATAATACCACTTATCCTGGTGAGTTTTACGAACCCATTGGACCAGAAGATTCTCAAGCTCATGCATTTACATTTCTAGTTAGAGACCAATGTCTTGGAGCTAACGTGGGATTTCCTTAAGGACCTACCGATTTAGGTAAATATTTAATGCGTTCGGAGTAGAAACTATGCATCTTTTGGATATGTGCGCTCCTTGGTTAGAACCTTTAAGGGGTCCAAATGGGTTGGACTTGAGTAGGCTGAAAAAAGACATCCAACCTTGGCAAGAAAGGTGTTCTACTGAATATATGACTCATGCTCCTTTAGGTTCTTTAAATTATATGGGTTTCGTAACTACTGAGATCAATTCAGTCAATTATGTTTCTCCCAAAAGTTGGTTAGCTACTTCTCATTTTGTTCTAGCATTCTTATGTTCATAGGTCATTTGTGGCACGCGGACAGGGCGTGAGCAGTTGCAATAAGGTTTGAAAAAGGAATTAATGAACCAGTTCTTTCCATGACCCCTCCTAATTGAGACAAGAGTTCCAATACTTGAAGTAGGAATTACTTTAACTCCATCACTGTCTGTAGAAAGATCCCAGGTGTTAATCCACTGGTAGATCTATCTATCCGTATATATAAATAGATGTATGATTCCACATGCCCATTTGTGAATAATATGAATAAAAAAACTCCATTCCCCCTAATTCCATGTACGAATAAAGTGGTAAAAAAGGTAGTAAGATGTCATATGGAATATACGGCTTCATGGTAAAATCCCCGTATGATGTATTCTAGTAAAAATTTTGGCTGATAGAAGGATCAAATGGTATAGTTCATTTATTGGTGGCTTGGAGGATTAAAAGCATGACTATTGCTTTCTAATCGGCTATTTTCTCTATTTCATCAATCTTATTAATTAGCGCACCAATTGTATTTGCTTCTCTTGATGGTTGGTCAAGTAATAAAAATGTTATATTTTTCGGTACATCATTAAGGATTGGATTAGTCTTTTGGTAGGTATCCTTAATTCTATCATCTCTTGAACGTATTCGTTCCAGGTCCAAAAGCGAAATGGCCTCCCCCCCTCCCCAAACTCTTCTCGGTTATGAAACATATTAAAATGAAAATTCAATATAAGTTCCCAAAATGCAAATAAAGAAAACAAAAAAAAATTGGGGGGGGGGGGGGGGGGGGGGGTCAAACTTCTTGTTCTTGAATGGAAAAATTCAAATTAATAAAATAATTGGACTCACCCTGAAGAGAGCCTCTAGCCTGGCATTGCACAAATATGCTCCAGGCATATATAAATGTATATTTGTGTGTGTGTGGACATATTGTGTATCAATAATGAAAAAAATGAAGATATGGTTTAATGGTAAAATTTCCCTTTACCAAGGAAAAGACACGGGTTCGATTCCCGCTATCCGCCCCAGATGGAGAAATTTATTTACTATGAGAAAATGATAGAACATTTGGTATAGTTGGACGTAATAGTTTAGTGATTCTATTCGCCTGTTCTTTTCCTCCCACCCCAAAATAAAAGGTGGTAATAAATTACTAGTTAAGAGAGTCAAACCTAAGCATTTTTTATGAAAAGATATTGTGGAGATATGATTTGAACTCATGATATCAAGGTTATGAGTCTTGCGAGCTACCAAACTTCTCTACTCCGCGCTGAATAGAAGAACCAAAAACAAATAGACAAATAAGGATTGAATTCACCCTCTAGCATATATGTACAAATAGAATAGCCCACATACACGTAACGGTAAAGGGGAATTTTATGATTTATGATCATAGAAATGAAATGAAGGGATATTGTATGTAATCCTTACGACTTGGATCTTGTTGCCTCTGAAGACAAACATGCATGAACCACTTCACGAAGTATGTGTTCGGAGAGTCCAAAGCCTCGATAGTTAGCTCTCGGTATTCTATTCGAAAAATAAAGCCGATGAAGGCGTGTAGGTGCACTATTATGCAGTGGGAATTGTAACTTTCCATAAATTTCCCATTTGTCACTCAACGAAGAAATTTTGCTTATTTCTTTTTTTGAGGATCGACGAATCAAATGATATTTCTATTCCAATTTTTGCCTTTTCTTCTCGCTCTGAAACAAACTTTTACTTGCCATAATGGTTGAGTTCCTATTAGTATCCATGATACAAGTTGGATCCTATATGTAGAAATAAAATAAGGTGGACTTCTTCTCCATCAAAAGAAATATTATTATCGCGGATACAAAACATTAAAAAAATTAACCAAATTTTCCCGATGTCGACACAATCAAGAAAGCTGCATAAGTGAATATATAACCTATGGAAAATGAGCTAACCCAACCAATCATGCTTGCACAATGGAAAAGGCCACCAGTTTATCTCCCAAACGAGTCAAATTGGCCAAAGGTGTGCGTTCATGAGCCCAAGCTAATGTTTCAATCAATTCCTGCCAATACCCATGCCAAGAGATTAAGAACATAATCCAGTAGCCCCAATAATGTCCAAATAATAACATCCATGCCCAGATTGATAAACTATTCATACCAAAAGGGTTATATCCATCGAAAAGTTATGAAGAGTTTAACTATAAATAATCTCTTAACCATCCCATCAAATAAGTGGAAGATTCATTAAACTGCGAAACGTTACCCTGATATAATGTGATATGTTTCCAATGCCAATAAAAAGTTATCCATATGATAGTATTTAAGAAGGTAAAAACTACCAAATAAAATGCATCCCAAGCCGAAATATCACAAGCACCACCTCATCCCGGGCCATTGCACAAAAAACTATAACCAAAATCCTTTTTATCTAGAATTAACTTGGAGCCACGTGCATCTAAAGCACCTTTTACTAAGATCAGTGTAGTTGTATGTAAACCCAAAGCAATAGCATGATGAACCAAAAAATCTCCGGGACCTATTATTAAATATAGTGAATTATTATTCTCATTTAACCAACCCGACAACCATACGCTTCGACCTGCATTAAATAAAGGACCATTCGTTGAAGATAAAAATACACTGAACCCGTATAAAGTTTTACCATGAGCAGATTTTATCCATTAAGCACATATAGGTTTAATCAAGATTTTCTTCTCCAGAGTACCAAAGGCAAGCATGACATTATTATGAACATAAAGTCCCAAAGTATGAAATCCCAGAAAGAGGCTGGCCTAACTTAAATGAGATATGATAGCTTTTTATATTCTGACATTTCTTGCCAACACATTATCCTCATTATGTTTCGAATTGTAATCTCTAATGAAGAATATTGCTCCATGAGAAAAAAACTCATGTCATAATGAATCGTGCTATGTATAGTGATAAGTATATATTGCAACTTGAGTAGTAAAGTCGTGTGCAATGAATTCATAAACAAGAAAAGAGTACATATGTTGACCTATCAAATAAGTAATATCCCTAAAGAATCTAGAGCAAGACCTTATTGAAAATTAATCTAATTATTGATTGTGTCATAAAGACCCTTATGCCCACGTCCTAACCGCCCCCTGGTGGAATATGTGCATCTAAAAGATTTTCCATATTGTGCCCAATCCCAAAGTTATTTCTATACATATGAACAACAATGAGAAAAATAATTTCAATAGATAAATGATGATAAGCCATATCAGGCAGCCATAAAATTTGCGTTTGTGGATAGAATCCCCGAGAAGGGTTCGAATGGAAGTTTTTACTCCTTGGGAGGTACCGAATAAATGACTACTTGAATCGGGATTTTTAGAATAAATATTCAACTGGCCTGTAAAAAGTGGCTTAACTCTTGGGGATGCAGTTGTAACACCCCGCTCAATTAAGTACCGGGTGATCAGTCCTATACCTAATTAAATCAGATTAAAAAGTTGGTTCATTCTTAGCATCACTGTCGAAAAACATTTTATTTAATCACCTAATACTTAATTAAGCCGGCGTTAAAAACTTTCAAATTTTAGTTTAATACAATCTCATTTTACCATTACAAATAATTTCATGTAATCCATTCCACAACAATGCATAATAGATAAGTAATATCACAACTGAATTAAATGTAACTGGAATAAACTCCCCAGTTTAAATATCTCAATACAACAATCCAAATAAACTGAATGTATCAAAACTGATATAAGTAATACCGCTGTCTGAGATAGAATCAAAATAATTAGAATTCTTGGCTGACATGCCCTACATGAACTAACTACTACGGATGTATGAAAGAAAAGAATGAAAGCGTCTAAGCAAAGTCCACAACTCCATAACATCCATAGTACGTCAAGTATCCAATCCTTTATGCCTTGCGTTCCTGTGACTGGACACCTAATATAGAAGATACAAGGGAGGTGAGAATATGCAAGAAAACGGGTCAGAGCCCGATGGTAAAATATTTTTAAAAATAGCAAGCGATTAAAAAGGGCAATTGAGCAATTATTATGTACATGTTAAATTCTCGAACTCTCTCTTGAGATTCTCACCTCTCATCTAGTGTGCACGCCTAACGTACCTTCGAACCATACTAGTAACTATTCCAATACTAACTAGTTCTTTCCAGTCTAACATCTAAACATAGCCCAATATCGTTCCCACGTATTTCTCTCGCAATATAAGTAATACATATATATCCAATTTCTCTTTAACATGGATAAGCACTTTTTCAATTTAATATAATTAATTGTTCACCAACTTAATTCATTTCAGATTTCATTATCATTCATGTCTACTTAATTCACACAGTAGATAATATCACAAGTATATATATACATTCACTCTATTATATAAATATAATGTTGCCCCCCGAGACTCAGTTGCGGTGCATGCATACTCTGCTATCATGACCGGGCACATCTCGGCACATATCCTCACTGTATAAAAGACCATGGGTTCAGTATCTCACTCGAACCATCATCACAAATCACACATATTGGATGCGGATGTAGTTCCAAGACTATGAGCTACACACATACCTACACACCCATATGACCGTCATCACTATCATTATCACAGATACCCCGTACCTAGGTTCTATATTCTGAGGCACAAGTGAAAAATGCCCCCAAAGGATCATCAGGATATGACTGTCCTCAACGCGCAAACCTCCCGTCAATAGAAGTTAGGCTGGTTATGTCATATACACAAATCATTATATAGGTATACACTCAACCTATATATATATACATAAAAGGGCATAAGCACATCCCATATCACAAGTCTCATATGTAGTATACTTACTTCTCGAATATCCTACGTATCATGGTATTTTAAACCTCTATCATATTATAGGTATTCGTTCCACCTATGTATATATATCAACAAATGGGTATACTCTCATCCCATATACAAATCCTACAAGTAGTATATTTCAAGTTTATCCCATAAACTAATAATTCACATTTTATTCAAATTTTTCATCACTCCTAACATCTCTTGTTAACCAAAAGGATTTAATTAATTATTCCAGTAGCTACCTTCAACCCATACTTATTGGTCCAAAACCCAGACTCATTATAACAAACCCGCATTATATCTTTATTCCCAATAATCATTTTTTTCGATAAAGTTACATTCTGCCTAGAAATATAAAATAACAATTTGAGGCTTTTCTGCTCCGATTTTGAAAAAACTTAAAACAACAAAGTTGTGCAGATGGTGATTTTATACAAGAACACATGAGCTTGCTACCAATTTCCGCTTAAAACAGTCCTAAAATTATCATACAATGTTCGTCCTTTTTCTACATATTTCTACCTACGGGTTGCAACATAATTCATCCTCAAAACCTTTACCAAATGATCCCAAACTCCTTATAATTCCTCACAAATGATATACCCAAGTATGTACATGATTTATAACATCAAATCATATCAAAATCATCATGGAATTTTGATTAATCGTGCTAATCCCATTTTAATTCAGAAAATATGCATTTTATCATTCTTACTCAAAAATATGTATAAACCCCAAATTTATTCATCCAATAAACCCAAGTTTCGTGATGTTAATTCTAATATCAACAAGGGATTAATCCTACATTGTTTCCATTTCAAGGATTAAATCAAAATCATCAAAATCATCTTTGATTTATAAAACTTAAAAAAATATATTTTTCTATCTACCATAGACAACATACATGCTATAGATTACAAGAGTTAAAACACTTGCCTTTGATTTCGTAGGTCTGAACCTTTGGGAAAGATGATGCTATGATTTTTCTCTCTTTTCCGATCACTCTCCGGTGACGGCGGTGGTAGTGAAAAGTGATTTTGTCCCTTGGTTTTCCTAGAACAACCCTTCATCTCCTAGAGAAATATTTTCCTTTCCTCAATGGATGTCTCTTAGAGTTTTGGTGAATAAATCTTTGGCTAACTTATCTCTTAAATTATATAAAAATACCCAAATTTCATAAGTAGTATTCATCTCCCAAGTAAAATGACCAAAATACCTCTTTGGGGTGTCTATTTGGTTCTAAATTGATTCAAGACCCAAATCAAACTCACGGGTAGACTTTTTTTACTATTTAAATCCCTCCGGACACTTTGGCGCACTCAAAACGACCATTCGAATGACATAAAAATCATTTACTTTTCATTCCATTCAATTATAGTCCCGACACGACTCATACGCGCGTCCTGACTTAATTACCGTAATTGTCATGTTTATAAATCCCGATAATTTTTATAAAGTCATAATCATATATTACTTTTAATCACTAGGTAATATTTAATATTAATCACATATTACTTTATTCTAGTAATATTCAATCCGGATTAATTCCAATTATTTTCACATAAATAATTCCAATTAATTCCCATTGATTTTACCCATTTACTTTTAATTTATCTCATTTTAAAAGTCATTAAAAATTCGGGGTATTACATACTCCCCTTCTTATAACGGAATTTCGTCCCAAAATTTGGAAAATAAGGCATATCTGGTAAGGACAACTCCGGTTATTAATCTCACAACTCATGTAACCTCCATCGTATCGCCCATACAGTACATTACCGAATACCCATAATAATAAACACCTCACTGATGTTATATCCCAAGCCTTACCATTTAAGTTTCAGTACTTAAATTTTTATTATAGATAATCACTACCTATCCTCCTAAAATTTGCACTATAGTTGATTAATTAGTCTTTAGATATATACAAACTCGTCTTACTACTATGTCACATCAGTAGTTTATTCTTGTTTATAGGGTATATATTTTACACACAATATATACTATAAATGCCAACACATATTCGCAATACTGCCTCAGCAAAGGACTATGAACCCAATCCTGTAAGCTACCGGTCCAATCTTTACAATAATAGGAAATGGTCCTACATATCTCGGTGATAATTTCCCATTTTCCAACATGTAATAATGTAACACCAAATCATTTCAATTTTGGATTACGGGCCCTGAATCCCTTTGGCCCGAGTAGCTCATTATCCTCCACCTCTAGCCAATAAGCAGAAAGATGAGAAAGTCTTCTATACAATGCCTCAAATAGAGTCATACTGTAAGTGAGCTGAGAGGAGTTATTGTACACGAACATCAAATAGGACACTAAATCTTCCTATAATCAGAAATACAACATACCCCTCAATATGTAACTATAATTCTCAGTCTGCCCGTCCATCTATGGGTGTGTTAGGTCATATACATTCGCATTTCGATACTCGCAGCCTTTCGAACTCTTCCCAATAATCGAGACATAACTCTCTTGTCTCTATCAGACACAATGTCAAAATGTACCCCATATAACCTTACTATATTAGGAATAATGATTGGGGTATACTGTCACACGTTATGATTAGTCTTAACTGGCATAACGTGAGCTACTTAAATTACCCGACCCACTATCACCCATATAAGGTCGTGATCCCTTTGCAAAGTAATTAACTCTATGATAATTTAGGGATACGCTCTCCCACTTCTACCAAGGAATTCCCAACGACTGAAGGAACCATATTAATTTCTGATGGCCCAATTTCAATTAGAACTCAGTAATGTCTTGCTTGGTTTTATGCCATCACTACTAAAGTTTTATATCATTATGCATTTTATCTTTCTCACAAATGCATCCACAAACATGACTCGCGCGACGATGCCATCACCGCGTGTCGCTAGTTCTCCCCCTCTCTTCAAATTTTAGACTCTCATGAAACGTAGGCCTCCACATACCTTACCATGTAAGTTTCAACTTTCCTGACTTAAAGTTTATCGAATTATTCCTATACCATCCTCGTGGCAAATTCGGGGAGTAGCGGTCCTAACTGACCTAAACCATCAAATAGCTAAGTTTTGAAGTCACAACTTCTACATTTATTTACCTCTAAAATATGTACTGCGCCAAAATTCTTAATTATGGGAAATACTGCAATCCAACTATCTAGGGCGCCCATACACCCTATGTTTTGTACATTTTATACGATCTAAATGGATGTGATATCCTACACTAGACGTTATTACTCTATAAGATTACACTCTACCGACTTACTACTTATAATATAATCTGTATCCCACTGGCTTTCACATTCACATGTGACGACTCCACTGGCCTCAAATCATACTATAACACATAACTCTCAATTTTAAAAGATACATATTATAACAAAGATTCTAAACCCATATCCTAAAGACCCAACTTACTTCGACTCCCAACGTTCGCTAGTTTCATGTATGGGGTGTCTCGCAGAGCGAAATCTAAACAAGGAACTCCCCGATACACTACTACCTAACCTAGTCGGTCGTCGAAACCCTTCAGGTCCTTAGTCCACAGTATGTACCTTCCCAACAAGTTTTGTTTGTTTATATAAAAGACTACTCATCTACTCTCATGTCCCTCAAAGATAATATTAAACATGGTGCTCTCATTAACATAATTTTTTAGTGCTACAAAATAACGAGAAATATCTCTCTCTGCATGAATTAAGAACACAATATATCCTCAATCACATCAGCAACAAGTCCCTCCACACCGGCATACTCACAGATGCCAAGAATAGATTGCAATCTATAAATTTATACACTTAGGCCCAACCTTATTTCAGGTGTCACCTAATAGAACTAATACAGTTCACTCTGAAAGATCAAATATGATAGTCTTATTACACAATTTGCCATTATTTCAATACTCAAAAATCAGTCAGTACACATTACCGTAATAAATCCTACAATCCTCAATCATAAATGTAGTATATAATAACATAATTCTTAATAATCCTACCCGTTTCTCCCTACGGGTGTCAACAGTGGATTTCGCTACCCCATAAACATATATGATGATATCCATACCTAGGATTCACATCTACTGTTCCCAGTCTCATAGGTCCCACTCACTTTCTATGAACCCATTCAACATTAATAGTTCCAGTTTTTTTTACACCTGGAACAACTTTTCGTGTCATTTCCCCTGTCCCTGGTCCTACAAACCATTTTGAACCTAACAATACTAGCATCAATTGTTGCTCTACTGATTTCTTCAGCTCCACTTTCCCTATGGAACTCGTTATCGACTATACTAGTCTTGACTGAATCCGCCTCCACTTAGTAGCTATTCAATTAAACCATATATATGGGTCCCCCCTTATTAGGTATGCCCCTAAGTTGTGTTCCATTATCCTCGTTCACCCTAGTCTCACTTTTCAAATAAATTCTCCAACACCCTTGACTCCCTTCTCACGGAAGCATTGATATTGATACATAAATCTACACCCTTAACGACATCGTCACTAGTCATCTAAATCTGATTTTTCCATTTATACATGGGTATATAAATCATGAACTCTTCAATAAAAAGTAACTCATTTTTGTCAAGTACATCCAATTTATGATAAGGTCTAAAATTTCACAATTTCATTCGCATCTCTGTTACAACTGCAGATGGATGATTTCATGATCAAACTGTACGCCAAATTCCACATTTAGCTCAATACCAACTTCTTTACATACGAAGTCTAAAGTCCATCACTTAAGATTGCTCTTATGAGCGAAATGTTGTAAAAAACTCTTAAATCCTGGGTGTTGCTACACTTCACCCTATATAATTGCCTTTGGATTTCTAATTCCATTGGCCCCTCACTCTTCTTCCTTCACACATTTTATAAATGTTCTTTTTTTTTATAAAATCCTTCTAACTCCGCCACCCTTCACCGATAAATGTTGGGTGAGTCTGGAATGGAACCATCGTCACCAACGACGGTGTTTAAGGAAACTACAGTTCCCAAGAGATTTCTTTGTTATCGTAAACTTGAACAATAATCACAGTGAATTTCACCTCGATCAACATTTATACTAAGTCTCCTGTTGAGCATTTCCTCCTACATTTTGTCCAATGGCCTTCGCTGGTCATCTTATTCTGTTCGGCGTACGAAGCCCGACCAAACTTGTATAAGAATTTCACCACTTATGTTTAATAGCAATAGAACATCAATATTCATACGTGAAGGAATAAAACAATTCTAATCATAAGGCTTTACATCAAAGGACTCTACGCTGAAACGTAGATAGTCATACAGATCCTAAGGACTCTAGAACTGATGCTTTGATACCACCTATAACACCCCGCTAAATTAAATACCGGGTGATTAGTCCTATACCTAATTAAATCAGAGTAAACAGTTGGTTCATTCTTAGCATCACTGTCGGAAAATATTTTTTTTAATCACCTGATACTTAATTAAGCTGGTGTTAAAAACTTTCAAATTTTAATTTAATACAATCTCATTTTACCATTACAAACAATTTCATGTAATCCATTCCACAACAATGCATAATAGATAAGTAACATCACAACTAAATTAAATGTAACTGGAATAAACTCCCCAGTTTAAATATCTCAATACAACATTCCAAATAAACTGAATGTATCAAAATTGACATAAGTAATACCACTGTCTGAGATAAAATCGAAATAACTAGAATCCTTGGGCGACATACCCTACATGAACTAACTACTACGGATGTATGAATCAAGAGAAAGAAAGCGTCTAAGCAAAGTCTGCAACTCCATAACATCCATAGTAGGTCAAGTATCCAATCCTCTATGCCTGGCATTCCTGTGACTGGACACTTAATAGAGAAGATACAAGGGAGGCGAGAATATGCAAGAAAACGGGTCAGAGCCCGATGGAAAAATATTTTTAAAAATAGCAAGTGATTAACAAGTGCAATTAAGAAATTATTATGTACATGTTAGATTCTCGAACTCTCTCTTGAGATTCTCACCTCTCATCTAGTGTGTACACCTAACGTACCTTCGAACCATACTAGTTACTATTCCCATACTAACTAGTTCTTTCCATTCTAACATCTAAACATAGCCCAATATCGTTCCCGCGTATTTCTCTCGCAATTTAAATAATACATATATATCCAATTTCTTTTTAACATGGATAAGCACTTTTTCAATTTAATATAATTAAGTATTCACCAACTTAATTCATTTCAGATTTCATTATCATTCATGTCTACTTAATTCACACAGTAGATAATATCACAAGTATATATATACATTCACTCTATTGTATAAAAATAATACTGCACCCCGAGACTCAGTTACGTGCAAGCATACTCTGCTAATATGTCCGGGTATATCTCGTCACTGTACAAAGGACCATTAGTTCAGTATCTCACTCGAACCATCATCACAAATCACACATATTGGATGCGAATATAGTTCCAAGACTATGGACTACGCACATAACTACGCACCCATATGACCGTCATCACTATCATTATCACAGATAGCCCGTACCTAGGTTCTATATTCTGAGGTAGAAGTCAAAAATCCTCCCAAAGGCTCATCAGGATATGACTTTCCTCAACGCGCAAGCCTCCCGTCGATAAAACCTAGGCTAGGTATGTCATACACACAAATCATCATATCGGTATACACTCAACCTATATATATATATATATATATATATATATCAACAAAAGGGCATAAGCACATCCCATATTACAAGTCTCATATGTAGTATACTTATATCTCGAATATCTTACGTATCATTGCATTTTAAACCTCAAATATATTATAGGTATTCGTTCCACTTATGTATATATATCAACAAATGGGTATACCCTCATCCCATATACAAATCCCAAAATTAGTATATTTTAAGTTTATCTCATAAACTAATAATTCACATTTTATTCACATTTTCCATCAATCCTAACATCTCTTGTTAACTGAAAGGATTTAATTAATTATTTCAGTAACTACCTTCAACCCATACTTATTGGTCCAAAACCCAGACTTGTTATAACAAGCCCGCATTATATTGTAATTCCCAATAATCATTTTTCTCGATAAAGTTACATTCTGCCCAGAAATATAAAATAATAATTTGAGGCTTTTATGCTCCGATTTTGAAAAAACTTTAAACTACAAAGTTGTGCAGAACGTGATTTTATACCAGAACTCGCGTGTACGCTACCAATTTCCGCTGAAAACAGTCCTAAAATTATCATACAATGTTCATCATTTTTCTACATATTTCTACCTATGGGTTGTAACACAATTCATCCTGAAAGCCTTTACCAAGTGATTCCAACTCCTTATAATTCATCACAAATGATATACCCAAGTATGTACATGATTTATAACATCAAATCATATCAAAATCATCATGGAATTTCGATTAATCGTGTTAATACCATTTTAATTCAGAAAATCTGCATTTTATCATTCTTACTCAAGAACACGTATAAACCCCAAATTTCTTCATGCAATAAACCCAAGTTTCATGATGTTAATTCTAATATCAACAAGGAATTAATCCTACATGGTTTCCATTTCAAGGATTAAATCAAAACCATCTTTGATTTATAAAAAATTTTAAAAAAAAACTTTTTCTATCTACCATGGATAACATACATGCTATAGATTGCAAGAGTTAAAACACTTGCCTTTGATTTCGTAGGTCTGAACCTTTGGGGAATATGATTCTATGGTGTTCCTCTCTTTTTCGGTCACTCTCCGGTGGCGGCGGTAGTGGTGCAAGGTGCCTTTATCCCTTAGTTTTCCTAGAACAACCCTTCATCTCCTAGAGAAATCTTTCCCTTTCCTCAATGGATGTTTCTTAGAGTTTTGGTGAATAAACCTTTGGCTAAAATATCTCTTAACTTATATAAAAATACCCAAATTTCGTAAGTACTATTCATCTCCCAAGTAAAATGACCAAAATACATCTTTAGGGTGTCTATTCGGTTCCAAATTGATCTGAGACCCAAATCAAATCCACGGGTAGACTTTTATGACTATTTAAACCCCTCCGGACACTTCGAAGCGACCATTCGAATGACATAAAAATAATTTACTTTTCATTCCATTCAATTATAGTCCCGACACGACTCACACGCGCGTCCCGACTTAATTATCGTAATTGTGATATTTATAAATCTAAAGAATTTTAATAAAGTCATAATCATATATTACTTTTAATCACTAAGTAATATTTAATATTAATCACATATTAATTTATTCTAGTAATATTCAATCTGGATTAATTCCAATTATTTTCACATAAATAATTCCAATTAATCCCCATTGATTAACCCATTTACTTTTAATTTATCTCATTTTAAAAGTCATTAAAAATTTGGGGTATTACAGTAGTAATACATCAAAAAAATTATTCCATCGAACATACGGCCCTCTGAATCCAAAAATAGTGATATTTACTAAATTCCCTATCCAAGCCAAGGAACTTACGCATAAGAGGCCTAACAAATGATGATTTAGACGAGATTCGGCATTTTTAAACCACAAAAGGCTCGATTTCCATTTCGATTGTAGGTGTAACCAACCTACTATTAAGGATATAGAAGAAAGAAATAATTGAAAAGGATCTCCATACCACCACTGATAAACCCCAGAATAAGATATTTTCATTGGACCAAGAGCACCCCCTCGAGTAAAAGCTTCTACAGCCGGTTGAACAAAATGAGGATCCCAAATTGCATGAACAATAGGTCTTACATGTAAAGGTCCTGTACCCATGACTGAAAATTTCCTGGCCAAGCTACATGAAATAGATTTTCAAAAATCCATACAAAAATTATTGCTAATTTCCCGAAGTGAGAAGCAAAAATATTATGATAAATATGTTCCTCAATAATATCATCATGACTCCCGAAGTTATGTACGGTAGCAATATCAAACCAAATACGATGAGTAGTTGGCTCCTGAGTTAAGCCTTGGCTAAATCTTATTGCCATAATTTCATTTAAATCCTCCAATCCATTATCCTACTGCAATAATTCTTGAATGCCCATGTTGTGGAAATTCCCCCAAGAAAGTAATGGGTTACTCCTACCGCACGTCCTTGTACAATGCTTAAGACTTGCGGCTAAGTAGCAAGAACAACTTTCAATTTATTATGAGCCCAAATGATGGATTCATTAAGTTCTTGCCATTAACCACATCAAATGAATATTAACATTAAACTAAAAGCCCATACAAAATGAGAACCTAGGAAACAAAGGCCATATGTAGATAATGAAGAACCATAAGACTGAATTACCTTCGATGCATGTGCCCATAAAAAATCGTGGAGCCACCCATTAATAGTAATTGAACACTACACAAAGTTTACTCCAGTGATATGAGTTACTACCCCTTGATCACTTATACTGCCCCAAACATCTGACTGCATTTTCTAACTGAAATGGAATATTACTACTGAAATTGCATTGTACATCCATAATAGTCCTAAGAAGACATGATCCTAAGGCGAGACTTGACACGTCCCCCCTCTTCCACGTCCATTACAAGGAAAATGAAAACCAATATTTGCTTTATCTGATATTAAACGGGAGCTACGACCAAATAAAACACCTTTTGAGAGTATCAATACCATTACATGAAACGTAAATGCATGAATGTGATGTACCAAAAAATCTACGATTCCTAATAGAATAGGTAGCAAAGCCACTTTGCCACCCACTGCTATTAAATCACCACCCACAAGTTCAATTAGTGCTTGTTGTTGCACCAGCTGCTAAAGCTCGGGAGTTATGTATCCACTGAACAAAGAGAGGTTGTATTTGGATAGAGGTATCTGAAAACATATCTTGAGGATGCCCTAAAGCACTCATGATATTGTTATGAATATACAAACTAAAATTATGAAAGCCTAGAAATATGCATGCCCGGTTGAGATGTGATACGATTGCATCGCGATGGCTAAGGACACAATTTAATAAATCATTGTATCAAGTAGTTGGATCATAGTCTCTTACCCTAATAATGGTTGCCTGCGAAGAAGCCCCAATTATGAGAAATCCACCAATCTACATGTGATGTGTGAACAATGACAGTTGTGTACCATAGTCAGCAGTTAGATATGGATAAGGGGGCATGGCATACATATGTTGAGCTATAAAAATGGTTAAAGAGCCTAATATTGCTAGGTTAAAAGATAATTAATTGAGGATGCCATGATGTTGTTAGGATCTCATATATCCCTTTATGACCTTGGCCTGTAAATGGACCTTTATGAGCTTATAAAATATCTTTTAGGCCATGACCAATGCCCCAGTTGGTCCTATACATGTGACCCTCTATCAGGAAAAGAATTTCAATAGATAAATGATGATGTACAATATTGGTCAGCCATAGACCCCCAGTTACTGGATCTAATCCTCCATAAAAAGTAAGAAAGTTCGCGTATTTTGACCAATTCAAGGTGAAAAATGGGGTCTCTCCCTCCGCAAAATTGGGATAAAGTTGAGCCAAAAGATTTTGATTCAAGATATATTCATGAAGAAGTGGTATCTCTTTAGGATCTACTCCAGTGTTTAGAATTTGGTTAATCGATAAAGATACATGTACTTGATGCCCCGCCTAAGAGAGAGACCTAAGTTCCTAGTAGTCTCGCTAAATAGTGATTCAACATAGATTATACATCTTGAAACCAAGCCAATTTTGGAGCATCTTTATGATAATGAAACCAACCAGAAAAAAATATGAATTCTGAAAAGATCAATGCACCAATTGCAGGACAATAGAGTTGTAATTCTCTAATTATTATATATGCTCGCCAAAGCTTAAACAAAACAGGCATTATTTGTATTCCTCGGAAGCCCCTGCCTACATCACCATTAAATATTTCTTGGCCCAGTATTGGCCAAACCACGTGGCCACTCGACCCAATATGAGTTGGATCGCTTAGCCATGCTTCATAGTTTAAAAAATGAGGACTATGGAAATACATGCCACTCAGGCAAAGAAAGATGATGTAAAGTTTATCAAAATGGGCACTAAATACCTTTTGAGAGATCTCCTCCAAATCACTGGTATGGCTATCAAAATCGTGAGCATCAGTATGTAGGTTCCAGATCCAAGTGGTGGTCTTAGGGCCTTTGGCTATTATTTTTTAGAAATGACCTGATTTGGCCAATTCTTCGAAAGAAGTTTTTATGTGATCCCTATCTACTAAAATTTTGACTCTGATTCCTACAAACAAGTAATCACTGAGTCCTCCTCTTTCCAGACAACACATACAAAGAGACCCACCAACATTAGTGAATCTCTAAGAGATATTTACTTTATATAAATAGTAATTAGTTTGTTTCTCTTCAATTTTCTATCTCCTGTCTATCTATTTTCTTTAGTTATTCACTAGAGCAATTATGATCTGGAAGTCGATACGTGGAAAGTTTTTGGATCTATTATGACATAGCCATGAGGCTCTCAATGGACCTTTTTTATCTTATAAAATCCTTTCTAGGTTTTTTATTGATACAAAAATGACTTTTTGTGCAACCTAGTGTATATCCATATCTCAATTAGAATTTCTTAGATGTAGTTGTTGGATGATTTACATAGAACAGATTACTATTACTTTATTCCAAATCACGGAAGTAGACATTTGCCATTACTAAGAAATATCCTGGTGTGTGTGTGTGTGTGTGTGTGTGTGTGTAATATTTGGTCATTCATAGGTCTCTTTTATCAGTTTGAATAGTAATTCATTTCAAAAAAGAAAGATAAGAACAAACTATATTTTGTACTCTATATGTGTATCCTTTATCCCTATGAAATACCAGACGAAATTGAACACTTAGAAGAGATATAATGAAACTCTTTGATTGGTTATTCCTAGAGGAATGGTCCATTTTATTTGACTGATGGTACCAACAAAAAAGAAATTATAACAAATCAAAAATATATATAAATTCAAAATAATAAATAAACGGCGTCTTCTTTTATTCGAAACACTTCTTGATCTTCAACCAATTATATGCTTCAATATAATTACCAGGAGTAAGCGTTATAGCCTATCTTCAATACTCAATGTCTTGATCAAACCAAGCATCGGCAAATTCAAAATTTCCCTATCAAATGGCATGGTCTTCCCGGTCAGAATGGGTGGGTCAATTCCTTCCCTTAGAACCGTACTTGAGATTTTCCAACCTCATACGTCTCAGCAGTCAATTCTTTTGGTATCCCATTTTAATCTACCATATATAACTAAATGAGATTTCTCATAAATCCCATTTTTAGGGGTTAACCAAAAGAGGTTAATGGCATGGCATGAGTTTCAAACTTCCATCTGAAATTTTGATTAATAATCGGTTTTTATTTTATCTTTTCTCCCACCTTAAAAATAAAAAAGCATGGGCAATTCCCCCTATCGTTAGAATTTTTTGAAAGGTAACTATCTCGGTTTCATATAGAAATTTATATAAAATTTTTGAAAAAGTATTTCCTTAATAAGAAATAAAAGACTTACTACCTTTGGGATCTAATCCTACACCGTTGCTCAATACCTTAGTGGATCAACTTTATTACATAAGTGGATTACTAATGTTTATCTCACATCATGACACAAGTAAGCGGTTGTTATTGTATCGGCCCAAAACCTCACTAATTGATCTTTACGGTGCTTACTCTATCAATTAGATCCTTTATCCATAGTATAAAACAGCTTGGCATATCTTTTTCATCATATTTCGACTTCTACGAAGTTTCGTTCTTTACTATAGCTGATAAAAATTGTTGTTTTAGACGATTCATATGTAGAAAGTCTATTTTGTTTCTAGTATTTACTAGCGGATTTGATTTTTCTTTCCTTTTTTCTTTCTATAGTGGAGATAATGACAGATCACGGCCATATTATTAAAAGCTTGTGGCAAGAATGGGTTTCATTCTAGCGCTCGAAAATAATATTCCAAAGCTTTCGTATGTTATCTGTTACTTTTTTGGATAAGTACAATGTTATAAAGTATATAACTTTGATCGTAGGGATCAATTTCTAGTCGCATAGATTCATAATAATTCTGTAAAGCTTTTGCATAATTTCCTCCGGATTGAGCTGGCATTTGTTACGATTGTCATTCAGTTCGAAGAATTTCTGTTCTAGAACCGTACATGATATTTTCTTCACATACGGATCCTCTCTTATGTTCATAATGAAAAGAATACAGGTAATTTCTAAAGATGAAAATATTCTCATTATGAACTGAGCAGGGCTAGTATTTTTATAAGAAATCTCTAGCCAACCTTCCTGCACGAGATCTTTTCTTAACATCAAATGTGTTGTTACTAGATAGAAATGATAACTCCAATAATTTCTTTATTCTCAACGCCTCCTAAGTTCTAGGAATTAGTCACTTCAACAGACTTCGATGGTTATGCAGGTATCCAAAAGATAAATGAGATAGATGTGTATTGTCCCGAGCATTCGTGTTAGTCCCAAGCCAAATAAGGAAATGGATAATTTATAATAAAGTTTCGTGTTACTGATTCATAGGTGTAGTGCTTCATCCCCATGCCAGCTATTGGTATTAGTGGAGTAGGATTGACCTGTAATACAGAACCTATAACTGTAGCCTTTTGCTCAGTACTAGAATCAACAATTGAAACATAGAATTTAGGTTGCATTAATTGAGGGTACATGACAAAAGGAATTGTTCTATTTCTAAACTTTACCTTCTACAAGCATGGATTAATTTCCAAAAATTTCTTTCTATCCTAATCCTGAATCATTTGTCTTTCTCGTGAGACTGAGAGCAATAAAAAAAATAATCAAATCACATCATCTCTATAATAGGTAAGTGTCTCGTTTTCTCCTGAAGTTGTGAGAATAATTCGTAATAAGATATTCGCTACAATTGAAAAGGTCTTATTAATAAAATTTCCATTTATCCGCGATCTAGGCATAGGTAGAAATTCATTCTATAATTCTTCTCATTACCTCTCATGGGATCCCACAAAGAAAAGAGTTATACAGTACGAAATAACATAAAAATAGATTCATCAAAAAATATGGACACTCGATTCAAATTGTTCTTTTTTTTACAGGAATCGATAAGAAATAATAAAGAAATATTTGAACCCTATTCGATTTCATCCTAATGTAGTAATATATCAACAAAGGGAAATAGTCCAATTTCATTAAAGTTACAGAGTAGAATAACTTGAGAACTTTTGATTCAATTATGATCTAAAGAAAAAAAAGGATGGAATAATCATTCTATGATTAAAATAGAATAATCGCCTATTTTATATTGTGTGGATATAAGGTATACACTATATAATTAAAACAATCAAATAGAATTTTTTTATGAATTTGTAATAGATCTATAGGGTAAGGAGTTTTTGTTGCGAACGCTAAAACTAGACTGGAAAGGAGTTTGAGAGTTTTTCTTATATAGAATCATAGTCGAAATAGAATCATGATCTAAAGATATACATGAACCACAGTCTAAAAAATATAGAACCATCAATTAGTTGATTCGTTCTAATTTATTGATTTAATCTCGTAGATATAATGATTTAATCCCGTATAAATATAAGAAAAAGAAGAGAACATTGTTTTCACAAACATGAATAGAATTGTTTTTAACAATTTTCGTAATAAAACAATTTATCTTTATCCTGTAGCCGCGAAGTAAATATCTATCTTTGACTTTAATGAAAAAAATTATATTTTTATAGTTAGAATTGATTGGTCATACCTATCCAATAATATAATATGAATGACTCTATATTCACTTGGTTTTTGGGTCATAATCATTATGTAGGAGAGATGGTTGAGTGGTTCAAGGCGTAGCATTAGAACTACCATGTAGGCTTTTGTTTACCGAGGGTTTGAATCCCTCACTTTACGTTCCTTCACCTAATTCACCGATCTTACTAATCACAATAGATCAAATAGCAATGGATACTATTATCCCAACAGTTAGACCTTTTTTGAGATAGATTCTCTATTCCTACACAAAAAATACGAGGAAAGAAAATAATAGAAGTAGACAGAGAATGAAAATCTCCCTCTCGGTCTATGATACGTAAATGGAATAATAATCTGGATCAAACCCTTATTTATCTTAACCTTAGGTTAATTTACTTCATCTAGGGGGACAAAAAATTCCCGAACCTTTGTTTTGCTCTTTTTTATTTTTGTTAGGTTTAAGTCTGATGAGAATAATATTCTACGACTAGAAATTGATTTATTTTCAAACCAACCCATTGATTATCTATTATTTGATTAACTAATTCTTTATATTGGAATTAGTGAAGAGTCAAATGTTTTGGTAATTCCTCAAGAGGGGAAGATCGGGAGAATCTTGAATCAGAGCTCTAGAGTTTTGTACATCCCTCGTGGCAATAATATCTCAGGGTTTGCAGTAATAACTTGGTATATCTACCATATGACCATTGACTAAAATATGTCTGTGGTAAACTAATTGTCGGGCTTCGGGAATAGTCGGAGCCATAACCAATCAAAAAAGGATGCTATTCAAGCGCATTTCAAGTAATTATAGTAAAACCTGACATGTTGACCCCTTGGCTTTTTCGGCAATACGAACGTATTTAAGTAATTGTCGTTCTGCAAGACCATAATGAAAACGCAATTTTTGTTTTTCTTCTAAGCGAATACGATATTGGGATTTTTTTCCCAGAACGTAATTGGTTTTTAATATCACTTTCGGCTTTAGGCCTTTTATTAGTTAGTCCAGGTATAGCCCCCAGGGTGTGTATTTTTTTTTAAACGAGGTCCTCGGTAACGCGACAAAAAGACTCCTTATTCTTATTTATATTTAATTCTTAATTGATAAAATTTCATTTAACAGAATAAACCTAAACTAAAAATGAACTAAATGATAAATGAAGCGAAGTTTACTGAAATATTTGACTTATACTATAAAGAATAATCAAATGAATTGGAGAAATATCCAGACCTTTATATTCAATATATAGAATATAGAAAAATGGATCCTTTTCATGACATAGTAAGAAGTTCGTATAATATGATAAATCTATTGCTTTTGGAAAAAGAGGAAGATTTTTTCAATATTCTTTGATTTCAAAAGGACATTATAATTCATGTAAAAATTTGAATAAAAAAATAGAGAAAAGCACGTTATCGGAATCGAACCGATGACCATTGCATTACAAATACGATGCTCTAACTCTAAGCTAAGCAGGCTCACATAATAGAAATTCTACATGGATAGGAATTCAATAAACTATTGAAATCTTAACTACTCATAATTATTTATTCATAATTAATATGAATATCAAAAAGAATAAAATATAGAACTTCAAATAAATATTCAATATTATGTAACATAACGATTAATCTAGCGATATGGAATTTAGATTTATTTATTAATTATCACAATTATATATTATAGCCTTAGATGTTAGATATAGTAATAGTATAGTAACAGTAAATGTATAGTAAATATTTTTCTATGCAATATATTTTTTTTAATTCAAATTCCATTTGAAATTCTTTTGCTGAAACTTCTCTATTTTATCCCATATCATATTTATTATATTAATTTTATAATTCTAATTATTTCATAGTATGATTAGTTATAACTAATCATACATTCATTCGCTTTTGTAAAGGTGAAAGTTAAGAAGAAAAAAATAATTGATTGTTCAAGTATTCAAAATTGCATGGGAAAAATTAGCGTAAGAGATACATATATTTGTGGAATATATCCATCTACATTGAATTGGGGATACAGAAATGGTAGAATTGTTTTTTGTTGGACCAAATAAGAAATAAGGTTCTCCTATAGAAGATGAAATAAGAAAGACAATAAATCATGGAGGAGAAAAGACTTTTTCGAGAAAGGAATTAGTATCTAATGAATTCAACGATTCCGGTATAAATGAAAGAAAAAAGGGAACGACGTCACAATGAGATCCTAATGTAACAACCCGCGTAATTTTTGGAGTATTTTCGAAATAAAGAGGAAAAATAAATTTTGAGATAAAATTATTTTTATTGCTCAAATATGTTGGTTATTATTTTTAAAGGCGAGAATTTCAAACGGTTTCGAAATCGGAATTAAAATGAAGTTTTAATTGAATTTTTATTATATAGAAGAGTACTCAAAATATAAAACTCTCTTAGAGTCCTCAAAATATAAAACTCTATAGAAAAAAATTAAAAACACTGAACGGTCCGATCGAACTAAAAAAATTTTAACAGCTTCCTCTCGTCTTTAGCTAATTCTCTGTAAAATTTCATCCAATTCGAACGGTCCGATTGTCTTGAATAAATTTTTTAGTGTTTGTATCTGATTAGAACTCTTTTCTTAATCAAACTCTTAATCCTTTATATATCAAGAAATTCATGGATGGACTTTTCAAATCACTTTTTCTCAAACTTTTCAACCAGAAGACCTCTCCAAAATTACTCCCTTTCATATACAAACCATAGCCCCAAACTTATTCAAGATTTCAAACTTAGATTAGAAGGCTTATTTGGTGTCTTCTCGAGTTTGGGCTAGAACGAGATTTGATTATTTTCGCGAGAGGAACGTGATGGTGTGATTAGATTTTGAGGCTAAAATTATGTGATGCTTTTGAAGTATGGGGTTTTACACAATATGCTCCTTAATCTCGCGAGTATTATTCTCGTTGTTTTCTTGCGATTATTGACTCATATTTGTATTAATAAATTCATTTGGAAATCTGGAAATATTTGTTGGAATCTAATTTCGATTCGTGTGGTATTATATTTGGTGTTGAGCATGTTGTCATGAGATTTTGATATGGCACTGAGGTTGGGCACCCGCCAATATTTCTTTTTTCCGGATATGCTTAAAAATGTATAGGCGCTGTACAGTGGTGATGCCTGGTGACCCGGTTAATGTATTGTTGAGAAATTATATTGATATAATTGCTATTGAGATTCGCTTTTGATTTGAATATTCGTATTGTTATGTTTTATTCACCGCTAATATTTGTTGAGCATCTTTCCTATCGTATTGTGTACTTCCCCATATTTTTTTTTAGTGACAGTTCAGCGCGGATTTTGTGCGCTTTGGATTTGATTTGGAGAATGGATTTTAGCGTGGATTATTTTGGGAAGATTATTCGAGAATAAATGTTGGAAGAATTGCATTTATTTTTATGTATAGAGCATTGGAGATTTGTATTTTAAATTCGAGTTAGATGTGGTAATTTATTCAAGAGAGTTGTTGTATTTATTTGAAGAGATTTGAGATTAGTGGTTTCTTTTCTATTATGGGATTTAGATGCTCTATACCTTGTTATATTGTGGAATTTATTTAGTTTATCGTAGTAGCGCTCTGTTCGCTCTCCCCGGGCGGACGGAGTGTTACAAATGGTATCAGAGCTTAGGTATACAACAACCCTCGGGTCTTGAATTTTGGGTCTGTTGCGTTTTTGTGGTGCGTATTTTTGAAAATAGAATCTTTAGATCATCGTTTCGTGTTAGACATCTAGATTAGATGTGAGGAATTTATTTTTGGTGACGTGTTTATTTTTGGAGATTGTTGGCCTGATTTTTGAGATTTAGGCATTCAACAAATTTCGAGGGCGAAATTCCATTGTTAGTGGGGAAGTGTAACAACCCGCGTAATTTTTGGAGTATTTTCGAAATAAAGAGGAAAAATAAATTTTGAGATAAAATTATTTTTATTGCTCAAATATGTTGGTTATTATTTTTAAAGGCGAGAATTTCAAACGGTTTCGAAATCGGAATTAAAATGAAGTTTTAATTGAATTTTTATTATATAGAAGAGTACTCAAAATATAAAACTCTCTTAGAGTCCTCAAAATATAAAACTCTATAGAAAAAAATTAAAAACACTGAACGGTCCGATCGAACTAAAAATTTTTTAACAGCTTCCTCTCGTCTTTAGCTAATTCTCTGTAAAATTTCATCCAATTCGAACGGTCCGATCGTCTTGAATAAATTTTTTAGTGTTTGTATCTGATTAGAACTCTTTTCTTAATCAAACTCCTAATCCTTTATATATCAAGAAATTCATGGATGGACTTTTCAAATCACTTTTTCTCAAACTTTTCAACCAGAAGACCTCTCCAAAATTACTCCCTTTCATATACAAACCATAGCCCCAAACTTATTCAAGATTTCAAACTCAGATTAGAAGGCTTATTTGGTGTCTTCTCGAGTTTGGGCTAGAACGAGATTTGATTATTTTCGCGAGAGGAACGTGATGGTGTGATTAGATTTTGAGGCTAAAATTATGTGATGATTTTGAAGTATGGGGTTTTACACAATATGCTCCTTAATCTCGCGAGTATTATTCTCGTTGTTTTCTTGCGATTATTGACTCATATTTGTATTAATAAATTCATTTGGAAATCTGGAAATATTTGTTGGAATCTAATTTCGATTCGTGTGGTATTATATTTGGTGTTGAGCATGTTGTCATGAGATTTTGATATGGCACTGAGGTTGGGCACCCGCCAATATTTCTTTTTTCCGGATATGCTTAAAAATGTATAGGCGCTGTACACTGGTGAGGCCTGGTGACCCGGTTAATGTATTGTTGAGAAATTATATTGATATAATTGCTATTGAGATTCGCTTTTGATTTGAATATTCGTATTGTTATGTTTTATTCACCGCTAATATTTGTTGATCATCTTTCCTGTCGTATTGTGTACTTCCCCATATTTTCTTTTAGTGTTAGTTCAGCGCGGATTTTGTGCGCTTTGGATTTGATTTGAAGAATGGATTTTAGTGTAGATTATTTTGGGAAGATTATTCGAGAATACATGTTGGAAGAATTGCATTTATTTTTATGTATAGAGCATTGGAGATTTGTATTTTATTTTCGAGTTAGATATGGTAATTTATTCGAGAGAATTTTTGTATTTATTTGAAGAGATTTGAGATTAGTGATTTATTTTCTATTATGGGATTTAGATGCTCTATACCTTGTTATATTGTGGAATTGATTTAGTTTATCGTAGTAGCGCTTCGTTCGCTCTCCCCGGACGGGCGGACTGTTACACCTAATCTCGCGAAATTGGTAGACGCTACGGATTTAATTGGATTGAGCCTTGATATAAAACCTACTAAGTGAGAACGTTCAAATTCAGATAAACCCTGGAATTAATAAAAATGGGCAATCTTGAGCCAAATTCTATTTTTCGAAAACAAATAAAGGTTCAGAAAGCGAAAATAAAAAAAGGATAGGTGTAGAGACTCAATGGAAGTTGTTCTAACAAATGGAGTTAATTGTGTTGCATTGGTGTAGGAATCCTTCCATAGAAACTTCAAAAAGGATGAAGGATAACCCTATATACATACATATACATACATAGGCGTACTGAAATACTATATCAAATGATTAATGATGATCGAAATCTGTATTCGTATTGTTTATTTTATATGAAAAATAGAAGAATTGTTGTGAAGAAATTCCATATTGAAGAAAGAATCAAATCATTCACACCATAGTCTGATAAATCTTTTGAAGAACTGATTAATTGGACGAGAATAAACATAGAGTACCATTCTATATGTCAATACCGGTAACAATGAAAGTTATAGTAAGAGGAAAATCCCTCGAGTTTAGAAATTGTGAGGGTTCAAGTCCATCTATCCCCAAAAATCCCATATTGACTCCCTGGCTATTTTTCCTATCCTTTTTTCGTTACGTTAGAGGTTCCAAATTTGTTATCTTTCTTATTCACCCTAATCTTATTTTACAAAGAGATTTGAGTGGAAATGTTTATCTCTTATCACATGTCTTATGAGCTAACGATACATGTACAAATAAACATCTTTGAGCAGAGAATCCCCATTTGGATGATTCATAGTCGATATCATTTTTCATATGGAAACTTACAAAGTCTTGCTTTTGAAGGTCCAAGAAATTTTAGGACCTGGATAAGACTTTATAATGCCCTTTCAATTGACATAGACCCAAGTTATCTAGTAAAACGAGGATATGGCACCGGTAATGATCGGGATAGCTCAGCTAGTAGAGCAGAGGACTGAAAATACTCGTGTCACCAGTTCAAATCTAGTTCTTAGCTTATGATTAATTTATATGCGTCTCCATTGTACAAATTAATTTATATGAATCAACATAAATAATAAATATTCATTAATAGTGTAGATCATAATACATATTTTTATTCACGTCGGTCTTTAGAGATATACCCCATATATTTTATAGATGGGTAAGGAGTTTAGTATACAAAGTATGTAAAAAATTAGATAATATTTCCTCTTCTTTTTTCTTTCTCCTCTCATTCAAAAAGAATGTTAATACTTCATACATATTCGAAAGGTGAAATTAGTTGGTTGAAAGACTCAAAAGTCTAGTCTAAAGAAATTAAAGGATGGGAATATACAAGATTCAGTTCAGATACAGTCCAAATAAATCGAATACGATACCTTTTCATTTATTTGTATTTCTTTCATATTCTAATTCTTCAGTTCCTCCTACATGACTTTCTAAAATTTGTCTAAGTGATGTACGTAGTATAAAGTTCATGATGCATAAATCAATTGGTTTATCCTATTAGCATGGCTCATACAAAAATAAGATCTTATAAATTTGATAATCCCAATGTGTCCCTAATTGTATTGTATTTTCTTTTTTTTGTTAGCCTATGGTTTTTTTCTTAGCCTATGCATAATACAAACAAGACTTCAATTACTCTGGTTAACCTAGAACAGAACCGTGAATCTTTGGAATTGTAGAAGTGAAGATTAGTTTCTTATCACTCAATGGGAATCTTGTATTTCATAAAAATTGGGGGCAATATAATCCTTATGTAAATGTCATCTTATCCAACTTTCAGACATTCAGATTTGTTTCAAACGTGGATGATTATAACATGAGATTCACAACATATCATAAGATTCCCGTTCTTGAAAATCCACACTTTTCCAAACCTAGAAAACAGACGAAATTCTAGGATTGCTCCTCGGGGAAAATCCTTTATGCATACCTCTTCAGATTACCCCACGCCATACTTTATTCTCCGAAGATGATACACACTAGCTAACAGCCTGCTTGGTGCTACATCATAGGCACATTGTGAGCATAGATAATTGTAACCATATACATATAAAATGACAGCAATGGATTACCAATCCTTGGTTGTAAAGTCTCTATTCCTTGGAAATCAAAGCCCAAAGATCTATGAATTAGCCCATGCTTGACTAGCCAAGCATACAAACGACCCTACATCTTTTTTATCTCCCCTACATTTTTATTTGTATAAGTATTTTACACTGACGATGAAATTTCTGAAGATTGACCAACTATGTTTTATTGTGTACAAAAGAATCCCGTTTAATTCAATAATTCGTGGGAAGATATTGAGATTTTGTAATTGAAAAATGCTTCTGGAGGGATGTCTGAAGTAGATGGCGATTGATAAAGCAATCCTTGATCATAATTTCCAATATGAATACTATGCCCAACTTGAAACTTGTGATTGGTAGTAAAACATTGATTCTCCCATTGAAACCTAAGTCTATGTTTATAGATTTCTCAGGATATTTTCTTACAAAATTTTGTTATAGCATCTATAACTGCTTCCAGTTTAGGTGGATAGCCCAAAAAATGAACATCCACAAGAATTAGCTTATCGACTCCCCGAACAGTACTATAAGAATCAGTAGTGAACATCCCCCCTGTAATTGTACATGCTCCCAGAGCAATAACATCTTTTGGTTCAGGCATTTACGCATATAATATCATTAAAGAATGGGCCATTTTCATTGTTACTGTTCTAATTGTCAAAATGAGGTCCGCTTGTCTAGGATTCGATATTAGTACTAGTCCATGCCGATCAAAGTCAAATCGCGAGCCTATTAGTGAAGAAAATTCATTAATCAAGAACTAGTACCATAGAGAAGCGGCCATAAACTATAGAGTCTTGACCAATTTGAAAGATCATTTGATGTAGTTGAAATAACTAAATTTTGGGTTGTTCGATCAAGTAAGGGAAACTCAATGGAATTCATAACTGTCTCAATCTTTTTTTTTCCTTTTTTCTTTTTATTGTTTGAATATTCAGGAGCTAAGACCATTCCAGTGCACCTTTTCTCCATGCATAAACTTAACCAACAATTAAGAAAAGCATGAAAATTAAAGCTTCTATAAATACAGATACACCCAATACATCGAAAATCATTGCCCATGGATAAAGAAAAACCATTTCAACATCAAAAACAACAAAAACCAGGGCAAACTTATGATAACGGATTCTAAATTATATACAGGCGTCGCCCATTGGTTCTATACCCGATTCAAAACTAGAAAGTTTATCTGGACCTTTGCTAATCAGGGCTAAAACTTCGAAAAGTAAAAATGCCAAAATAGGAATAAGACTTGATATTATTAAAAATACAAAAAAAATATAATATTCGTACAAAAGAAACATAGATTAACTCCTATGAACGTGAAAAATATATCGGATTAGTCGATTACTTGAAATTGTCAAGTCATCCATAACTATTTAGTCAAAATAAGAATTTTTTTTATCGAACCGTATAATTTCCTTTGTTTACTGTGGGGCATGTCTCGTTTCATGATTCCCTGACTAGAATGCAATCTTATTTCCATTACACGTATTTTGATTTGATTTAGTTATAGTTAGTATAACTAACTATTGCTCTTATACAAATTCTCTTGTTTTCACCTCACCTGGGATTTTCTATAAATAAAAGGAATTGAGAATTGAATTATCATTTTTTGTTTAGAATAACTAGAATTCTAAATTCTTGTTAGAAATGGATCGAAATTAAAAATCTATTATTATTATCTCTATTATATATTTATATATATCAAGAATATAATAAGGGGGTCCTTTTATCTCCTTTTTGAATTGATTTAAAACAGAGCAGGTAGTAAGATGTAAGAGAATGTCTAGGAATTTCCATCTCAAAATTTAGAAAATATTAGTGTTGATTTTATTATTATTATTATTATTATTATTAGAAGCCAGGAGAAGGAGTTTCTATTGATTTAATACGGAAAGAAAAGACTTCCTCTCTTGTGCTTTAAAAAGCCGATTTAACATTGTGGAAAATGTTTACAATGAAACTTACAAAAGATATTTCTTTTTCAAACTTCATCTTTTGCACAAATACAGCAGGTTAGGTCATTCCTATAACCATCATTACAAAATTTAACTTTTTATTATAAAAAAATACGGTCTACATTACATGGATTGCATTGAAAAGATAAACAATATTCTTGGACTTTTTTTTAAATCTTCATTGTCCTAAAAAAATATCTACGAGTGACTCAGGTCAAACAAATTGTATATTTATTTTTTGGGCCCTCTGTGTGATGAAGATGGATTCTTTGGAGGTTTGAGTTTATGGCTCTTGGATGTGTCTGGTTTAGAAGTGTTGGCGGAGAATGGTAATGGAGGTTTTGCTTCTCTCTCCTTTGTCTGAAGCAAATGGGTTGATAAGCGATTTTGGCTAATGGAATCTTTTGGCAGAAGGGCTTGGTCCTGATTGGTCATTCATGCAGTGATGCCACGCGTTATTCATCCAGATCCTTCTATATGTTCTAGTGTGTTTAGTGTTGAGATTGGGTTGGACATTTGTTGTGTACGTTTTGTATTGGGTTGGGTTTTTTGGGGGGCCTATGTGCTCTATTGGTAGGATGTGTTTTCCTTTGGATCCAGGATTTATTCTTGGGTAGTTTTGTGGGGATAGTTAGGTGGGGTGTGCCTGCTTCCTTTTCGGTCGTGTATGGTTGCGTGTAGTTGTTTGTTCTGTTTTGGGTCGTTGCCTTTCTAATTAAAATTTTACATTTCATCAAAAAACAAATTGTATATTTATATGTTATATTGAAGGTTGTTTTCACATTATGGTCCATTTGTTATGGTGTGATATGCTCTAAAATATGATTTTTAACATTTTTGCATGTTGGATCCTTAACAATATTAGGATTACAATTTGTGCAGCATATTGTTCCCTAGGTTTGTGTTAGTGTTTGGAGATTGACATTTTTCCTATGGAGGTTCAAGTTTGATTGTGTGTGTGTGTGTGTGTGTGTGTATATATATATATAAACTCTTTTACAATAAACTTTTTTAAAAATATTATCATATAACAAAATATTATTGTAAATGAAAACGTCTCAATATGTTTTTTAATAAATGAAAACGTTTTTTTTTTGTTCAAGGGGAAAAAACAGAAGAAAAAAAATGAAGAAAAAGATATTTTTTATGAATAATAACGTTATGAACTTTTTTATACATTTTTTTTATAATAATAACGGTATGTTATACATAAAACAGTTTATATATTAGAAAAATTATTTTTAACGTTTATATATATAAAAAACAGTTTATGTACATTTTATATAAAAAAAACATTAAACACAACTGGTTTTATAAGCTATAAAATATATAAAAATAAAAAAAAAATCTTTTTTTTTCTAAATTTATAATGTTATTATATATATAAAAAAAACTATCTTTAAACATTTTCGTTCACAGTAAAAAAATATTTTCTTAAAAGACTTAATGTCATTTATTTATTAATATATATATATATATATATATATATGTGTGTGTGTGTGTGTGTGTGTGTGTGTGTGTGTGTGTGTGTGTATTAAAATAGATTTATATATTATATTTTAAAAAATAATTTTTTTAACGTTTTTATATATAACATTTTATATAAAAAAATTAAATATAGATATTTTTTATGATTTAATGTTTTTATATATAAAAAACATTAAAAAAATTGTCTTTTAGTTTTGTAACATTTTCCAATATAAAAACAACTTCTAAAAAATATCTTATATTAAAAAGGGACTTTTTTTTTTAACTTGTGGTTTTTTTATCCATACATGTGGGTAGTTAGGTGGATGTATTTATAACAAGCTATACAGATCCTAAGGACACTAGAACATGATGCTCTGATACCACATGTGACACCCCGACTAATTAAATACCGGGTAGCTACTCATTTATCCAAATTAGTACAAAATGTCAAGTTGATTCAGTTAATAGCATCACTGTCGAAAATATTTTTAAGCAATTACTAGCCACCTAATATTTAAAAAGTGAGTTGTCAAATTTTATTTAAATGAGATTAACATGCAACCAATTAAATTATTAACTAATGATGCCACAATCACATCACAGTCACAACAGAATATAATTGGAATAATAAATGAGTCTGGAGTAACACTCCTCTGAATAATCCAATACTGAATAAAACCAAATACAAAGTCTGGAAAATTAATTAATCAACTCCAAAATTGAAATGGAAACTGAAAGTACAATAAAGCTGTCTCTAAAGAAAAGGAGCGACATGCCCTAACTGATGAATAAATCTGAAATAGAATCAATGTAGAATGTGGAGACGTCTACTATCGAGGTCATGTAACTTCCATAGCAGCTACAGCACGTCAAAGGAATGGAACTCCTAAGCTTGGCGTCCCTGTGGCTGTGCACCTAAAAGGCTTTTACAAGAAAATAGTTTTGAAAGCAAACGGGTCAGAGCTCGAGGTGAAAACAGTTTTAAAATATAGCAAGTGTTTAATTTCATTAAACAGTAAATGTTAAATACATGTTAGTTGTGTGCCCTCACGTGAGTTCCTCATCCCTCAACTATTGTGCACGCCTAACGTGTATCCTTAACCCGTCCTAGTTATGCCACTAAATAACTAGTTTGTCTATCGTTTTATCCTCACATTAATAAGGGAATTTATTTATAACATTCTAATATAACCTACGTATACCTCACTCTTTCATTAATCATTTGAATGTGTAACAGTTACGATAGGAAGTTCTCCGTATTAAATTCCATTCAAAAATGCCCCAATAATTTATATCCACACTTTAACATATGAGCTCATTAAAATCACAAGTATATTATTCTCAGCACAAATATGCAAAATAGGGCACCCCTAGGCTAAGCTGCGGTGCACACATACTCTGCTATCGAATCCCGGTACATCACGTACATAAGGACTACGTATTCTGAATCTCTCAGGAACCATTTCAATAAGCAAAATCACACATAATGGAGGCGAACATAGTTCACATACTCATGGGTCACGCACATACCTACACTCCCATGGTATAACTCACAAATAAGCCATTCACAGTCATATGTCCTTAAGGTACCAATCTAAATCCCCTTGTAGGCACACAAAGATTAGATGGCCCTGTTCCAAAAGCTGACCTCCCGTGACAGCAAGTATGGTAGGTATGTTATACACATAATAATTAATACACTAAGCATTCACACAACTTAGATAACTTATAATATTATTAAAGGTACGTTCTCAACCCTATATTGTTATTCAATTTCGTATGCTTTCATATTTTTAGATGGTATATCATATATCTTGCCGATACGTCTCGCGTCGTATAGTTTAAGTACTTAAAACCTAACCAAGAAGGTTACTAAGTCTCCTATTATTCCCACATTTTAATTCATTAAGCTTAAGGTCCATATTTCTGTCTCTAACCTTAAATTATCAACTATATAGATCCAATTCCTTTTCCCGACATCTCCAATAGCATTTCACTCGTTTGATCCTATTAAGTCTAATAGAAAGTCCCAATTAAATTTTGATATAATCCGGTACCTATATTCACCCCTACTGGTCCTCCTTAAACTTAAATGTGTTCACAAGGTCCTTATCAATAATTTACAAGGGTTGAAAGTGGATAAATAAATAAAAAGGAAAAATATCAAAATTTCTAGGGATATCGATCGATCGATCATGAATGCCGATCGATCGATACTGTCGATCGATCGACTATGAATGTCGGTCGATCGATTAAGCAGTTACAGGTTACATGTTTCTTTATTTTTCAGTCCCAGATTTGTTCCAAAATGCCATTACATGATCAAAAATTCTAATGTAAGTATAAGGGATCATTATACAACCTAATTACATGATTTCTAACATTCCGAACCCTTTAAAACATCAACAATTAACCTTTGTTGGATTAAATCTTCATATTATCCTCAAAACCCTATTTTCTTCTATTTCATCAAGAATCATCATGTTTCTCTTCCAAATTCGTTTTTAATTTATCTACGGTTATGGTTTTGCTACTGAATAATTTTCAGAACTAATCTACATGCAAGTCCTATCCAAGATTTAGGTTTATTCTTCAATTTCCATGGGTATGCATCATTTTTCAAGGTTATCCTATAATCCTACACTAGCATGGATAATATATTCACTTAAATTAATTGAAATCAAATCACTTGCCTTATAAATGATGTTCTGATCTACTGGTGGCGAGAATGGCTGGTTCTCCCTCTCTCTCCGCTGATAAATCCGGTGGATTTTAGTGGTGGATGGTGGTTATGGCTTTGGAAGTCCTTTTATAACCTCTCCTCTAACTCACGTTGCCCACTCCTATTTTTTTTTACTGATAATGGCCCTAATGGCCCTCATAATAACTGTTAAATAAACCCTAAAATTCGTGGGTCTAAATTCGTTAAAATTCAAATGACTAAAATACCCTTTCGGATTGTCGGTTTGGCCTAGAAATGCCCCGAGACCCAAACTAAACTCCCGACTAGTATTTTCTGACTATTTCGACCTCTATGGAAATGTTAGCGCACTCAAAATAACCATACAGGTGATAGAATTATAATTTACTTTTAAATATCATGAAATTAATTTCTAATGCGACTAACACGTACGTCCCAACCAAATTTCCCGAATTGTCGTATTTATGACTCGCAACAATTTTAATAAATTTAACAATCATGTGTTACCACATATATCCAGTAATATTCATCATTTATTATCATAACCAAATATCAACTCACGTCTCGCTAGTATTTAAATCCGGATTAATTTCTAATTAATTTCCATTTAATTTAATTAATCCCATTAAAATTACGGGGTATTACATATGAATTTGATTAATAGGACGAAACAAGTGAAGTTTGAGTATCTTGAACTTAGGAATGCAGAAGAATATTTTTTTAAGAAAAAGTTCATAAATATATTGGTTGATTGTGGGAGATAAGAATACTGTTTTTTCCGTAAGAAGGTTAAATTTCATACTGCAAGAAATAAGATTCTCTCAACTAAAGATAGGAGAGTAATATTTTTAATGGGAAAGTTGTAGTTCATAAGAAAGCAATAAAAGTATTTTCAAACTTTAGGATCTGCTGGTGATAATAGACCTAGGGCTACTCAAAGGCTTATGTGTATTATATAGAGGTGGCTCAATGATGATCAAAGGTATTTATTCAAGCCAATGTTACAGGGGAGGAAATAAAGGTTGATATGTTTGACATTGATTCCAATAAAGCTCTTGGTCCTGAGGGTATAATGTTGGTTTCTTTAAGAAGAATTGGAATATTGTGCGAAATGATATGATTGAAGCAGTTATGTCTTTTTTAGATCTGGAAAATTACTTAAGGAGTGGAATAGTAATATTATTACCCTAATCTCTAAGGTGACTAACTCTAGAACTATGAGGGATTCTAGGCCAATTAATGTAATTATATTTACAAAACCATTTCAAAGGTTATTGTTAGAAGACTGAAAAGTATTATCCCTTATTTAATTTACAATAAACAATCAACTTTTATACATGGGAAGAACATTACAGCTAATGTTTTGTTAATGCAAGAAATTGTGAGGGGTTATCATAAGAATGGTGGAGAGCCTAGGTGTGCCTTGAAATTTGATATCATGAAAGCCTATTACTCTATTCGATAGGAGTTATCAAAAATGTACTTAAGGTCGTGGAGTTTACCCCTAGGGTAGTTAAACGGATCATGGACTTTATTCAAACTACCCATTTATCTATGAATGTTAATGGAGGGATTGATGGTTGTTTTAAAACTACAAATGGTTTAAGGAAGAGGGATCCTTTGTCCCCATATCTTTCTCTCCTTGTTATGGAGTCTTTTTCATGGATGTTTGATGAAGAGTTAAGTAGGGGTGAATTTTGTTTTCACCTTAACTGATAAAACCTAAAGCTTTCTCATGTTTTATTTACTGATTATCTATTTGTGGTGTCTAAGGCTGATTTTATGGCTTTAATTGTGGTGGATAATGTCCTTAAAGAGTTTCATAAGTTGTCAGGGATGGGTCTTAGTAATGTCAAGTGTTAGATCTTTTTTGCTAGGGTAAATGATAAAAAGAAAGAATATTTTTGCAGTATAATAGGTATGAAGTTGGAGTTTTTACCAGTCATATTTTTGGGGGTTCCACTCATTTCCATATGGTTGAAAGCTAGTGATTGTAAAAGACTTGTGGAAAATTGATGTTTAATATTAAGAGTTGGACAAACAGATGGTTGTCATATGTAAGCATGTTACAACTTGTTGTTTTTATTCTTAGAAGTCTTAAAGTATATTGGATTAACATTTTTATCCTCCTTAAGAAAGTTATTAATGGCATAGAATAAATTATAAGAACATTCATCTGGTCTGATTTGGATATGAAGAAATATGGGGCTAAATTTTCCTGAGAAGATGTTTGTACTCCATCGGATGAAGGTGGGTTAGGTATGAAATATTTGTTAATTTAGTATGAAGCGTGTATGCTAAACATATTTGGGACATTGCAAGGAAGAAAGATTCTTTGTGGGTTAAATGGATACATTCAGTTGTTATTAAAAATGACTCACTATGGAATGTAAAAATTGGGAATGAGAGTTCTTGGACTTGGAGGAAATTTAATAAACTCATGGAGGATGCTAGGAAGCCTATAAAATACCATATTGGTTACGGAGAGAACACCTTTTTTTGGCTTGAAAATTGTCAAGAGAGAGACCCTTTGATAAAGTACTATAGAAGGAGAATTGTCTATGAATATGCTAGTTGTTTAATGTACAAAGTAGCTGAGTATATTCATGATCAAAGCTGGAATTTCCCTAACCTTATATCAACTGAGCTTATTAATATGACTAATACTTCTGTTATACTTAATGTTAAGAGAAGGGATTAGGTTACTTGGGATGGCTCTAGAGATGGAAAGTATAACTATAACGACACCTATAATAAGCTAAGAACTAGGAAGCAGAAGGTAGGTTCGTTGGGCTGAGGTTATTTGGTTCAAAGGAAAATTTCTAAGTATTATTTTTTTAAGGTGGATTGCTTGTTGGAACAGATTGTTGACTCGAGATAAATTTTTTAATTGGGGGAATATTGATAATAATGTTTTTTTTCGTAGAATAATGGGGTGGAGACTACGGATCACTTATTTTTCTCTTGTGAATTTTCAAAATTGGTTTATAACACTATTCTAGAAGATAGTTGTATTTACAGGATATGAAGAATTTTGAAGAAGAAGATCACTGTATATATTTCAAAGTTGTTTAAAGTTAATTTACTGAAGCTTGCACTTGCAGCCACGATTTATCACATGTGGGGGGGGGGGGGAGGGGGGGGGGGGATTGCAGAATTTTTCAGAAAGTGAGAAGGATTAAAGAGAGTATTATTTAGAAAATTGAAAATATTGTTCAAAATTCTACTTGCAAATGACCCAAAATCAAATGAAATGCAGAAAATTGGGAGATAGATAGGGGATGGGGTATAAATCAGAATATTATGACAATCTAAGTTTTTATCAAACATGCAAAGGAAAAGAAGAGGAGAGATAGTATTATCTTTCTGTATCCTTGAGTGCATGTCATTTTTATGGTGCTGCTTGGGACTTGGATTATGGTTACGGGGCTTGGATGTTTACATCCTTGAGTGCATGTCGTTGATCTTCATCAATTAGGTTATCTTCTTGGTTTGCTTATTGTGTTGTTCCTTCAGATCTATCCTCTCTCCATGTTGTGTTGAGGGTGCCCTTCCTTCTGATCTTAATCCTGCTTCTGTATGGTCTTTCTTGTGATAAGTAGGGCCGTAAAACAAACCAAGCTATTCGAGCTCGACTCATGTTCGTTCGGATAAAAGATCGTTCAAACTCGGCTCGTAAGGTATCAAAACCAAGTGTGACACCCCGACTAATTAAATACCGGGTAGCTACTCCTTTATTAAATCAATACAAAATGCCAAGTTGGTTCAGTTAATAGCATCACTGTCGAAATCATTTAATAATTACTAACCACCTAGTATTTAAAAAGTAAGTTGCCAAATTTTAATTTAAGTCTGGTTAACATGCAATAAAATAATAATGGAAGAATAACAACCATTCACCATAATGAAGTAATGAATAACCAACCAAATAAATATAAATCCGGAGGAAAACTCCTCACAACAATCCCACAACTGAAAATAATAAGACAAGTCTGAATCCTGAATTAATTACATGCCAGAAGTCTGAATAACTGAAATAAATGAAATGTCTCTAAAAGAAATGGGTGACATGCCCTACAACTGATAAATGTTGAATATAGAGTCAAAATAGATGAAGCGTCTACAAGCAAAGTCCTGTAACTTCCACAAATAGCTACAACTCGTCACCTGAATGAGGATCCTAAGCATGGTGTCCTTGTGGCTGGGCACCTAAAATGGTTTTTACAAAAATAGATTTGAAAGCAAATGGGTCAGAGCCCGAAAGTGGAAATCATTTTAAAAACAGCAAGTGTTTTAATAACATTCAAACATTAAATGCAAAATACATGTTAGGACGTGCACTCACATGAAATTCTCACCTCTCGACTACATGTGCACTCCTAACGTACTGTACCCATCTATATAACATACATATCTAACCAAACCGTAATAAGTTCTACCTCTTACTACTTGATTCCCATATTACATTCTAGCGTTATCAATTAAATAAAGGGCTTTACTTAAACTCAGATTCTCAATTAGTACTACAATTCACTATCGATTAACCCGTTATGTTTTCTCAAAACATTACCATAATTACATTAACAACATGAAAGTTCCCATTATCTACGTGTATATTATTCATGTCATAAATATACAATACAAGCACCCCGAGACTAACCTGCGGTGCACACATACTCTGCTATCCATCCCGGTACATCACGTACATAAGGATTACGTATTCCGAATCTCTCAGGAATCGTTCTCAGATAACAACATCACAAATAATGAAGGCGAACACAGTCACATCACATGGGTCACGCACATACCTGCGCTCCCACGATCAGCAGACTTATTAACATCCCAATAAGTCCTTCTCTGACCTATGTTCATCGAGGTACCAGTCTAAATCCGGGCAACACAAGGATTAGAGGGCCCTAAGCGAACGTAAACCTCCCATGATAGAAAGTATGGTAGGTATGTCATACACATAAAATCATATGCTAAGCATTCACACATCTTAGATATCTCAATATTATTAAAGGTATACTATACATCCTTATACCATTATTCCAATTATATATATATATATATATTAAGTCTCTCGATAATATAGAGTTTAAACTGCCGACACATCACACGTCATAGTTCTTATACTTAAAACCTATCTTAAATAGATTATTAAGTTCCTATTATTCCCACATATAACATCGTCATTCCTAAGGTCCTTACTTCTGCCCCGAACCTCATTTCATCAACTATTCAAATTTACACTTTTAACCCAAATATTATCTCACTTATCGAATTCCATTAGATTTAGAATAATTCCTCAATTTGAATTCTATTAAGGTCCAAATTTCATAGCCATGCCTACTGGTCTTCCTTAAGTTTAAGGGTATTCATAAGGTCTCCAATAATATTTCCCAAGGGTTAACATCATTAAAATTAAATAGGGAAAACTTTACTCATTCTGGGAAGGTCGATCGATCGACCTTTTCCTTCGATCGATCGATGGTGGTCGATCGATCGACTGATGAATGTCGATCGATCGAACGCACCAGGTATGGCTACGGACTGCTTCGTTTTGCAGTTTTCAAATCATCCCAAAACACCATTAACAAGCATGAAACTCTAAGATAACGTTATAATATCATCATACAATCATCCTACAACAGTATTGACGTTCTAAAACCAATAATTCATCATTCAAGGGCTTTGTTTAGATCAAAACTTCATCAAGAATTCCAGATTTCTATTTCTTTCAAGAACATTAATAAACTTCTTCTAAAATCCGTTTTTAGATCATCAATGGTTCTGTTTTGAATACATAATTCGTACAGAATGTTTCTACATGCAATTCCTACCATAGTTCATAGTTTTAATCCTTAAATTCATGGGTCTAATCAATCTTCCAAGATAAATTTGATGATTATCCTAAACATGGAAAAACATAGCATTGAATCAATTATAATTAAACCACTTGCCTCTAATCTTTCTCTGAATTTGATGTTGAATCTTGAAGGCTGAGTTGTTCTTTCTCTCTCTCTCTCTGCAGAATTCTCTTCTCTCTCTCTCTACAAGTTCTTCTTCTAAGGATGATGACAATGGAGGTGGGGGTTGGTTTTTGGCAATTTAGAACTATTTCTTAACTTCTCCCGTAACCCATTAAGTCCCTTAGTGTAGTTAGTGGGTTTAGTGGATAAAGAATAAGTCAGATTTTTATTTCTAATTTTCGTGGGTTTTAATTACCCAATTTCTGAAATTACCAAACTACCCTTTTGGGCTGCCGGTATGGCCTAAAAATGCCCCGGGACCCAAACTAAACCCCCGGCTAGTGTTTTCTGACTATTTCTACCCTTCCGGACTCGTTGGCGCACTCAAAATGACCATACGGGTGATAAAAATAAAATTCACTTTTTAATTCAAATAAATATATTCCTGACGCGACTATCACGCGCGTCTCAACAAAATTTCTCAAATTGCCGTATTTCAATCTCGCGACAATTTCGATAGTTCCAATATTCATATATTTCCATATATACACATTATAATCAAATACTAACTCACATCTCGTTAATATTTTATCCGGATTAATTCCCAATTAATACGCATTTAATTTAATTAATCCCATAAATAAATATCACAAAAATACGGGGTATTACATACTTCCCCCCTAATAACTGAATTTTGTCCCGAAATTCGGAACTAGAAAGTACCTGGTAAGATCAACTCTGGATAACGTTCGCGCATCTCATCCTCGCGCTCCCATGTGGACTCCTCGACATTATGATGTCGCCACTGAACACGCACTAACGGGACTATCTTTTACCGCAGTTTCCTCTCACTTCGGTCCAAAATAGCAATTGGCCCTTCCTCGTAGGAGCTATCAGGATGGAGATCTACGTCCTCCAAAGCAATGTGAGAATGAGCCAAATCGTCTCTAAGATATCTCCTTAGCGAGGAAATATGAAATACATCGTGAATCCTATGCAAATGCTCCGGTAACCCAAGTCTATACGCAACCGGTCCAATCCGCTCAATAATAGGAAATGGTCCCACATATCTCGGTGCCAACTTCCCTTTCTTCCCAAAACGCATAATCCCCTTCATAGGAGATACTCTGAGCAAAACTTGGTCCCCCACTTGGAACTCTCGGAAGAACCTCTTCGCATCAGCATAGCTCTTCTGCCGATCCTGAGCTACCCGAATGCGACTCCGAATCAGTTACATCCTCGCCGATGTATCCTGAATCACTTCTGGCCCAAGTAGCTTGTTGTCCCCCACCTCCAACCAACATGCTGGGGAACGACAAGATCTACCGTACAACGCCTCAAATGGAGCCATGCCAATGGTGAACTGGTAGGAGTTATTATAAGCAAACTCCACCAGTGGAAGATACTGCTCCCATCCACCCCCAAAATCAATGATACTCATACGTAGCATGTCCTCCAACATCTGGTTTGTACACTCGGTCTGCCCATCGGTCTGCGGGTGATACGCCGTACTCAACAGCAATTCCGTTCCCATGGCCTCCTGAAAACTCTCCCAAAACTGTGAAACAAATATCTTGTCTCGGTCAGACACGATATTTAGGGGCACACCGTGAAGTCTCACTATCTCTGAAATAAAGAGCTGGGCATACTGTCCCGTAGTGTAGTCTGTCCTTACGGGTAGAAAATGAGCGACTTTGGTCAACCTGTCCACAATTACCCAAATGGAGTCGTGACCTCTCTGTGACGTAGGCAACCCCGTGATAAAGTCCATGGATATGCTCTCCCACATCCACATCGGGACCTCCAATGGTTGTAGAAGTCCTGCCGGTCTCTGATGATCCACTTTTACTAGCTGACAAGTGGCGCATTTCGAAACAAACACGGCAATATCTCTCTTCATCCCGCTCCACCAATACTGTCGTCTCATGTCTTGGTACATTTTGTCCCCACCGGGATGTACCGTGAACCGTGAGCCGTGCGACTCTGCCATCACCGCGTGCCGAAATTCCTCCCCTTTCGGAACTACCAATCTCCCATTGAAGCATAATCCCCCGTCTGAGCTAACGGTATAGGACTCGGCTCCCTCTGTTAATAATCGAACTATCTGCTCCTGACAGAACGAGTCATTTGCCTGTGCCCTTACTACCTTCGTGACAATCTACGGTGTAATGGTCATCACAGACATGAACGATCGGGCCACTGCATCCTGGTGTCCTAACTCCTTCCACTTGGCCTTCCACATCCCTGCCACTTCATCTGCTGGCCTACGGCTCAACGCGTCTGCTACCACGTTAGCCTTCCCCGGGTGATACTGAATATCAAACTGATAGTCCTTCACAAACTCAAGCCACCTTCGCTGCCGCATATTCAACTCCTTCTGCGTGAATAGGTACTGTAGGGACTTGTGGTCCGTGAACAATTGAAACTTTTCCCCCAAAAGGTAATGTCTCCAAATACGAAGGGCAAATACAACTGCCGCCAACTCCAAGTCATGAGTGGGGTAATTCTTCTCATGAGGCTTTAGCTTACGGGAAGAATAAGCTATGGCCTGACTCTCCTACTGCAATACACCTCCAAGTCCTTGTAAGGACACATCGGTGTAGACTAGATACTCAACTCCCGGTCTCGGCAATGCTAACACAGGTGCTGAGGTCAACTTGTCCTTCAACTCATCGAATGCCAACTGACAGGCATCACTCCAAATGAATGGCACACCCTTACGAATCAGATGTGTCAAAGGACCCTCTATCTTCGAAAATCCCCGAATGAACCTCCTGTAGTATCCTGCTAGACCCAAGAAACTACGGATCTCTGTCGGTTTCGTGGGCTGTCCCCACTCCCTCACCGCGGATACCTTCCCTGGATCAACAGATATCCCTCGGTCGAAAATAATGTGTCCCAAAAACTGGACCTCCTTCAGCCAAAACCCGCACTTCTCATATTTTGCATACAGCTCGTTCTGACGTAGCGTCTGCAAAACTTGCCTCAAATGCTCGGCGTGCTCCTCCTCTGTCTGGGAGTAAACTAGATTATCATCGATGAAGACAATGACAAACTGATCTAGGAAATCTCTGATCACCCTATTCATCAAGTCCATAAACAAGGCTGGAGCATTGGTCAAACCAAAAGGCATAACCCGAAACTCGTAAGAACCATATCTCGATAAGAACGCAGTCTTCGAGATGTCCTCCTCCCTGATACGCAACTGATGGTATCCATATCGCAAATCAATCTTTGAGAAGAAAGAAGCTCCTCTCAACTGGTCGAATAGGTCATCGATTCGAGGCAACGGATATTTATTCCGTATCGTGACCTTGTTCAACTCCCGGTAGTCCACACACAATCTCAGTGAACCATCTCTCTTCTTCATGAACAACACAGGGGCACCCCACGGCGAAGTAATCCTCCGTATAAACCCCTGACCCAACAACTGCTCAATCTGATCCCGTAACTCCCTCATCTCAGCTGGAGCCATACGGTACGGTGCGCGTGCTATAGGTCTCGTATCTGGTAATAAGTCTATGACAAAGTCTATTTCTCGACTGGGGGGTAGGCCTGGTATCTCCTGAAACACATCGGAATACTCCCTGACAACTGGGATCGAATCTAAAGGAATCACAACCTCCTTAGAGGTATCCTCCTCTAGGTAATACAAATGAGCGGTCGAGACTCCCTCTGGGCGAGGCATCGCCACTACAAACATCTCTTGCCTCGGAATGGCAAAAATAATGCTCCCACCGAAGCAATCAATCATGGATCTATAATATGTGAGCCAATCCATACCGATAATCACATCGTGCACATGCATAACTAATACCAACATATCTGCAGGTAATACCAGACTACCAATCTCTACCCCCACTCCCCGGCATATAAAGAAAATAAATGACCCACTCCCCAATGGTGAGTCTACACATGTCGCTGTGCTCTCTGCTGTGGCTAACAACCCTAAGGATTTCGCAAAATGTGTAGCTATAAAGCAATGTGTTGCCCCCGTATTAAACAAAACCCGACCCATAGTGCCATGGATAGGAAACATACCCTCAATTGCGGGTGGTGCCTGTGGAGCTGCTGCCTGGTGGACGTTATAATCACGTCCATACTGTAATTGCCCCTGCTGCACAGGAACTACTGGAATGGCTGGTAGTGTTGGCACCTGGGCTGGAGCTGGGAGAGCAGGTGGAAAAAGCGACCTCTGTGGCTCATGTCGAGCACCCTGTTGCTGCTGCGGAGCCCTGCCCCTATCAGGACAGTCCTGGCGTTTATGGCCAGTCTTGCCACAAACGAAACACTTCCCCGGGAAGTTCCCCCCTCTCTATCCCTGCTGCCCCCGGCCCTGGTGGCCGTTACCGTTCCTCCACTGGCCTTGCTGGCCCTGCTGAAACTGCTGTTGACCATTTTGACCCTACTGGTTCTGATGGCCATTCGGACCCTGATGGCCCTGCCGGAAACCTCCGTGTCCGTGCCTGAAATTTCCCGACCTGAACCTCTTGTGATCCCCCTGCTGGGAACCCTGATCACCCTGTCTCTGCCCCTGAACAGAATGTGCCCCACTGGCACCATTTCCCCCAGTCCTGCCCTGATAGCTGGACTCTCCTGACCTCTTTCCTTCAGTCATGTGAAAGCGATGATCCTGGCAGTGTAACAGTGCAGCACTAACCACATCAGAATAAGTGGCTAACGAGCGGTTCCCTAACAAGTGCTGACGAATCCTCCATGTCAACCCGTCCGTAAATTTCTGTATCTTCTTCTCCTCTATCGGTATCCCATCTGGAACAATGTTCAGAAGATCAGTGAATTCGGCCTCATACTCGGCCACAGTCTTACCTTCCTACTTGAGGCTCATCAACTTCCTCCTCATCTCCGTGTGAACAGCCGACGGAAAGTACTTGCGGTCAAACCGCACCCAAAACTCCTGGATAGTGAGAGTATCTCTCTCCTCCACGGTGGTAATAGACTCCCACCACTGCAGTGCTGACCCCACTAGCTTAAAAGTAGCTAGTATCTGCTTCTGGACATCGGTGCACTCATACATCCTCAGGTGCCGTTGAATGTCCTTCCTCCACTGACTCGAAACTACCACATCGGAGCTACCTGCGAACTCCGGAGGGTGTGATTTCTGAAAAGCATCACGTACACGTTCCCAAGAAGACGGGAATGCATGTGCCTGAACTGGCGCGGCTATCGGCGCCTCAGGTGGTGCCAGCTGAACTACGGTTAGTGCGGCATTTACCGCCTGGGCCACAATGGCTGCGACCTCGGCGGCATTCATCGTGCCCTGAACTGGTGCGGGTTGTGGTTCTGGCGTTGCATCCCTGGGAACCCGTTGTGCACGTCGTGGAGGCATCTGAAATAAGAATGAAGTTTATAAGTTCGCAGTTATAAACTCAAAATAGCTGAAGAACGTAGCATAAACAAAAGAATACAACAGTCCTAAAATATAGGGCTCTACATCAAAGAAAGCTCAGCGGAAACATAATAAACCGTACAGATCCTAAAGGACACTAGAACCTGATGCTCTGATACCACCTGTGACACCCCGACTCATTAAATATCGGGTAGCTACTCCTTTATTAAATCAATACAAAATGCCAAGTTGGTTCAGTTAATAGCATCACTGTCGAAAACATTTTAATAATTACTAACCACCTAGTATTTAAAAAGTAAGTTGCCAAATTTTAAGTTAAGTCTGATTAATATGAAGTAAAAGAATAATGGAAGAACAACATAATCCATTCACCATAACGAAGTAATGAAATAACCAACAAATAGTAATAAGTCCGGAGGAAAACTCCTCACAACAATCCCACAACTGAAAATAATATGACAAGTCTGAATCCTGAATTAATTACATGCCAGAAGTCTGAATAACTGAAATAAATGAAATGTCTCTAAAAGAAATGGGCGATATGCCCTACAACTGATAAATGCTGAATATAGAGTCAAGATATATGAAGCGTCTACAAGCAAGATCCTGTAACTTCCACAAACAGCTACAGCTCGTCACCTGAATGAGAATCCTAAGCATGGTGTCCTTGTGGCTGGGCACCTAAAATGGTTTTTACAAAAATAGATTTGAAAGCAAATGGGCCAGAGCCCGAAAGTAGAAATCATTTTAAAAACAGCAAGTGCTTTAATAACATTTAAAACAATGAATGTAAAATACATGTTAGGACGTGCTCTCACGTGAAATACTCACCTCTCGTCTAGCTGTGCACTCCTAAAGTTCCTGTACCTATTCATGTGACATCCATATCTAACCAAACCATAATAAGTTCTACCCCTTACTACTCGATCCCCATATTACATTCTAGCGTTATCAATTTAAAGAGAGCTTTACTTAAACTCAGATTCTCAATTTGTAATACAATTCACTATCGGTTAACCCGTTATGTTTTCTCAAAACATTACCATAATTACATTAACAACATGAAAGTTCCCAATATCTACGTGTATATTATTCACGTCATAAATATACAATACAAGCACCCCGAGACTAAGCTGCGGTGCACACATACTCTGCTATCCATCCCGGTACATCACGTACATAAGGATTACGTATTCCGAATCTCTCAGGAATCGTTCTCAGATAACAACATCACAAATAATGGAGGCGAACACAGTCACATCACATGGGTCACGCACATACCTGCGCTCCCACAATCAGCAGACTTATTAACATCCCAATAAGTCCTTCTCTGACCTATGTTCATCGAGGTACAAGTCTAAATTCGGGCAACACAAGGATTAGAGGGCCCTAAGCGAACGTAAACCTCCCGTGATAGCAAGTATGGTAGGTATGTCATACACATAAAATCATATGCTAAGCATTCACACATCTTAGATATCTCAATATTATTAAAGGTATACTCTACATCCTTATACCATTATTCCAATTATATATATATATATATTAAGTCTCTCGATAATATAGAGTTTAAACTGCCGACACGTCACACGTCATAGTTCTTATACTTAAAACCTATCTTAAATAGATTATTAAGTTCCTATTATTCCCACATATAACATCGTCATTCCTAAGGTCCTTACTTCTGCCCCGAACCTCATTTCATCAACTATTCAAATTTACACTTTTAACCCAAATATTATCTCACTTATCGAATTCCATTAGATTTAGAATAATTCCTCAATTTGAATTCTATTAAGGTCCAAATTTCATAGCCATGCCTACTGGTCTTCCTTAAGTTTAAGGGTATTCATAAGGTCTCCAACAATATTTCCCAAGGGTTAACATCATTAAAATTAAATAGGGAAAACTTTACTCATTCTGGGAAGGTCGATCGATCGACCTTTTCCTTCGATCGATCGATGGTGGTCGATCGATCGACTGATGAATGTCGATCGATCGAACGCACCAGGTATGGCTACGGACTGCTTCGTTTTGCAGTTTTCAAATCATCCCAAAACACCATTAACAAGCATGAAACTCTAAGATAACGTTATAATATCATCATACAATCATCCTACAACAGTATTGACGTTCTAAAACCAATAATTCATCATTCAAGGGCTTTGTTTAGATCAAAACTTCATCAAGAATTCCAGATTTCTATTTCTTTCAAGAACATTAATAAACTTCTTCTAAAATCCGTTTTTAGATCATCAATGGTTCTGTTTTGAATACATAATTCGTCCAGAATGTTTCTACATGCAATTCCTACCATAGTTCATAGTTTTAATCCTCAAATTCATGGGTCTAATCAATCTTCCAAGATAAATTTGATGATTATCCTAAACATGGAAAAACATAGCATTGAATCAATTATAATTAAACCACTTGCCTCTAATATTTCTCTGAATTTGATGTTGAATCTTGAAGGCTGAGTTGTTCTTTCTCTCTCTCTCTGCAGAATTCTCTTCTCTCTCTCTCTCTACAAGTTCTTCTTCTAAGGATGATGACAATGGAGGTGGGGGTTGGTTTTTGGCAATTTAGAACTATTTCTTAACTTCTCCCGTAGCCCATTAAGTCCCTTAGTGTAGTTAGTGGGTTTAGTCGATAAAGAATAAGTCAGATTTTTATTTCTAATTTTCGTGGGTTTTAATTACCCAATTTCCGAAATTACCAAACTACCCTTTTGGGTTGCCGGTATGGCCTAAAAATGCCCCGGGACCCAAACTAAACCCCCGGCTAGTGTTTTCTGACTATTTCTACCCTTCCGGACTCGTTGGCGCACTCAAAATGACCATACGGGTGATAAAAATAAAATTCACTTTTTAATTCAAATAAATATATTCCTGACGCGACTGTCACGCGCGTCCAAACAAAATTTCCCAAATTGCCGTATTTCAATCTCGCGACAATTTCGATAGTTCCAATATTCATATATTTCCATATATACACATTATAATCAAATACTAACTCACATCTCGTTAATATTTTATCCGGATTAATTCCCAATTAATACGCATTTAATTTAATTAATCCCATAAATAAATATCACAAAAATACGGGGTATTACACCAAGCTTGAACAAAATTTTAAGCTCGTTACTTTATTGAGCTCAACTCAAATTCGATTTGATTATAAATAATCATAAGAAAATAGCGTAAAAAATTCAAGCTACTCGAGCTCGACTCATGGTCGTTCAGATTAAAGCTCATTTGAGCTCGGCTCGTGAAGTAAACAAGCCAAACTACGCGACAGGTCCCGGGCACGACGGGGCTCTCACCCTATCTGGAACCCCCCTTCTAGGGGACTTAGGCCCGGTCCATCGCTGAGGACACTTCTCCATACTGTAATACCCCGTATTTTTGTGATATTTATTTATGGGATTAATTGAATTAAATGAGTATTAATTGGGAATTAATCCGGATAAAAATACTAGCGAGATGCGAGTTGGTATTTAATATTAATGAGTATATATGGCTATATATGAATAATGAACTATGAAACTTGTCGTGAGATTGAAATACGGCAATTTGGGAATTTTGTTGAGACGCGTGTGACAGTCGCGTAAGGAATATATTTATTTTAATTAAAAAAGTGAATTTTATTTCTATTAACCGTATGGTCGTTTTGAGTGCGCCAACGCGTCCGGAAGGGTCGAAATAGTCAGAAAACACTAGCCGGGGGTTTAGTTTGGGTCCCGGGGCATTTTTAGGCCATACCGGCAACGTATAAGGGTAGTTTGGGAATTTTAGATTTTTGGGAATTAAAACCCACGAAAATTAGGAAATTAATATCTGATTTGGCAATTACCCACTAAACCCACTAATAACTTAATGGGCTACGGGGGTTATTAGAATTAGTCCCAAAAGTTCCTAAGGCAAACCCTAGCCACCATTGTCACTTTGGAGAAGAAAGCTTGTAGAGAGAGAAGAGAGGAGAATTCTGCAGAGAGAGAGAGAACCATCCATCAATTCGACATCAAAATCAGAGATACACATAAGGCAAGTGGTTTAATTTTGTTTTTACAAAGAATGTTTCTTCCATGCATAGGAAATTGACAGAATTTATAGTGTTCTTGGGAGTTTGATAAAAATCCATTAATTGGAATTAGAACTTTATATTTTGATGAAAGGATTGCATGTAGAATTGTGTTAGGAGGATTATTTTGATGGAAATACACCTTCTTCATATCAAAAACGGATTTAATTATGCCTATTGGTGACTTTAAAATTTTAGGGATCATGTTCATATGATTTGGGGTTAAATGAAGGGATTTGATGATTCAATGATGTTTAGGAAGAATTGGCCCTATATAAACGTTAATATATGACCTAAGTATGTTTAGTATTGATTATAACCCATGAACGATTGTTGGTTTGATGTTTAGAGGAGATTAGAGGTGAAGAAAAGTTGGAAAAACGAACTTTGGAAAATCTGGGCTCGAAACTGGCCACTCGTTAGAAGACCTGCCCAGGTCGTTCGAACGAGCTTCTAACGAGTTGACCTTTGACTTCAAACGAGGATGATGTTCGTTCGATGACTTCGTTCGAACGAGACCTCGTTAGAAATCCCACTTCGTTCGAACGAACTCTCGTTCGAACCGAACTTCTAACGAGCTGACAGTTTAGGCTTTTTAGCCTATTTTGATCCCGAGTGTCCCGTAACCTTGTTTATATGTAGAGATAACACTTCCTTGTGGATTAATGGATATATTTGGGATATTTGGGATATAATGAGGAGTAAAACCTAGAAGTGTAGTTTGAACCTAAGGGAAATTATGAATTAGGACGTGAGTGTCTATTACGATGCGAGAACTATTGATGGCCTAAATAATTATATTAACCGGGAACATATAAATTGTGTAGCATTATATGTCGGTACGAGAATGAGAAGTGTACCACCAATAAATTATAGTGATTACTAAGATGTGTGCGTACTTAATATATGTATTGATTTTATATGTATGACATACCTACCATACTTGCTATCACGGGAGGTTTACGTTCGCTTAAGGCCCTCTAATCCTTGTGTTGCCCGGATTTAGATTGGTACCTCGATGAACATAGGTCAGAGAAGGACTTATTGGGATGTTAATAAGTCTGCTGATCGTGGGAGCGCAGGTATGTGCGTGACCCATGTGATGTGACTGTGTTCGCCTCCATTGTTTGTGATTGTTGTTATCTGAGAACGATTCCTGAGAGATTCGGAATGCGTGATCCTTATGTACGTGATGTACCGGGATGGATAGCAGAGTATGTGTGCACCGCAGCTTAGTCTCGGGGTGCTTGTATTGTATATTTATGACGTGAGTAATATACACTTAATTAATGGGAACTTTCATGTTGGTATTGTGAATATAATTATGGTAATGTTTTGAGAAAACATAACGGGTTAATCGATAGTGAATTGTAGTACTAATTGAGAATCTGAGTTTAAGTAAAGCCCTTTATTTAATTGATAACGCTAGAATGTAATATGGGAATCAAGTAGTAAGGGGTAGAACTTATTACGGTTTGGTTAGATATGTATGTTATATAGATGGGTACGGTACGTTAGGAGTGCACATGTAGTCGAGAGGTGAGAATTTCATGTGAGTGCACGTCCTAACATGTATTTTGCATTTAATGTTTGAATGTTATTAAAACACTTGCTGTTTTTAAAATGATTTCCACTTTCGGGCTCTGACCCATTTGCTTTCAAATCTATTTTTGTAAAAACCATTTTAGGTGCCCAGCCACAAGGACACCATGCTTAGGATCCTCATTCAGGTGACGAGTTGTAGCTGTTTGTGGAAGTTACAGGACTTTGCTTGTAGACGCTTCATCTATTTTGACTCTATATTCAGCATTTATCAATTGTAGGGCATGTCTCCCATTTCTTTTAGAGACATTTCATTTATTTCAGTTATTCAGACTTCTGGCATGTAATTAATTCAGGATTCAGACTTGTCTTATTATTTTCAGTTGTGGGATTGTTGTGAGGAGTTTTCCTCCGGATTTATATTTATTTTGTTGGTTATTCATTACTTCATCAAGGTGAATGGTTGTTATTCTTCCATTATTCTTTTATTGCATGTTAACCAGACTTAAATTAAAATTTGGCAACTTACTTTTTAAATACTAGGTGGTTAGTAATTATTAAATGATTTCGACAGTGATGCTATTAACTGAACCAACTTGGCATTTTGTATTGATTTAATAAAGGAGTAGCTTCCCGGTATTTAATTAGTCGGGGTGTCACAGGTGGTATCAGAGCATCAGGTTCTAGTGTCCATTAGGATCTGTACGGCTTATTATGTTTCCGCTGAGCTTTCTTTATTGTAGAGCCCTATATTTTAGGACTGATGTATTCTTTTGTATATGCTACGTTCTTCAGCTATTTTGAGTTTATAACTGCGAACTTATAAACTTTATTCTTGTTTCAGAATGCCTCCACGACGTGCACAAAGGATTCCCAGGGATGCAACGCCAGAACCACAGTCCGCACCAGTTCAGGGCACGATGAATGCCGCCGAGGTTGCAGCCATTGTGGCCCAGGCGGTAAATGCCGCACTAGCAGTAGTTCAGCAGGCACCACCTCAGGCGCCGATAGCCGCGCCAGTTCAGGCACGTGCATTCCCGTCTGCTTGGGAACGTGTACGTGATGCTTTTCAGAAAGCACCCTCCGGAGTTCGCAGGTAGCTCCGATGTTGTGGTTTCGAGTCAGTGGAGGAAAGACATTCAGCGGCACTTAAGGATGTATGAGTGCACCGATGTCCAGAAGCAGATACTAGCTACCTTTAAGCTAGTGGGGTCTGCACTGCAGTGGTGGGAGTCTATTACCACAGTGGAGGAGGGAGATACTCTCACTATTCAGGAGTTTTGGGTGCGGTTCGACTGCAAATATTTTCCGTCAGTTGTTCACACGGAGATGAGGAGGAAGTTGATGAGCCTCAAGCAGGAGGGTAAGACTGTGGCCGAGTATGAGGCCGAATTCACTGATCTTCTGAACATTGTTCCGGATGAGATACCGACAGAAGAGAAGAAGATACAGAAATTTACGGACGGGTTGACATGGAGGATTCGTCAGCACTTCTTAGGGAACCTCTCGTTAGCCACTTATTCTGTTGTGGTTAACGTTTCATTGCTCCATTGTCAGGATCACCGCTTTCACATGGCTGAGGGCAAGCGATCGGGAGAGTCCAGCCATCAAGGCATGACTGGAGGAAATGGTGCCAGTGGGGCACAATCTGTTCAGGGGCAGAGACAGGGTGATCAGGGTTCCCAGCAGGGGGATCACAAGAGGTTCAGGTCAGGGAATTTCAGGCACGGACAGGGAGGTTTCCGGCAGGGCCATCAGGGTCCGAACGGCCATCAGAACCAGCAGGGTCAAAATGGTCAACAGCAGTTTCAGTAGGGCCATCAGGGCCAGTGGAGGAACGGTAACGACCACCAGGGCCGGGGGCAGCAGGGACAGAAAGGGGGGAACTTCTCGGGGAAGTGTTTCGTTTGTGGCAAGACTGGCCATAAACGCCAGGACTGTCCTGATAGGGGCAGGGCCCCGCAGCACCAGCAGGGTGCTCGACATGAGCCACAGAGGCCACTTTTTCCACCTGCTCTCCCAGCTCCAGCCCAGGTGCCTGCACTACCAGCCATTCCAGCAGTTCCTGTGCAGTAGGGGCAGTTACAGTATGGACGTGTCTATAACGTCCACCAGGCAGCAGCTCCACAGGCACCACCCGCGATTGAGGGTATGTTTCCTATCCATGGTACTATGGGTCGGGTTTTGTTTGATACGGGGGCAACGCATTGTTTTATAGCTACACATTTTGCGAAAGCCTTAGGGTTATTAGCCACAGCAGAGAGCACAGTGACGTGTGTAGACTCACCATTGGGGAGTGGGTCACTTATTTTCTTTATATGCCGGGGAGTGGGGGTAGAGATTGGTAGCTTGGTATTACCTGCAGACATGTTGGTATTAGATATGCATGTGCACGATGTGATTATCGGTATGGATTGGCTCGCTGATTATAGAGCCATGATTGATTGCTTCGGTGGGAGCATTGTTTTTGCCATTCCGGGGCAAGAGATGTTTGTAGTGGCGATGCCTCGCCCAGAGGGAGGCTCGACCGCTCATTTGTATTACATAGAGGAGGATACCTCTAAGGAGGTTGTGATTCCTTTAGATTCGATCCCAGTTGTCAGGGAGTATTCCGATGTGTTTCAGGAGATACCAGGCCTACCTCCCACTCGAGAGATAGACTTTGTCATAGACTTATTACCAGATACGAGACCTATAGCACGCGCACCGTACCGTATGGCTCCGGCAGAGATGCGAGAGCTACGAGATCAGATTGAGCAGTTGTTGGGTCAGGGGTTTATACGGAGGAGTACTTCGCCGTGGGGTGCCACTGTGTTGTTCGTAAAGAAGAGAGATGGTTCACTGAGATTGTGTGTGGATTACCGAGAGTTGAACAAGGTCACGATACGGAATAAGTATCCGTTGCCTCGAATCGATGACCTATTCGACCAGTTGAGAGGAGCTTCTTTCTTCTCGAAGATTGATTTGCGATCGGGATACCATCAGTTGAGGATCAGGGAGGAGGACGTCTCGAAGACTGCATTCTTATCGAGATATGGTTCTTACGAGTTTCGGGTTATGCCTTTTGGTTTGACCAATGCTCCAGCCGTATTTATGGACTTGATGAATAGGGTGTTCAGAGATTTCCTAGATCAGTTTGTTATTGTCTTCATTGATGATATTTTGGTTTACTCCCAGACATAGGAGGAGCACGCCGAGCATTTGAGGCAGGTCTTGCAGACGCTACGTCAGAACGAGCTGTATGCAAAATATGAGAAGTGCGGGTTTTGGCTGAAGGAGGTCCAGTTTTTGGGACACATTATTTCCGACCGGGGAATATCTGTTGATCCGGGGAAGGTATCCGCGGTGAGGGAGTGGGGACAGCCCACGACACCAACGGAGATCCGTAGTTTCTTGGGACTAGCAGGATACTACAGGAGGTTTATTCGGGGATTTTCGAAGATAGCAGGTCCTTTGACACATCTGACTCGTAAAGGTGTGCCGTTCATCTGGAGTGATGCCTTCCAGTTGGCATTTGATGAGTTGAAGGATATGTTGACCTCAGCACCTGTGTTAGCATTGCCGAGACCGGGAGTTGAGTATCTAGTCTACACCGATGCGTCCTTGCAAGGACTTGGAGGTGTATTGCAGCAGGAGAGTCAGGCCATAGCTTATGCTTCCCGTAAGTTAAAGCCTCATGAGAAGAACTACCCCACTCATGACTTGGAGTTGGCGGCAGTTGTATTTGCCCTTCGGATTTGGAGACATTACCTTTTGGGGGAGAAGTTTCGATGGTTCACGGACCACAAGCCCTACAGTACCTATTCACGCAAAAAGAGTTGAATATGCGACAGCGAAGGTGGCTTGAATTTGTGAAGGACTATCAATTTGATATCCAGTATCACCCGGGGAAGGCTAACGTGGTAGCAGACGCGTTGAGCCGTAGGCCAGCAGATGAAGTGGCAGGGGTGTGGAAGGCCAAGTGGAAGGAGTTGGGACACCAGGATGCAGTGGCCCGATCGTTCATGTCTGTGATGACCGTTACACCGCAGATTGTCACGAAGGTAGTAAGGGCACAGGCAAATGACTCGTTCTGTCAGGAGAAGATAGTTCGATTACTAGCAGAGGGAGCCGAGTCCTATACCGTTAGCTCAGACGGGGGATTACGCTTCAATGGGATATTGGTAGTTCCGGAAGGAGAGGAATTGCGACACGAGGTGATGGCAGAGTCTCACGGCTCACGGTTCGCGGTACATCCCGGTGGGGACAAAATGTACCAAGACATGAGACGACAGTATTGGTGGAGCGGAATAAAGAGACATATTGTCGTGTTTATTTCAAAATGCGCCACTTGTCAGCTAGTAAAAGTGGATCATCAGAGACCGGCAGGACTGCTACAGCCATTAGAGATCCCGATGTGGATGTGGGAGAGCATCTCCATGGACTTTATCACGGGGTTGCCTACGTCACAGAGAGGTCACGACTCCATTTGGGTAATTGTGGACAGGTTGACCAAAGTCGCTCATTTTCTACCCGTAAGGACAGACTACACTACGGGATAGTATGCCCAGCTCTTTATTGTCGAGATAGTGAGACTTCACGGTGTGCCCCTAAATATCGTGTCTGACCGAGACAAGATATTTGTTTCACAGTTTTGGGAAAGTTTTCAGGAGGCCATGGGCACGAACTTGCGGTTGAGTACGGCATATCACCCGCAGGCCGATGGGCAGACCGAGCGTACAAACCAGATGTTGGAGGACATGCTACGTATGTGCATCATTGATTTCGGGGGTGGATGGGAGCAGTATCTTCCACTGGTGGAGTTTGCTTACAACAACTCCTACCAGTTCACCATTGGCATGGCTCCATTTGAGGCGTTGTACGGTAGACCTTGTCGTTCCCCAGCATGTTGGTTGGAGGTGGGGGATAACAAACTACTTGGGCCGGAAGTGATTCAGGATACTTCGGCGAGGATAGAATTGATTCGAAGTCGCATTCGGGTAGCTCAGGATCGGCAGAAGAGCTATGCTGATGCGAATAGGTTCTTCAGAGAGTTCCAAGTGGGGGACCAGGTTTTGCTCAGAGTATCTCCTATGAAGGGGATTATGCGTTTCGGGAAGAAAGGGAAGTTGGCACCGAGGTATGGGGGACCATTTCCTATTATTGAGCGGATTGGACCGGTTGCGTATAGACTTGGGTTACCGGAGCATTTGCATCGAATTCATGATGTATTTCGTATTTCCTCGCTAAGGAAATATCTTAGAGACGATTTGGCTCATTCTCATATTGCTTTGGAGGACATCGATCTCCATCCTGATAGCTCCTACGAGGAGGGGCCGATTACTATTTTGGACCGAAGTGAGCGGAAACTGCGGTCAAAGATAGTTCCGTTAGTACGTGTTCAGTGGCGACATCATAATGTCGAGGAGTCCACATGGGAGCGCGAGGATGAGATGCGCGAACGTTATCCAGAGTTGTTCTTACCAGGTACTTTCTAGTTCCGAATTTCGGGACGAAATTCTGTTATTAGGGGGGAAGTATGTAATACCCCGTATTTTTGTGATATTTATTTATGGGATTAATTGAATCAAATGAGTATTAATTGGGAATTAATCCGGATAAAAATACTAGCGAGATGCGAGTTGGTATTTAATATTAATGAGTATATATGGCTATATATGAATATTAAACTATGAAACTTGTCGTGAGATTGAAATACGGCAATTTGGAAATTTTGTTGAGACGCGTGTGACAGTCGCGTCAGGAATATATTTGTTTTAATTAAAAAAGTGAATTTTATTTCTATTAACCGTATGGTTGTTTTGAGTGCGCCAACGCGTCCGGAAGGGTCGAAATAGTCAGAAAACACTAGCCGGGGGTTTAGTTTGGGTCCCGGGGCATTTTTAGGCCATACCGGCAACGTATAAGGGTAGTTTGGGAATTTTAGATTTTTGGGAATTAAAACCCACGAAAATTAGGAAATTAATATCTGATTTGGAAATTACCCACTAATAACTTAATGGGCTACGGGGGTTATTAGAATTAGTCCCAAAAGTTCCTAAGGCAAACCCTAGCCACCATTGTCACTTTGGAGAAGAAAGCTTGTAGAGAGAGAAGAGAGTAGAATTCTGCAGAGAGAGAGAACCATCCATCAATTCGACATCAAAATCAGAGATACACATAAGGCAAGTGGTTTAATTTCGTTTTTACAAAGAATGTTTCTTCCATGCGTAGGAAATTGACAGAATTTATAGTGTTCTTGGGAGTTTGATAAAAACCCATTAATTGGAATTAGAACTTTATATTTTGATGAAAGGATTGCATGTATAATTGTGTTAGGAGTATTATTCTGATGGAAATACACCTTCTTCATATCAAAAACGGATTTAATTATGCCCATTGGTGACTTTAAAATTTTAGGGTTCATGTTCATATGATTTGGGGTTAAATGAAGGGATTTGATGATTCAATGATGTTTAGGAAGAATTGGTCCTATATAAACGTTAATATATGACCTAAGTATGTTTAGGATTGATTAGAACCCATGAACGATTGTTGGTTTGATGTTTAGAGGAGATTAGAGGTGAAGAAAAGTTGGAAAAACGAACTTTGGAAAATCTGGGCTCGAAACTGGCCACTCGTTAGAAGACCTGCCCAGGTCGTTCGAACGAGCTTCTAACGAGTTGACCTTTGACTTCTAACGAGGGTGATGTTCGTTCGATGACTTCGTTCGAACGAGACCTCGTTAGAAAGGCCACTTCGTTCGAACGAACTCTCGTTCGAACGAAACTTCTAACGAGCTGACAGTTTAGGCTTTTAAGCCTGTTTTGATCCCGAGTGTCCCGTAACCTTGTTTATATGTAGAGATAACACTTCCTTGTGGATTAATGGATATATTTGGGATATTTGGGATATAATGAGGAGTAAAACCTAGAAGTGTAGTTTGAACCTAAGGGAAATTGTGAATTAGGACGTGAGTGTCTATTACGATGCGAGAACTATTGACGGCCTAAATAATTATATTAACCGGGAACATATAAATTGTGTAGCATTATATGTCGGTACGAGAATGAGAAGTGTACCACCAATAAATTATAGTGATTACTAAGATGTGTGCGTACTTAGTATATGTATTGATTTTATGTGTATGACATACCTACCATACTTGCTATCACGGGAGGTTTACGTTCGCTTAAGGCCCTCTAATCCTTGTGTTTCCCGGATTTAAACTGGTACATCGATGAACATAGGTCAGAGAAGGACTTATTGGGATGTTAATAAGTCTGCTGATCGTGGGAGCGCAGGTATGTGCGTGACCCATGTGATGTGACTGTGTTCGCCTCCATTGTTTGTGATTGTTGTTATCTGAGAACGATTCCTGAGAGATTCGGAATGCGTGATCCTTATGTACGTGATGTACCGGGATGGATAGCAGAGTATGTGTGCACCGCAGCTTAGTCTCGGGGTGCTTGTATTGAATATTTATGACGTGAGTAATATACACTTAATTAATGGGAACTTTCATGTTGGTATTGTGAATATAATTATGGTAATGTTTTGAGAAAACATAACGGGTTAATCGATAGTGAATTGTAGTACTAATTGAGAATCTGAGTTTAAGTAAAGCCCTCTATTTAATTGATAACGCTAGAATGTAATATGGGAATCAAGTAGTAAGGGGTAGAACTTATTACGGTTTGGTTAGATATGTATGTTATATAGATGGGTACGGTACGTTAGGAGTGCACATGTAGTCGAGAGGTGAGAATTTCATGTGAGTGCACGTCCTAACATGTATTTTGCATTTAATGTTTGAATGTTATTAAAACACTTGCTGTTTTAAAAATGATTTCAACTTTCGGGCTCTGACCCATTTGCTTTCAAATCTATTTTTGTAAAAACCATTTTAGGTGCCCAGCCACAAGGACACCATGCTTAGGATCCTCATTCAGGTGACGAGTTGTAGCTGTTTGTGGAAGTTACAGGACTTTGCTTGTAGACGCTTCATCTATTTTAACTCTATATTCAGCATTTATCAGTTGTAGGGCATGTCACCCATTTCTTTTAGAGACATTTCATTTATTTCAGTTATTCAGACTTCTGGCATGTAATTAATTCAGGATTCAGACTTGTCTTATTATTTTCAGTTGTGGGATTGTTGTGAGGAGTTTTCCTCCGGATTTATATTTATTTTGTTGGTTATTCATTACTTCATTATGGTGAATGGGTGTTATTCTTCCATTATTCTTTTATTGCATGTTAACCAGACTTAAATTAAAATTTGGCAACTTAATTTTTAAATACTAGGTGGTTAGTAATTATTAAATGATTTCGACAGTGATGCTATTAACTGAACCAACTTGGCATTTTGTATTGATTTAATAAAGGAGTAGCTTCCCGGTATTTAATTAGTCGGGGTGTCACACATACTACAATTCGGACGGCAAGGCCACCCGATTCTCGAGCTGGGCTATTTCCCGATTCGCTCCCCGTTACTAAGGGAATTCTTATAAGTTTCTTTTCCTCCACTTATTAATATGCTTAAACTCAGCAGATAATCTCGCCTGACCTGAGGTCGCGGTCGGGGCGATAACATCGAACTTTGGCAAACGAAATACCCGAGTCTACATCTTATTGCAATTGATGTCTACTGCTAACACTTTGGAAATTTCGTTGAGGGGGTGAGTCTTCTGCTTTGAAATTTTCAACATGATCGACGATTGTTACCGATGCATGTCCCATACAACAAACACCCCAAAAGCCTTCTTATCATCAATGTTTAAAAAGGCGAAAGGCGAGGCGAGGCGTTTTAGTCACGGCGAGGCGAGGCGTAAGCCTCACCGAAAAGAAGAAAAAAAAGAGCAAAATAATATTTAAAAAATACTAATAAAACCATAAAAATAAAATAACGAAGAAATATAAAATAAAACTACAAAAAAGCATCCTTGAGGGCTTTCTCACATAGTTTGACATTTTTTTGTTCCCCAGGATAACTTTTAAAAAAAAGAAAATCAATTTTAACATATTGGTTATTTTACAATATGACAATAAATTAATCAATGCAAAATCGTATTGGCAAAATCATTTTTTTAGCTTCACTCAAATATTGGTTATTTTATAATATGACAATAGATTAATCAATGCAACTTAACAAGCAAATTTATTAAAAAACATTTATTTTCAAGCTAAGATTAAAAAAACAGCAAATTTAATAAAAAATTAATAAAATATATCAACCTAAGTTTATTAAAAAAAACAGCAACCTTTAAAATATATTAGTATAAGTTAAAGAAAACATATTAATCTAAGTTAAAAACCAAAAAATAAAAACCTTTTAAAAAAAAGTCATATTGAAGTTAATTTAGTATATTTATTTCAAACAAACTATATATTAATAACAAAAAATACAGTTTCAAACAAATTTATACACTTATTTCAAACAAATTAGTAAAGAAAAACAAAATTAACTGCAATTTTAAAACTTAAATAAAATAAAATAAAAAAAGAATAAGAGTTAGTAGATTAAAACAATATTTTTAAGTTAAGTGCAATTTTAGAAAAATGAAGAACTTTAACCTTTAAAAAAACAGACTTTGTGATGAAAGAAGAAAAATATTTTTTCTTTTTTTTTCGTGCCTCGGCAAAAAGGCGTGAGGCGCATCGAGGCGTAAGCCTCGAAGCGCATTGAGGTGTAAGCCTCAAATTCAACCCTGAGGCTTAAAAGCCTCAAGGCTTTTTTTTCAGTGCCTCGCCTCGAGGCGCCCCTCGAGACGTACGCCTCATCCGCCTTTTTAAACATTGCTTATCATATAGTGCACCAATTCATTGTCACAAACATCGAGTTGACCCCGACGCGTCATCTGCGACGTAGCTCTAACCGCGATCCCAAGTCAGGCGGAGTTTAAGCATATAAGAAAGTGAAGGAAAAAAACTTACAAGGATTCCTTTAGTAACGACGAACACATTTTGAAGCTCGTTAATCTTTTCAAACCAAACTTGAGCATCGTAGTGTTCGACTCGGTTCAACTCGTTTACACCCCTAGTGATAGGTGATGTGATATGGTATGGATCTGAGTTGCTGAGTTTATTCGTTGGTAGTTATTGAGGGCTGACATTGGAGACTCGTGGGTTTTTTCATCTTGGTTTGATCTGATTTGATGTGTGGTATTTTGTGTTGAAATAATTGTGTAAAAGATATACACATGTGGTGGCCCTTAGCAAAAAAGTCATTTTTTTAACTTGTAGTATTTTGAAGCAAAACATGTGGTGCCCTTAGAAATCCCCTATTCTAAAGAAATAAATTTGAGGGTGGAAACTAAAATGGTTGTGTTGCTCATTGCAAAATAAGAAGATTGGTGGTTGTTTATCCTATTTGATGTAGAGATGAAGAAGTTATGAAGATTGGTGGTGATTTCATCCAATTTGGTATATATATAGCTATATATAATTTTTTTTGTGTGTATAGCTGTGTTTGTATATATAGAGAGTTATGTGTGTGTGTGTGTGTGTGTGTGTGTGTGTGTGTGTGTGTGTGTATAGGAGTGTGTGAATATATATAGTTGTTTGTGTGCGTTTGTGGGTGAGTGTGATAGTGTAGATATAATGGTGTGTGTGTGTGTGTGATAGAGGGTATATAGTTGTGTGTGTATATATAGAGAGAGAGAGAGAGGAAGAGAGCGGATCTCATACATACCAAGTATACATACCGATGGCGCAAACCATTTTTTTTTAATATTAAAAAAATAGTTTTGAGTTGAGTTTTTTTTATGTGGTATTTAAGCACTTCAAAGAACCCATATAAAAAAAAATCAACTCAAAATAACATTTTTTGCTATTTTAAAAAAATTAGTCAAACTTTCTCAGCTTTTAAAGTGCTTTAAAAGTTGTGAAAGTTTGACCGATTTTTTTTTAAATAGCAAAAAAGGTAATTTTGAGATGATATTTTTATACGGGTCCCTAAAATGGTTAAACCTCATATAAAAAAAATCGAAACATATTTTTTTTACTATTTTAAAAAAATCGATATGTATACTGGGTATGTATTAAAGCCTATATATATATATATACACACACACACACACGTGTGTGTGTGTGTGTGCGTGTGTGTGTGTGTGTGTGTGTGTGAAGTGAGAGGGGAGGAGAATGGCAAGAGAGGACTAAGAGGAAGAAGACAAAATGAGAAAGAAACCCACGTGCAAACCCAATCACCCTTCGTCACCCTCTTTTTTTTTACGAAATGATAACGGTGGGTTGGATTTGGAATACTAATTGTACTTCGAGGTTAACATTGTAACTTTTCAAACTTCGGGTCTAAAATTGAAAATCACCCTAAACTCATGGTTAAATTTGCATTTTACCCTAAAAAAATTATTTTGAACTGATATTTTTTTAGAGGTACCCTGAAATATTTAAACACCTCAAGAAAAAAATCAACTCACAATTATTTTAAGGATTTTAAAAAAATTGGTCTGCATGGAGCAATCCTTAAGTTGGTCTTCTCTCTCTCTCTCTCTCTCTCTCTCTCTCTCTCTCTCTCTCTCTCTCTCTCTATATATATATATATATATATATATATACACACACATATATCGAATCTCGAAAAAGAAGGTGGTGGTGAATTTGATGATTTGGTGGTTTCGTGGTGGATATGTTAGTGACTTTATAACAGTGACCAGATTTTCATGGTGTCTCCGGTGGTTTTGTGGTTGTTTGGTGGGTTTCGTGTTGGTGGCAGGTGGTGGATGTTAGGGTTATTGCGATAAAGTTAGGGTTTCAAACTATTGTGGGTTAGAAAAAAAAATTGGATTTTTATTGTTAAGGGTTAAAAGATATATGTTACAAGATATTTGTGTATCTAACTATTATTTTATAAAATTTAAAAAGTGTTGATTTATGCGGGTGCTATTATCCGTGGACTGATTTTTCGATGTGTTGGGGGTGAAAAAAAACGTGGATGTCTTTAAATCAATCCTTGTTGCTTGTTTTTTCTGTCGCTGCTTGACAATCACAATGAATAAGTATTGCGGGTACAAGTATACGCAGCAGGCCCTATAAAGGTGAAAACATACCCATTGGTACCAATGATCATCACTAAGGCTAGATGAATTCCTAATAAATCTTCCTACTGCAAATATATCTAATACACTAGACCACAACCATTTGATGATAGTATCTCAATCACACAAATATATACGCATAAAACGCAACAAAAGGTAGTGGTAATTAATTAGGAGGAAATTCCCTCCATACTGGGGGAGGTTATTAGTGTTTGCTCAGGCTCGTTAACTGCCACCACCACCCATAATAAGGAAGAAAAAAAATCCACTAAAATAGAATTGAAGATGAGATATATTACAAGAACATTAATCCACGAGAAAGTATATAAAGACAAAAGTTCTCGCGATAAGACGCTAGAGCATTTTCCAGGCCTTGTTTCGTTTTGTAAAAATTCATGAAGTGAAATTCTTATGTATACATTTAAGTATATATTCTTGCGAAATACATTTTATGTAAATTGTAATCTTTTATAAGCTCAGTGCTCAGACGAACTCTTCTAATACTCACCTGAAAGGAGAGGAAAAGAACAATATGGTTATAAATATATTATTTATAAGATGAACAAATTGCCAAGTGATAAATCATCATGACAAGTAAAGGGTGAATCAAAAATCATTCAAGTTCCCGATTATAGTACCAATTCTGAAAGAAGGGAAAAAATAGCTCTTTACAATGCCATTTAGGCCAATTCGAGTCAGAGTGATATTGATGGATTATATGAATTAAATTACAAATGTATTTTAGGATTAGGGAAACATATCCTGTCATTAACATACAGGACATCAATTTATAACTCGATAACTCTATTTTATTGAAACAAACCATACCGTGATTACAGGATATGTAAGTATCTCAACCATCAATTCATTCTTGATTTTTCCCAGTTCACACTCATTACCATTTTATCTTAACAATATCCAAACATGTTTGGATATAATCATACATTTACGAACTACTTACCTTTGTGGAAGTTTAAAATGGTGGCTGCTAAGGGCACAATGTGCTTAAAAGTGATTGTACGTCACGTTTAAGTGATAATGCATTTGGTGGTTGAGAGCAACTCTCGGGGTGCTCTTAGCAGCCCCCTTTAAAATGGGAATGACTGCCCCAGTTGTGTAGCCTATCTGATGTTTTTAATATCAAAGATATGCCTCTTCTTCAAAGATTTTTTAAAAATCATATATTAACTAAAAGGTACTATTAAACCATACAAATATAACATATGACAAAGAAGAAAAATAAATCGCTATCTCCCTGCCCCCTATGCAAGAATTAGCTTCTATAGGTCTTTTGTGCCTGGCATAGCTCCGTAAGTATAATCTTGTGAGTGCTTGTGTTGTAAATGACAACTAGAACTCTCCATATGTCAAACTCTAGCATCAAATAACTCTAAAATATTATATACCTCGAACATCAAATAAATGAGGACATTTGACGCGAATTGTTGCCTCACATTCCCAAGTCCCTTCATCACGCCTCCACAGTACTTTAACCAACGGAATGGTCTTGCCTCGCAAGACTTGCTCCCTCCTGTCTAAGACACGCACTGGTTGCTCCATGTTGAACACATAAAAGTACATTTAGTAATGAGCTCAAATACAATGATTATTTCACATTCGCAGACAACTTGCTAAACCTATCACGTCCATGCTATGAGGCAAAAGATATTTCCATGCATCACATCCAATGGCTATCAAACATAATTTTGGTGATTAAGTGGTTATTTTCAAGTACAATATGTTTGCAATCAGAGGGCAACCAAAACAATTCATAAACTATTAATATAAAAATCTAGGGAAGACTTTTAGGCACCAAAAGATGGTTCTGGACACCGTTCTAGGGCAGGACGTTGTAAATAGTATCTGGAAAAAGTAGTGGCAGATTTGAATTGTTTTGGGGTTTGTTAGGTCGAGGGTTCTTAAGCAAATAAGTACTTAATATGGAACAGATAGTAAACATATCCACTTACATGCCTTAAAAGAAGACCAAACTGTAGAAAACTGAAGAAAGAATGTGGGAAGGACAACTTAAAGCACCACAATTGCAATAGCATAAATATCGCAACTAGGGCAATCCAGAATGCTTTAAAAGCTTTGATAGTTTCTGCAAGTATTGCAGAATTTTATATAGGCGTACTCCATAACTTCTGAATTTTTTACTTAACTACCTCAGCATTTATTTAACTTTTGCACTACACTAATAAAAATATTATATTGTCTTTAGTGTATCCGTCGTCAATAAATGGCTAAACATTACAATCATGTTGAAAAAGGAAATAATTCAAAATCAACAAAAATAAATGAACAAATAAGAAAAAAATTGTAAACCCTAAAAAATAGAAATAAACAAACTCGAGATCAACCTCCCCCACGCCCACATCCCCACCTACCAGCCTTCCTTCCCCATCCCCGCCACCAGCGAACATCACCTGCACGATCAACAAACTGACGAACATCATCGTCAAACAAAATCTCTCTCTCTCTCTCCCCACCGACACCACAAAATCTCTCTCTCTCTCGCCCCACCAACACCACATAATCTCTCTCTCTCGCCCCACCAACACCACTTAATTACCTACACCGCAACCACTACGCACATTTAACACCATTCAGTTGTCCATCACTCCCTCCCTCTGCAATGTGTATATGATATTATATATATACAGATATAGATATTAATGAAATTGCTGCTTTTCAGTCCACTAAAATCCTACATATAAACAGATCCATTGAAATCAGTGCTCTAAAAAATGCTTAAAAGGTCAATTAATCCCTGCCTAGGAGGTAGATGGTGACCGACCACCAGATTAATTGCAAATAGGCAAAAAAAAAAAAGGCTACCTGATATATCAGGATGACTAACACGCTATGCGCGTATTAATCGGTTGAGCGCCGATTTACGGGGCAAGGTTATTAATCGGATCAGGGTTTTTTGTTTGGAAAAAACACTCAACTACAAAAGAACGTTGTTTGGGAGTTGAGTTGTTAAAAATGGCGGAGATAAAACAATACGGAAATCTTTCTCTCGAACCATTCTCTCGGTTACTGGAAACCAATCTCTCACTCGAACAAGCAAGTCTAACAAGCAAGACTTGCTGCTGAACCCCTATCTCGCGTGTTCAAATATTGTTACTGAAGTCTCCAACTTGATTTGGTCTCTAATTTCTCATTTTTCCTAAATTAGATTTTTACATATGGATTAGTTGGACATATATTGTATTATTTTATTGTCTACTGTTTATGGCTTATTATGATTTATGCATTGTTTTAATGGACTTGGACTTATTTTCAGTTAAACAATTTTGTTAGGGAGTAGTCCTATTAATTGTATAATTAAAAAAAACGCCTGACCGTTTAGGTGCGGGAAGGCTTTCGTCACCCCGCCACATAGCATTTTTTTAGAACATTGATTAAAATCCGAGAAAACCCAACCACCAAAATTGATTTATGAATTGTTGGTGTTCGGAAAGTGACTCAGGAATCGAAGTGGCGACAATTTTGTATCGGAGAGAGGTGGTTTGTGGTTATATACCCGGAAAATCGAGGCTCACCCAAAAACAGAGGGTTCCGTTACTAGTTTGGTGTCTCAGAAAATTGAAGATAACCAGCGGCTTGGGGGGGGGGGGGGGGGGGGGGGTAATGGCGGTAGCTAAGAGAGAGAGAGAGATTGACCTTGTCTTTTAATTTTCTTATAATTTTAATAGTTTTTTTTCATTTTCAAATTTTTCTATTTTTTAATTATTAATTTTAGTTTTACTGCTGTCGAAGTTAATATTTTAATTAAAGTGATGCCAAAGATTAAATATGCCATTAACAAGAAACCCAAATTTTAAATTAAAAAATAAAACTAAATAAATAAAACATTACTTATTTTCTTATATTTTGTTTCTGTATACACCGAATAAAAGAGGAAGGTTGCATTAAGTCGTTTGTCAAATCTTTATGAACACAAATCATATGAATATACATGCTAATGCTAAGGTATTTTTCTTAAGCGATGTGTTGCTCATGCCACGGGGGCGTTGTATTGGCACCCAGGTGCAATGAGAAATGGCAGAGGGAATCGCATTGAGGCTCAAGTGCAATGAAAAATGGGAAAAGGTTCTTGCAGCAATCATGATGTGTGTAGGTAAAAAAGGTAGTCAACGATTGTAGACTTGGGTGAACGACTTAAAAAATATGGACTTTGTTTAACATAGTTTGTTAATAGGAAACTAAATGGTCGGTGAGAAAGCTAGACAGATTGAAAAATAAACGACTTGAAAAATAGAAACTTTGACAAGGAAATGGATGGAACTAGTGGATACCAGGATAAGAAGAAAACTTAATAAAGCTGGTTTACATAAACTTGTCGATGAGAAAGCTAGAGATATTGAAAATACAGAGTTTCGATTATATTGTACAAGCAAACATAGATATAGGAAAAGAGTGAGAATAACAATAGATATGAACCTTAGGGACGACATTGGAACTAATATGAGGAGAAGCAATAGACTTGTAAAACTGGTATTAAGTGAAAATAAAATCAATATATTAAGTACTTATACACCCTAAGTATTATATGAACATACTAAAGTATAATTTTGGAAACAAATAGATGAAATAATTCAAAAAATACCTGAGAAATCTATATATGAGGATTTTAATGGCCATGTACAAGAAAATCGTGAAGGATATATGATTGTGCATGGGGGATATGTTTTAGGAGATAGGATTGACGAAGAGTCTATCTTATACTAGTACTTTTAAAAATAGGTTCAAACATTTGATAACTTTAAAAATGGAACAAATAAGAGTCGAATAGACTTTCTCATTACTAGAAAAGGAGATCAATTAGCGTGTAAAGACTTTGGGGTTATCCAGAGAGAGAGCCTAAACCCGCAACATAGGATAATGGTATTGGATATAAATATTAAAAGTCAATCACGAGCGCGAAAAAGAGATGATTAACCCACGAACTAGGTGGTGGAACTTAGAATGAGAGAAATCAGAACTATTTAGAATAAAATATTAAAAGAAAAGACATGGAATGTCGAAAATGAGACTAAGTTAATGTGGCGTAATGTGGCTACATGCATTAAGAGAACATCGAAAAAGATTCTTGGAGAATCAAAAAGCATGGGCACAATTAGGCACAATCTAATCAATTATGGAAGTGGAACGAAGAAGTATAAAATATAGTAAAAACCAAAAGGGAGTACTTTAAAACATGTCAAATAACTACAAACGAAGAAAAATTGTAATAACAAAAAGTGCTAAGATAGAAGTTAAGAAAATGGTAAAAGAGATTCCATGTTTAATATGTATGATGATCTTTATACAAAACTAGGTATGCAAGAGGATAAAAGTATTTATAAGCTTGCTAAACTTAGGGATTGAAAAACAAAAATATTTAACAATGTGAAGTGTATTAAAAGTAATAATTCGAAAGTCTTAGTCAAGAATGAAGAGATTAAGGAACAATGAAGAAATTATTTATCTTCATTTATGAGGTTATTAGTTGAAGCTAATGGTAGTAGATTGGTTATGAAGGAACTTACGAAAGTTCGATAAAATACATTTCTTCGTAGAATTAGGATAACAAAGGTTATGATTGCTCTAAAAATGATGAAAACGAGGATGGCTTAGAGTTTAGGGGAGGAAGGAGTGTCGTGGGACTCTTTGTTTACCAAAATTGTTCAATAGAATTATACTGACTAAAAGGATGTCCGATGAATGGAGAAAGAATATTTTAGTACATATTTATAATAAAAAAAGAGATGTGCGATGTTCAAATTATCGTGGTATTAAGTTAATGAAACAGACAATGAAACTTTGGGAGGGAGTGATTGAACACATTGATATTGAAAATAACATTATCCAAGAATCAGCTTTGGTTTATGTCTAAGACCCCAATAATAGGAGCTATCTCTTCATTGAGGAAATTAATGGAAAGTTATAGAGACAAAAAGAAAGATCTAATTTTATTGATTAATGGAAAGCATGTGATGGAAACCCTGAGATATATAATATGTTGGGTACGACTTTTTTTTATGATGAGGACAAGACTATAGTAAGAACAACAGTAGGAGAAACTAAGTGAATTTTCAATTACTGTAAGTTTGCACCAAGGATTAACACCAAGTCCTTACCTTCCTTATCTTTTTTGCTCCGGACAAATCAAGTGATTAGGTGATGCGATGTATTTTATTTGCAAATGATATAATTTTATTATATAAAACCTATGAAACATGGATACTCTCGGGAGGTCACGTATTTGTTTTGGACACTATGGGATATGGGATACGCTGGGATACGCGAATCTGAGAGTATCCAAATTTTTTTATTTTTTAAATAGTTTGGATACATTGGGATACGCTGGGATTCATCCGGATACGTTGAGATTAGCTTTTTTCTGTTTTCTTTCCTTCAGATTTAGAGTTATGCTTTCTTTTCATATTTCATTCTGAGTTAATTTTGAACCCAAGTTATGCTTCTCATTTCTGCTTTTTTTTTTTTCTTTAGAATTTTGTTCCTCAAAAGAAAGTAAATTTTGAACCCAAGTTGTACTAATATTCTAAGTTATGTTTTGTACTGAGAGACAGTTAATTTCGAACCCAAGAAATACAATACAGAGTAATTAATCTACAATTTTACAGTCAACAAAACTGTCTGAATCTTGTATTTTTCTTTACAAAACTTTTTGAATCATTTTTTTCTTTTTCTTTCTTTACAAAACTGTCTGAATCTTTTTTGTTGGAACAGCCTTTTATTTTATGTTAATGATGTTTTATTGTAATAGTGTTTGTTTGGTGACAACAATCATCATATTTGACCACTTTAATATAATGGTGCTTGATGCTTTACTGTTATATACTTTCATTTCATTCAACTTTATCATTAATATATATAAAATAAAATAAAAAATATTAAACGTATCCTGGCTTATCCGTATCCTGCATTTTGGAAAAATATTACGTGGAAAAATATTACGTGTCGAGTCTATGCTTCCTAGGATAAAACTAAAGGATAGATTAATGATATATTTGAAGTGTGGAGAGAACCCCTAAAAACAAGAGGGTGTAACATAAGTAAGATCAAAATAAAGTATATAAAGTGCAATTTTAGTAATAATAGGATGATAAATGGGAATGTGGAGAAATTCGAGGGTCAAGGGATACCTAAAAGTGATCATTTTCGTTATTTAGGCTCAATTATCTATACTGATGGAGATATTAGTGATGATATTAGTTATAGGATTAAATCAGGTTGGGTTAAGTGGAGAAGTGCTATCAGTTTATTATGTGATAGACATATACCTTTGAAGTCAAAGGGAAAGTTCGATATAGCATCCATTAGACGTGCCATGTTATATGAGACGTAGTGTTGAGCAACCAAGACATAAACTTGCAAAAAATGAGTGTGACAAAGATGTGGTTATTAACGATGGGTGTAAGGTAAAGCTCAAAAGGATAAAATTAGAAATAAATGTTAGATATATGAGATAATCAAGTTACATAATAAAGGAAGAAGAAGAGAAGAGAGAAGAAAGAAAAAGAAGATAGAAGATGAAGATGAAGAAATCAGCAAGAGGAAATAAATGAATAAATTAACTTCATTCTCCCCATCATATTTTATTTGCATTAATAAGTTTCATAAATTAAATAAGTACCCTACATAGTTTAAATATAACATAACACACCATAACTCTTACAAATAAGACCCAACAACACTCCTCAAGGCGGTGCAAAGATATCTATCATGCCCAGCTTGACCAACAAATGTGCAAACAAATTTTGCTCATCCTCTTAGTCAATACATCAGTCACTGGATCAATCGTGCTGACATACGAAGTACAAATCAATCCAAGATGAAACTTCTCCTTGATAAAAGGTTCAACTTCAGTGTGCTTTGTCCTGTCATGTTGAATTGGATCGTAGGCAATACTAATGGCTGCTTTGTTGTCACAATACAAATTCATTGGCTCGCGAACAGGGTAACCCAACTCATCTAACATGGTCTGTAGCCACATCAACTGACACACTCCATGTGCCATGGATTTAAACTCAGCTTCTGCACTAGATCTAGCAGCTACGGATTGTTTCTTGCTTCGCCATGAAACAAGATTACTTCCAACAAAAGTGCAATATCCTGAAGTGGATCGTCGATCGGTGATGGACCCTGCCTAATCAGCATCAGTGTAAGCTTCAACCTATAAGTGACCATGCTGCCCAAACAATATTCCTTTTTCGGGAAAAATCTTGAGGTATCTGAGGATATAATACGCAACTTCTAGATGTGGTATTCTTGGAGCATTCACAAACTGACTTATCACACTAACAGCATACGCAATATCCGGGCTCGTAATTGAAAGGTAAATAAGTCTCCCAACCAAAATGCTGAAATCTTACCACATCAGTTAATGGCTCTCCATTCGTATCACATAGCCTATAGTTATGCTCAATGGGGGTATCAACAGGCTTAGCTCCAAGTTTACCCTTTTCAGCAAACATATCTAACACATACTTCCTTTGAGAATTAAACTCTCCTTTTTTGGATATGCACACTTCGATGCCAAGGAAGTATCTCAACAAACCGAGGCCTTTAACCTCAAACTTTGTTTCCAAAAATGTCTTCATTACTTGTATCTCTTTCGAATCATCTCCAGTGATAACAATATCATCAACATATACAATAAGGGCAGTGGTGCAATTTTGGTGCCTCTTGATAAAGAGTGTATGATCCGTCTGACTCTATGTGTACCATACTCTCGTAACAATAAACTGAACCTCTCAAACCAATCACATGGAGGCTGCTTAAGCCCATACAAGGCCTTATTTAGTTTGCACACTAAATCATGTCCATCAACAAGCTGGAAATTAGGAGGCATCATCATATACACGTCTTCCTCCAAATCGCCACGAAGAAAGGCATTGTTTACATCCAAGTGATGCAAAGGCCAAGACAAATTAGCTGCCAAGGAGAGGACTCGTATGGAGTTCATCTTAGCAACTGGAGCAAATGTCTCTTGATAATCAATCCCGTATGTCTGAGTGAAGCCTTTTGCTACTAACCGTGATTTATATCTCTCAATTTTTCCATCATCTTGAAACTTCACTATATATACCCATTTGTAGCCTACTAGTTTCTTTCCTTTGGGCGATGGAACAATATCCCAAGTAATATTCTTTTCAAGGGCCTTCATTTGGCTTTCTTCCACCGGCTTTCTTCCACTGGTTCTGACTAAGGGCATCTAATACATTAGAAGGAATAGAAACAGTTGATACAGAAGAAGTTAAAGGACGATATTTAGGAGATAAGGCATCATAGGATACAAACCGAGATATAGGATGTTTCATACAATCACGAACACCCTTACGAAGAGCAATAAGGACATCAAGATCCAGTGAGGGATTACCCAGACCGAGGGAGACTTCTTGGTCCTGGGTGAGACAATGACTTGTTTTTCTCTCCTAGTATATAAAAGTATCTCGTTTGCTTGTTGCAAATCACTAGTGTCAATAGTAATAGGCATAGTAATAGACATAGACTCCCCCTGAGTAGGAAACTCCCCCTGTGTAGAAACGGGTAATGGAATGGGACATGGATTCTCTATACTTATAATCTCATCCTGTAGAGAGTCCTGAGTAGTAAGGGAAAAAAGGAACCGACTCAAAGAATGTGACATCCATGGATACAACCCGATGACGAGTAGTAGGATTATAACTCCGATACCCCTTAAGTGGCATAATACCCAAAAAAACACATATCGGACTACCTTTGGATCCATTTTGTCCTTCTGATAATGTATGTGAACATAGCAAACACAACCATACATTTTGGGAGGAATAGTAAGCGGAGGGGAGTGAGGGTATAAAATAGAGACCGGTGATTGATAGCCGAGAATCCTAAAGGGCATGCGATTGATTAAATACGTCGCGGTTAAGGTTGCATCAGCCCAATATGATTTAGGTACTCCCATACCTATGAGAAGGGAACGACTCACCTATGTAATATGGCGATGTTTTCTTTCAACTACATTTTGTTGTGGGGTATCAGCACATGAGGTTTGATGGACAATTCCATTATCAGCAAAAAAAAGAGGCAAGGCCACCATACATAAATTCCTCCCCCCCCCCCCCCCCCCAATTATCGAATCGAAGGATCTTAAGGGGACACCCAAACTAAGTACACACCGTCTTCTGAAATGTTTAAAAAAGGGAATGAACTTCAATTTTAGTTTTCATAAGATAAAGCCAAGTATAACGACTGAAGTCATCAACAAACATAACAAAGTACCGAAAACCAAGTAATGAAGTAGTTGGTTCAAGACCCCATACATCAGAATGAACAAGCTGTAACCGAGTTGTAATTTCATTAATTCTAATAGGATAGGGAACACGATATTGTTTTGCGAGAACAATTGCTTCACAATTTAGCTCAAAAGGTTCAACAGATTCAATCTTGGGGAGTAAACGTTTCAAAACAGGGATAGGCAAATGTCCTAGTCTATTATGCCATCGTATCAAAAGATCCCTGACACTAGTTTGATTTGCAACTTAAGAAGATGGCCTCGTGTCCAGCAAATACAAGCCATTGTCTTCACGTCCACTCCCAATCGTTTTTCTCGTGTCCAAGTCCTGAAAGACACAATGAGACGGAAAAAAATGTTACACTACAATTCAAGCTTTTGGTAATATGACTGGCTGAGAGAAGATTATTCGTAAGCTTTGGAACATGAAGAAAAGGTGATAGAGTAAATATTATAAGAGACAAGGATTGTGCCCTTCCCCGCAATGGACGTACCCCTACCAAAACACACATTACAGGAGGAGAAATCGAATGTCATACTAGTCATGTGATCGGTAGCCCCTGAATCAATGATCCAAGGAAGCACATCAGATGAAGTGGAAACATGATTTGTCGAATGAGAAGTACCTGCCTGAGCAAAATTAGAGGTTTAACTCTGATGAGAATCTAGTTGAGCTAACATTTTTCGAAAATGCGGAACATCTTTCTCAATGAATAAAGGACATGACCAGTAGGTGTTGGAGGCTCATTAACTTTCGTGTGCACTGCAGACAATGTTTTAAAAAGCGCGCTATTGCATTTTGCGGGCCAAAAATGTGTATTACAGGATGCTCAAAAAGCGTGCGCTATTTTACGCTTTCGTGCCCTATTTGGCACAACAGCAAAGCGATTCGTGTTTTTTTTAGAACCCTCAGTTTAGTTTATAGGGGACAAAAAACAAGGTTACCTTATTTCATCTACTGACTTTACTTGGGTGAGGTATTCTTTGTTCCAAACCCTCAATTTACTTATTTACGAAGGTCTTAATGATGTTATTTGCTTATTTTATATAGTTTAGCTGAAAAGGTTACTTTTATTGAATATTTACTGTTCTAAACTCTCGATTTATTTAAAAGTTTACTTATTTTACATTTTTTAGTAAAAAAAATGTTTTTATTTAATAATTTCCTGTTTTAAATGTTACATATTTTTCAAATCCCAATTCAAAATGGGTTTTTATTATATAATTGTCAGTTTAAAATGCTACTCGTGTTATAAATATTTGTTTAAAATGTTATTTATTTTATAATTTTCAGCTTTAAATGTTAATTATTTTTCAGATTTCTATTTAGAATGTTATTATTTTTTTATTATTGTCAATTTAAAATGCTTCTTGTTTTATAAATTTTTATTTAAAATGTAATTATATTATAATTTTCAGTTTAAACCTTTACTTATTTTACAAATTTCAGATTAAAATGTTATTTATTTTATTATTTTCAGCTTCGAATGTCACTTATTTTTCCGATTTCTGTTTCAAATGTTATTATTATTATTTTTTATTTTCAATTTAAAAAGTAAATTTAAAAAAAATATATATATATATATATTAGTTTCAAATGTACCTTTTCTTACCAATTTCAGCTTAACATGTTACTTTCTTACAAATTTCATTTTAAAATGTTATTTATTTATTTATTTATATTTTTCATATGTTTTTCTAAATAAAAAACTGGAATGCACAAATTGCTTGCGCGATGTGCGACGTGACTTCTGAACTAAAACGCGACACCCTGCGCGACCGCGATTTAAAACATTGGCATGGACCACGAAATGGGGCAGACCGAGGCCTAGCATTTGACTGAGCTGTAGGAGGTCGGCCATAGAAATTCCAACATGTTTTCCGAGCATGACGAGTACGCCCACAATGCTTCCTCGCTATTTGGGGTATAGGTCTGTTCCATTGTTGGATGGTGAGAGCAGACCTCTCAGATAAAGGCACTTCTGGCTCAGGCTTTAGATTCTTAAAAAAATAGGTGCAGGATATCTCCCCAACACTTGCACCCTAGCATGCTCATACTGTGGGTGTAGACCACCCAAGAACTCATAGATGCGATTTCGTTCTACCATAGCCTAAAATGCTTTAACATCAGCTGCACAAACTGGTATGTAGTCTTGGTAGTGGTCAACCTCTTCCCACTTGCCACGCAGAGTATGGTAATAGGTAGCAAGGGAAAGATCATCTTGCTTATGTTTTGCAATCTCTTGTTGAAGCTCATACAACTTAGCAAAACTACCAACGGATGAATAGGTCTCTTCAACAGCATCCCATAACTCTTTTGGCCATTTTTACAAAATAAGAATCCTTTGCTAATTTGTAGTTGCAATGACTGTAACAACCAAGTCATAACTAAAGCATTTTCAGCATTCCATTCTTTGAACTTAGGATCATTCTTGGTCGGGTACGTAACAGTTCCATCAATAACACCGCGAAAGTTGTGGATTTGATTAACCCTACACCCTTGCAAACAACTCCCATCTTTGAATATCTCCAGACCCACACACAAACTAGGGGTTGTACTATTTGCCCTTAGAACTTTACACACCACGCTCTGATACCATGTTAGATTTATGAGATAATCAATTTACGTAATAAAGGAAGAAGAATAGCAGAGAGAAGAAGAAGAGAGAGAAGAAGAAGAAGAAATCAGCAATAGAGGAAATGAATGAATGAATTACCTTCATTCTCCCCATCACATTTTATTTATATTAATAAGTTTCAGAAATTATATGCTAAATAGTTTAAATATAACATAACACACCATAACTATTACAAATAAGATCCGACAACAATAAACATATTTGTGAAATAGTATAAGAAGCTTCTATAAAAGATAAATGGAAAGAAAATCGACTTACATGATTAGGACAGGTCAAACGTAGACCAATAAGTTACACTGGGGGTAGAGGTAGCCTAAACAGTTTGGATTCGGCCCTTCTACAGGCATAGATGCCAAGATACCATTGACACCTAAAATGAACAAAACATATAATCCCTCTTTATGCTATAGAGAATCTACATTTAAAAGTCCAAACTTTTTAAGGATAATGCTTGAATATCATGGAATTTGGTTATTGATTGTTAATGTGGGATCTTGATTTGAGAGGTACAAAAAAAGGAAGTAGGACTCTTCGAAGGAGAGAGTATAAAGCTGAAGTAACGTCACACTAATCTAAGATACATAAAATACAATTCCTTAATAAGACATGAAATTCAACTGTGCAATATCCCGAGTGGGATCCCTATAGAATTTGTTTAAAAGTGCAAATTTGTTCCCCTTAATTGATTTTACTCTTTCTCTCAGCAAGAAATCTAACAATAAATATAATTGTATATAACTAAAAATGAAAACACAAGCATATGCAATCTGCTTGAGGCTAAAGGTAAAAGATAGCTTCATATACAAAAACAGGAAGATGGTATAAAGTATTTAGCATGTAACTGAAATTGTAATTAACTATTACATAGTATATTACAGCAACATTCATGGGAGTACCTGGATCTGGGGAGTTTCTGTTATTATTGACAGAGGCAGACTGTAGAGAATTGGCCATGTTAGTTCGTGAATTGGCCTCCAATCTCAGCATCTTCAGAGAGAGTTTCCTCAGATAATCAGACTGGAGTAAAAAATTGAAAAATATAAAGGTATAGAAGAATGTCTGTAGCAAATTAAAAAAGGAAACAATCAAGTACAGGCATGTAATGCAGCATGCATATTAGAATAGTACAAAAATTGAATGACGCATATATGTATACCTGGCTTGTGGCACAAGTATACACCAATTCCTCGATCCTTGCAGCAACTATCTTCAGTTCTTCTCCACCCTTTTGTTCAGGGAAGGGAACATGCCTGTCCAAGGACTGCATTCTACACATTCACAAAAAATGGTATTCACAACCACAAACAAAAACAATTATGTCGAGCTTAGTCTACCGAGATTACAGAATAAATACTGTAGAGGGCAAAAAGAGGGAAAAAAAAAAGAAAACAGCACGTGCAATAGGAGTTCCACTGAAAAACAAAATAGTGAAATGCATCAGGAAACCCGCCGTTTTCTAAAGTTAGGAAGCACGGATATGCTTTGGGGTATGGGTATTGTATCTAATAAGACATGGATACAACAAAACCAAAAAAAATGATATAATATGAATGGGACACGATAATAAAATAAGTACAAAATTACATATAATTTAAAATGTATTAGACTTTACTTATTTAACAACTTCCAAAATGATATAACTAAAAAAGATATGTATGTCAATAAAAGCAGTATAACACAAAAACAACAATTCAATAAACATTGCCAGCTCACATATTGTGTTAATTCATATTCAACGGCAACAGCAAGGAAATAGGTGGCAACACCATTGAGAGAGAAACGAGTTGTTTAAGCTTATGAGATTCGATTATACTGTATAATGAGACAAATGACTGTTTTACGTGATGAATAAAATATTTTATATGAGATAAGTTGCTAAAATTACAAACATACTCATTCAAAAATTGCTAAAGTGTGCCCCCCGTGTCTCCCAAGTATCACGTCAAATCCCCCTATCTTATCCCGGTGTATCCAAAAAATATAAATTTATCAGGATATATGAGTACGTGCATGAAACGCGTCCATTTATCCGGATTTATTTTTCATGCCGGTATAAGTATCTTTGTATCCACGTATCTGAAACATATACGATATCGATTGGGCACCCATAATGAAGTATCGTTCGAGTATCCTAGTATCGAATACGTATCTGATACGGGCAAGGACCCTAACGAAGAACATGTCCTTCGGTGATTGACATTGAGAAAGCTATTCATCAAAAGAGAAGCAAGAAAGTGAAAGAAGTTTAGGGTTGCTAAGATTGATTCCAAGGTAAATTTGGGTGTATTGGGGCTTGGGTTGAGAGTTTGCAAAGCTTGATCCTACCATCGTAACCAATTTTTCTTGAATGGTGAAATTGTTATCGCTCTTGTGGACGTAAGCAAGGTAATATTGGCGAACCAAGTTATATATTTTGTGTTTATCTTTTCCACGGAACTTTCCTGCACACAAGGTGTTCAACAAAATTCCTAATTGAAATTGTGGTGTCATCACACTAGTGTTTGGAACTCATGGGTTTGCTGCTTATATTCAAACATGTCGCAAATATTATTTCACATTGTAAAGTGGATCATTTTGATGAAAGTGGTAGCTTTACTTTATGGCAAGGTATTATTCACTTTATTAATTTATGGCAAGGTAGAGTGAAGGATATCCTCGTTCAACAAGCAAGAGCGTTGAATGGGAGGAGTGGGAAGCCGAAGAAGATAACGGATGATGATTGGGAGGATACAGAGTCAAGGTGCTTGAGCTAATGAGACTCTATCGGTGATAACATTATCAACAAAGTCAGTGATGAGTACACGGCACCCAATTTGTGGGAAAAGCTAGAGAAGCTTTATTTAGCGAAGAGTCTCAAAACAAAGCTCAATTCAAGGGAGCTTTACCGCTTGAAGATAGAGGACGGGAACCTCATGGATCACATGAATGAATTTTATGGGATTATGGATCAACTCAAGAAAGTTGATTTGAAAATTGAGGAAGAAGATAGGGACTTGTTGATTCTTACCTCTCTTCCATATTCATATGAGAGCATAGTCACCACCATTTTATATTATAAAGATACGGTAAAAATGGATGAGGTGAAGTCAACTCTATTTTCTTATGTGAAGCAAAAGTCTTAAAGGGAGAGAGTTCGAATTCGGCTATGTATGCTCATGGTGGGAGTGATTAGTCAAAATCAAAGGGATAATGAAAGAGGTTGTCAATGATCTAAGCGCAAAAAGGGGTCAGATAAAGAGGGATTGTCTTTTAAAAGAAAGATGGAAGTGGCTCTTGTATTAAATCAATGACATATGCAGAGGAAGAAGATTTTGGATAGTCTCTCACATTATTCAAAGCTATCTCTATCTCAAAGTAAATGGATATTGCATTCAAGATATTTGAATCATTTGCTGCAAAAGAGTATTTTGAAACGTTCGAAGATAAGAAGGAACAGTGCAAATCAAAACGTTCAATAGGGTGGAGCACACTTTATGGGAGAGCCTATTCCCCAAAGTTATGAACAAACCTAATATCCATTAGTCAATTAGATTCTAATGGTTTTCGAGTGTCGGTAGTCGGTGGAGTCTAAGAGAGTCACAAGTGGATTTAGGTCTTAGCAAAAGGAGAAGAGAGTGGAGGTTTGTATCGTCTGAAATAGACTTTAAGGGTAATGGGGAAGCGACGTGCACAAGTTATCGAGCGCTCAAGTCATGTTGCGTCTGCGGATGAGTTGCAAGCTTCCCGGCAATAGACAATGACGGGGGAAAAGGCCAACTAAGGGAGGGTATGGCTTGGGGTCCCCATCCAAAGTGAACGAATGATTTAACTCGAGGTAGTTGCAACCATGCATTGGCTTTTGATGAATCAAGGAGTGTTTGGACCGTGTTTGGTTCGGGGTATGTTTAACTAGTATAATAAAGGCTAATGGTGGACCGTAATGGATTTGCAACGCGGGAAGTCTCGAATTCATGGAGTAGCAGTATTTTCTCGACAAATCGAGATTTATGAGGCTTTGCTCCAAAGTACCCTTTTTCGCCGTGGGTTCGTTGGAGGTTCGCTGCCCACGAAAATGGGCAAAACTTCTTTGCCTTTTCGGGAAGCTTTATTGAGAGTCAAGCGAAGGCTTGCTTTGCTGCAGCGAACAGGTTGCCAGGTTGGCATCCAACAATCGACAAATGTGCAAAACTAGTTTTAAGTGGAGTATTTTGGGTATTCTCACATGTAACACTTTGGGTATAAATAGAATGTTGAGAGTGATATGATAAAATATTACAAATAAGAGAGGACCAACAGCCCTCTACATATGTTCAATACAAGAGAAAAATGGCGAAAAACAAAATGCCAAACAAAATAAAAGAATAAATAAGCATTAATTTTCTTTGTAATCCATCGGCATTGGCATCGGCATCGGCAACGGCATCCAGCTGTGAAATACAACACCCGTTCCCTTTAAACCTTTACAAAGACCAATAGAATCTCTAACTCAAAACATTGGTCCAGCTGATAGATAATAAGGACAAATGGATGTTCTCAAATGGTTTTGACGCTAAAGCCCATAAAGATGCTATAAATTTGATTTTTTTCCCAAATTCATTCTTTTCCTTCCTATATTTCTTCTAAAAGTTTGTTCTTCCTTTCCAACTATGAGTGCCAAAAATTAGCCAAAATGGCACTTCTCTATAATAATTTCACCTTTGAGGACTCTCCCAAACCCTCCCATTCACAAAGCACAACGTCAACCGGATCAAAAGACAATATTTCCACCACGTTTAATTCTAAAAATAACTTTCTCCACATAAATTCAGAGAAAAATAAGTATGTTTGATATCTCATTATTCCTTAAAAGACAACACCAACTTGGGAATAACTTCATAAAAGGATTTCTCTTTTGGAGTAAGTCACCATCGTTAACTTTTCATTGGCCACCAACCATGCAAAACATCTTAATCTTTGAAGGTATGCCTGTTGCCCAAATTTTCTTTCAAGGAAGGAAGAGGGACGAAGAAGGACCGTCACAAAAATGATAAAAATGTGGCTTACAAGAGAAGCCATTGTTGTCCAGATCCAGAATACAAACTCTACAATCCCTAACCCCACAAGGTGAGAGTTATTTGTCAAAAGACAAGCAACATTTCGGGAATCTAAATTTGATTGCAAGGTGAGATTTGGTTGTATTAAAAGCCTGGTTGAGAGTGTGTAGAACTCTTATATGTTCCTACCATTCTAACCTATTTTTCTCAAATAGTGGAATCGTTTTGTTTGTCTTATGAATGTATGTTAGGTATTATTGTTGAACTACGTTAAATCTTATGTGTTCATCTTGTAATTTTGGTGACTTGTTTATATTTCCGTCATTTTGCATATATTTTCCCTTGTTTTGGTTAAGTGGGGTGCCATTAGAGCACAACACATCCAAATCTGGTGCTACCCGCTCTTCGGGTCAAGTTTGGAGAAAATCGAGCCTCATCTAGCTAGTCGAGCATGTCTTTAAGGCGGAATATGGAAAATTGGTACTTAACGGTGATCTTATTGATGCCCGTATTATCAACACACATTTACCAACTTTTGTCATTTTGGGAGGTGAGAAGAGCCGGAATGGTACGCGAAAACACTCTCACTAATGAGGCCCTTGTGGCAAAACTCGGAGACTTTTCTTTTTAATTCAACATGCTCGACAAGTTATATTCAATGATAACGCATCTTAGGAAGCAGTGCACCAACACGAAATCAAGGGAATGTTGAATGTCATGAAGCGGCGGTAGCTCATCTGGTGCAATACAAACATAAAATGTAACAATCGAAAGATCTCAGATCTCGGGCGACGTATTGGCCTTAGGTGTGGAGATCAGACTAATTAGTTCATTTTACAAGCCGGTCTCTCTGACTTCGACGATCAGGGCGGTGCAGTCTTACCTAATTCGCCCAACCCCCTATGTCATGTGAACCAGAATTGGGCAATGGATGACCCCAATCCAGTTGCGTTCGCTACCTAAAACACGATATTTGGCGAACCTAATTTCACTTCATCTTATATTTCCGTCCATATTAGATTGTAAGGTTGTACGAACATATTTTATATTTAGGAAGTAATTTACAAAAAAGATTAACATAAAATGGATAAAGAAAGTCGAAAATAAATAAACATACAAATGAAATAGTTATCAATTTGGAGTCGACGCCATTCTAGCTCCATCGTGGTAGCCTTCGACAACCCTCAACCCATTCGGTATCTCTCTCTATCAGTAGTTGTGTCAATTTGTGGTCATTGGCCCACAAAGAAACTAAGTAAAAAATGAAACCCTAGAAGGAGAAAAGTGACAATGGGTTTTATATCTAACCTTTAGACTTCAATTTTTTCCCATTCATTTGCTTAAGTTCACGTAGTTTCTGGTAGTTTCAAAAGAGTACAATTAAAAACTTGTGAAAGTTTTAAGCGGGTACAGTTACTTGAATGTTAATTAAATATTTACATAAATGTTAATTACATAATTATTTCCCATTATTTATTATTGTTCGCCCACATTCTAACTATATATAATTATATGTACTTCAAACCAATAGTTACATATAATTATATATAAACCCACTATAACCAATAAGAGCTTAAAACAAATTGCGACCCGAAATACGCACCGACTACGTATACCCTCATCGTACCACGTACCATACAAAGTATCGTACCGCATATCAATACCCGTACTCGTACCACGTATCCTAGCGACCCACGATCCTCGTAACATTGGGGTGGTGTGAGAAACTAAGAGAGCTAAGGGCCAGGCCAAGGGGTAAAAGCTTACGCATCAACCGTAGCTAGAATTGCAGTCACTGAAACTGCAAAACCGCAAACCCTGATGCTAGAAGGTATAGGTGTTCGTGCATGACTCCCCAATAATAAGTGAGAAATACACATGTCGACGACTATGCAAAGAATCTCGTCGATGTAGGAACTTATCAAAAACACTACCCGATAGGGCTGGCCCATAAATAATCGAGGCCTAAGGTGAAACAACATGCTTGTTACTATTTGTGCAAGCAATCAACTAATGCCTTTACAATATTACTAATATAATATATCTCTAGGTTGTTTATAATTTTGGGGCCTTTAAAAATTGCCCAAGGGGGATGCCTTTCTTGCCTCCCCTCTGGACCATCCATGGTACCCAAAACCAGGGGTGCGGTGCCATAAACCCTCAGGTGCCAAGCCAGCCTATACGGTCTCGGTTGGTAACCCAAGTTTGTCCAAGTCGGGTACCCAAATTAACACTAGATCCCCGTCATCGGTGCACAACCTCCCTTGGACGTGCAACGGGTATAGAAGATACTGGTCACCAGTCAGTAAGGGGGTAAGGAATTGAGACATCACCTGTACTGTGGAAGATGCAAGGGGTGACGAGTCAAGCAAAGGAGTTGCGAGAGCTGCTCATCTAGCTCGGTGGCGGTGGGTGGCAGAATGTGCTAACTCCAAATGGTTTTGATCTTCAAGCGTGGAATGTAGAGTGGGATGGGTATATGCCCAAGGAGGGCCATTCGATGGAGAGGTGAGTGATAACCCGAGTTGGTTTCGGTTGAAGGAGGCTCTCTCGGGATGAAAATAGGCATAAGTGTGGTGGGGGTTGTTTGGTTGGGTGCTTGGTGGAGGGGGAAGGAAGGAGGTAGGGTTTTGATGTTAGGGCATGAAGAGGTGTGAAGAGGAGGTGTGTGCTGGGCGAAAATGCGTCATATTCCAAGGATTGCTGGTAGATTGGAGGATCGTCGGTTGGATGCAAGTCTGCTCGGATGTTAGTGAGGGTAGATGCTGGCCGCATCTTTCGAGGGTGCCCATTTTGAAGGCTATCTGGTCCGTCGCAATCCACAGGGCCAAACGCATTGGTCTCTCATCAAACGGTGGTAGATCTAGATGGTATCCGATGGCTGGGAGGGTAGACGGTCACAGGAAACTGGCCAAGAGGCGTTGAATTTGCAGTGAGTGGGAGTCTTCTTGGTGATTATTGGTTGTTGAACTAAGGTTTGAAAAGGATGGCATCATGGGTTTGGTTGTCGGGTCATCCGACTTGCTGGACGGTTGACGTCACTTAGGTGGCACCACCCGGAGTTCCATTCGTCCTCAATGAGTGACTTCCCACGAACTAGCCTCGCTCTTATACCAATTTGATGTGTAAAAGGAAGCGACGGAGATAAATTACACAAGAACAACATTTATTAAGAAAACTTTTTCTCATTCTCAAAATAGTAGTAGTGCGTAATAGGTGGTCCTTTTATAGGTGCAAGGGGATAAGAAGAGGCACTAGTATCAAAATGACTAAAAATAAAGAAAATACAAAATAACCCTTGATGCTCCTGCATAAAAAAGCCTCAAAAAATATTTATATATCGATATATATAATTAAAATATATGTGTTCATCTTTGTATAATTTACAAAATATAATAAGAACGGTGAAGAATACATAATAGAGAAACACAGAAGACGGACTAACATGAAACAAGAAAAGGACCAGCAATGTCCTGCGAAATCTCCCTTCAAGGCTTCAACACTTGGGTTGTTATTGATGATGCTAAGAATCAGCACCACCAGATAAGAGGTGGTGGAGCTCAAACAATAGTAACAATGGCAACAATAGAGTTATGTATGTATATAAGTATATAGAAGGAGGTGAGTAGAAGAGGAGTGGAGACGGTGATGTATAGTGGTTCAGTCAATTTGGCCTACATCCACTGTGAGTGTGTGATCCACTAAATTTGGGCACTAATGGTCTTGGATAAAATGCACATAAGCTCTCTCTCTCTACTGTGTACAAACAGAGTTTCAGCTAGGGTTACAATTCTCGATCCCTTTACAAGGTTGAAGGTGACAAGTATATATAGGGCTTGGGGGGAGTAGTGTACCCCCCAAGCAGGCATTGCGCATGTGAATGATGATCTAACTAATCCCCTGTTGACACCTGGCCGGGCCACTTGTAGGTAATGATAATATAATATTCCCTCGCATGAGGGAATGATATTGTTATAACGGTTTAGTCCATGTGCTACATGAGTCCCACGTGCACTGCCCCACGCGTCTCCCGAATCACGCGCCATGATGGTGTCACCGTCGGCTTATGGTGATAGGCCGAGGCTGAGATTGATGCTGACCTATTGGATGTCCTGACTGCTGGATGTAGGATCTTCGTACTGTCGGCCTCCATAGGGTCGGCCAGTTGCTTGGTCGTCCGAACAGCCCTCAAGCCAAGGCTTCTATCTCCACGGGCTTGGTCTGATTCGGATCATCAAACAGTATTATCAATAGTGGGGTCGGCCTCCATAGGGTCGTCCGGTCGTCTGAACTGTGTTGCCAATGATGGGGTCTGCCTGGCTGACCCCCCCTATTTTCGGTATGATCCCCTGGGGGTAGAAGTACGCCTGAGCCCTCATCCTAGACGAGGCTACCATCTGCCTGGCCGAGGGCATATTTTGGTATATCAATGACCCCCTAGCCCTTAGTCATCGATGCTGTCAGGGTGGCTGAGGGGTAATAATGTCTTTGGATGTTGAGTTGATGAGTGGTTACGCTGACGAGTGACATTTGTCAAGTTGGTTGACGTCTTATTAGGTGTCAATCATCGTTTGTGTTCCCCAGAAATGACGGCTGCACATCACACTTGGGACTTTGTGCCCTAATGATGATTCTCCTCATGGGGTGTGCACCGCCTTGGATATTAGGCCCAATAATGACAAAGTATTTAACCCTTTTCAAACAGTTATTTCTCTTTCTTCTTCGCTCTCTCTCTCTCTCTCTCTCTCTCTCTCTCTAGCCTTGGCAGATAACCTCCATTGCTGCGTTTTCGCGAAAGCTCCAAGTTTCTTCCAGTTTCTTCTACCTTCGGTCTTCTTTTCCAGGTAATCTCTTCACCGTTCTTTCCATTTTCTTTCTCTTTTGTACTGAGTTTTATGTGACGTCGCCCATAGTTGTTTCTCTTCGTTTTTCCGGTGGGTTTTCAACCGCTTAGGCTTGCCCTTCCACCGTTGATTGGTGGTTTTAGGGCTAGATATTGGCAGCTAAGCTAGTTTGTCCCCCTTCTCAACTATCTCGTGGTGGTTCTAGGTCGAATTAGGGTCCTCTTACTCTTTCTGGTGGCACTCTAGTCATCCCTTCCGACGTGCTCCATATTCAGTCCCTCCTGTTCTTAGCTCATGTGATCAACTTTTTAAGTTTAATCTTGTGGTCAACTTGGTCAATTATTTAACTTGTTTGTAGGTTGTTTGAGAAAAATCCTCAGAGATCAAATTGCATATATGAAGACGTTTTTTTTAAGAGGGACTAGGATGGAGCCCTTGTAAAAGCCGATATTATAAGTGTAGGGTCTTCCTCTTAATGCTCCAAAGGCTTTACAATTTAGCTGAGGAGTTTCCAACTTTGAGAGAGGTGTTTTACAGAGATTAGGAGAATAAAAGAAGAAAACGAGTCTAGACGTAGGGCCGACCCTGTATGGGTACGACCCATTTTCCCAATTCCATTAGCCACAGTTTTGCCATCACCCTCCGAGCCCTTCGGGTCGTCCTTTCGCCCATCTGAGAGCCAGAGTCAGGAAGAAGTCACGGATAGGCGAGCCAGAGTGTCATCTTCCTTTGGTGCTGGGACCACTGGAAGAGACGACCCCTCAAGCCTGAACCCCCGCGAACAGACCGAGGGAATAGTTAACCCTGAAGCTGTCCCTGTTATTGCTACTGCTATGTCCCCCCTTGAATTCCAAGCCACTTTTCCAGGTGGCCCCACACACTTTGAGAACGATGATGGACGAGGGTAGTGGGGCTGAGGACGAAAATGAGAGTTCAAATGTTGAGGAAGAGGTCGACACTTCAACAGCCTCGGCTTATGTCTCATCTGTCAAGGATCGTGATCTCTTATTATGGAGGCATTCCTTTGGTGTAAAGCCCAACGTAATTATGAGGATCCCAGATGAAGATGAGAAGGTCTTCAAGGGGAGAGAGGGAGAAGTCGCCATGTACGAGCAGATGTTTAGGGTCGGCGTCAGGTTCCCTCTTCATCCTGCCATAGTTGACATACTCTCTGCTCTTGGGGTTTCTCCTACGCAACTTCTTCCTAACTCCTGGAGGATCATCCTCGGCTACATCTCCCTTTGGATGAACACATTTACTGACGAGCCATTAGTTGATCTGTTCCTGGCTTGTTACAACATAACCTCCTCGTCCAAGCAACCTGGATACTTCCATCTAGGGGCTAGGAGATCAGACAAGAAACTTCTTCATGTTGCACAAACTTCCAACCATGACTGGAAGAAGAGCTTCTTTGTTTCTGGGGATTGAGAATTCCCCGTCGGGGTTGATCCCCCATAAGACAGCCCGAGGGTCCCAAGAGCATGGTCTAACCCCTCCATAAAAGCAAGGTCAGACCCTGGACTTATCTTAGACGAAAGGGCTATAGCCGACTATCTGAGGGAGCAGGGGAAGGAGGATGCGATTCCCAAATTTGAAGATTTAATGACCCCTCGTCTCCTCAAAGAAGTTGGTCTGAGGGTGGGCCGTTTGACAGAATTACATGAGTTACATTTAGTTTCAATTTTTCGAAGTGTTCCCTCGCTATTGTTACTTTTATCTGACATGTCATCTTACCTTTGCAGGTCGTCCTCCAGGCATACCTGATTCACTTTGGGAAATGTCGGCTCCAAGTCTGCTGGCTGATCTTAAGAAGAAAGGCAAACAGCCTCAGCAACAATAGAAAAAACCAACTAATGTGGGGCCGACGACTGTGGGGCCGACCCCTGTGGACTCACAGAAGAGGACAGAGAGGGACGCTCCTGTTGAGGGTCGCCGTGATGACACCACGAGGATGAGGACGGATGCCGCAGATACGCGCACTGAGGGGACGAGTTCCTCCTCCTCTCTAGATGCCTTATGGTCGGCCAACCTGACCGTGCTAAAGGCCGACCGCTCCTCACTGATTGCCCACAGGAAGGCTGCTAAGGCGGCCATGTTTCTCTGCCCCGTCCTTGTCTGATTACGACTTTTTGGCTAAGATGCCCCCGCCCAAAGTCTACGACTTAGGGCTTCACAGTCTGGCCCGGGTACTTTTATCACATCCTTTTTGTTTACAATTCAAGAAATATCAACTGTAAGCTCGTCTAACTTTGCTCTCGTCCTTTTCAATCTGTCTGCGTCTTTACCTCAGCAATGAAATGGATGGTCGAGAGTTATCCAAAATTTCAAGAGGCTGAGAGGGCCATTCAAAATGAGGCCGACTTGAAGACTCAGCTGGAAAACGTCAGGAAAGAGCTGAAGGGTGTGAAGGCCGACCATCTGAGGGTTCTTGAAGAGCTTAACGGAGAGCATACTCAGCAGCTGAGGCAAAAGGATGAGCTTCTATCGGCCAAGGACAACGCTTTGACCACTCAGTCAACACAATTCAAGTCGGATCTTGATGCAGCTGTTCAGAGGGCTGGGACTATTGCTGTGGAGGCATTCACACTCTCTGATGAGTTCCAAGGCTTCGACCTTGAGTACTTGGAGAGGGGAATTAAGACGGCCTGTCGGTGGGTCGTCTTAAAGTTTACCGACGCAGTTTCAGCCATTCGCCCTACCTTGGAGGCTGTAGATTTAGAAGACCCTTTAATGGCCGAGGCTCTGTCCTATATGGAGTCTCGGACAGCTGTAGAGGGAACTGGTACCTCGGAGCGTCGGCCTATCGCTGAGGATACCGTGTTGGGGGATGCTGGGATTCTACCCTCTGAGACAGCTCCTTAGGGTGGCCGTCTGTGGCCTGTACCCTCTCTCTGTAACTTTATTTTGTCGTCTTCTTTTTTACCTTTATTTTGGACACTTTGGTATCATCCCCTCGTTATATTGTAACTTCTTATATGTTTAATGAGAATACCCTTCTTTTCCATTTGTGTCTTTCTGTCTGCTATTTTTACAGTAACTTGCACCAACCATTTTCCAAGTCCTCCCTCGTCTTTCTTGAGAGTGAATGGAGAGTCGTCCCTACCATTCACCTTTATCATAGCCGAGGGTGGTTATCCACCAAATTAATGGTGTTTTCAAATATAAGTCCTCCCTCGTCTTTCTTGAGAGTGAATGGAGGGTCATCCCTACCATTCACCGCATCATAGCCGAGGGTGGTTATCCACCAAATTAATGGTGTTTTCAAATACATGTCATCCCTCGTCTTTCTTGTAAGCGAATGGAGGGTCGTCCCTACCATTCAACCTCATCATAGCCGAGGGTGGTTATCCACCAAATTAATGGTGTTTTCAAATACATGTCCTCCCTCATCTTTCTTGAGAGCGAATGGAGGGTCGTCCCTACCATTCACCCTCATTATAGCCGAGGGTGGTTATCCACCAAATTAATGGTGTTTTCAGAACTAAACGCCCCTCAATGTTGTTGACAACATATGGATGTGGTTGTCCCCATCCATGTTGTCGTATCACCGAAGAGCATTTAAGCCTACTTCACCACAAATGGTGTTTTGTAATTTAACATGAATTATCCCACAACACATTCGAATTAACAAACGACAAGATGGGGGGTCAATAGAATATTCTCATTAACATTCCAAGTGTTTTTATAAACCAACACATTATAATTGTGAACAAGTAGGACATCAACTACAACATCATTGATAGTATTTCTTCAAATGATCTGTGTTCCAAGGATTTGAAAAGGGTTCCCCTTCAAGGTTTTCTAGCCTATAGGTTTCTGGGACAACTTCATCGATGACCCTGTATGGGCCATGCCAATTTGGGTGAAGCTTGTTAGGCTTTTGCCACGTCTTTCTGAGGACTAGGTCTCCCACAGCGATCGGCCTTTGCTTTACCCTCTGGTTGTAAAACCTGGCAGTCCTCTGCTGGTAGGCTGCATGTCTTATCTCAGCGTCTTCTCTTCTTTCCTCAATCAAGTCTAGATGAAGTCTAGTTTCTTCCATGTTTCTCTGTGGATCATACATTTCGGGGTCGATTCCCAGCACGTCTGCATAACTCCATGCAAAGACGTTATGTCTTCTCCTCAGCAGCTTGATGAGCTCTTCTTTTATATCTGGCTTTAGAGCTTTGCCAACTTGGACGGTTTTTTCCGGCTCATCCTTATTGAGGATGATGGATTCTACCTCTTCCGCGGCTTCTTCTTTCTTTAACTTTGTCTCGTCCCTGGGGTTAAGGGTATCAATATTGTAAGTAGTTGTTGCCTTCTTGTGCGCCTCTCTTTCCTCGGCAGAGTTGAAGTATCATTCCCGTGTCGTCGTCTGGTCTCCCTGAACTTCCCCTACCCATAAGGGTTCGGGAATTTTATCATCTGGTGAACCGTGGAAGGCACAACCTCAAATTCCTTGAGGGCTACTCGTCCCAGTATAATGTTGTAGGCTGAGAAGACGTTTTCATCCATCACGAAAAAGTTGACCTTCTTGGTGAGCCATTTCGGCCACTCGTCTCCCATTCTTACATCAGCCTCATACATTCCCAGGGGATGAACCTTTTCCCCACTGAAACCAATCAAGGGATGATGGTATGGGACGAGCCTAGCACGGCTGAGTCCCAAGGCTTTAAAACACGACCCAAACATCACATCTGCAGAACTGCCCCCATCTACCAAGATCCTCGGCACCTCACATCCGTGCACCCTAGTGGTGGGGGGCTAGGACGCCCTTGAAGTCCATCCTTGAGAAACACACTATCAGAGTATCCATGTCAACTTTCTTCCTCTTTTCTGGCTTGGCTTCGATAGAGGTTGAGTGCACAGCTTTCGTTACTGCCTTCGCTTCAGCTACATGGGCCTTCCTGTCGGCGACTCCTGATCCTCCTCCAGCTAGGCCTCCAGAGATCATCCCAACACCGAATGAAATCATATTAAGCCTTTTCACAGGGCCTTGGTCGTCCTTCGATGGAAGGTCAGGATCATCATCATCCTCTGAGGGGATCACGTCTGCCGGGGGGATCTTCTTTGCATTTATCACTTATTTTCTTCCTAGGGTCGGCCCAACGACCATTCTTGAAGGCTCCTTTGTCCACGTACTTTCTCAACTTCCCTTCTTTTAACATTTTTTCGATTTCATCTTTCAGAGCAAAACACTTGTCGGTTAAATGGCCATGGTCTTGGTGGAATTCGCACCACAGGTTTTTGTTCCTCGTGGGGGGGGTGCTCTCAACTTCTCAAAAAGGATCGGTCGCTCTTTATCTCATTCAGAATGTGTTCGCAGCTGACCGTCAGAGGGGTGTGATCTGCAAACTTGTCATCTTCTAGTTTTTTCTTCCCCTACTTATTCTTTTTCTGGTATTTACCTCCACTAGTACTTCCTTTATCATCCTCGTATTTGGCGGCCATTGCCTCTTCGGCGTTCATCACCTTCCCCGCTGTTGCTAGCAACTCAGTCATGGACCTCGGGGGGTCTTCAGCAAGCTTCCACAATAGCTTCCCCTTTTGGAGTCCTCCAATGAGGGCCGTCATGGCTATACTTTCTTCGTAGTCTTCGACCTCTAACTTTTCTTCGTTAAACCTGGCTATGTAGTCTCTAAGACTCTCGTTCTTTCCCTGCTTAACATAGAGCAGGTGAGTGGTCTTCTTCTGTGGCCTCACTCCAAAGCAAAAGTTGTGGATGAACCGGTATGCTAGCTGCTTAAAGCTTTCAATGGAGTTCTTTGGAAGAGAGGTATAACAGACATGTGCGGCCCCGGTCAAAGTGCTGGAAAAAGCTCGACACCTCATCTCATCTGAGATAGAGTATATATCTTTCACTGATTGGTACATCTTAATATGATGGACCGAGTTCGTACTCCCGTCATACCTTGGGGTGACCACTGGTGGCTTAAACTTGGACGGCGTTGGGAAGTTGACTATCTTCGCCACAAATGGTGAGCCCATGGACTATCCTCTTTGAAGAGGGTCTCGGCTTTTCAAGATATCACCAATTTTATTCTCCAGCCTCTGAATCGAGTCCTTCCACGGCCTCACAGGGTCGGCTTGGCCGATGTTTTCCCCGGCAGCTTCTCTGGGGTGAACTGAGGGCTCTGCTGCAGCCGACCTTCGCCGACAGTTTACTTCTCCTTGACCGTCGTCTCGTCCATGGGGGGTCGGCCCTCATGGGGTCGGCCATCTACTGCCTCTCGTCTGGACCTTGCGAGACTTTTCGATCTGGACAATCTTTCCCTCAGGTCATTGACTGGGCCTAACCTCTCAAAGGCCGACCCTCTGCTCAGACGGTCAAAAGCCGAGTCTCTCGGGCAATCGTCAGGATTCTGCCTCCTACACCTACCTCGGCTCTCCTGGTTGGGTCGTACAGTATTGTTGAAAACCTCATACGGCTCCCAGCAATCTATGGGAGCCTCTTCTACCTCCACATCGTCATATCTATCCTCCGGGCAAGGGTTTCCTTGCCTCCCCAGGCATAGACGCCGGGGGTCAGCAATATCCCTCCGCCGTTGTGGAGGTGGCAAGTCTTTGCGTGGTGCCTGGGGTGGTCCCCTGGCCTCATGTTGTCCTGGTGCAACTGCCGGAGTAATCATCTCCGATGAGACTCCGGGTGGTCTCAATATGTTTTGGCTAAGAGCTGCAAATTGCTTTTGCATAACCTGTTGGCTTGCTGCCAAAGACTTCAGGGTTGCCGCCACATCAGCCATTTCTGACTGCGGTGGTACCTAGCTGGAACTAGGTCCTCCTCCACCAGCTAGTGGAGGAGGCGATGGTGGTAACTCCGATGCCATATGTTTGAGCTGGATGATCAAAAGAGCTTAAGAACCTTAATGGATCTCTTTCAATGGTGAAACAGCTCCACGCAAAGGGGGAGAACTGGTTCACCACCAAAGTCTCCGGTGAGGTCAAGATGTAGAAAGGAAGAGATAGCTTCTCGTTCCCACGGACGGCGCCAAACTGATGATGCTAAGAATCAGCACCACCAGATAAGAGGTGGTGGAGCTCAAACAATAGTAACAATGGCAACAATAGAGTTATGTATGTATATAAGCATATAGAAGGAGGTGAGTAGAAGAGGAGTGGAGACGGTGATGTATAGTGGTTCAGCCAATCTGGCCTACATCCACTGTGAGTGTGTGATCCACTAAATTTGGGCACTAATAGCCGTGGATACAATGCACATAAGCTCTCTCTCTATTGTGTACAAACAGAGTTTCAGCCAGGGTTACAATTCTCGATCCCTTTACAAGGTTGAAGGTGACAAGTATATATAGGGTTTGGGGGGAGTAGTGTACCCCCCAAGCAGGCATAGAGCATGTGAATGATGATCTAGCCAATCCCCTGTTGACACCTGGCTAGGCCACTTGTAGGTAATGATGATATAATATTCCCTCACGTGAGGGAATGATATTGTTATAACGCTTTAGTCCGCGTGCTTCATGAGTCCCACACGCACTGTCCCACGCATCTCCTGAATCACGCGCCATGATGGTGTCACCTTCGGTTTACGGTGACAAGCCGAGGCTGAGATTGATGCTGACTTATTGGATGTCCTGACTGCTGGATGTAGGATCTTCGTACTGTCGGCCTCTATAGGGTCGGCCAGTCGCTTGGTCGTCCGAATAGCCCTCAAGCCGAGGCTTCTATCTCCACGGGCTTGGGTTGATTCGGGACATCAAACAGTATTGTTAATAGTGGGGTCGGCCTCCATAGGGTCGTCCGATCATCTGAACTGTGTTGCCAATGATGGGCAGGCTGACCCCCCTATTTTCGGTATGATCCCCTGGGGGTAGAAGTACGCCTGAGCCCTCATCCTAAACGAGGCTACCATCGGCCTGGCCGAGAGTATATTTTGGTATATCAGTTATGTTGCCTTCATTCATTAGGGCTCAGCCGCTTACACTCCAGGTTAGGGTTGCGATATTTGCTTTGAATAGGGTTTGCTTTGTGTTTTGATAATATTCGTACTTCAAAAACAACATTTACTATTTTCCCATGTTGACTAAGAACATTAAAGTCACCTCAACCATTAAAGGCGTGAGTATCGACGATTTCTCCATAAGGCGTAAACCTCGAGGCTTTTTTAATGCCTCACCTTGAGGAGCACCTCTTTTGGCCGTTCAAAACATTGACAATAAGTATCATGTGCATATCCATGAAAAATATACTTGCATGAAAAATAAATCAGGAAAATTGGATACGTATCATGTATATCCAAGAATCCTGATTTATTTTTTGTTTTTTTGTATACACCCAGATGAGTGAGGGATATGGCAAGATACATGGGAGACACGGTGGGCACTCTTTTGCAATTTTTTAATGAGACCATTTGTAATTTAGAAAACTTGTCTCATATGAAATATTTTTCTCGGAAACTAAAACCAAAACAGGCAATTGTCTGATTGTGGAATAAAATACAAACTCATAAACTAAAACAACTCATTTATCTCTCAAATCATGCTGCCGCCTCGCGCCTTGTTGTCTCCGTCGAAATGAATGAACACGATATGTAAGCAGGCAATGTTTGAATATTTACGATGAATGTTGAATTATTGTTTTTATGTTATGCAACTTTTAACGACTTACATATCCTATTTATTCAATTGTTCATAAATTCTTTAGATTAGTAAATTCTTACACAAGTTAAATTATGTTTTGTTATTGTTTTATTTTTATATCCCATTATATTGTATAATAGTTTTTGAGTTATATTGTATCCCCGTATCCATATCTTATTCGATACAATACGGACACGTTTGGTTGTCCCAAAATTGTAAATTGTCTCATTTATAAATTGCCCTATTTACAAATTAGCCCATTAATTGTGTTTGGTTTTGTTAATGAAATGATTCATTAATTGACTCATTTTAGCTCCATGTGTAAAATTTGACATTGAATCATCTCACAAAAAACATGAATGCATCCATTTGAAGGTCAATTTCCATTCATTTTAACTCTTTTTTTCATTGAACCTTAACATCAATTTCAGATTACCAAACATCGCGTAAAATTGGATTTAAACTCATTTGTAATTCACAATGAACCAATTTAGTTAATTAAACAATTTGTGCAACCAAACAGGGCCTACGTGTATTCTAATTTGTACCCGCGCTTCCTAGCACACTAAACATTCTTACCTTTTTATTACCACCCAGTGCACACGTTGCAATACACACACTTATACTCGCACACTAAAACACACACAGTTGCACAGGCCAGACATAGTAAACACAATTTCTCCCTATCCATAATTTCACACTATAAAACACAAAAAATAAATGCAGAATTCTGTTCGGATTCTAAATGAATTTCACCATTGAACAACATTTCAATATCGGATGGAACTCATTGAATTCTAATTGAATCACAATTCTATGCATCCAAATACAATTTAATTCTAATTTCAAATCATCTGGCTGTTTTGAGAGAGGATTGATATTCTACCATCATTTCTTTCAAAGAAATGATGGACTGACATACGACACTCTAGTCTAATGGTGATGGGAATCCATTGTTTTTCTTATATTTTTCATTTTTTTTCAATTTCTATTTTAGTTCTTTTCTTTTAAGGCATTTTCTCTCCTTGATTAATTCCCAAGCATGTTTGGAACTAATTAGGTATTCTTTTATTTTTAATTGGTCCTTTTAGTCATTTTAGCTAATTACTTGATTAGCAAGTAATCCAGCCCATATAAATACTCTTTGCATTCTCATTTGTACTTAACTTTCCATTCTTGAATATAAGACATCTTTTGAGTCTCTCTCTAAAAGTTAGGGTTGGTTTGTTTCTTTTAGCCATTGACGTGTGGTTTACGTCAAAATTGGTATCAGAGTGGGCGTCGCTCCAAACATTGGTGTTCGTGTGTTAGTTTGTATCAGGGCCGGTCCCGAGATTTTAGGGGTCCGAGGCGAACTCTTGAATTGGGGGCCCCATATTTAACAAGAGATTTTTTATTAATTTATAAATTGTAGGGTTTTTTTTACCGAAAAGATGTCGACTTATTTTTAAGAATTGCGACAAGTTTAAATGTTTATCTATCCAGTTTTCAACATATTGTTTTTTTGGACAATTGGAGAATGACGTTATAAATATATATATACATATATAAAATTTTGGTGCCCCTAAAATGCGTCGAAAATCGGGGGGGCCGAGGCGGCCGCCTCTCTCGCCTCCCCTCAAAACCGGCCCTGGTTTGTATCAATGTGTGTAGTGTATCAAAAAAATCGTACGCTACTTTCTCGATGGCTCCAAGAAAATCCAAACCTCAAGTTAAAGAGATTCAAGAATTGAAAGAGCAATTAGCGCAACAATTGGCACAATCGAAAGAGGAAAATGAACGAAGATTTGAGGAATTGACAAGAAAGCAACAGGCCCAATTTGAAGCCCTAATGCAACAATTTGCTATGTTGCAAAACCCTAACCCCAAATTCCAAACCCACTGTAGCAACCCAAAATTGATGATGACAACATCAACAACAACAGATCTGCCCCAATCTGAAAAACCAAAGCAGCCGACAACAGAGGTTTAGAGGTTCTTACCTCAGGGCTGTTCGGCAAAAAGTCTGCGGCAAAACAACAATTCAATTAAAAAAACGAGCAAGAGAACCCCGCCAACAGCCCCGATGAAAATCCGCCGACCCTACGCTGCAAGGCAACCACTAGCGGCCTGATTATGGCCTCGACGCAACTTCCGGGAGACACAGACAGTCACCGGACTGCCAAAAAGCTTCCATTTGCAAGCGCCGACAATGATTAGACCCATGTGGGTCAACCGGACTTCTCATCTATTGCAGTAGGCTGCCAGAAACCATCAGATGTCCACGCAGCCACCGTTGCCCTAAGCACTGCCCCTCTTGCCGTCATTTCAGCCAATGTCAACAACTCAATGGGTCCAGGTGATTTCCCAACCACCATCCGTGGTCAAATCAACCCAGAATCTCCACTGAATCCCTCTCGAACTGTAGCCCCCACGTCCAATACTGAAAATCAATCCAAGAACCAACCACGACCGATTCAAGAACCACCGGAAATTCAAGAAAAACTTACCAAACACCCACAATTTCTGTGGAAAAAAAACAATCTTGATTTTCTAGGGTTTCCAACCACACCCAATATCATGAAATCCCTTATCATATTCCACACATCCCAAACCTTGAAGCCATTTCTGGCCCACCCACCCTTTCGCAAAATTTTAACCTCCTCGATCAACCTTATGACCCCAGTGCGGATTTTGACATTCCTAACCCCCAAACCAACCCCTCCAGCTTCACATCATGTACCGTTCCACTATGATCTCTCCTTATCCCATTCCACCTCCTCTTCATCTTCCAACACGAGGGGCACCCACCACACGAGGGGCACCCAACACGATTGGATTCCCCCACCCACTGGCCCTAACTTTGTCCCTTTACGAGACCGTCAGTGATACTATTGCGGGGAGCATGGCCATTTGATTGATACATGTCCCATCACCCTCGAGGCTCCCCACTACCTCCTATAGCACCCCATGACAGCCCTCATCATCCACCACCTGCCCAGGTACCACCGATAGTCGCCGATCATGCTACACCTGTGTCAGGTGATGTGATGGGTCTAGGCACTTATCAGGATAGAGACCCACTTTCATTAGCACTTCAGATTATTTCTCGGAGTCTCCATGGGGATATACGCATAGATATTCCTATGTTCGATGGTAGATTATCCCCGGATGATATGATTGATTGGCTAGCCGCTATGGAGACAGTTTTCAACTACAAGCGGGTTCAGGGCCGCTCATGTGTTCTTCTAGCCGCCGCCAAATTTCAGGGGTTTGCCCGAATTTGGTGGAATGATCTTTGTTATCGTAGGACGACTGCAGGGCTCCCTCCCATTCGGGACTGGCTCGACCTCAAGGCCGCTCTTCAGGCCTCATTTATACCCCCGACATACGAGCGAGACCGCTTTGCCCGCATCCAGTCCCTCTGGCAAGATACGTCCTCAGTGGTAGAGTACACGAAGCAGTTCCAGCTCCTTTGCACTAGAACTCGCCTTCCCGAGACCGAGGATCAGCGGATCAGCCGCTATATTTTAGGACTCCATCCATTTATTCAGCGGGATCTTGAAAGACATACCGACTTTTCTAAAAGCGGTAGAGTATGCTACCAAGATCGAGGCCTATCATGCAGCACCTACAGCTCCAGCACCCCGACCTCCTCCTTCATTACCTCCTGCCCCATCTACAGCATCAGCACCGAAACCTTCTGCCACTACTTCCGCTGCGGCACATTCGAGTTCCCCCACATTCAGATGTTTTAATTACGGGAACATGGGACACCGAGCTTCAGATTGCTCTCTTCCGCGTCGTCGGACCCTCCTAGTGATGGATCTGCCACCAAAGGTACCTTAATGAGACCGAGCACCATCCTGGCCATGCACTGATCACAATTTTAGAAGGCGATTCGGAACACCTACCCCTTTGTTCATGAACGAAGTCTTCTTTAGGGGGGTAGAGTGATGGGAATCCGTTGTTTTTCTTTTATTTTTCATTTTGCTTCTATTTTCTATTTTAGTTCTTTTTAGGCATTTTCTATCCTTAATTAGCTCCCAAGCATGTTTGGGACTAATTAATGATTCTTTTATTTTTAATCGGTCATTTTAGTCATTTTAGCTAATTATTTGATTAGCAAGTACCTTGTATTCACATTTGTACTTAACTTTCCATTCTTGAATATAAGACATCTTTTGAGTCTCTCTCTAAAAGTTAGGGTTTGTTTCTTTCTTTTAGCCATTAACGTATAGTTTACGTCAAATGAACCTTCCAAAAAACAGTCAAAGCTAAAGGGGCAAGACACTATAATTATAATAGCATGAATAGTTTGTAAACAGATAGGAGCAAACTCAACCAAGGTTTTAGTTTCTCGTGTTTTACTCTTCCTATCATATATTGCTCCTCTCCACCCCACCCCACCCCCAACATTATACTAATATTGCTTTTATATTTGGTATCAGACCAATTAATCCTCTGATAAGTTGGTCACATCCTATCTTGTTGTTTCTCAACCCTCTTCATACTATATGAAAGACGAATCATCCCAAGGCAATTCTCAAATGTCTACTCATATCAAAATATAATTCGATCCTTGCACCCCAGGTTCATTCCATAGCTTGAGGCCGTTAAATGTAATTCCTAAACTCAGTTTCATTATTGCCATGTGCATACTCGCATTATCACTCAATTCAGATCACTGTTTAAAATAGCAATTGAGGCTATAGCCTCAAGGCCGGGTGTCAAATATCTATGGCAAGACTATAGCAACACAATGCAACGTTGGAAACTACACCTTAAACCATTGAGGCTATAGAAATAAGTCTTTAGTAACACTTTTATACGTACACTAACAAATCTGAGCCTATAATACATATATTTGAATAAAACATACATGTAATATACTTATAAATATAAATTTTATTATGATGGTTAGTGATACAATATCTTTTATTAAAGTCGATATTTTTTTAGTATTTTATAAGTATTATTTTATATATTTCATGGATCTTTACCCTTTTTTAGCTGTTTCAAAAAGTGTCAAACATTAACCCATTTTTTTTAAATAGCAAAAAAAGTCAATTTGAGATATTTTTTTGTAGGGTCCCTGACATGTTTAAAACCCACACAAAAAAAACAATCTAAATTTATTTTTTTACCATTGAATAAAAAATGGTCTGCACGCACCATATGGACCTAAATTTAGGTCCACAAGTGAGAAGGCCTCTACATGTATGTGTCTCCAAAACAAAATTTAACCTTATATTACTTTGGCACTCAGTATTTAGGTACCAATCCCAAGTCAATGTTTTAAGCATTATATGGGGGCTTTGGCGGGGTTTAATCACAAATTTGATGAGCTGACTAACGGTTTGATCGTTCAATTCTATTAGAAATGGGGTCAAAGACCAAAAACGTCAAATAATGAGGTTTGAGTGAATATCAATAACAAAATGGAGGTCAAAATGAGGGTGAAGCCCAAAATGACCATTTATGACGTAAACCACACGCTAAAGGCTCCTAAATATCTAACACACACTTTTAGAGAGAGGAATAACTCTTTTCTATATTCCAAATCAATGTCTACCTCAAATGAGGTTACAAGGGGTCTATTTATAAGTGGGGAAGGGGAGCATTAAATGGATTTTTAACCAATGTGGAACTCCCACTTTAAAAATACCCCTAATACCCATTTGTACTTAACTATGCCCAAACTTACAAATAAACAACAAAACAAAATTAATAAAAAATACAGAAAAATAACAAAAGAAAGTAAAATACTAATATGCTCAAAAGTAGTCAAAAATGACAATTATGCCCTCGATTCACATCAATCTCCCCTCCATGAAAAAGAGTTCGTCCTCGAACTCAAAGGGGAAAACCAACGGAATCACCCTCCAAAACTATAATTAGGGCATATAGGGGGAGCTCCTCGGACGCGTCGAAATAGTCTGGTGGATGATACATCGCCAATAATGCGCGGCGTCGTGGGAGAGAGCAGTCAGAAGCTCGGTGCCCAACGTTACCACAGTTGTAGCACCGGAAGACGGGAGGCCCCGGGGGAGGGGTAGTGGGAGTAGCAGAAGTAGGAGCTGAAGGTGTCGCTGCAGGAGGAGCTGAGGCAGAAATCGGAGTAGGCGGAGTCCGAGAGGTCGAGAGAGCTGCGGGCGCTGTGTGGTAAGCCTCGACCTTGGCCGCGTACTCGACCGCCTTCAAGAAGGTCGGTATCTCTCTCAGCTCCAGGTCGTGCTGAATATGCGGCTGCAAACCCAATATATAGCGGCTGATCCGTTGATCCTCCATCTCGGGTAGGCGTGCTCTGGTGCATAGAAGCTGAAATTGTTGTGTGTACTCCACAACTGATAAGGTGTCCTGCCTGAGAGATTAAACGCGAGTAAAGAGGTCGCGCTCGTAGGTAGGTGGAATGAAGGACGCCTGAAGAGAAGCCTTCAACTCTGGCCACTTCTGAATAGGAGGCAATCCGACCGCTGTGCGGCGATAGCAAAGGTCGTTCCATCAAACCCGGACAAAACCCTGGAACTTGGTGGCTGCAAGGAGGACACAGGAGCGGCCTTGGACCCGCTTGCACTAAAAACATCTCTCCATCGAAGCTAACCAACCAACCATGGCATCTAGAGAGAACCATCCGTCAAGCATGGGCACGTCAACGCGGATATCCCCGTGGAGGTTTCTGGAGAGTAACTGAAGGGCCATAGACAAGAGACCCTCGTCCTGATGAGCACCGAGACCCATCACATCGCCTGGCACAGGTGGAACAACATCAACAGGGGGGGGAGGTATCTGTGCAGACGGTGGATGAAGGGGCTGATCGTGCTGGGGATAGTGAGGGCAAGCGCCTATCAAATGGTCAAGCTCGCCACAATAGAAACAGCGCCGGTCTCGAAGTGGGGCATGTCGGGGAGCATCGGGTGGGGGTATCCAATCCAAAATACTGGGGTGGCTATCCCCAAATTCGAAGGAGGATGTGGAGGAACCCGAATGTAGTAGTGAGAGGGCGTGGTGTGAGAGTGCATGGTGTGACAGTGGAGGAATAGGGCGTGTGACGAGCCCAGGGTCAAGGGGAATGGAGGGATTGTGTGTGGAGTAACTAAATGGTTCGTAGGGGTGTTGGGAGGGGTCAGGGGGCTTGGTGATTGGGTAAAATAGGCTCGGGGGCTGAAATGAGGTGGAGCCATAAAAAAAATTTGATGGCCTGGGGGTTGTGTAGTGCAAGGGCTGCCCATAATTCGGGTTTGAGTCGGGGTGGGGGCCTAAATCTGGTTGGGATATTTTTTAGGGTTGTCGAGGGGTTGGGGTCGGACAATGACACATTGGGGATGTGTTAGCTGTTGGAGGTGAGTCGAACGAAGGAGGGAAGGGTCGGAGGGGCCTCGGGGAGGGTGTTGGGTTGGTCGGCCAAGGGTTGTGTGTAATACCCCGTATTTTTATGACATTTAATTTTGGGGATTTATTAAATTTAACTAGAGATATTAATTTAATATTAATCCGGAAAATCATTTAAATACTTACTAGCGTGATGAGAGTTAGTAATTATTGGAATTTTGTTGTAAGTTACTTTATGGATAAAGTAAGAGGTGTAATTGTATTTAGTAAAATTATCACGAGAATCTAATTTGATAATTTTGGAAATTTATCGGGACGCGCTTGTGTCGTGTCGGGATTAAATTCGAACTATTAAAAGTGAATAAATTATAAGTCACCCGTATGGTCATTTTGAGTACGTCAATGTGTCCGGAAGGGTCGAGATAGTCAAAATAATGTACCCGGGGGTTTAGTTTGGGTCTCGGGGCGTTTCTAGGCCTAATTAACATCCCGGGAGGACGTTTTAGACATTTCGTATTTTTGGGCATGGAAAACCACGAATTTCTAAGGCTTTATCAGATGTTAGGGATTGTCTTCTAGGGTTAGCATAACCAAGAACTAAAGACGGTCATTGGAGAGGAAGAGGAGAAGCTTTCCAAGGAGTTCTAGGCCAAGAACTCCACCGTTTGCACCGCCGTCGCCGCCAAACTTTAGATCGCACAACGAGAATCACAACCACACCAATCTTTTCCACAAATCTGAGCCAAATATTTCCAGGCAAGTATCTATCTTGCTCTATTTCAGTTAATGCTTCAATGATGTTAGTCTAGGGTTGATTAAGACTAGTTTTTGTGAAATAAAGCATGTATGGGAGACTCTAATTTGCATGTTGTAGAGGTAAAAGACGTATTCTGGAAATCTAATTCATATGTAGAGGTTGAACCACGAAATTCATTGAGTTAGGAGTAGGAAATCTGGGAAAAGAATGGGAAGAACTAAAGGTCCGTTTGATTGGCATAATTTGCCTAGGCAAATGTCAAAAAGTTGGCAAATATGAAAATTTGCCCACATTTTGACTGTTTGGTTGCATAATTTGCCTAGGCATTATTTGCCAATGTACAACACCTCCTATGCACAATCTGTGGGCAAATTTTGCTTACCTATTTGAGTGGGAAATATTTGCACACAAATTTGCCAACTTCTTAAACGATTTTAATGTTTTAAAAAATAATTTAAAAACTGTTTTAAATAATTAAAAAACTGTTATGAATATTTAAAAATTGTTTTGTAATGTTTCAAAAACTGTTTTTAATATTATAAAAAATTGTTAAGAAAATGTTTACAATTTTTTTAAAAAACCGTATTAACAAAATATTGTAAAAGCTGTTTTTAACATTTTTAAAAACTGTTGTGAATATATTATAAAAACAGTTTTAAAGTTTTAAAAAATAATTTTAAAGACTGTTTTAAATATTTAAAAAAACTGTTATAAATATTTAAAAACTGTTTTGTAATGTTTTGAAAACTGCTTTTAATATTATAAAAAATTGTTAAGAGAATGTTTTACAAATTTTTTGAAAAACCGTAATATAAAAATATTGTGAAACAGTTTTTAACATTTTTAAAAACTGTTTTGAATATAATATAAAAACAGTTTTAAAGTTTAAAAACAAAATTAAAAAATATTTTAAATAGTTAAAAAAAAATGTTGTGAATATTTAAAAATTGTTTTGTAATATTTTGAAAATTGATTTTAATATTATAAAAAATTGTTAAGAAAACGTTTTACAATTTTTTTTAAAAACTGTAATATAAAAATATTGTAAAAACTATTTTTAACATTTTTGAATATAATATAAAAATTGTTTTTTAATAAATTAATTGGATTGACTTGAATTTCGCCTAATGTTGTTTGATAGCGTCATCTGAATTTGCCTAGGTAAAATTTGCCATGCCCACGCTTTTGCCCATTGACAACCAAACGGACCCTAAGTTAAAGGAATTATTAGGGTTCTTGTAATTTTTCTGGATTTTAACCCCTTTAATTCGTTATAATTGATGAAAACTCGCATGTCTTACGTAGAATATTCATTATTTGGTGATATAACACTTGTGGTATAATTTGTTGGAAGTTTGGAAATCAAATATGATGATTTGAATGATTTTGGAATAGCATTCCCGCAACTGGAAATTCTGCAGTTTCGCCATACCTGCTTGATCGATCGATCAACCCAAGAGCATCGATCGATCTACGCATCGATCGATTGAGCACATGCCATCGATCGATCGACCTCTCCTAGAAGACTCAAATTCCCCTTTTTAAATAGGTTGTTCCAACTTAAATGAATAGAAATCCTTGGACATTATTGTTAGAACATTTTGAGATATAAAGAAGACCAGTAGGACTTTATAAAAATGGAACCTTTAATGTAAGACGAGATTAACATTTAATGGAGGTGTTTTACACTTAAGGAACAATGGGAACGTGTGTCTAAAGGGTGAGACTCGTAAGGAAGTTACGTCGTAAAATAAAAGAGTACCTACTAAAATTACACTTAGGGAGGTAGGATTCCACGAGTGTTACGAAGAAGGTTTGGAATAATCCCATAAATAAGAATAAAAGAGACGAACCGTTATACGGGATAATCTAGTAATGTGCAATAAGAATAAATATCATAAGTATGAGTCGTGGGTGTACCTAAATTTGAAATGGGAATGGTAGTATACATATATGACTGTGTTTGTGCATATACTATATACGTGTAAAAATCATGCCCGCGCTACTTGCTATCACTGAGGTTACCGCGCCGGGACAGTTTTATCTCGATGGGACCTTTATGGGGGGATATTGAGAACATAGGAATCCTTGGTACAGGCTATCGGATAGATAGTCAGACGGTCCTAAGAGACGTGAGGGTATGTGCTGACCTCTTAGTGACTTGGAACTATGCTTCGCCTCAATTTGTATGTGTTTTGTGTTAATACAGTTCGAGAGTGATTCCGAACTAGTATATCCCTTAGTACGAGTGATACGGGGACTTGATAGCAGAGTATGCCAGCACCATAAATTTATGTGGGTGCCGATAGTAAATATATATATATATTATGAGCGTGATCGATATATATATATATATATATACAATTAAAATTTGGGAAACATTCTACTGTGGTTAAAAGTAGTTGAGTAATGAATAAATATTCCAATATTTAAAAGTGTGTAAAAAGTTTGAGACAACACTGAAAAATATTATAATAAAATGAGAGTTATGTGAAAACTTTGCCTTTAGGAAGTTACTATCTTAGCACTAGTAATTGTCGGCATGAAACCTTATGAGAATTTTTAAGAAAAGCTAAACTGTTGGGATAAATAGTGCGGTAGGTGCTCATTAGAAGAGAGGTGAGAATTCTTCAAGAGAGTGTCGCATACTAATATGATTGTTGTATTAGCAGGTAAGCATTTTAAATACTTGCTAACTAAATTTTAAACTGTTTGACAATCGGGCTCTGACCCGTTTCCTATTTTCTCTTCTCTCTTGTATATATCCATAAAATATAGGAGCATGGTTTTTGAAAATTTTGGCCAAAATATCTCCACTTTGGCATGCATGACATTTTTCTCTTTCATGCCCATACATGAATGTCATGCTAAAAGTTATTTTTTTTCTTTTTCCTTTTTTTTTTGTGTTGTATATATACTATTATAAATACATGTATTTTTTTAAATACGTGTAAATTTCATTTTTTTTATTAAATCTTTTTTTTCCAATTTTTATTTTTTTAATTTATATTTTTAATTTATTTATATTTTTTCTTTAATTTTATTTTTTTTTATTTATATTTATATTTTTTTTCTTTAATTTTTTTTTTTTATATATTTTTAATTTTTTTTTCTCTAATTTTTTTTTATTTTTTTTTCTTTAATTTTTTTTTTATTACAGGGGCAAATTTATCGCCGTGCCCTCGGGCACGGGCATCTACTAGTATGTATATATTACAGGTGCCCAGCCACAGAGGCGTCTTGCGTAGGATCCTTTGGAAGGAATATGCTGCAGCTTAGGTGGGAGTTGCAGACCTCTTGATTAGACGACCTCATTATTGATTCCATTTCTAGTTCTATTTTATCTAGTTGGGCCTGTGTCGCCCTTTTCCATTATTCAGTTGGTTTTATCAGAGATTGTGATTCGTTTATTTCCAGTATTTATACTTTGGAATTGTTACTGTGAGGATGTTTTCCTTTGAAGTTTTAGAGTTGGAATTAATTAGTTGGATGCTAAAATTGCTTGGATTATATTTTCCAATCTAGTTGTTGTGTGATTCTTAAACTATGGATTATGAAAGGTTTTAAATGTTGGTTTTAAACATAAATTTCGAATTGAAGTCTTAAAAATGGTTTTGTCACTTAGCGTAATTATTTAGGGTGTTTAATTTAAAAAGTTATTTTTGCGACAATGATGCTAAGAATGAACCAACCGTTCACCTTGGTTATAATTTAATAAAGGACTGATCACCAGGTATTTAATTAGGCAGGGTGTCACAGGTGGTATCAGAGCATCAGGTTCTAGTGTCCTTCAGGATCTGTACGGCTTATTTTGCTTTCAGCTTAGCGTTCTTGGTATAGAGCTCTATTTTTAGGATTGTTGTATTCTTGCTTTTACGATTACGTCTTCAGCTATTTGAGATTTGATAATAACTGTAGACTAATAAATTTCTTTACGTTTCAGATGCCTCCGAGACGCGCACCCAAGGATAGGCGTGCCCAAGTCGAGCAGCCAACAGCTCCGGCTCGGGGAACAATGAACGCAACCGAGGTAGCCGCTATCGTTGCTCAGGCGGTGAATGCCGCGCTAGCGGTAGTGCAGCAGGCTCCACCCTAGGTTCAGGCAGTGGCGCCAGTACCAGCACAGCTTCCATCTGCATGGGAGCGAATTAGGGATGCCTTCCAGAAGGCGCATCCCCCAGAGTTTGCGGGTAGTTCGGATATCATTGTAGCCAGCCAATGGAAGAAGGATATCCAGAGGCATCTGCGCATGTACAAGTGCACGGACGTGCAGAAACAGCTGTTGGCTTCCTTCAAGCTAGTGGGGGCCGCTTTGCATTGGTGGGAATTCACCACCACCTTGGAGGAGAGGGATATTATCACTATTCAATCATTTTGGGCGCGGTTTGACAGCAAATACTTTCCATCCGCCGTGCAGACTGAGATGAGGCGGAAGTTACTGAATTTGAAACAGGAGAATTCGACTGTTGCCGAGTACGAAGAGGAGTTCACAAGACTTCTCACTATAGTGCCAGATGAGGCACCCACTGAGGGAAAGAAGATAATGTTGTTTGTGAACGGGTTGGCCTGGAGGATCCGTCAACACCTCATAGGCAATCTGTCACTGAGTACCTACACGGATGTACTCAATGCTGCTTTGTTACACTGCCAGGATCACCGCTTCCATCTGTAGGGAAGCAAGCAAGCAGGAGAGTCCAGCCAGCAGGGCAGGACAGGGGGTAGTGGTACTAGTGGAGCACCGACATCTCAGGGGCAGACCCGTCAGCATGAGCAGAGTTCCCATCAGGGGGACCTGCCAAGCGGTTCCGATCGGGTGACTCCAGGCAGGGATTTGAGGGATTTAGTCTAATCAGCAGGGCCAATATCGTCAGCCGCAGGGTCAGCAGCAGGGCCATCAGGGTCAAAAGCGTTTTCAGCAGGGCTAATGGCGGGGTGGTAACAGCCAGCAGGGCCGTAATCAGCAGGGACAGAGGGGAGGACATTTCAGGCGCCGATGCTTCGGGTGTGGTAAAAATGGCCATAGGCGCCATGATTGTCCAGAGGAGATAGGGCCCCACAGCAGCAGGGTGCCCGTAATGAGTCACAGATGCCACTTTTTCCAGCCACCCTCCCAGCACCAGCCATTCCAGCAGCTCCAATGCAACAGGGGCAGTTATAGTACGGACGTGTCTATAACGTCCACCAGGCAGCAGCTCCTCAAGCACCACCCGCGATTGAGGGTACGTTTCCTATCCATGGTACTATGGGTCGGGTTTTATTTGATACTGGGGCGACACACTGTTTTATAGCTACTCATTTTGCGAAGGCCTTAGGGTTGTTAGCCACAGCAGAGAGCACTGTGACATGCGTAGACTCACCACTGGGAAATGGATCGTTAATTTTCTTTATATGCCGGGGTGTGGGAGTAGAGATTGGTAGCTTAATCTTACAAGCAGACATGTTAGTCTTAGATATGCATGAGCACGACGTATTATTGGCATGGATTGGCTCGCAGCATACAGAGCCATGATTGATTGTTTCGGTGGGAGTATTGTCTTTGCCATTCCGGGGCAGGAGATGTTTGTAGTGGCGATGCCTCGCCCAGAGGGGGGCTCTACCGCTCATTTGTATTACATAGAGGAGGATACCTCTAAGGAGGTCGTGACTCCCTTAGACTCGATCCCAGTCGTTCGTGAGTATTCTGATGTATTTCAGGAGATACCAGGCCTACCCCCCAGTCGAGAGATAAATTTTGTCATAGATTTGTTACCGGATACTCGACCGATAGCACGCGCTCCATACCGTATGGCTCCGGCGGAAATGCGAGAGTTACGAGATCAGATAGAGCAGCTATTAGGTCAGGGCTTCATTCGTAGGAGTACCTCACCTTGGAGCGCTCCAGTTTTGTTTGTGAAGAGAGATGGTTCACTGAGGCTATGTGTGGACTACCGGGAGCTGAACAAGGTCACGATACGGAACAAATATCCGTTACCCCGAATCGATGATCTATTCGACCAGCTGAGAGGAGCAACTTTCTTTTCGAACATAGATTTGAGATCAAGATACCATCAGCTACGTATTAGGGAGCAGGATGTTTCGAAGACTGCTTTCTTGATGAGATATGGGTCCTATGAGTTCAGAGTGATGTCATTTGGACTCACAAATGCTCCAGCCGTATTCATGGACGTGATGAACCGAGTATTCAGAGAGTTCTTGGATTAGTTTGTTATCGTCTTCATAGATGACATCCTGATATATTCACACACTGAGGAAGAGCATGCTGAGCACTTGAGGCAGGTTCTTCAGACTCTACGAGAGCATCAGCTGTATGCTAAGTACGAGAAGTGCGGATTGTGGTTACGGGAAGTGCAATTCTTGGGACATGTTTATGAACTGGGGATAGCGGTTGACCCGAGTAAAGTGTCAGCAGTGAGGGAGTGGGGACAGCCCACGACACCGACGGAAGTGCGTAGTTTCTTGGGGTTAGCCGGGTACTACAGGAGATTCATTCGAGGGTTCTCCAAGATAGCGGGTCCATTGACGAACCTGACTCGCAAGGGGGTACCATACGTTTGGGACGATACTTGTCAATTGGCTTTCGATGAGCTGAAAGACAAGCTGACTTCGGCACCAGTCCTTGCTTTACCCAAGCCGGGCGTGGAGTATCTGGTTTACATCGACGCCTCCTTACGGGGACTCGGGGGAGTACTTCAGCAGGAAGAGAAGGCTATAGCTTTTGCCTCCCGCAAGCTTAAGCCGCACGAGAGGAATTACCCCACTCACGACCTAGAGTAGCGGTCGTCTTTGTATTGAGGATATGGAGACACTATTTATTGGGGGAGAAATTCCGCTTGTTCACATACCATAAGTCACTGCAGTACCTGTTCACTCAGCGATAATTGAATAAGCGTCAGCGCAAGTGGTTAGAGTTTGTGAAAGACTATCAGTTCGACATACAATACCATCCGGGGAAGGCCAACATAGTTGCTGATGCGTTGAGCCGTAGACCGGTAGATGATGTAGCGGACGTCTGGAAAGCAAAGTGGAAAGAGTTGGGTCACCAAGATGCGGTAGCCTGTTCCTTCATATCTGTCATGACAGTGAAACCCCAGATTGTTACGAGGGTAATACAGGCACAAACAGCAGACTCATTTTGCCAGAAGCAAATTGTACGGCTTTTAGCCGAGGGCGCCGAGTCCTATTCAATTAGTTCCGATGGAGGTTTAAGGTTTAATGGGAGATTGGTGGTCCCAGAAGGAGCAGACTTACGTCATGCAGAGATGACCCAGTCTCACGGGTCCCGATTTGCGGTGCATCCTGGGGGAGATAAGATGTACCAGGATATGAGACGGCAATACTGGTGGAGTGGGATGAAGAAGGGCATTGCTGAGTTCGTGTCCAATTGTTTTACTTGCCAGATGGTAAAGGTGGACCACCAGAAACCGTCGGGGTTGCTTCAGCCGTTGGAAACACCCACGTGGAAGTGGGAGAGTATTTCCATGGATTTTATTACTGGGTTGCCTACATCACAGCGGGGCCACGACTCCATCTGGGTGATTGTGGACCGTTTGACCAAGGTAGCTCATTTCCTGCCAGTACGGATAGACTATACCACGGGCCAGTATGCTCAGTTGTTCATTGCTGAGATTGTTAGACTACATGGGGTGCCCCTGGATATTGTGTCAGATAGAGACAAGATTTTCGTGTCGCGTTTCTGGGAGAGTTTTCAGGAGGCCATGGGTACAGAGTTGAGGCTGAGTTCAGCTTATCACCCACAGACAGATGGACAAACAGAGCGTATCAACCAGATGTTGGAAGATATGCTACGCATGTGTGTCCTTGATTTTGGAGGAGGTTGGGAGCCACATCTTCCACTGGTAGAGTTTGCTTATAATAACTCTTATCAGTTCACGATCGGCATGGCTCCATTTGAGGCATTGTATGGCAGGCCTTGTCGTTCCCCAACTTGTTGGCTAGAGGTGGGGGGCAACAAGTTGCTCGAACCAGAGGTGATTAAGGAAACCTCCGCTAGGATTGAGATTATCAGGATTCGCATTCGGGTAGCCCAGGACAGGCAGAAAAGCTACGCCGATGCAAAACGGTTCTTCCGAGAATTTAATGTGGGGGACCAAGTATTACTACGTGTATCTCCTATGAAAGGAGTGATGAGGTTTGGGAAGAAAGGGAAACTGGCCCCGAGGTACGTGGGATCATTTTCCATTATCGAGAGGATTGGGCCGGTAGCATACAGGTTGGGACTCCCAGAGCTTTTACACCGCATTCACGATGTATTCCACATCTCATCGTTGAGACGATACCTTCGGGATGACATGGCCCACACCCACAACGCGATTGAGGAGATTGACTTACAGCCTGATAACTCTTACGAGGAGAGACCAGTGGCTATTCTAGACCATAGCGAAAGGAGATTGAGGTCGAAAGTAGTCCCACTTGCACGGGTCCAGTAGGAGCATCATAATGTGGAGGAATCCACTTGGGAGCGTGAGGCAAACATGCGTGAGAAGTACCCAGAGTTATTCTTACCAGGTACTAGGGGTGGCAATTCGTGTGCGTCGTGTCGTGTTCGGGTCGTGTCATGTCGGGTTCGTGTCAAGTATTAGTCAACCCTAACCCGACCCATTTAACTAATCGTGTCAGATGAGCAAACACTAACCCGACCTATTTATTATCGTGTCGTGTTCGGGTTGACCCGCATAACCCATTAAGTAAAATATAAAATAATTTTTTTCTTCTCTCTTAACCAATCATACCAATCATAGGCCTACAATAACTTAAATTTAATTAATTTCAACTTCTTTCAACACATAAATAATTTATCATCCGATTCTCCATGAATTTTATAGAATGCCTATCAAGATATAAAAATTATCTAATATATTCTCCAAAAAATACAAGTTAAGCGGGTCTATTCGTGTCATTTTCGAGTTATACGTGTTTGACACTAACCCAATTCGTTTATTATTCGTGTTGGCGGGTCGTGCCATATTCGGGTTCGTGTCAAGAAATCGTCAACCCTAACCCGCTAACTTCGTGTCGGGTTATCGTGTCGTGTCAAAAATTGCCACCCCGCAGGTACACCTTATTTTTTCGAATTTCGGGACGAAATTCCGTTATTAGGGGGGAAGTATGTAATACCCCGTATTTTAATGACTTTTAATTTTGGGGATTTATTAAATTTAATTAGAGATATTAATTTCATATTAATCCGGAAAATCATTTAAATACTTACTAGCGTGATGAGAGTTAGTAATTATTGGAATTTTGTTGTAAGTTACTTTATGGATAAAGTAAGAGGTGTAATTGTTTTTAGTAAAATTATCACGAGAATCTAATTTGATAATTTTGGAAATTTATCGGGACGCGCTTGTGTCGTGTCGGGATTAAATTCGAACTATTAAAAGTGAATAAATTATAAGTCACCCGTATGGTCATTTTGAGTACGTCAATGTGTCCAGAAGGGTCGAGATAGTCAAAATAATGTACCCGGGGGTTTAGTTTGGGTCTTGGGGCGTTTCTAGGCCTAATTAACATCCCGGGAAGGCGTTTTAGACATTTCGTATTTTTAAGCATGGAAACCCACGAATTTCTAAGGCTTTATCAGATGTTAGGGATTGTCTTCTAGGGTTAGCATAACCAAGAACTAAAGACGGCCATTGGAGAGGAAGAGGAGAAGCTTTCCAAGGAAATCTAGGCAAGAACTCCACCGTTTGCACCGCCGTCGCCGCCAAACTTTAGATCGCGCAACGAGAATCACAACCACACCAATCTTTTCCACAAATCTGAGCCAAATATATCAAGGCAAGTATCTATCTTGCTCTATTTCAGTTAATGCTTCAATGATGTTAGTTTAGGGTTGATTAGGACTAGTTTTTGTGAAAGAAAGCATGTATGGGAGACTCTAATTTGCATGTTGTAGAGGTAAAAGACGTATTCTGGAAATCTAATTCATATGTAGAGGTTGAACCACGAAATTCATTGAGTTAGGAGTAGGAAATCTGGGAAAAGAATGGGAAGAACTAAGTTAAAGGAATTATTAGGGTTCTTGTAATTTTTCTGGATTTTAACCCTTTTAATTCGTTATAATTGATGAAAACTCGGATGTCTTACGTTGAATATTCATTATTTGGGGATATAACACTTGTGGTATAATTTGTTGGAAGTTTGGAAATCAAATATGATGATTTGAATGATTTTGGAATAGCATTCCCGCAACTGAAAATTCAGCAGTTTCGCCATACCTGCTCGATCCCCAAGAGCATCGATCGATCGACGCATCGATCGATCGAGCACATGCCATCGATCGATCGACCCCTCCTGGAAGACTCAAATTCCCCTTTTTAAATAGGTTGTTCCAACTTAAATGAATAGAAATCATTGGACATTATTGTTAGAACATTTTGAGATATAACGAAGACCAGTAGGACTTTACAAAAATGGAACCTTTAATGTAAGACGAGATTAATATTTAACGGAGGTGTTTTACACTTAAGGAACAATGGGAACGTGTGTCTAAAGGGTGAGACTCATAAGGAAGTTACGTCGTAAAATAAAAGAGTACCTACTAAAATTACACTTAGGGAGGTAGGATTCCACGAGTGTTACGAAGAAGGTTTGGAATAATCCCATAAATAAGAATAAAAGAGACGAACCGTTATACGGGATAATCTAGTAATGTGCAATAAGAATAAATATCATAAGTATGAGTCGTGGGTGTACCTAAATTTGAAATGGGAATGGTAGTATACATATATGACTGTGTTTGTGCATATACTATATACGTGTAAAAATCATGCCCGCGCTACTTGCTATCACTGAGGTTACCGCGCCGGGACAGTTTTATCTCGATGGGACCTTTATGGGGGATATTGAGAACATAGGAATCCTTGGTACAGGCTATCGGATAGATAGTCAGACGGTCCTAAGAGACGTGAGGGTATGTGCTGACCTCTTAGTGACTTGGAACTATGCTTCGCCTCAATTTGTATGTGTTTTGTGTTAATACAGTTCGAGAGTGATTCCGAACTAGTATATCCCTCAGTACGAGTGATACGGGGACTTGATAGCAGAGTATGCCAGCACCATAAATTTATGTGGGTGCCGCTAGTAAATATATATATATATTATGAGCGTGATCGATATATATATATATATATATATATATATATATATATATATATATATATATATATATATATACAATTAAAATTTGGGAAACTTTCTACTGTGATTAAAAGTAGTTGAGTAATGAATAAATATTCCAATATTTAAAAGTGTGTAAAAAGTTTGAGATAACACTGAAAAATATTATAATAAAATGAGAGTTATGTGAAAACTTTGCCTTTAGGAAGTTACTATCTTAGCACTAGTAATTGTCGGCATGAAACCTTATGAGAATTTTTAAGAAAAGCTAAACTGTTGGAATAAATGGTGCGGTAGGTGCACATTAGAAGAGAGGTGAGAATTCTTCAAGAGAGTGCCGCATACTAATATGATTGTTGCATTAGCAGGTAAGCATTTTAAATACTTGCTAACTAAATTTTAAACTGTTTTACAATCGGGCTCTGACCCGTTTCCTATTTTCTCTTCTCTCTTGTATATATATGTATATATTACAGGTGCCCAGCCACAGGGGCATCTTGCATAGGAACCTTTGGAAGGAACGTACTGCAGCTTAGGTGGGAGTTGCAGGCCTCTTGATTAGACGACCTCATTATTGATTCCATTTCTAGTTCTATTTTATCTAGTTGGGCATTTATCGCCCTTTTCCATTATTCAGTTGGTTTTATCAGAGATTGTGATTCGCTTATTTCCAGTATTTATACTTTGGGATTGTTACTGTCATGATGTTTTCCTTTGAAGTTTTAGAGTTGGAATTAATTAGTTGGATGCTTAAATTGCTTGGATTATATTTTTCAGTCTAGTTGTTGTGTGATTCTTAAACTATGGATTATGAAAGGTTTTAAATGTTGGTTTCAAACATAAATTTGGAATTTATGTCTTGAAAATGGTTTTGTCACTTAGCTTAACTATTTAGGGTGTTTAATTTAAAAAGTTATTTTTGCAACAGTGATGCTAAGAATGAACCAACCGTTCATCTTGGTTATAATTTAATAAATGACTGATCACCCGGTATTTAATTAGGCGGGGTGTCACATTGTGCTGGGCGGTACGGGTTCCGGGGGCTGCCCTGGGTCAGAAGCAGGTCGGGGTGGGTTTTTTTGGGGCTCGGGAGTAGCGTGGGTTATGGTCGGAGGGCTGGGTGGGTGGGTTTGGTCACTGGAGAGCAGCAAGGCAGCTGGGTGAGCTGCGTAGGGGCTGTAGGGCCAGGAAGGGGTGGCGGTAAGGGGTTGTCGGGCAGTAGGGTGGTCCGGGTATGGGCTTTGGGGTCGTAGGGTGGAGGAATAAGGGTGGGGTAACTCGTTAGGGCTGGAATCTAGGGTTTGGGATGTTTTTTTGATTGGGGCCGCAATGATAGAGGGGCTAGGGTTAGGGTTTTGCAATTTAGCAAATTGTTGCAAAAGGGCTTCAAATTGGGTTTGTTGTGTTCTCGCTAATTCCCCGATTTGTTCCCGTAATTCTTGATTAATCTCCTCTTGTTGATGCATGGATTTTTTTGGAGCCATTGGAGAATAGAGAACGATTTATTTTTTTTTAAAAAGAAAAAAAAAATCACTAATACACTAGCATCAATGTAGAGCTTCACCCGCTCTGATACCAATTTGACGTAAACCACACGCCAAAGGCTCTTAAAATATCTAACACTTTAGAGAGAGGAACAACTCTTTTCTATATTCCAAATCAAGATCTAACTCAAATGAGGTTACAAGGGGTCTATTTATAAGTGGAGAAGGGGAGCACTAAATGGATCTCTAACCAATGTGGGACTCCCACTTTACAAATAAGCCTAATACCCATTTGTGCTTAACTATGCCCAAACTTACAAATAAACAACAAAACAAAATTAATAAAAAATACAGAAAATAACAAAAGAAAGTAAAATACTTCAAAAAATGACAATTATGCCCTCAATTCACATCAATTTATTTTATAATTCAAGGCTAGTCCCATTTATTGGGTCAAAGATACATCAAATTTCATTGACTTTTTTTTCCAAGTCCTTTTTTATTATAGACTACATATATTTAGACAAATGTACCTCCTATATACCCATTTTAAACCCACTTACTCTCTCTCTCTAAAAACTGGCACATAACCCCACACTCTTTCTCTCTCTCTAGCAGCCCCACCTCCACTTCCACCCCCACCCCATTGGAGACTCGCCGGAAACACTCCACCGGAAAATATTGTAGGAGGCTGCTAAAATTCTCGCCAGAGTGTTACTCTCTCCTCGTTTCTCTCTCTCTTCGTATATTTCTCTGTTTTTCTGGTCCGCAGCAGAGGGCACCATCGTCGGAACTAGAGAAGAAGAGTTTTCGTCGGAAAAAATGGAGGTTTTACAGATACAGTAATTTATCTGTTTCGATTTATTCGTCAACAAACATCGAATATGGGTGTTGTTTAATAGATCTTGATGAGTAGATTCCAAATATATAAATTTTGTGAATTTTGGATTTGTAGAATTACAGTTATAGAGTTTTAAAGATTTGATTTGGGGGGGGGGGGCAAAAAAATAGGTAGCAGTCAAAGATATTTTGAGGGCGTATATGACATTGAGTGTGACGTAAACGACGTCAAATGGGAGCAAGAAAAGATAAATCTCTCTAAACTCTCTCAAATCACTATATTTCCAAATTGGAAGAATGCCTCAAATGAAGCTACATATAGGTATTTATAGGAAGGAGGTTGCTTGGCCTCTAAGCTAAGAGTCTAATGACAATTATGTCCCTAAGAGACAATAATCTTAGCTTAGAGGAGGACCAGGTGGTGGTGGTGGTGGTGGTGGTAGTGGTAGTGGTAAAGAGGCGGGTGGAGGAGGAATATAAGGTGGGATGGGCTCTCGTGGTGGGGAAGGAGGTGGAGCTGGGACCAACGGCTGACGGTAGGGGCAGTGGTTCATCTGGTGCCCCTTCTGATAACACAAAAAACAATGTCGCTCTGAGAGAAGTACGTACGGAGTAACCTTCGAACCTAGAGAATCAAAAGGGGAGACATCGGTCTGCCATTCACTGGGAAGGGGAGGATCAAACTCTGGGGCGGAGTGGGGTCGGGGCGAAGGTGGACCATCATGTGGGGGTAGGCTAATCCATTCCCATACCCGCTCATGTGAGTCAATGGGGGTGGAATGGACAGAGCGGGCACCCCATGCATAATGAGGGTGTCGGGTGGCCGGGTGGTAGCGAAGTGTGTAGAATAGGGGGGACGGAAGCGTAGGGAAAGCTATATGGGGTGGTGCAATACCCCGCACTTTTATGGATATTTAAATTACATAAGTGAGTGTAATTTGGAGATTTGAGGAATTTCTCTGAATAATAATTTTTGGAGTTTATAAGTGTTAGATTAGATGTTTACCGATGTGTGTCACATTTACTTTTGGGATTAAGTAAATGAGTCGGAGTATTTTAATTACATATCGCAGTTGGGTAAAGTGACAAAGGATAATATTTCAATTGGAAAACCCGTATTAAGTTGTGTTGAGTTTAATTAGTGAATTGCAATTAAATGACTCGGATGGAGATTTCGAGTGCGCGGTTGGTTTCGAAATCGCCGAGATAGTTAGAATAGAATATCCAGGAGTAATGTTTAGGTTCCGGAGATTTTTGGACTAATAGGGACTCGTAATTGAGTAAACGAGTCATTTTTGAGTTTATAAGGGATAAACCCTTAGTTATCTCCTATATAAGACACGAGAGAGTGGGAGAAGGAAAGAAAAGAGGGAAAAGAAAGAAATGGAGAAAAGAGGAGAAGAAAAGGATATTCCGGCCAAACTCCGCAGGATTCGACTCGAGGTCGTCGGATTTTATCCACGAGGCAAGTGTTTACTTGCTTATTTCTTTTAAAGCATAAATCTCATATTATAGTTGGTAGTAAATAACTATAAAGATTTTCTGGATGGGTTTTCGTGAATCAAATCGGGTTTTTTGGAAGTTTAACGGATAAACCCCGGATAATATACAATTTGGGAAACTTAGGAATTTATTGAAATCGATTGTTGGTTATGGGTTCTAGGTTGTTTAGAACCCTTTTTATGTGTGTATATGTTGTTGATTGAGGTTGGAGGATGTTAGGAGAGGAGATAAAAGCTTGGGGGAAGCTTTAATGGCCGAAACAGCTTCTCGGAGAAGAAGCTGTCCGGATCAATCGATCGATCGACGGCCAAGGGTCAATCGATCGACCCTTCATAATTTTTGACAGTTTCGGCTAGTGTTGTTTAAATGGGATAAATTCCAAATTTAATTGTTTCTAGCTTATTTATTTGAGGAAATAAAGATTCATTTAGGGAATTAATATCTAGCCATTTGAGGGAATTTATGGGCGCTAGGAGGGTACTATAATCGTGTGGCACTAAAAGTATATTTTCGAGGAAAATAAACAAATTGAGAAATTAGACAATTGGGGTTCCGAAAAATAGAGTGGGGACTTCTAAATTATTATTGGAGTGAGATGTATACCTTGGGTTAATTGAGTAAAATCCAGTACTTATTTAGTTAGGTGCGTTCGGGACGAGTAACACCCGAGGGAGTATTTCAGCAGACGATTATTTATACATAATTGTGCGTGTAGAAAATGTAATTATATGTTGACTAATTGAGAAAATCCTACGAGGCGACTAGGATGAAATTTGGGATATAGGCTAAAGAGGATTTAGCGGTTATCCGATACGCCTATTGACGACGGTTATTATAGGTGGTGCGATACCTATGGAATGATAAGTCGATAGTATACTTATCTAGTTAGTACGAATTTGTATATTCGGGTTTATATATAAATCCTTAAAAGTGATTAATGTACAAGTTATATATCAAGTGAGAGAATACTTTTGGGTTTAGTATCGTACGTGTGAATACTTAATTATTATTACGAATGGGAACATTCGGGGTTTTTGACTATCGCTATATGAGATTGGCAATTATAGCCATATATATATATATATATATAAGAAGTGATGTAGAATATATACGATGTGATTACAGTATATATAATATGATACGAATACATATATATCTGTGTGATTGGTATAATTGTATCTTAGAGGCTGTTCCACGGGCTTTCCTTTGGCGTAGGGTTGGAACAGCCAGATTATATTTTTCTTTAGTGCGATCCGGGGAGGTTGCGCGATGTGGGTGAATCCCCTGGCTTGAGGAGCAGGGAGAGCATATCCCCAGGTCATCTCGTCCCGCGTTCGAGTGCGATGTGTGTACTCCACTTGCAGAGGGAATATGACCGCCTCCACCGTTGTGTATTTTTACCATGACCATGAGTGAGTTTGGCTTGGTACCGTGGTATAGTGAGTAAACCCGGATTCGGATAAGCACTATGAGACTGCATCCTCAAGTTATAGCTCGGAGGGATGGTTATTATACTTATGTTTGTGATAGGTATAAGTATACTTGTTGTGTATAGTATATTGTTTGTTTATGAAGATGAATAATAATATAAAGTAAACTTGTGTAAAGTGAAAAGATTTAATAAGAGTGATTCCCCTTCCGGTAAATTTATCTCCGGATTTATATGAAAATGAATCATAGTTTCTATTGAGAACTATATATTTTTCTATATATATGCGTTGTGTGCTGGGGGCCTAATGGATCTCGACGATCAACATTGCCAAGTAGTAGTGTATCGGGGGTTCCTTGTTTGGATTTCGCTTCACGAAACACCCCACGCACGAACGTAGAGCAACGTTGGGAATGGGGAGAAGTTTAGCCTTTAGTACTCGGGTATGAGGATTTTTTTAGGGTGGTTGAATGGTTTGGTTAGGCATGGTAGCTTAACTATGTTGTTTAAAAGATATGCGATAGGTGTGCACTATTAGAAGAGGGGTGAGGGGTATCTCATGGGAGTGCGATACCAATTTAAATATGAGATAAATCATATTTTAAAAATATAGCATTTATGCACTTGCAAAAATATTTTCACAACTCGGACTCTGACCCGTTTCTCTATTTTTTCTCTCTTGCTATATATATATATATATATATTTTAGGTGTCCAGACACAGGGACGCCTGGATGAAAATTCTTTCGAGTCATACGTTCGCTACAGCAGCTGTGAATGCATGCAGGTGTACTGTAGACGCTTCTATGCTTGTAATCTAGATAGGAGGTATTGTAGAAACACTCGGGCCGATAGCCCAACTGTATTATTTATTCTTTTACCACCTTTTTGTGCGGCATTCGATTTGGTTGTATGATGTTAAACCGAGTGTTCGGTTATTTTATTTCATTTCAGTTCTATACATATAAATTGTTGTGATTTATCTAATTGAATGGTTTGATTCAAAAGATTGGTTAAGTAAAATTTTGACGCCAGCCTAATAGGTTATTAGTAATTAAATTGGTTTTCGACAGTGATGCTAAGAATGAACCATATGAGAGTCCTGTTTTAATTTGGTACAAGATTGATTGCCCGGTATTTTATTAGGCGGGGTGTCACATGTGGGTGAGGTGAGTAGTAGTAGGTGGAGCCTTGGGCATGGAGGAAAGATGATGAGGTTCGAGGTGTTTTTGTGGATGATGGCGAGGGTAAATGGAAATGTGATGTAGTGGGTGGTCATGTAGAGGAGGTGTGGGAAAAGGATGGTGGTTTTGTGAGGGCGAATGGGGTGGGACAAGAATACGAGGTGGAGGAAGGTGTGGTGAGAGAATATGGTGGTGTGATGAGAGTATGAGCGGTGGTGGAGGGTATTTGGGGGATTCTTGCGAATTTTGGAGGGTGAAGGTATATGAGATGTATAGGGGTTGAAATTCTAGGGTTTGGTCTACAAGATCGGAGTCAAGGGGCATGTTGGATTCATTTGACACCGAAATTGTTACCTTAGCTTGTGGATGAGTTGGTTTTGAACTCTTTGTGTGCAGGATGCCACTGATCATCTCGGCGATTGTTGGAGAGTACGTTCAGATCATGGGTGGTGCCATTTGAACACATAATGGAGAAGTAATTGTCGGACAAGTATCGGGATGAGTCGGATGTGCGTGGAGACCCTCGGTGGGATCGTCTGATCGTCGTTGGCCTCGGCTAAGTCGGTGGTCTTGTCAGGAGTAACCAGCGGCTGGATCTGACTCGTTTGACCCGAAATATGGATCGTAGGGATCGGAAGGCCTTCGGTAAGGCTGTTCGGCAGCCATTGGCTCCGTCCAGGGCCAGGCTACAAATCTGTCACCGCGGGTGGGGCGTTCCGGTCAGTTTGAAGTCGTCCAGTGTCTGTCCGGCTTCGGAGGCTGTAGCCGGTGGGCCGGGGTTCATTCCGGTGGGCTGGGGTAAAATTGATTTCAGACGGTGTTTTTTTTTTCGAGGTTGTGCGGTTTGGGATTTCAGTGGTCGATAGGGTTGTTTCGGGTCGGCGTGGGTACTAAGTGACAATGTTTAAAAAGGCGAACGAGGCGTACGAGGCGCTGAAAAAAAAACTTGAGGCTTAAGCCTCAAGGTTGAATTTGAGGCTCACGCCTCAGTGCGCCTCACGCCTTTTTGATGAGGCGCGAAAAAAAAAACTCTTTTTCTTCTTTCATCACAAAGTCTGGTTTTTTAAAGGTTAAAGTTCTTCATTTTTCTAAAATTGCACTTAACTTAAAAAAATGTTGTTTTAATCTACTAACTCTTATTATTTTTTTATTTTTATTTTTTTATAATTGCACTTAATTTTGTTTATCTTTACTAATTTGTTTGAAATAAGTGTATAAATTTGTTTGAAACTATATTTTTTTTTATAAATATATAGTTTGTTTGAAATAAATGTACTAAATTAACTTCAATATGACTTTTTTTTAAAAGGTTTCTGTTTTTTTTAAAGGTTTCTGTTTTTTGGTTTTCAACTTAGATTAATATGTTTTCTTTAACTTAGACTAATATATTTTAAAGGTTGTTGTTTTTTTTAATAAACTTAGGTTGATATGTTTTATTATTTTTTTAATAAAGTTGCTGTTTTTTTAATCTTAGCTTGAAAATCAATGTTTTTTTTAATAAATTTGCTTGTTAAGTTGCATTGATTAATTTATTGTCATATTATAAAATAACCAATATGTGAATGAAGCCGAAAAAATGATTTTGCCAATACGATTTTGCATTGATTAATTTATTGTCATATTGTAAAATAACCAATATGTTAAAATTGATTTTCTCAGATTACTTTTTTTTTAAAAAGTTATCTCGGGGGGAACAAAAAAGGTCAAACTATGTGAGAAAGCCCTCGAGGATGTTTTTTTGTAGTTTTATTTTATATTTCTTTGTTATTTTATTTTTATGGTTTTATTAGTATTTTTTTAATATTACTTTGCTCTTTTTTTCTCTTTTCGGTGAGGCTTACGCCTCGCCTTTCTCCTTTTTAAACATTGCTCAGAGGGTTGTTTTGGGTAGGCCGGTCAGCTGGGTATGGCGGTGGGGTGCCACCATTCGTGGTGGTATTTTCTTGGGTGCAATTGGGGTTAGGGTATTAGGGTTTCTTTGTGGTAGGGGTGTGGAATAGGTTGATTTGGGGGAATTAGGATTAGGGTTTGGAGATGAAACAGGGGCGGTATGAGGGCGGCCAGCGGTGGTTGTTGGTGGAGGAAGTCGTGCGTCCATTTCATCCATTAGGGCCATCATTCAGTTGATAGCCACCATGATATGATCGTTGGGAGTTTATACGGAGGTGTTCATCTTTTCTTGAACCCACCTTGACGTTGTTTACGAGTTTTTATTCTTTACAACAACAACAACGGGTAGAACCGACTAGGCTCTAATACCAATTGACATAAACGACGTCAAATGGAAGCAAGAAAAGATAAATTTCTCTAAACTCTCTCAAATAACTATATTTCCAAAATGGAAGAATGCAGGCTACATATGGTTATTTATAGGAAGGAGGTTGCTTGGCCTCTCAGCTAAGAATCTAATTACAATTATGTCCCTATGAGCCAATAACCTTCCTTCCTCTAAATACCAAACAAAAGGAAAATACAATGCAATACTAAAAATAAAAGAAAGACTACAAAATGACAAAAACGACGAAAAAGTCCTTATTCACATCAGAGTCCTTCACACAGATTTGTGACGTGTCGCACCAGTATTGGCGCTGACGCGCATCCACATCCGTAAGACAATAATCAATATTGGTGCGTGCGACACGTCGCTCTATGTCGCAAATCTGTATCGGTCTAATATTATTGTTTGACATTTTGATGTATTGAGTTGAAAAATAGGAACTTTGACACTATTGACTCAATTAAAAGATTTCTTAGCTCATTGGCCAAGTAAGTGGGACTTGATAACTATTACCCCATTCTCTTTGTTTTTAATCCTTACTTGGCCCCTCACAAACTTAGAACTCTATATTAGTATTGCAAAAGTAAACGTATGCAGAGTTGGAAATCAGAACTGTCACAATAACCAAATCAAATTCAACAAGTAAAGATTTATATGAATTTAAGAAGATAAACTGAAAATGGGTATGTGAATAAAATATTATAAGGTTGGGGAAATTACATCTTGTTGACGATCCTGTGCCGAGAATCTGCATGCATACCAGTCCTCCAATCGGAGGTGTCTATAGTAGACCACCTATTATTTGTATCCATCATCTAATCTACCAAAAATTTATTCAGACAAACAATAGCTATACACGAAATTTTGAATGCCCAAAACAAAACTTGCCTTTTCAACCGGTCTACAAAATTAGTATGCCAATGTATTTGTCTTCTTCTTCTTCTACTTGCGTTTTCAACTTACGCTCCATTGGGTAGCAATATTTGTCGTTGGAAATAATTAATCTTTCTCATTTTTCACCTTTTAGTTACATTTGATAACGGTTATTTGTTCTCAAAAATAATTTTAATTTATGCTAAGGGTTCGTTTGTTTGGCATAATTTGCCTCGCCAAATGCCAAAAAGTTGGCAAATATGAAAATTTACCCACATTTTGACTGTTTGGTTGCATAATTTTGCCTACGCATTATTTGTCAATGTACAACACCTATGCACAATCTGTGGGCAAATTTTGCTTACCTATTTGAGTGGGAAATATTTGCCCACAAATTTGCCAACTTCTTAAACGGTTTTAATGTTTTAAAAAATAATTTAAAAACTATTTTAAATAATTAAAAAACTGTTATGAATATTTAAAAATTGTTTTATAATGTTTCAAAAACCGTTTTTAATATTATAAAAAATTGTTAAGAAAATGTTTACAATTTTTTTAAAAAACCGTATTAACAAAATATTGTAAAAACTGTTTTTAACATTTTTAAAAACTGTTGTGAATATATTATAAAAACAGTTTTAAAGTTTTAAAAAATAATTTTAAAGATTGTTTTAAATATGTAAAAAAACTATATTTAAAAACTGTTTTGTAATGTTTTGAAAACTTCTTTTAATATTATAAAAAATTGTTAAGAGAATGTTTTACAAATTTTTTTAAAAACCGTAATATAAAAATATTGTAAAACAGTTTTTAACATTTTTAAAAACTGTTTTGGATATATTATAAAAACTGTTTTAAAGTTTAAAAAAATATTTTGTAGAACTGTTTTAAATAGTTTAAAAAAACTGTTGTGAATGTTTAAAATTTGTTTTGTAATATTTTAAAAACTGTTTTTGATATTATAAAAAATTGTTAAGAGAATGTTTTACAATTTTTTTGAAAAAACGTAATATGAAAATATTGTAAAAATAGTTTTTAACAATTTTAAAAACTGTTTTGAATATAATATAAAAACAGTTTTAAAGTTTAAAAAAAAAATTAAAAAATATTGTAAATAGTTAAAAAAAACTGTTGTGAATATTTAAAAATTGTTTTGTATTAAAAAAAATTGTTAAGAAAACGTTTTACAATTTTTTTAAAAAACTGTAATATAAAAATATTGCAAAAACTATTTTTAACATTTTTGAATATAATATAAAAATTATTTTTAAATAAATTAATTGGATTGACTTTAATTTCGCCCAATGTTGTTTGATAGCGTCATCTGAATTTGCCTAGGCAAAATTTGCCAGGCAAATTTTGCCATGTCCACTCTTTTGCCCACTTGCAACCAAACGGACCCTAAGGGTTTGTTTAATTGGCATAGAATTATTTTTCATGAAAAATAGTAATTCTAGTTCATTTTTTACTTTTGCATATTTTCATAAATATGAAAAGTAGTCCATAGTTTTATCATTTCACATGGAAAACATTTCTTACCCAACACCCAAATAATTGATTTTCATGGAAAACTACCAAAGTAAGACCGAATCACGCCTATCTTTTTCGACCCATTTTCCAACTTCTCGTGAAAATGAACTAATTTCCAGTTATTTTCCAACTTTGTTATTAAACACACACTAAGATACTAACACCTAAAGTACAAAAAACTGATTTGTCATGAAATTCAATTATTTGGGGGTTCTCAAAAAATTGAATTCCAGGAAACCAATAACTTAGAAATTAATTTCACTACCTTCTATCAAACGGGGCCTTATACCCAAAATTATGAACGATTCAATTTTATTTGCACTGGTAGGTATTAACCCTGAGCGATATATTTTTTTATAATAAATTCATCTATAGATGTCATCATAATACAGCGTTTCACATTTATCATGTTCATACGATAACACGTGTACAATTCATTAATGTGTTAATCATTTCCTAATTTTATATTATCTAGATTAAATATATATGTATTTGGTCAATACATGCATTTAGTCGGTTCATGTATTAGAAGGGTCATGGGGTGTGTTCAAACTATCATTTCAATCTATTTTTGGTATGAAAGGCATCGATGTGAATTTACGAGTGGCACATATAGGGGATTATGAGGAAGATAATAGCACTTTATTCGATGTGTGCGAGGAGAAAAATCTTAGGTCGTTTAAGAAATAGTTGGGATTGCTCCAAGACATATTCAAGGTCAACAATAGTCTCACTCCGGTCAATGACATTTTTGGTATATAAATATCCCCTTAAATAAGGGTGTTCGTTCTAGTATGTTAAATATGTTTTCAACATGCCTTAACCATATTCTCTCTCACAATGTGAGTCTTTAAAAAGTAACATTTTGCGTGGCCTGCAAACTAGTATATACTTACAAAAACCTATGTATATTAATAGGTGCCTGCAAATATGAAATTAAGAAAACAACTAAATTTATATTATTCATGAGTACCCTTTATAAAATGAAAATTTTGCAAAAATCAAGGGATTTGGGTTCGCAATTATTTATGACATGAACTTATATTTGTCATTTGCTTCAATTGTTTATGTCGATTTAAATTGAATAATAATAAAAAAAAAGGGACACATTGATATACGTTAAATCTCTATTGTACACCCCCCGTATGTTTTGCTAAAGTAAAATATAATTTTAGAAACATAATGTGGAGTGCTGAAACCTATTTCAAAACTACAAATATCCAGCTCTATCTATTTTAACCCTACAACTATACCCATGTTGGGGAAATATTCATCAAAATAAAATGTAAAAACACAATTAAATAAAACGTGTTCTCCAAATTATCACAAATAAAAAACGTAAACATCTATAGATTCATTTTTAAAAGTATAGGTACCTCTACATCGACATAAATAGCAAACCACTTTTGCAACACGTGTCATTTAATTTACACTAACACATGCATCCATCACCTCTCCAAGTGAATCCATTCCGTAACAAAACCAAAAACATCTACTTACTCCTTAAACCCATTTAGTCATAAATGTTTAGTTGTGAATCCCTTCTAAAACAAAAGCAAAAACTCTCATTATATAATCAATTAGTCATGTATGTTTAACATTTAGTTATCGGGACCAAAAACTCTCATTAAAAAATCATTTAGTCCCGCGTGTTTAACATTTAGTTATCAGGGGATCCTAACTTATTCGTATTTAGTTGTAAGTTGTAACTTCTTTTTGGTGAATCAAAACTTGGGATAAGTGAAATTTATGGAGCATTGCAAATTCATCTTCTTCAGACAAAGCGGTTCAATTGATTGAGCATAACTAAAAGATAATATGCAAGAAAATAGTAAAACAGTCGGGCTAGCAATACAAAAATAAAAAACATGGGAATAGTACGCATTAGAAAGAATTCAAACAGGACTTCCACAAAAAAAAACTGTATATATATATATACACACACACATGCGCGCGCACAATTCACTGACAAACAAAAAAACAAGATAAAACTAAAACTCAACTGCAGAAATCAACTCAAACCTCATGAACCTAAAATCCCAACCAGTAAATCTCTCTGACTTTCACTTTGTGGAAACTGACGTATTCCATAATTGATATACCAATCTTCAATCAATAACCAACTAAGGGTAAATTAGAAATACACCATGAAACCTTTAGATTCAAGTGCTCAAGCATATCAAATTCATATGATTATTCATGCCCCTCAAAATTGTTAGATAATTTTAATATTAATGGGTTTTAATGGTTAGAGAAAATGAAAGGTTAAAACCATTAATTAGTTGGAATAAGAAAGACAACGGGAAGTGGGAAAACCAAAGTCCCACATTGGAAAAGTGTGAAAAAGTTAGTGGTTAATAAAGGTTCCTGTGTCATAAGATATTACTTGTGTATATTGAAGTGTATGATACTACTGTACACCTTAGGTCCAAGGACGGTGCTTTCCACCACCCGTACAAGCATGCACGCGTGTGCAAAAGTGCAATTGGGCGTTTAGGGTGCTTTAGAGGCGCACTTTGCACGTACGCATCATCTCGGGGAGCAGTAGGAGCCTTTGATTTTTAACAAAGTCAAAAAATCAAACGCTACAGGTTATAATACACAAAATTATGGCGCGAGTAAATCAGAATCGTCGAATTTTGGCACCACTTCATTAAAGACTAATCCATACAATCACACCCTTTTTGTTTAAATCTGAACGTTTAATCTATAGTTATATATCCAATGGGTTGTAATTACATGACCTTTGGAGAAGTGTCTATTAGTGAACAGACACCGCAAGAGGCTATAAATAGACAGCCAAATTATGTCTTATTTTATTTCAAAAATTTATTTCTCTCTCTTATTTCTTCTTACCAATTTCACATAGTGTTCTGGGTATTCTTCAAGTTTACTACTTGAAAAAATCCATGGATTTGTTGTATCCTGGAGGTAATTTGACTATACCCGTTAGCAAACTCTGTACGAGTGAGGGCAAATAACACCTTAAGGACAATAGTTTTTTACGCCTGAAATCCAATCAATTTATTTATATTTTCTGCATTCCTAAAATTCGTCAATAATCTTAAGGTGTTATTAATGGAGGCAGAAAAGAATATGAACATGTTTCTGAATCCCAGTGTTCATTTGGACCACTTTGATGGAACAAATTTCACTCGTTAGAAAGGAAAATTATTTTTCCTTCTAGCAGTTTTGAAAATTGCATATGTTTTGGATCCAAAACTAGAAGAAATTATGGAACCAAAAGAAGACGACGATGATATTGTAAAGGAACAATGGAAGAAACGTGAAGAAGACGAATTGGTGTGTCATGGGCATATTTTGAATATATTGTCCGATCGATTATATGATATTTATAACTCCATGCAATCTCCGCGAGAAATCTAGAATGCTCTTGAATACAAATACAAACAGAGAAAGAAGGTACGGATAAATTCTTAATTATGAAATATTTTGAATTTAAAATAAGCGATAATTAAACTGTTTTAGACCAAGTACACGAGAAAATTCTTGTCACAAAGTTTTGTGAATTGAAGATGGAAACTTCTGAATCATTTCAAGTTGGTGCAATTATTACAAAATTACTACCAAGTCAGAATGATTGTCATAAGAAACTCCTACATAGTAAAGACGATATGAGTTTGGAGGAATTATAGAAACAATTAAGAATTAAAGAAGAAACCATATCCAGTGATCAAACAAATGTTTCTCGAAATCCCACCAAAGTTTACTTGGTTGAAGGAAAGAAAAATCATAATAATTTCGAACCTAATGTTAAAAGGTTCAAGAAAATAATTTTAATAAGAAACGTTTAATGGGGCTTGTTTCAATTGTGGAAAAAATGATCATTATGCTCATGGTTGTAAAAACAAGAAACAAAAGATAGATGCCATTGAATCCAATAATGCAAACACTACAAATATGGTGGAAACTAAGATCGGGGATCTTATAGCAATGGTATCGGATATGCAAATTGGTATGATTACCGAACTGAACATGGAGGCAATAATAAAGTCTTCTGATTGGTGGCTCGATTCTGGGGCTACCATACATGTCTACAATGATAAATCAGTGTACTCTGCATATGAAAAAGCAGAGGATGATCAAGATATTCTAATGGGGAATCACAATTCTGCCAAGGTTCTGAAAAAAGGAAATGTTGAACTATAATTCATATCTGGGGAAGAAATAGACATTGACAAATGTCCTACATGCACCAGAAATTTGAAAAAATTAATGTCTACAAGTATGCATTGTAAAAGCGGTGTCAAAGTCGTCTTTGAGTATGACAAGTTAATTCTGTCCAAAAATGAGGCATTTGTTAGGAAAGGGTATGCTTGTGATGGAATGTTCAAATTCAGTATTGTTATTAATAATATGAATAATTCTGCTTATGTTGTTAAGTCTTTTGATGTTTGGCATGCTTGATTATCACATTTAAATTTTAGATCGTTGAAATACATGTCTAAGCATAAAGTAATATCTTGTGATAATACTTATCATGATAAATGTGAAATCTGTATTCAAGAAAAAATAATAAAAAGACCTTTTACTAAAGTTGATCGAAGTACTAAATTATTATAATTAGTTCATTATGATATATGTGAATATAATGGCGTTTTAACTAGAGGCGGGAAAAGACATTTTACTTCATTCATTGATGATTATTCTAAATTCACATATGTATACTTGATAAGGCATAAGGATGAAGCATTTTCAATGTTTAAAAGGTTTAAAGCAAAAGTTGAAAATCAAAAGGAAAAGAAAATTAAAATTTTTCGTAGTGATAGAGGGGGAGAGTATTTTTAAATGAATTTGACTTTTTTTGTGAAGAATATGGAATAATACATCAAAGAACTACCCCTTATACTCCCCAATAAAATGGGTTGGTTGAAAGAAAGAATAGGACTCTTACAAATATGATTGACTCGATGCTGATTAATTTAAAATTGCCAAAAAAATTATGGAGAGAAGCTCTTCTCACCGCTTCTCATTTACATAACAAAATTCCATCAATGAAAACACATGTTTCTCTAAACGAGTTGTGGAAGAATAGAAAACCCAATCTGGACTACCTAAGGGTCTGTGGTTCTTTGGCTTTTTATAGAGTTCATGACCCAAAAATTTCAAAGTTGGGTGCAAGAGGAATTAAAAGTGTTTTCATAGGATACGCAAAAAATTCTAAAGCATATTGGTTGTTGGACTTAAATTCTAATGTTATAATTGAATCAATAGATGTTGAATTTATTGAAAATAAGTTTTATAAAGATTCATGTCCTGAATTAGATGTCATTCCTGATACATCCACTAGTTTGATTCCTACAACATCAATTAATGATAAAAGGAAGGAATCTGAAATAGAAATAGAACCTAGAAGAAGTCAGCGTGCCAGAAAAAAAAATCTTTTGGCCCTGATTTTATTTCATCTCAAGCCTTAGGCTTTTTAATTAAAGGAAATAGAGATAATATGCTTAATAAAATACCTATATTACTTAATGTAGAAGAAGATCCTAAAACCTTTAATAAAGCAATGACTTTAAGAGATGTTTCTTTTTGGAAAGAAGATATTAATGATGTTATGGATTATATTCTATCTAATCAAACATGGGTTTTAGTGGACTTGACACAAGGATCACAACTTATTAATAATAAATGAGTATTTAGAAGAAAATATAATATTGATGGTTATATTCAAACCTTTAAGGCTAGATTAGTAGCAAAAGGTTTTAAATAAGGGAAAGGGATTGACTATTTCGACACTTATGCACCTGTTGCTAGAATTACATACATACGTGTTTTGATGGCAATTGTCTATTTATAATATGTTTGTGCATTAAATGGATGTTAAAACGACATTTTTTAATGGTGACCTAAATAAATAGGAATATATGGAACAACTCGAAGGGTTTGTTTTTTGTGGAAATGAACGTAAAGTTTGTAAATTAATTAAGTCACTTTATGGTTTGAAACAAGCGCTAAAGAAGTGGCATAAAAAGTTTGATGCAGTCATTCTTTCAAATGGTTTCAAACATAACAATGCTAATAAGTACATTTATTCTAAATTCACCAACATTATGGTGTAATTATTTGTCTATATGTTGATGACTTATTAATTCTTGGTACAGACATGAGAGGTGTATCTGAGACTAAGAAGTATATTACTTCACAATTTAAGGTGAAAGAGCTTAATGAAGTGGATACTATCTTAGGTAAAGTTAAGAAACATAGTGGGGGTAATGCATTATATCAATCTCATTACATTGACAAAGTTCTACTCAAATTCAATAATTTGAAAATATAATAAGCAAATACCCCATGTGATTCTAGTATAAAATTATTAGAAAATTATGGCAGAGCAGTTGCACAACTTGAATATTCTAGTGTAATTGGAAGTTTAATATATGCGATGCATTGTATAAGGCCAGATATTGCATTTCAGCAGGTAAAATGTCAAGATACACTAATAACCTTAGTGTGGATCATTAGAATGCAATTTGGAGGATTTTTTGTTACCTCAAGAAGACCAAAGAATTAGGTCTATTTTACCATGACTTTTCAGCAGTTTTTGAAGGTTACTCTGATGTTTCTTTTCATCAAATAAGAGATTAAAATAATTTATTCGGATTCTCAGTTATCCCTCTAACTGTGTTAAATATCTCGATCGAGTTATTTCACTCCGCCTCCATACGAAGTCAGGTTACTAATTCGACCTGGGTCGATTAATTTCCCTTGGAAGATATTTAACACCATATCTAGCTTCTGGGGCATGCCCTTGGTCGTTAAGCTTTAGGGCCTAAGAGTGGTTTTCGTGCAATAAGTTGGTTTGTAGACTGTTCAGAGTCGCTAGTTTATTTTTAATAAAATAAAAAAAGGTTTGGGTTAGCCCTTTTGAGCTAATATTAAGACATATTTAAGTATGGAGTTTGTACATATATTATTGGTATGTGGTTTCAGGAACTAGGTTACGAGTAGAGAAGGTGTTAGGCACCCTAATATTTCTTTATGCTTCCTTAATATATTATTATTATCTCTATTTACATTATTCGATTACTTTTTAATTTATTTTTTAACATGCTTAGAGAAGTTAGTTAGAGAATCCGTTAAACATATATAGGTGCTTAAGTAGGAAAATGGTATCAGTAATAGGTATATGAATGTCACTTAACTGATGCAGGCACACATGGGTCTGACACCCCGCCCAATTAAATACCGGGTGATCAGTATTTTATTAAATTAAATCATAATACCCAGTCGGTTCATTCTTAGCATCACCGTCGAAAAACATTTACCTTATTAATCACCTAATAATTAATTAAGCCAGTGTCAAAAAAATTTGAATCTTTTTAAATCAACATGCAACAATTCAAATTAAATACTAAACCACATTCAATCCATACGAAGAATAATGAATAATTGAATAATAACTGAGACTGGATAAAACACACCAGTTGAAATCCAACATAAGAATGTCTGAATAAAACTAAATTCGTCATGAGATAGCTAAACTAAGAATGGGAGACCTTCCCTGATTGAAATGACTACAACGGCAACACTGGATAGAAAAGAGTGGAGGCGTCTAATATCAAGGACCTGCAACTTTCACAATAGCTGCAGCGCGCCATGCTTCAGTGAACTCCTAGGTTGGACATCCCTATGGCACGACACCTCCAATAATATTCATAAGAAAAATAGATTTGCAAGAAACGGGTCAAAGCCCGAGTGTAAAATGGTTTTAAAACATTTATCAAGTATTTAAAATGCTGAAAAGCAAATACTATATACACATTAGCTTTTCGGCTCTCACTTGAGATTCTCACCTCTCAACTATTGTGCACACCTAATGTACTTATAACCCATTCTAGTTACTGCTATCATATCTAACTAGTTTGTAATCATAAGCCTTCTAAATTATCCCACAATGTGTTCACCCATATTTCCCATATAATACATTATTATGTATTCATATTTCTTCCCAACTCAAGTAATTATTCCCCATTTAACAGTTAAGTGTTCACAACTTAAATTAATTTAGATTTCTCCATCTTTATCATCTACTAACTCTGCAAGGTAGAATAATATCACACACACACACACACACACACACACACACACACACACACACACATATATATATATACTAATACGGCACCCATAGGCTCAGTTGTGGTGCATGCATACTTTGTTATCAAGTCCTGGTACATCTCGTACTAAATAAGGACAATCGGTTCGGTGTATCTCTCAAACCATAAATACAAATCACACACAAATGGATGAGAACATAGTTCTAGGCCTTTGGGCTACGCACCACCAAATGACCGTGCACACCATTGTTCTCACTAATGATGATCAAACCTAAGTTCTATGTTCTGAGGTACCAATCTAAAATCCCCCAAACGTCTCATCAGGATAAAAATGTGCCTTTTAAAAGTTTTTACTTTTTTTACAAACTAAAACACTCACACACACATATCCTATACACACACACAAAAAAAAAAAAAAAAAAAAACCATCTTCTTCCTCACCATCACGCTCTCTTTCCTACCCACCATAACCAAGACCTAACTCAAACTAACACCATCTAAACCCACCAAAAACCTTGGCTCCAACCCCATTTCAAACCACCCCTTAACCTATTCAAACACCAAATCCATTTGCCCCGATCTACTTCTTTGACCCAAACCCAATGTCCAACCCCCTGCTCCGGCCGACGACAGAATTCGAAACTCATTACAGCCCCATCCTTACCCATGTACCCAAACACCAAACCCTATGTGGCCCCAGGAGCCAACCCGGCCGAACCCGTCCCCAACCTTACCCGAACCCTTACCCGCAACCTAAGCTAACCCGAACCACCTCACAACCTCCGCGCGACCTGCCTCCTCGCGATCAACACTGCCACCAAACCCGCTAGAATCGGCCATAATCTGGCGCACCTACCTGTTCCGAACCCAAAAAAACCCGTAAACTCACATACCCATTTCGTTTAATCAAAGACCATCTCCATAAAAATAGGAAACCCACCTGTTAAGCCATGAATGGAGGAACAAAAGAAAATCCACATTTTTTTTACTGAGCCAAATCAAATCCCAAGAGAATCTCCCAAAAGAAAAAACCAAATTCGTGGGTTATAAAAAAGGCACCAGCTCATTAATCAGGAGGACTCACATAGATACAGATGGGAGAGAGATAGAAAATAGAGAGACAATGTATATATTATGTACATAGTAGGTACATAAAAAAATACAGAAAAAATAGTTTAGCATTAGAATAATTTTTAGGTTTATTTTTTATTTTTTTTATATAATCAAGTGCTAGATTTGTGAAAATATTGGGACACACGTGCATGAACTCGATTTAAGGAATCAATTCAAATGGAGACTTTTGTGTAATGTATTTATTGATATACTCTTTAATTTATTGTTCCATGTTTGTGACTGTGATTAATTATTTCATTAAACTTGGCTAGTCACCCTCTTCAGGGGGTGGGATGCACTGCGTAAGATATTAATTCAATTAATTGGTTTAATTAATTGCCATATTTCTAGGAAAATTAATTTTTAACGGTCACCAATTAATTTGCGTAACAAGAGTTAGTAAATTAATTGTAGAAATTAATGTTTGAATTTAAGAATCGAACTAGAGATAGGTTTTTCCTAAATCTAAATATTAATTTGGTGTTGAAATTTGAGGATTCATACTGTTTTTGTTAAATTGATCCTAGCGGGTAATTTCGTTGAACACAGTATAGTTCTTAATTTTTCATCGTGTGACATTTTTTAAATTAGTTTTCTGAAAAAGATATTATTAAATTTATAATTGTAATGAGAGTTAGATTACCTATTTAATATTATCTCAAAATATTTCAAATTAATAAATTGAGAAATTAAAATAATTGATAATGCGGTGTAATCCCATCTCTTGACATTCTCACATTTTCACACTCGATTGCACATCATTTTTCGTTATTTAGTCACATCATAGTTTTAGCATTTATTAGTTAATTATCCCTTGAAATTGTTTAAAAAAGGACTTTAATAATAAAAATTGAATTGCAAGTTTTCACAATAATTGTTTCACCTTGAAAGTTGGATTGATACCCGTACGTACCGCAATACGAGTTGTTTTACACAAGTTTTGTAGGTATTCAAGGGATTTTTTAGATTGGCTTTTGAAGACAACGACCACATGCAAAAAGCTTCTTATCAGTACCCCAATACAATAAAGATCAACAATGGTACTCAATGGGCAAGTATTAATGGTATTTTAGGATAATGATTGTAGGTTCAAGTATGAACTCTTAGGATTAGAGAGTTAAGACGTGCAATACTCATGGGGCTAGTAGAGAATTGTTAGTGTTCGTTTTATTTTATAACGTACCATGATTGTTATTGTCTAAAAATGGTTTTTGAATCAGCGTCTAAGTTTAAGTAGACTAATCTTAAACTATAACTGATAAAGAGAGGTATATTCAAGTTATAATAATCTAGAGTAAGTATTGCAGAGAAAAGATGAGAGAAAAAAAGATGGAAGCCATGTTTACATGGTTCAACCCAAGATGGCGCCTACGTACACATATGTAGTAGCAATTGTATTAGTTTTAGTGGGAAAAATCCATAGATGAATGGATCATTACAAGATCCTTAATTCACTCTAGTAATGGGTAGTATAACTGTAAGAAAATAATCTCTATAACCTCTGCATTAGGTATTGCATGCCATATTTATATTGTTGTGAGTGGAAAGAGAGAGAGTATAGTGGGATAGGTGTCATGCCTTTATAGGTGAGGCAAGTACAACTTTATATGCATAGTGGAGGACATGTGATGGGTACACATTGCCCATCAATGGTAGAGGAATAGAATACCTTAAATCTCATATGTGTGTCTTTTAGTGCCGTTGACATCATCACCACTACTTAGTGTGAGCCTGCTTACAGTGTTAATTAATACTGGCAATAGCTATAGGCTAGGTGAGTTAAGGTTACTGCCTGTGAGACTGATGCCGACCAGAATGGCATACGACTAGCAGGTTGTAAGCTGAGCCGACCTCTACCGGACCATGAAAAATTTAGTTGTCGCTATGTAATTGGTTCCTGGACTACACCGTGTTTTAGGTATAATAAGAAACACCAATACTTCGTTAGGGATTGAGGAATGAAGCTGATTCTATGAAGTGTTGTACTTTAGGAGTGTCTGCTGAGCTGATTGAGCAAGTGAAGTGTTAACGGATGAGAATGTTGTCAGCCTAGGTAATATTAATTGTCTTGAAATCTTCTCAGCACGCGCCGAACAGATAAACTTGTACCATTTTTCTTATCAAGGTTAAACTTGACACGTGTCACTAGTTGGGTTTTAGCACTTGGAGTAATCATCACGCGTGCGTGGGATAACGTGCAAGCATTTATTTTGACAGCGCATGTTCGCTTTTCCAAGAGTGACATCACAATTAATGATTAAATGTTGCTGCCTTTTTTTTATTATAAATAGTTATCTCGAAATCCTTTTTTCCTTTTTCCAATCAATTCTCATCCTTCGAGCAAGTTTTAGGGAGAGAAAGTTTCAACTTTTCAAATACTTATTCTTTAGTCTCGAAAATCCTTTCCATTTCTTCCATAGCCAACAATCTCCCCAAGCTTTTCTTGCTTTTCTCTAGAGTTGAGGTGCTTCGAGTTGTCTTCAAAACTATTTAGGGTTTTTAAGGTGCTTCTCTTTTCTTTCTCTGCACTTTTAGGGTTTTTTCATAGAAACCCTCTTCCCCGACCATTTTTGCCACTTTAATTTTATTGTGATTAAATTTTTAGGTGATAATTTGTTGATTTATTGGAGGAGTATTGGTATATATACCACCATTGAGTAGGTTGTACTAGGATTCTAATTTGGTTAGGGTTTTCTTTTTAGCGAAGTTAACATCTTTTCCAAAATTGTCCTTTCATCCCCCCTTTTATTTTACCCCCTTGATGGGTTACGAACCCCATGTATAAAGGTGGTTTGAGTACTTGACTGATTTAAAATGATTGGACCCCGGAATTTTGAAAAGGAGATTTCCTAGGACTATTTAGGTTATCCATCCTAAAGACGATCCAGAGCACCCTAGGTTCACTCCCACTACTGCCTCATCCATAGGGTCTTCCCCGCAACCCCTAGTAGTTGGACCTAAGTCTCCCACTGCTTCAAACACCACAGTGGTGGACCATCCTCTTGATGCAAAAGGACTTGTTAACACTGTGTCCATAAATTCTTCCCCCCCTCATACTATTCCTAACGAACAGATGGCCTCCACATCTCATTTTGTGGTACTTCTAGGGCCTCTGACTCCTCCAGCCACCATCGATGCTCTACATCACGGCTATGATATATTGGAGGATGAACTAGAGTATTTGAGGGACATATGTAATATCCCAATAAACATCTCTATATGGTTACCAGACTGCGAAGAGAGGGTCTATGATCGACCTAATGCCGACGTGATTTTTTTCCCAGTTTGGACTTTGTAGGTGGGAGTTTGGCTTCCCCTTAACCCCATCATCAGATTAATTCTAAGGGGTTATAGCATGGCCCCTACTCAACTCCAACCAAATGCCTACATATCTATCCTCGAGTCTATGGTGTATTAACAGGTTCATATGGTTTTCAACCTGATCAACGACATCTTTCGATTGGTATATGGCATAAAGACAATGACAAAGCCAATGGCTACTACCATTTTTTCCTTCAAAAGTGCGATCGAAAGATGGTGAAGGTCATGAAATTGAGCATTCATAGTTGAAAAAACCAGTTCGTCTTCATAAAAGGCGTCTTCTAGTTCTATTCTGATGAGAGGGATAGGTCTTGTAGTATTCCTTGAAATTGGTGCTCCCCCACCATATTGGTGCACACTTAGCACTTCATTCTATTACACTTGCTTTCAATTAGGATTACTGACCTCTTTTCGTGTTTGTCTTTTAACTGTGAAAAAAGCTCCAAAACTTCCACTTGCCCGAAAGAGTTTGTTAGGACCACTTGTACCCCCAACCCCATAGAGTTCAAGAAGCTATTATACATCCGAAAGATATTACTTCTCTTTAGGCAGTATCTTTCCAGGGGATGAGCATGTTGACTTGGCTTCTGATCGAGAGGTCCACGAGGGATTTATCGAAGGGGAGATCGAAGAAGGTATGATGCTTAACTTGTGGTCCTCTTCGATTAATAATTTTACTTGGTTTATTCATCGTCCAAATTTTTTAGCATACTTCTTCTTATGTAGCCTCTTCTTCCTATTTGTCTGACTCAATAAATATGATGGTGCCTTTAGTTCTTAATCATGTGGCAATTGATATTTCCAGGAAAAGAAAGTTGGATGCTAAGGCTAAGAAGAGTAAGGTTGGTGCCAATGCTGAAACCAAGGAGAAGAAGAGGGCTAAGAAGGAGAAAAGGGTCAATATAGAGGCCAGAAAAATACTGAGTACGCAACTACGAGGTAAGCTGATGCCAAAGAAAAAGGCAAAGATAGGGCCATCACATCTAATAAAGGGTCAGTATTTTGCCAAAAAAGGTCGATGAATAACCCCTTCCACGGCCTAACCTAAAAGAATAGAGGACTAGGGCTATGGGAAAGAGTTTGAATATTAAGAGCACCTGCTGGGTGAGTGGTTCAAGGTGACGTGTCTTTAAACCCCTATGGAGATGAGGAGTGAGAAGGATTTTATCCTTTACCAGAGGGGAAATGAGGCTGATGTGCTCGGGTACTATGTTTATGCCCGTAACTTCCAACATCTTCGACATTTCAATACTGATGAGCTCTAAGCATGACTCAACAAGTATGATGGTGGTAAGCTCTAGAACGAGTACGATTAACTAAAGGATGAGCACAATGATCTTTTTGGACACTACGAGACCTTATTTGACAAGATAAAGAATGATAAAGCCGATCATGACAAGGTCTATTATGGGAGGAAAGTGAAGGATGATCAGTTGTTTGCCAATGTGAGTGCTTTGAGCCAGGCGGAGGAAGAGATCAGAAAACTAAAGGAACAGGTGCAGACGGATGCAACTAAGATCAAGTCCTCGGATGAGGAAATTTTTAAAGGAGTAGAATATTTGAAGAAGGCTACTGAAACTCTGGAGAAAGTGATTGCCTCCCTTGCGCTTACTGAAGAGGAGGGAGTCAGGAAATTCAAGAGCTTTGGCTAATACAATATCAATATGGTGACCATCATTATAGAGGGCTACACCGAGCTCCAGAAGAGTGTTATCAAGCACTTTCATGAGATCGCTGACATAGTTCAGGCATGGGAGGGCAATTATGATAAGGCCAAAGCCCTAAATGCCTAACAGGAGGCCATGACAGTGAATGTTACGACGAAATATGTTATAGATGAGCATGATGAGGTTGCTGCTAACTAAACCAGTGCCTCTAATGCACTACTTACCATTGTTTAGGATGTTCATATAACAAAGGATGAGACTAGGCACACTTCTGAGGCATAAATCTCATTGCCTAGATATTTTTATAAAGTTTTTATATCTTCTCCCCTATTTTTAACGTGGACATTTTGTAATCTGTAACAAATAAATTTGTGCCCTTTGTTGTAATGATCAATCTGTTGTCATATATGTTTTCTTCTTTGCATGCTCATACTTATTATTTTGAATTTGATACCAACCTTTACATGCATTTGACTGGGTTATACTATTTTTAAAATATTTTACATAAGTAAATGTGGTTGAATGTCTTCAACCTTATTAGTTCTAGTCCTATGGACTTATTGTAGTATTTTGCCTATTTACCGTGTGAACTTACTAACTTCTCGTGTGCTTGTGATGGGCAGTTAATAGTTTAGCCTTACGATCATATGATCAGTTTATCTCCCGCCTGATCTGCCTTATTTGCTACCAATTTGGAGCCACTTGAGTTATCCTGACTTACGATCTACCAATGTTTTTGCCAGCTTATTGGTCGTGTGGACGGATCTTGTCGTCCCAACCATGTGTCAACTTTGATTATTAGAGTCGACCAAGTTTATTAGGATCTATCCTTGTGTTAGTATATTATGGTCAAATATTATCTTCCATAAGAGTGCACTGGATTTCCTAGAATTGGTTAAACTTCTTGATCGTAAGCTATTCGTTGATGTGGTCATACATGAACTATTAGGATAGTTTTGTTAGCATTTTAGACTTATGATCATGTTATATGATCACGTTGGCCTAATTTTCCTTACTAGCTACCAATTGTGAACGAACCTGAGTTGTTCGAATATAGGATCTACCAATGTTTGTGCCAGCTTAACCGTCGTATGGACGGATCTCATCGTTCTGACCAAGTGTCAGCATTGGTTAACATAGTTGACCAAATTTGATAGGATCTATCCTTGCGTTAGTCGACCATGGTCGAATCATGCCATCCATAAGGTTGCACTAGATTTCCTACATTTGGTTGAAACTTCTTGATCGTGACTCATCTAGAGGCAAGGTCATACATGAAGAAAGTTTTTAATTGTGACCATTGATATGCTCGGCTCTGAGGTGTCTTCGACTTAGGCATCTTGCACACCTTTCATGCTGACAAATTAATCATTTGAATAAAAGATTAAAATCACTACATTTATAGAGAATGAAGTTTTGGTTTTCATTAACCCCTGAGTTGGATTACAAAATAGTGAAAAAGAAGATTTACATATGATTTTATCCTTAATCTAGCATATGTTATCACTGCTACTGGTAGTAACTCCTCGGGTGGTCGGAGTTCCAAGGATTCTTAAATTGCTCACCTTCTAGAGTCTCAATCCTATAAGTTCCTGGTCGTATGATAATAAATACTCTGTATGGATCGTGACAGTTGGGTTCCATCTTTTTTATTTTCTGAATTACCTTTTTTAGTATGTAGTATGCTTCCTTCAAAGTGCTCAGTTTTACTCTTTTATTATAAAATCGAGCAGTCCTCTGTTGGTAGGCAGTTGTGCAATCCCTAACTTCTTTTACTAGGTCTAGATCAAGTCTTCTCATCAGATTTATCTTCGACGAGTTAAAGTTAAGCACCCGATGGCTAGACAGGCGGATCTCAGCGGACACTACTACTTCAGTTCCAAACGTCAATATGAGTGGAGTTTTGCCCATCCTCGTTCTGGGTGTCGTTCTGTATGCCCACAACATGTTCTGCAGCTCATCAATCTAATTTCCCTTAGCGCCATCTAGTCTTTTCTTCATTCCATAGAGAAGGGTTCTGTTTATTATCTCTGTTTGCCCATTACACCGCGGGTGACTAGGTGCTGAGTATAGTTTATGGATCTTTGAACATATACAATATTCTTCAAATTCTTCATTGTCGAACCGGGCACTACGATATGTGATGAAGTCATATAGACTTTTATAGCGATATATGACGTTCTTCCATATAAAGTAGAAGACCTTTTTTATATTACATCTCAACCAAAGGCTCAACCTCCACCCACTAAGTGAAGTAATCCATTGCTACGACCAGATAATTGAACCTACCCCTTGTCTTCGGTAGTGGACCAACCAGGATAATCCCCCACACGGAGAAGGTCTAAGGGGATGTGATCGATGTTAATGGTTTTCCTAGACTTTTATGGATCACGACGTACTTTTAGCACTTATCGCACTTCTTTGCATACTTATGCAATCTTCTTTCATAATGGGCCAATAATACCCTTGAGTAGCCATTCATTTTATCAGTGATCTGCCCGTCGAATGGTCTCCACAAGAGACCTCATGCACTTCTTTTATCAAGTCATTTAATTTGGTAGGGTGAACACATCTTAGTATTAATACGATAAATCCTCTTCTGAATTGAATTTTGCTTTCTAACATGTAGCTCACTGCCTTATATCGAAGTCTCCTCGCCTATTTAGATCTGTCAAAACTGTGTTAAGCTATGCTCGGATGAGATCCATCTTGGAAGGTCCCAAGTCGAACTCCATCATAAATACACATTCTTCATCAATACTGCGGTGCATCAAGATTTCTATAGGCACTATTCTGCGTAGCTCAGTTCTGGTGGCTGATGCTAAGTGGGCAAATGCATTTGCTCATGTGTTTTTGTCTCTTGGTATTCTTACCATTTGGATAGATGAGAATTTTGATAACAGTGATTTTTCCTTCTCTAAGTATTCCAACATTGATTCTTGTCCTACCTCATATACTTTGAGGACTTGATTAACTATAAGATGAGAATTGTTGTGTATGGACAGTTGCTTGGCGCCTAGTGATGATGCTAATCCCAAACCTTCTATGAGGGCTTCGTACTCTGCCTCATTGTTGGAGGCCTCAAAGTGGAACCTTAAGGCATACTCCAAATTACCCCCATCTGGCATTGTGATTATTAGGCCTGCCTCACTACCGTTGGCACATGATAATCCAACTGTAAACAACGACCAAACTCAGGGCTCTTTTTTAAAAATTCTTTCCACTAAATGCCTATTTTTGAATAATTTTTCATTTTCTCAAGATCATGAGCCCTTTCTTCTTACCAAATCGATGACCCTGGTATGTCAATGACCTGGTCAGCTGCATTAGTTAATGAGCTATCTTCCGTAGAAGTCTGATTGGTAGGCTAAATTGTTAAGCTTTTTTCGGAGAAGTCTTCTCGATTTGGTTCTTAACTGAGCTCTCTTCTGCAAAATTTTGATTTGTCGATCTTACTACTGAGCTCTATTTCGTAGAAGTCTGCTCGGTAGTCTTTCCTTCATAAGTGAACTCCGTTATAAAATTAACCACTGTTTGGCCTTTAATTGCTATCCTGGGTTCGTACTGAATGTCATACTCTCTTTGTTCCACTGCCTAAGCCATTAATCTGCCTTATTTCTCAGGTTTATAAATGGCCTAGCGTAGAGGAAGGTCTGTATAAACAACAATAGTATGTGTCTAGAAGTATAATTTTATTCTTCCTAAGGCCTCAATAAATGCTAAGGCTAACTTTTCCAGCCTATGGTAGTGGATTTTTGCTCCATAATACGTCTTGTTAGTGTAGTAGACCGACCTTTGCACCCTAACTTCTTATTGGACTAGTGCTGAACTGACAGCTGATTTTGAAACTGCCAATTTTCAACTAAGATTGACCTAAACAACAGTGGTGGAGATCCCAGGTATCTATTAAATTCTAGAAAGTCCATTTCGCATTTATCGTTCGATTCGAAGGTCTTTCTTAACACCTTAACGAATGGGAGGCATCTGTTAGTGTCTCTAGACACAAATCTATTTAGTGTCTCCATTCGTCCTGCTAATATTTGGATATTCTTTATGCTCGCGGGAGATTATATGTTGATAAGTACTTGGATATTGTCCAGTTTTCCTCTATACCCCTCTTGTTGACTATGAAATCCAGTAACTTTCCTTCCTTGACCTGAAAAATATATTATCCTGGGTTAAAGAAGGAAAGTTACTTCATTTTATAGTCGCCAACCACAACTTGCAGCTCAATAGTTCACAAGGGGAACATCTTCTCCCTCGAAAATATGATAAGAGACCGATGATGTGCCTCTAACTTAATCTGATTCATCCTTAGGATATTGAAACATCTATAAAATAGGACATCGTACGATGTTGCCGTTGTCGATTAGGATTCTTGCCACCCAGCTCTCATGTACCATCATGGTGATAGCTAGAGGGTCGTCATGCAGGTAGAGCGTGCCTAAGAAGTCATCTTTAGAAAATACAACAATAAGACAATATTTTTTTACCTTTTTGGAGCGAGTTTGCATGACTCCATCTAAGTTGATCTATCTTATATGAGAACAAGCCTTTACCTCATTCCGATAGGCTTTCCTTTTTGCTGATTCATCTCCACCACTGGCATCTCCCCTCGTTATGAAGTTTCACCCAAAGGAGATCATCTTGACCTCATGTACTGGATCCTTGGTGTGGCCATCCCAAATCTCCCTCTTCTCCCGAGAAGGGGAGAAAAAATGGGGGAGAAGTTATCACGCTCACTTTCTTTAAGAGCGCTTCGACCGTTGTCGACGTGGGGTGAATGTAAAGAGATGGAGTCGCCAACCTATTTTACACAAAACAGGTAAAAGAACATGTCGTCGCCTCAAGAGAGCAGCATCAAAGAGAAACTGATGCTTATGAAATTAATAGTTCGAAGGTTGGGGGGCTAAGTTATGAAATGGGAAAGTGTTAGGCACCCATCTTGCCCTTTCGGTCTCTCATGGGCTTGTGTTACTATTTTTCTTTATTTCTCCGTGAAGTATGTGTGCATGTATATATATAAATGGAGATTAGAATCGCCTAACTCGTACCATGGAAAGGATAGAGTGAGGTCATCCATAAGAATGTTCTCAAAATAGTATCTAGAAAATACGATGTATTCGTTTATTGAGATATTGATCGTTATGATGAAACGATAATATATGTTGGATAAAATGCCAATGAGGATCAAAAGTATAATATATATTAAAATAATGTATAGATGAAAAGGAGATAAGTGCGAAAATGAAAAGGGAACAAAGCCCACGTAGTTTTCATGCAGCATAAAGGTGGAGTTTATCCCATAGATTCTAATGAGAATTTATTATATGTGTGTGTGTGTAGAAAATATACTGTAGTTTTAAGAAATTATGATGGATAATACCGTTGGAATTTATAGGTGTAACCCTCTTTATGTTTGTTTTATTTTTTTTTATAGAAAATAAAGTGTGTGTGCAATATAACTGATAAAAAGGTGAGATATTAATGTGTATGAACTAAAGTTAAAACTAGATTATGAATTAATGTAACTAATGCAAAAGTAAAGAAATTAAAGAGAGAGAGGAGTATTTTTTTACCTTCTTTGGAGAATTGAAGCTTGATCTTGATTCTTAATGAACTCACTTAAGTGTTGAGATGAATGTTGAATGGGAGAGAATGAGATTTTGCTAAATTTGGTAAGAAAAGGATGGAATGAAAGATGGAAAGGAGTTTCACACAAGGAAGCTTCATTGATTACAAGAGAATGTTGTCCAGATCACTGATATTGATGGATTTGAGGTCTGATTTGGGAGTGAGGTCATGCCCTCTATTTATAGGGTAAGGGGGTGCCAACCGACATAGCCCTATCCCTATCAATCGATAGGTAACACTAGGCACACTACCAATAGGTAGCGAAATGGACCTGTCAATCGGTAGTCTCGTGTAGATTTTTTCGAAAAAATAATCATAGAACGCAAATCATAAATTCAAATATGCATGGGGAATACAGTTAGAAAGGTAATTTAGAGACTTTCAAGAGTCCTTTGGTCCACTCCCAGTTTGGTAGTTGACTTTGGGTCAAACGGGGCTCGAAAGCGCTCGTCGATTCTTTGGACGGGAGATCGTCGGATGAAAATGGATCATTCATCTGAACGGTAAGTCAGAATCACACACAAGGCGGATTGTTAAAAAGGTTATGCAAGGTACTTCTACATTCCAAAGAGCTTCAGGGATCCGAAAGCACATGATGACATTTCAAAGTAAAATGGGTCGTTTATTTGTAACATAAGGCCGATTCATGCATGGCATGAACCGTTGGATATTCAGTGCCCTTCGAAGATTCATTTTGTCTCGTTCAAGATGAATCGTCAAACAAAGTCCCGAAAGTTCTGAATCAATTTTTGAGGGAAAATGGATCATTCATCCGAATGGTTATATCATTTTGTACACGGGGTAAACCGTTAAAAAGGGGTTTTAGTGCCCTTTGAAGATTCAAAGAGCTTCCACTCTGACGATGAAGTTGATTGGGCTCAAATCGGGGTCCGGGAGCGTCCGGTGGCCTCTAGATCAATTTTCGATGGTAAAATAGTCCGTTCATCTAAATCGTTATACTGATTTATGCATGGGGTGGACTGCTGGAAAGGGGATTCATATCCCTTCAAAGATTCAACGAGCTTTCGCTCTGACGATAGAGTTGACTGGAGTCGAACGGGGTCCGGGAGCGCCCGATGACCTATAGATCGATACTCGATATATGACCTAGGGTTTATAGTTAAATTGGGAGGTGCTAGGGACCTAAGGAGAGACTTAGGGGTCCTAAAATTTGGTGCCTACACTTGGGTTTCTTAGGTAAGTCTATATCGTCTTCTAAATCGTTGTCCCGGCCCCTTCTCTTCTCTTTCACCTTCCTATAAGGGGATTTTGATCAACGCCTTTATGGTTTTTGCCATTCGTTCCTTTCGATCATCCACCTTTGTCAACAAATATTATCAATTTACCTCTCCTAATCTGAATTTCAATATCGTTCTTCAAAGCAAGGCAGTTATCCATGTTATGTCCATGATCTTTATAGAACTCAAAGTACCTAGTTTTATCTCGCCTATTAAGGGAAACCTTCAACTTTGTCGGTGAATTCAGGTCATTACTTCCTCTAATCTCTTTGAGGATTTGGTGTAACCCTACAATTAATGGAGTATATTCATCAAATTTCAATGTTCTTTCAAACTTTTTATTGTCCTTAAAATCTTTCTTCTTCTTCGATCTCTTGCTGGTGTCGGCCTTAGAATGGATTAACTCATTCACTTTCATAGCTTTTTTAATAGTCATAATCTTACCGAATTTGGCCAACAACTCATAAATTATGCTCGGTGGCTCCTTAGCCAAAGTCTAAAATAATTTCCTAGGCAATAAACCACTCATGAGCACTAAGATCACTGTCTTTTCTTTGTAGTCAATGACCTCTATCCTTTTGGTATTGAACCAAGTAATAAACTCCATTATAATATCGTTCGTTCTCTGATGAACATTTAAAAAATGGGACACCCTTTTGCCTGACTTCGATCCAAAATAGAAATTACCGACAAAGAGATCAGCTAGTTGTTAGAAGTTTGATATTTGAACTTTTGGTAAACCATTATACCAGATTTGGGTCGAATCAGCTATCGTACGAGGAGATGCTCAGCAACTCATGTCATCGGGGCTGGAGTAAATGTCTGAAGTAGCTTGGTACTGCTTTAGATAATTGGGGGGTGATGATAGGGGGTTTAAATTTTACACGCTTTGGATAACCATAATCGACAATGTGAAAGGGGACCCTTGCACGAGACCTCTTAGTAAGGGATTATTGGTCTCTATGACCTCTCCCCAATAATCCTTTAGGTGTTGGATAAACCATTTCCAGGGTTTTTCTTCCTTATCGGCCATAACTGATGTTGTATTTCCTTCTCATCCTCGATTTTTGACTGAGCCCTCTTCCTGAGAAGTTTTCTTGACCCTGGCCAACCCTCGTATGCTCGCTCTAGACTTGTCTGAAAGTTCAACCTTTCTGGATTTTGCTCCACTTTATTCCTATCTACTCTCCCCAACCCCCTGTATTCGCGGGCTCTCACCAACTTTTGTCCCCAACCGGTCAAATGAGGACCCTCAGTTAAGCCTCTCTAAAATGCTTGGGTGCTCAAGAGAGTAAATATGTTCGTCATCATATCTACCGGTTTTGATAGTGGATGTGGCTACTAGATAATAAGACCTATCATCATATTTGGATCCATATTTCCTAGACTTGTTAGATTCCCCATATGAACCCAAATATAATCGTTTGGGATTTTCTACAGCCCTTTCGTGGTATATTTGCCTCATGTCTTTATACGGGGATGGTGAAGGCATCTCTCATCTCTAATCAAGATTCTCGCCCCTGTTAGGACAACGAGATTATCCTCGTGCCTTATTTTCCCGATTAGGATGATTTATGTTAACTGTCTGACGCTCTTCTATATAGCCTCTTGGCCTCTAGATAAGTGCTGTAATATTCCCTCTAATTGTAAGAGTTACGATAAAAGTGGATCTAGAGTCGAGAGAACTAAGTCTGATGATAGATCCGAGGGATAAAAAGGATCAAAAAGAGGTAAATGAATGGTATGGAAACCAACTAAATAGTGGTGAACCAAAACTGGATGTCTTAAAATTTAAGAGGAAAATACAAGTAAAAAGAATGATAAGCTTGTCAACTCTTACCACAGACTGCGCCAATCTATTATCAGCTAAAAATGGTGTATGAATTAGG